>JARGCU010000034.1:2505000-3755000 GCA_029227775.1 Morpho helenor | reverse complement strand
TGATTCTTACAATATTGCTTCGCGAGATACGCTGCCAATTTTATCTATGAAGGATGAGAGTGATTATTTACACTAGGATGTATTAAAGATTTTATGTGATTTAACTTTTACTCTTAGCTTTTCATATAATTTGTTAGGGTGCTTGACGTCTGAATAACCTTAGGATTCGTATTCGCTTTGCGATCTTGGTCGTGGAGTCTATCTCCTGATGATGCTTCGGTTGCGGGGCGAAACGATTGTTGAGTTTGTGATAGTGAACGTATGTAGTGCTTGTGTATTGTGGTGGCGGTGGTAATGGTTTGTTCTTGTGTTTTTACGAATCCTGTATGTATCAGGTATGAAAACGAATTGTCCACTCTACATTTAGCATTATATATATTTTCTATTTTACTTTATCACGGATTATAGCAAAATAATTTTATTATTAATTTTGCTTAGGATTCGTATTTATACAGACAAGACAAGACAGTAAATATTAGACAAGTCGAAATAAGTTCCAAGTTGTAGTAAAGTCGGATAAAATATCTTGTATCTATCTAATCGAAAAATCTTCACAAAGTTACGACTCAAGACATGTCGAGGGTCAACAAATTTCTCAAAGTATTTTATTGTTGCAGCAACAAAAGACGAGTCGGAAGTGGAAGGGGAGTGTCGTGGAAGACAAAACGGGGGAGGTGGCGCGCGCGGCAAGCTCCCCTACAACGGCTACTCCGAGGAGTGCCTCGACCGGCTGGAGCCGAACGGCAACATACCCAACGATAAGGACTCCCATTATGGTACGTAACTAGTAATCATATGTTTTACAAGGCATTTAAAAAAGATAAATTGGTGTTGCAACATTGAGTCTATGATTTTAAAAATAAAACGTTTGAGTTCTTAATTCAAAAGTAATGGTAATATTATTTTAAGTGCCTGTTTGACCGAGCCTTGCGCGGTAATTTTTTTACAAAATAAAAAATAAGTTAAAAAAAAAGAAAAAAAAAATGGATAGGTGAGGCTCGATCCTAGGTATTTCCATTTCTAGAGACCGCCTATTCCCCGAATAAGCTACGCTGACTTCTCATTTTTCCGCAAAAATAGTGTTTTCAATGTAAAATAAAACAATTTTTTCCGAAAGTATTTATTCCGAACTATTAAATTCCGAAACAGCTGGACCCATGTTAATGGAATTTTCAGGCAATCTTTAAAATAATCATGTAAAGTTTTTTTATACTATTTTAAAATTCAGCAATGCCGTGTGGTATCCGTATTGTATAGAATAGACCACCCTGATTTCTTACCGAGGTATCGTAAAAGGCGACTAAGATAAGTTGACCCATCGTTTGCTTTCCGCTTGAGTAGAATAGACCACCCTCTTTCTTACCGAGGTGTCGTAAAAGGCGACTAAGGTAAGTTAACGTTAGGCAGGCGGCCGCTCGTAAAATACGTTGCCAAATCATGTGACAACATGTTTATTACATGTCGTGCCGACCCCACTTAGAGTGGAATAAGGGCAGGAGGATGATGATGATGATCTTTAAATTAGGCATGGCGAAGCGGGCTACAGCTTCTAGTTCAGTTATAAGGAAAAAATTCAACTATTAGAAACATAATATACTTGCAAGTCTCAATACAAAGAACAATCTTTTTAAATATCGAACATTTAAGTGTAAGAAACCCAAGCACATTGTCACGAAGATAAAACGAAAACTAACTCTACTTTACTGCAATATACGGCGATGTAAACAATGTCCAGGATTAAGACTTAAAAACAAAAAGGAGAGCGCCTTTGACGGGCGGGTGAAAATTACACCCACAACAACAGCATTTTCCTCGACCTTTTCCTTTTATTTTGCCATTTCAACTCCGCACAAGTAGAGTTTAAAACTTTTCTTTTAGCTCATAAGAAATTTCTTAAATGTGGTATTCGATATAAGTATACTCTCACGATTTTTGTTAATAATTTTTGGGGTTCTTCAATATTTATTTTATAGATAACTATATCAACAAGTCGTGATAACTGAGTGGTTTAAGTACAAGATCAAGAGTTTACAGAGTTCAAATCCCCTACACTTAATACGTTGATATAAAAACTTCGAGCGTAATGAATATTGATGATGAAACCTGTATATCCGTAGAAAATTCTTGGGATATGATAATTTATAGAAATAGACGTTACTTTACAAATACAAATTTTATGATAGAATTATTTTGCTATAATGCTAAGTATAGGCAGCAAAACCGTTCTCATACCTTATACATCCAGGATTAGTTACCATGCGTACTACAAGACACCACCACCAACAACATTCTACACACATTCTGTACGACAATCTCAACGATTGTTTTGCCCTGTAACCAAAACATCGTGAGAAGGTAGGCTCCACGAGAAAATCGCAAAGCTTGCTTCGATGCTTCGGTTACGGTCGAAACTATCGTTGAGATTGTCTTAGTGAATGTGTGTAGTGCTTGTGTAGTATGCTGTTGGTGGTGGTGGTGTCTTGTGATACGTGTGGTAACTAAACCTGGATGTATAAGATATGAGACCGGTTTTGCTTCCTATACTTAGCATTACATACATTTCTTTCTTTCTTAATAAAAACGTATTAAATAATTGTATCATAACTTTTGCTCTTGGTATATGTAACCTACTAGTCCACATTGAAGCAGCACATTGTTTACAGCTTCAGTACTGATCTCCAAAAGAGAGAGGCGGATTTAGCCGAGTTGTGATTCTATCTACTCGAGAGATGTTTCGGTAAGTCGGGCTCTAGCCACAGCCGAAATCTCACACCATCAATTTCGATTTAAACCCAGCTTAAGTTAAATAAAGTTACCTTAACTTTGTTTTGCTTAAGCTGGAAATCGACTCTACAACTTTTAGTTGCAAAGCCATAGAACAGGGCAGTGCCGAATTTGGACTGACAAGAAAGGTGCCTTGTCGTATTTTGGGGATTTAGTCTTGACTGAAATTTAATGACTGGCCCGTTGGCGCAATTGTAAGCCTTAAACTCCACGTGTCGTGGGTTCGATTCCCGCAGAGAGCAAACATTTTTATAGACAATTTGTGAGTTCTTCTTGCTCGGCGTAATAATAGTAATAATAAAAACTCTTTATTGCACATCAAATACATAGCAAATATCAGACTAAAGAAATAAAAATAAATCAGGAACACATGCAGAAGTGCAAAGGCGATCTTATCACTAAGACAACTCTCACAGACAACCTCTAAAGTAAGAAATTAAGAACAGAAAGGTTGAGAACGATGAACAAGGCGGATACCACATAATATAATCGATAAACGTACTTTCTAATATTTAAATTCTAAGTTACATAAATAATACGTATTTATGTAATTTATTGAATTAGGCGTTACTTTGCGGAGGTCCATGATACAAAACTAATGAGAATATTATTTTGCTATAATCTAATATAATGCTATAATATAATAAAATATATGTAATGCTAAATATAGAATGTACTTTTCGTTCTCATACCTGATACATGCAGAATTTGTAAGAACTCATGCACTACCCGACACCGATAGCACAACAATACACAAGCACTGCACACATTCACCACCACAATATCAACAATTGTTTCGCCCCCTAACCGAAGCACCGTCAGGAGATAGACTCCACGACAAAATCGCAAAGCGAAGGCCATTTGCGATTTTGTTAAGATTGTTTAAGATTATTAAGATTTTTCAAATCGGTCTAGTAGTTCCTGAGATTAGCGCGTTCAAACAATCAAACAAACTTTTCAGCTTTATATATTAGTATAGATATATGGATAATTATGCTAGTGATAAAGGAAATAAATAAATTAATTAATTTAAATTAATAACTTTAATTGAATAAAGTTAAAGGTATATTTCTAATCCATAAATTTTCTAATATAATTATTGTCGTATGAGACTGCGGTCTTAATCGTATGTTTGTAGCGGTTTTCTCTTGACTTGAACATACATTGTTCAGTTAGCTTGTCTCCGCAACTCGCTAAACTTGTACAATTATACAATTCAACACTAAGTTTCATCGCCGCACAAACCTCAAATATTCAGGGTAGTTATATACCGCAACACGTGTGATATTAAACACCTCCGGCCTTCGTAATTGCACAAACAGACCGCAATCATTGATAAGTTGGAGTTTATGTACTGCATTCTCGAATGGTATCATCATCATCGTCCTGCCCTTATCCCACTCTAAGTGGGTTCGGCACATGTTATAAACATGTTATAATGTTGTCACATTTGGCTGCGTTTTTACGAGCTGCCGCTTGCCTGACGTCAACTTACCTCAATTGTATTTTACGACACCTCGGTAAGAAATGAGGTTGGTCTATTCTACTCAGCCGGATATCACACGGCGAATCGACTTACCTTAGTCGCTTTTTACGACACCTCGGTAAGAAATGATGGTACTATTCTATTCAGCCGGATACCGCACGGCGGTGCATTCTCGAATGGTATATCGTAGTTAGTTAAAATCTTAAGGCTGTCTCACAATAGCAAACGAAAACGGAAGCGTTTTTTTTAAACCATTCCGGAACATTAAAAATACGTTATCAGACAAATTATTTTAACCTTCAAAGTCTTCGGCTAACTAACAAAACAGTTCTAATCACCGGAAGTTTAATACTTAAGATTTTTTTTGGATTAAAATTTTAATATACAAAACTGTTAACTTAAACAATGACTTACAAAAAGATCGTTTACTTTAATAATCGGTTTGGGATAAATGTTGAACGATCTTATACTGAAATATCTTTGGTTTTAAGTTGTTTGTCCATATTTTGACTTTAACTAAGTTAATCTTCACTATTCAGTAGACTAAATACAGAATTAATTTATAATTATAGAATGAATTTGTATTCGTTAGAATTTTTTTTATCTATTTTGAAATTTATTTTTACTAATTCAAATGCAAATTATATATCCTAAACCACTTGCTAAAAAATATATAATAATATAATAAATAAATAATAATTAATAACATATAATAATACAAATAAATAATATAATAACAAATATATAATATACGAATATTGTCCACACAGCATGGTCCCAGGAATTAATGATTCCCGTATCCAAACTATGAACTGATTTTTATGCAAAAAACGGGGTAGTATTTTGTTATTGGAAGTCAATTTCTAATGTTTTAATTGCTTTTTTCTTTCCCTTAAATTTTTGGTATGAAACAATGGTTGTAGTTATATAGGCTCCATTCTACCTCGACACTAAAGTCCATGTAGAAGTTGTAAGAGTCGCGGACAAAAAATAGTATAAATAACGAAATAATTCAATCGGATGGATACCGATATTAATATTGAAAGTCACGTTTTACTTGTTTGAGTTGTTGCGTATTATCACACGCTGTTGCGTAACGCTTAATATAATTATGTTAATTACAGTGTATACCGTCTTTAAGGAAGCACAAGCTTGCGATGTCGCTTACTCGCAACTTTTCCGCTCTCTACGCCTTTCACGAGCTCTTAATTACTTTCGACGAATGTACTTATGCTATGTTTATAACACGCTCCTAATACTGTGTGTTTATACGTTTGATAAACGCTTCCGCGTTAAGCATATGAGTGTGAAGTGGCACAATTGGTTGCTACTCGCTGCTATCCAGTGCCTTGTAAAGGTTGAGAATCCCATAGGTATTTCAATGAGTAGCGTCATTGAGGCCGGTATTTCCAGGGAAATATGTGGGATATTTGCCGATGTACGTAACAGTTACACGGACATTTACGTATGAAGTTTTTTCTTTGTGGAATAATAAAACTTATATGTATGTAAAAATATGGGTAATGAACTGGAGCTTCTTAAATCTACCGTGACTGCTTGTCTGCCATGCCCCCTCTATTTTTTCATAAGGATTCCTTCATGCTGGACTCTTAACAGCTACTGTGTTCCACCTTGCTGCCTGTAGACGAAGGGCACAGAAACACAACATGTCTGCAACCTCGTCAGCAATAGTCTATGCAAATGCACCATGTGAGGCCTATTAGATAAGACCAGCAATAATCACAACCGACGCATCGGGAACAACTAATGCATCAGCAGCCTCGACATTTCTCTAACTACAGCATCGAATCCCCCAATTCGGCTCCAACCCATTTAGGGTGACCTACAGTTATGGGCGAGACCTCCCCCCCCACTAGGGCCACATAATAACGACAATAAAACTAGTAATTACTGACACTTGGGTGTACGTGACTAAGACATATAAGTCTTCAGCGATGGGCAGATTAAATTCACACTACCACTTAATTTACCGTTTCTGAAGAGGCATCGTGCCAGAAAATCTCATTAATGGGTCACGACTGACACTATTGTGAAATCGTCGCTAGAAAGACGTTAATTTAATTAATATTGAATAGGTATCTTCATTTCAAAATGTAAGCCCCTATTAAAATGATTTAAATAAACCTCAATGCCAGTTTTTATAAATACGTTTAATTTTTAAACCTTGACGTTGCTCGGTGTTTCATTTGATGTTTTCAAAAAGAACATCTAGCTGTTCGTGCTTTAATAGCATCATTATGCAGTGCTTCCAGCTTCGCTAATTAGAAGGCTTTGGGCCGCTACATCCGAGCTGAATCGTTGTCAATTAAGCTTTATTACGGATTCGTTGCAGTTATCGCCTTTCATATTCCGCTTCGTAGTTACATTTTGAATTAGTTAATTGTCTTGTACTGCTCCATACATACTAGAATTATTAATTCGAGAGTCAAATTATTTATTAGTCATTCTTTCATGCCCGAATAGGTTACAGTTTGCTTAGTGTGAGTTTTTATAACCTAGTCGATCGCGTTAACGTAACGTCAATTTATATGGCGCTGCAACAGTAGACACTAGATGTCGCTGTTGCAGCGCAATAGAAATTGGCGCGACCTTGTAATTTAAGAAACTCGTACTAAGCACACTGGCCTACGTGATTTGGTATGGATATTTTAAGGTATGAGAAGTTACATAGAGTATAAAAAGTACTCTGATGCTGAAAGCCACGCAGATGAAGTCGTGGAGTAAATGTTAAAGTCTCAGTTTTACTGCACCCTACCGCGCTGCCTACTTCAAACAAGTCCGAGTTATATATATCATAAGTCTATTTCATACAACCGAGACAAGCATTGCTTTAGTTAGCCAAACCACTATTCTAAACTCTCCTACTTATAAGCGTCATACAGAAGCGTCTGCTAAGATTAAGCTCCAAAGCCAAAGTTAAAATTACAGTATAGATATATTTCGCTTCGAATACATAATATTTATGTTATTTACGTGTAGTATTAATTTGGTTTAAGTTTTTTTTGGACACTTACACACACGGTCGTCCGTCCCCAAAGTAAATAACTTAATACTTGTGTCGTGGTAGAAAGACAACTCGTGAATATATACTTATATTTTTTTTTATCCATACTTAAATACAAATTTACACCTAGACTCAAAGACCAACAAATTCATTTATAGAAAATGTTCGCCCTCGGCGGGAATCGAACCTGCGACCCGCAGAGCTGAAGGAAGGGTCACTACCCATTGCGCCAACGGGCCAGTCAAAGACCGATAACTGTTCTGGTTTAATGCAAGCATACAGTTTTTCTAATCATAATCAGAAGCCTTCAATTATGGCGTAATTATTTCTGCTTTATCTTTTATATCCTGTTTTGGATATGCGCAATTAATTTTGTTTTGATGTTTAGTGGAAATTAAAGGAAACACCTGAGCTATTCTAAAATTGTAACTTTAAGTAGGTTCAACTTTTCAGGCAAAGTTGCATTGGATGTGATCAGAAACGCCGCATCGTCTTCGTTCGTCGTAGTCGGTAAGAAAAGGGCTATTCTACTCAACCGGATACCTCACGGTGGGTCAACTTACCTTAGTCGCCTTTTATGACACCTCGGTCAGAAATGAGAGTGGTCTGTTTTAACGAGAAAAATTAAACAAATGCACTTAAAATTAATTCATATTCAGTTAATATATAATTATTATATGAGATAAAACTTTAAGCTCTCACATCCAATTATCTTAAGAGCTTAAGTGATCATATTGCAGTTGTGCGAACAACAAAGGCGTACTGATACTCAAGTGAATTAATAAAGTCGGGTGATTAACCACTACTACAATCCTCTCATTCATTTGTTAATCATGATAGTAAAAGTTGTATCAAGTTTTATTATGATGACAGTTGAACTATAATTAACCTGTGTGCCGATTAAGGCCAAATTTCATAGATATAAGTTAACTTCTCGCCTTCTAAGTTTCAGTATTAGAGCACAGATTAACCTAGCTGTTCCAAAAATTCTTCGGTGATATGTTCACTTTTTTTTTTTTTTTTTTTATTATACAGGAAAAAACCCCTTATGGGTACCGCCGCCCGACGGGGACAGGCGGCGATTATGTCGGACTCGCACCGACTAAAACGACCTGTGTGCTCCACCACGCTGCCGATGGCAAGGACAGGGTATCATTGTACATTTTGCCCCCATCCCGCCGACAGCTATGATCCCAGAGAATAAACACCTCCAGGTAGGGGCCCCTCGAAAGAGAAGCCCCCCTCCGCTAACCGGTGCATCGGGAGCACCAGATGCACCGACCGCCTCGGGGACCTGTAAGCCAGGTGTCCGATGTACCCCGTTCGGAACACCCGAAGGTCCCCAGTTAGGGCAGACGATGGGCTTGGGCGAGTCACTAACACCTGGACTCACCAGCAGCAGATTGGATCCAGAACAACAGTTCGTGGAACCGCTCCGCCGCCTCCCTCCGCCCCCCTCTGCAGAGCAAAGGGAGGCCATCGCTGCCCACGATCGCTCCCTGCCCACCGTGTTTGCTATGTCACGGTCGACAGGGAGAGATCGCGCCCCAAGTAGGGGCCCCAACGCCTTGGTGGGCGTTTCCGCCCCCACCGGGTAATTTTTTATAGAGGTTTTCTTTCTCGCAACCCGAAGGTCCCCGTTCCCATTGCTGGGCTTCCGGGTTTCGCCGACGGTGGCCGTAACCATGTCCAGCCAGACTTAGAGTAAGCCCAACTGGACCCGTCGCTCATTAGGGACTTCACCCCAACCCCCCCGAAGTCCCCGGCCCGTCCAGATTGCCCTCTGCTAATCAGAGGGACAACTGGATTGGCCACCCCTCAGTGGTCCGTTCGCCAAGACTAAGCTTGCCCAGGGTGCGCCACGAGGAGGCCGACCACTTTGGCACCCCTGATATGTTCACTATGTTTTCCCTCACCGAAAAGAGCTTGGTAAATTCTAAATATCTATCAATCACGAAGTTTTTATAGAAAATTATCTCAATGTGTTCTTTTTTTAAGAATCATAAAATGTATTGCTTTCATTAAAAAACATCATTAATGTACAGAACTAAGCTATACACACGTCTGAATCGCGGTAACTGCATTTCCACCGCGATAACGACGCATAAAGACTCATGAATAAAGGTCCCGTATAGGTTTGAAACTAGTCGGACTCACCGGATAAAATAAGACGTGAGTGTAGCCCATTTCTAAATTCCGTTTCTACTGTGAATATCAGTCACGATAGTACAAACTAAAAAAACAGCAATATTCACAAATTAAAGAAGACTTCTTTAGAATTATATTTAAGTATAATATACTGTGATGATCAAATTTGCATATCATGTAAGTTATTAAAAACTTTTTCTTTACATAATTTTTCGTTATGTGACCAAAACTTTGAATACAGAAGTTACAATAAAATTATTTTATTGTGACTTCTGTACTATGGAGTTCCGCAAAGTAACGCCTGCTTCTATAAATCATTCAAAGCTCTTAATATTCTTTTAGGCATGTTAAATTAGTAGTGTCTAGTTTTTTTGCTGAATAACAAACTAACTTGTGCCCAAACTATGCTAACTGCGTGATATCACCTACCCGCTGTTTTGTGAGTTCGAACCCGCGACTTTCTTGTTTAGCTATATCAATTAGTTATTAGGTGACCGTTCAGTAGACCGTTCTATAAATGAATTCCTACTTTTCACATACAAGTATTTTATCGTAGTATAATAGAGTGATTAATTCATTAAGTCGAGCAAATAGATTACGTGCACGCGCAAATAGTCGTAAAGATATTTAGCTTTGTTTGCGATTCACCGCCCGTATCCAATCAGTGCTATTGAAGCCAGCTCACCTAGTCTTTCCGCTTTATAACACGTATTTGATCGAGCCTGTCACACGCTTACAACACTTCTCGTCGTAGATTTTCAGGTCAATTTAATAAATAAATAATTAAATAAAGTTTATTTATTTATTTTTACAAAATCCACAGCTCTTAATCTAATAATTAATAATAATTAAATATATAAATAAAGTTTTCTATTTATTTATAAAGTAAACTGACTTGAATATGAAGTGTAAATAACACTTCATTCTTATTAAATAGAGTGTAAACTAAGATATGTAATAAATTCTGAAATACATGCACAAGCCATGACAAGGACAAGGAATAGCGGAAGTAAAATTTTATGTGTAAAGAAATCAGTTATTACACTAGAGTAGGGGAGTAATAAGTAGATCTGTAAGTGAATGTCACAATAAATAATGAGAGAGAAGATTAGATTTGTATACTTATCTTTGTCTAATCACACATGGGCAAAGAAATATACATGTAGCGTTTTAGCGAGTTTATTTTAATTAAATTTAAGATTTAGGCGTTATTCTCCGAAGATACATGTTACAAAAATAATTATTGATTTCGCAAAGAATTGCGAATATGTCTCTACTTTTACATAGTTGCCTCTAATCGCGGATTATAGCAAAGTTTTTTGGTTGCGTAATTGAATTCATCATCTTCCTGCCCTTATCCCACTTCTAAGTGGGGTCGGCACAACATGTTATAAACATGTTGTCACATGATTTGGCTACGTATTTTATGACCCGCCGCCTGCCTGACATCAATTAGTTAGTCGTATTTTTCGACACCTCAGTAATAGAGATGGTTGTCTATTTTACTTAACCGGATACCACATGCTGGGTCAACTTACTTTAGTCGCCTTTTACGACACCTCGGTATGAAATGAGGGTGGTTCGATTCTATTCAGCCGGTTATCGCATGGCGTTGGTTGTGTCATATAATTAATATTACTACTTAGGTAAAAAAAGTAATATAATACTAATATAGTATTGAAACCGTGTGTGTAGCCATAGGTCGTTAGTACAGTGTTACAACATGCTGTTAAATTTACGATTTCTTTACGTAATTTTTCCTCCAGGTGTTAGATAACAGGCATCGGTAATCCAAACATAAGTCTGTGTACACACTGGCAGGCTTGCACCGACGCTCCAGAGTTGACAAGTGTAAATAAACCTCCTGCATAAATATTTATAAACCATTCGTTGAACTGTTATTGAATTTTTAAACTATTGGACACAAATATTGTTGGTTTTTTCTCTCAAATCAGATGTATCTTTAGTACGTTGTTTTATTTGGTTAGCTTAGTATAGCTTATATTTCATCATCATCATCTTTCTGCACTTATCCCACTCTAAGTGGGGTCGGCACAACATGTTACAAACATGTTGTCACATGATTTGGCTACGTATTTTACGACCGGCCGCCTGCCTGAATTCAACTTATCTTAGTCGTCTTTTACGACACCTCGATAAGAAAGAGGGTGATCTATTCTCCACACGGCGGGTCGACTTACCTTAGTCGCCTTTTACGACACCTCGGTAAAAAAAGAGGGTGGTACTATTCTATTCAGCCGGATACCACACGGCGGAGTATAGCTTATATTTATTGAAATTATTATAATCACTATTTTGCTAGACGGCAAAAATTGCGTAAAAGTAAATTAGAATTTTGTAAATAAGTCAACATTAAGTGTATACACATTATCGTACATACATACAACATAGTATATGTGGGTTGAGATGTGTGATTATTACCTTGTATATTTATATAAAGACACGCAAATATCATACATACATGAATATGCGTACACTGTCACAAGCGCATCACGTTAGTAATACCAGAGTCCTGGGAGAGAGTGGTCGTGTAGTGGCATATTGTTACGTATTATGCTGGTGTTACACAATACACCATATATAGATTCTCTCTCACCATGTGTAGATTTCTCTAATTCTCTATTTGGAATAAAATAATATGTTATTTTTTAGGTATGAATAACGAGATGCATATTTGCTGTAGTCTGCTTATCATACCATATATATATTCTTTACAACATTAATTAATTTTTACTATAAGTGTAACGCCTCTCACAAAACTTTTGTTTTAGCATAGCTCCAAGTGGTGAAATTTTGTAAACCTACGATGCTTCATCGTTTGCTACTCGCAAAACCATCACGGCATCTACAGTATATAAAGTCTAAAAATAAATATAAGTTGCTCATACTATGAATATGAAACAAGAAAATACATTTTTGCTAAAGGCTTTTAGAAAATGATAAATTATATTAAAAAAATTGTCCACAAAGTAATTACTCGGTAACAAGATAAGAAAATAAATACCAGCCTCATTTCTACAAATAAAACATCCTTTGTAATATTCCTATTTGCCCACCATTAAATAATATACAAACATTTTCGTCCCTATTGTTTCACAGCGTTACACAGACCCCTCGTAAATAAAATTCAGCCACAAAGGGGATTCTCTTAAAACACTATGAATGCATAAGCAAGTATTAAAGAAATAAGTGTATTTGTGTTTCGGACAGAGCTTTACGTGTCGCAGCCGTAGGGCGCTACGAAAAACGTTATTCTTTTGTCTTTGTTTTTACAACGAACAAGGCCTAATAAAATAAACACGGTTATTGTGTCGAAGTCCATATGGTGACAAGGAATAATACAAAAGTTAAGGCGTTTTGAAAAGGAACCAATAAATTTCCTTTATTGATATAAAGTTTAGACATGTTCTGGCCTTTTACACATGTAAAGGGTTTACACGAAATAGTTAAACAGAGTGGTAGGTACGATACGACATTTTATTAATCCACTGATCACTTGAACGTATAACATAACTTTGGCATATTTCAATCATCTTAAATATCGTTTTAATTAAAAAATGTTTTTTAATTAAACAAAGTTTTTTAATTAAGTACGGTTGACCTGGCGTTGCGCGCTTGTTCAAACAACAGGATAAAACAATAACATTATAGTTCTGTCTCCCTCGCACTTGTATCTATTCTCTCGGTCAAAGTTATGCATTACATACGAAATCGAATGGGGTACGGTCATTCACCCTTTTATATCATGTATCTTTTATTCAAAACGTATAATAATTCCTGTGGCTAAATTACTTTACTAAATTAATTAATTTTTTTTTGCATATTCTGCTAATTTGAGTAGGTACCTGGAATTAAAATAAATTTCGTATGTTGAATACCATATTGATTGAAGGCTGAAGAGTACAGAGGCTTAACGTTGACGGGATTTTTCTGGGTAGGAATCTCATATAACTGGAGCATCTCTTAAAAGTCGAGTATCTTTTAAACATTGGTATTAAAATCTACGCAGATGAAGTCGCGAGCAAAGTCTATTTAATAAAAAGGAAAAGCTGTTATCTCACATAAATCTCTTACTCTTATACCGCTCTAAGTGGAATCGGCACAATATGTCCATTCTCCTCTATCATTCGTCAACTGTGGTGCCACTCCTTAAATATGCATATAATTTTTCACACAATCATTATTTCTGTTATCTGTATGGATAACAAATCTGTTTTAGGTTGTGTAAAATTTGTGATCCAGGCTAATCGATCAGGAAGCCCGCATTTCGATTATTAATCATCGCGATCGTATTCCGCCTTCGGACCCCTCAAAAACCTGATATGACAAATGACACCTGTCCGAGTGTCCATTTTAATTAGGGCCGTGCCGGGAAACCGAGGTGGGTCGAGACTGACGTGTGCCTCATGCCGCAATAAACATTTTTATATCCCGTATGAATTATGACATGACGTGGAAAATGACAATTCGGTATGAACGATAAAATGTGAAAAGAGAAGCACGTATGGCGGCAGTTTTAATGGTTTTTTTGTTGTTATATTAATTATTTATTCCACTACATTTGTCTTAAAGTTCTCTCTCTTTATAGATAGGCGTACAAATAAGTTTCCGCCGTTTCAAGAGAGGAGGCTTGCAAGAGGTTTATGTTAGAATACGCAGCTGATAACCGGCTTAAAAATTAGGTTACTTATTACAGAACAACATAACCCCATCAGTTTTTTAATTTCGTATTAGCATCATATTTTTTTTTCTCCAAAAAGATTTTAATACGAGTCAACAAAGCGTCATTTGCGGGAACTTGTTTAATTTAAAAAAATCTGAGGCACATAAATTGCTCATAAAAGCATTTAATATGTCAGTTAGAAGTAAGAAAAATGCCGTGAGTGGTTTCGCAAGTTTAAAAATAGTGATTTTGACGTGGAGAAGAAGGACAAGGAATGTGTATCATTAGAGGATTTATGGGGGAAAATTCGGCTCAAACACAAAAGAAACTTGCATTTACTTTAGAAATCACTCAGCAAGCAGTCCCATATCGCTTACAATAATTAGAAATGATTCATAAGAAACATAATTAGGTTTCAAACGAATTAAAAGTCGGGAGATGTTGATCGCCGATTTTGCTTGAGTTGCATGTTACCAGCTAAAGATAAAAAGCTTTTTACATCGAACTGATACTGCTGATGAAAAGATGATACATTATGATTATCATAATGAAGAACCAAAAAGGAGAAAATAATGGGACTACCTGGTCTGGTAATACGTCAACATCCACATCAAAACTGGATATTCATAGAAAAAAGCTCATGCTTAGTATTTGGTAGGATCAGGTGGGTGTAGTGGATAACAAGTTGCTTAATCCAAGCGAAATAACCTCTATAACTCTCTACCGAACGCAATTGATGAGATTGAACCGAGCTCTAACCGAAGGGAAAAACCCTTGATTGGGAATTAATGCCCTACTCGCTCTGTTCACCAGACATTGGGCCGTTCGATAATCATCTGTTCCTGTCAATGGCACATACTCTGTGGGAGCAACAGCTCACATCATATGAAAATACTAAAAAAATGGGCTGTTACGTGGATAGCCTTAAAAGATTTAAAAAAATTCAGGCATGGAATTCAAATGCTGTCTGAAAGAAGGTGAAAAGTAGTTGCTAGTGATGGACAATCATTCGTTTAAATTTAAACTTCTTTCACAATAAAAATATTTTTTTCCTCAAAAAACGGCGGAAACTTATTTGTACTCCTAATATAATAATTAATTATTTAGTCATTATTTATTTATTTATTAACAATAAATTAATGAAATATTCACTTATTTGTTTATTAATTAGTTACCGTAATTATCACGAGTATTAATGTTTGAGTGATAATATGAGTATCGTCTAACGTTTGTCATCTGACTGATCAATTTCTTTGAAATCTGGATAATTGTTGTCGGGTAAAATAAGATTGGTGGTCATCTCGATAGAACCTATGGACGTTAGTGGATTCACTTAATTTTGCAATATTCATGTGCATTCAATAAAATAACGTTATAACTCTAGATCACACTAAACTCGGCCAACTGCATATAACGGAGCGTAATAAATACCGAACGGATTTTAATTATTGTTACAGTTATAACGTTTGAAGCACATGAAACTGGCTATAAAATTTCTTAGTACCCTCATTATGCTTTATGTAAATAATTTTCTTTGAACATCCGTGATAGACGAATGGGAAAACTGCGTAAACATTACTAACGGTCGTAGGTTAAAACGTAAGGCACCTATAATGCATACTAATATCATAAATGCGAAAGTCTTCTCTTTCTGTTTGTCTGTTACCCTTTCAGGACTAATCAATTTGAGTTGTTGTTGTAAAGGATTCAACACTTATCTTCTGATGAGAATAAAATTCCGGGGTATAATATACCTAATATACTTTGACTGGCCCGTTGGCGCAGTGGGTAGTGACCCTGCCTTTAGCTCCACGGGTCGCGTGTTCGATTCCCGCCGAGGGCCATCATTTTCTATAAATGAATCTGTTGTTCTTCGAGTCTGGGTGTATATTTGTATTTAGTGTATATTTGTATTTAAGTATGTATTTTATAAATATATAAGTATACTAGCGGCCTGCCCCTGCTTCGCACGGGTATAAAATATATATCCCATGTCAGTCAGTGTAAAAAAAATGATTAAAATCGATCGAGTAGTTTTGATTTATTCATTACTGCCCGTGGCCCGCACGCGTTAAATTTGGAGAAAAACAATTTTCTTTCCCTATACCAAGAAGATTTCCTATATATATATATATATATATATATATATATATATATATATATATATATATATATATATATATATATATATATATATATATATCTTTTGAATATCTAAATTCATATAGTACATTTTTACTTATTTACTTTTACATTTTCCCTATGTATTTTATTTTTACAATTAATTACAGAATGTCTTCAAACAAACTCTTGAAAGAGGGACATAGCTGCTAAAGTCGAAGTGTTATAGGGCGAAGCGCGGCGTCCTCACGGCATTTTAAATCTGTAATATCTCCGAAAATGTTCACTTAAATTACATGCTGTAAACGGCCATATTGATCTATATTAAATGAACAATATATTTAAGGTTCTTAATTGGATAAGGATTAATGCTGTATTGTATAAAAATTGCTTTGAACATAAGGCATCATTTTTCGTAAAAAGTAAATGACAAAAACTGCTATTGTGGGTTATCCATAAGAGATAGACATATACCATCGCGGACTTTTCTGTAGACCTTTTCATGGTGTACAAATACTTAGTATATCATTTTGATAAATCTCGTAGGGTTTAGCCTGCGTTTGCAATGTAAGCGGAAAAAATGTAATTAATTACGACATCACATTAGAAACCTCGAAAATTACAGTATTTCTCTACTCCATATTGAATGTTATTAGACATGCAAACCTTCCTCTAAAATCACTCTATCTATTAAAAAAAAAACCGCATCAAAATCTGTTGCATAGTTTTAAAGATTGAAGCATACATAGGGATATACGGACATAGGGACAGACAGAGAATGCGACTTTGTTTTATACTATGTAGTGATATTATTTATTTTTACAATTGATTAGACAATGTCTTTACATACAACATTCATAGCTTTCTTATCATTAGACAATATAAACTTGAAAGAAGGACATATAGTTGCGCCTCCGGTCGCTGCTAAATTCGAAGTGCTTATAGGTCGAAGCGCGGCCTCCTCGCGGGATTTTAAATCTGTAATATCTCCGAAAATTTTCACTTAAATTACATGCTGTAAACGGCAATATTGATCTATATTAAATCAAAAATTTATTTAAGGTACTCAATTGGATAAGGATTAATGCTGTATTGTATAAAAATTGCTTTGAACATAAGGCATCATTTTTAGTAAAAAGTAAATGAAAAAAACTGCTATTGTGGGTTAACCATAAGAGATAGACATATACCATCGCGGACTTTTCTGTAGACCTTTTCAAGGTGTACAAATACTTAGTACATCATTTTGATAAATCTCTTAGGGTTTAGCCTGCGTTTGCAATGTAAGCGGAAAAAAATGTAATTATTTACAGAAACCTCAAAAATTACAGTATTTCTCTACTTCGTATTGAATGTTATTATACGTACAAACCTTCCTTTTGAATCACTCTATCTATTAAAAAAAACCGCATCAAAATCGGTTACGTAGTTTTAAAGTTTTATGCGTACATACGGAAATATGGACTTTGTTTTATAATATGTAGTGATATTCACCAGTTGTCTGTCTACCATAACACAAGTATTAAGTTACTTATTTTGAGACGGACGTTCGTGTGTGCAAGTGTAAGTGTTCCATATATTTATTTCTTATTTATTATTGTATCTATTTTAAGAATAAAGCAAGTTAGATGTTTTACCTTATGCAGAGTCTATTGTCGGAAATTGACACAATAAATATTACGATAGAAAAATAATTTTTGTTTAAAAGTTTCACATTCGTTCCCAATTCCCATCGCCCATATTTGAAAGAAATATAAAGTATATTTTTTCGAACCACTAACGAACGATGTCATTTATCATGATACCGCGTCGTATATTGTGGACATTAAAAATTATGCTTTTCACGAAAGCAGATAATCCCTCATGCTCCTATTGGAGGTTTCCAGCCGCACCCTGACAATACCCTGTGACCTACTTAGGTTATGAAACTACTGAATATTGCGTGACGCTGTTGAACATGTCAAGTCATTGTTAGGCAGGGCAGGGCCTCACTTTTTGTCCGCCTCTTTGGTCTAATATATATACGCCTGCGGGTTTGCTTTATGTATGTGAAAATTTGCAGTGGCAGTTTACGCTGTCGCCTTAAATCAGCGACCGTAATATTCAGAAGTAAAAAAGTACATGACTGTTAATATCCCACTGCTGGACATAGGCTTCCTCTCTTCTTTTTTGGAGAGCAGGGTTCAAACTTAAACCTATCACGCTGCTCCAATGCGTATTAGTAAGTTTCATGTACAAATATGCCCTATTCCCTAGTGATGTTTTCCTTACCCGAAAAACCTGTAATAAATTGCTATTGCTAAAGCTAAATTGCTAATTATCAATTAGACACAAGTTTAAACAGCAAAACTCATTGGTGCTTGTCCGGGGTTTAACCTATTCCGGGATGTCACACCGGCTATCACATCTTGGTTTCAGAAGTAGTAGATAAAATTTATTTTATTTTGTCCGCCCTGTTTCATATGTTAGTGTAATATCAAAACTTGTTAATATATCACTGCCAAAGCCGCCACTCCTATTGTGAGTATGCTTTGATACCTGGGCCCATTAATTTATGCAACATAATTTAGCGTTTTTTTTTATATGCGTGTTTCTCACGATTTTTTTTGGAGCTATTAATGAGATGAATAAATTACTACTACTAAGTCGACACAACTAAACTCGCTAGTACTATTCTATCATCATCATTCTCCTGCATGTGACAGCGTGTAATAAACAAGTTGTCACACGATTTGTATGCGTATTTTACGACCGGCAGCCAGCCTGACGTCAACTTACCTTAGTCGCCTTTTGCGACACCTCGATAAGAAATGAGAGTGGTCTGTTCTACTCAGCCGGATACCACACTGCTATAAATGATGTCGTTTTTGCTTAGTGTTATTATTTATTTCCCTTTTTCTAAAGCAGTTGACGACTACCTTTTGCACAACTTAAACTAGCTTACGTGAGCAACTGCTATAAATCAGTGATTTTCGCGCCTCTTTAACTCGTCTTTTATCGGATTTGATCGATTGCTTTCATAACCGATTCGTATGATGCAACCGATTTCGCTCGATGATTTATTCGCATCGTGTTCACACCAAAACATAAACGATGTTGTGACGCCTTCAAAGAGCCCTTGAGCACGGAGATATTGACGGCGAGAAAAATAGCTTCTTTCATAACCGGGTCACCCCTTTATCGCGAATCGATTTTATTATAGAATACAAAAGAATATACGAATATTTCCACCCGTGATTGATAACCTTTCTGATGATTTTGCCTTTGATATTTCTTTTGAAATTTTTTAAGTGTGATTTTATATAAAACTTTTTAAGTGGCTGGTATCGTCAACGCGTGAACGTATCTTTGATATAATACTTTTGGTTTCTTCTTATATTCTTGCTGCGTTTTCGCTAACTTATTATTCATCGATTTATTTGGCAAATATAATTTATAAATTAAATATTTTTTTGTATTATTTATATTTTTTATCGATTCTTTTGACTTATCGACTCCAATCAATATTCATCCAGGTTTTTTGTTATTTTTCTGTAATTTATTATTCAATATTATTTTTCTTATTTCGTATTTTGCTTCTTGTCTATTTCCTCTTGTTACTCAATGGTCGACTGGACCAGTGTGGCATCCGGCTGAGTCGAATCACCCTCATATTTTACCGAGGTGTCGTAAAAGGCAACTAAGTTAAGTAGACCCGCCGTGTGGTTTCCGGCGGAATAGGATCTATCCTATTCCGAGAGGTCTACCTCTTTCTTACCGAATAAAGTAAGTTGACGTCAGGCAAGCGGCTGGTTAAAATACCAAGCGGAAGCATGTGAAAACATATATAACATGTTGTGACGACCCCAAAAAGACTGGGTTAAGAATGATGACTCAAAGGTCGACTGGAAGAGATCCCTTTTAGCCTTTGTATATTTTTTTTCCTCTTTTCTACCAATATGTATGGACAGTAAAGAAATAAAAGTATTTTGTTATAGAATGGAGTGGAGGAGGCGGCAACGGTGAGTACCGTGTTCGAAGACAGCTTTCCGTATCGTCAGACTCAAAACTCCTAGACGAAGGTGCGAGGGAAGACGCGAGGGTCGTGATGAGGCCCAAGCGGCCGCCCAGGCCCAAGTCGGAAGCGTTTCTGGGACCACACGATCACTCCAGCAGAAGAACGAAGCGGTTTAGTGCCTTTGGGGTGAGTAGATTGATATGATAACTTCCTATCAAATTCAAACACAAAATATTCTTTATTCAAGTGGACTGTTTACAGTACTTTGAATCGTAGCATGTTCTATGTATAGAAACTGGCTATACTTTCATATTATTCTATCGGGTTAGAATCTGACCGTTTCTGCCGCGATAACGTCGTGTAAAGAGCTTATGAATAATTGCCCCGGATGGGTTCGAATCTAGTCGGGCTAATCCGATAGAATAACACGTGAGTATAGCCGGTTTCTATACATTAACTTAAAATGTCTTGCAATCGTATAACATTAAGCAGCTAATTATTACTTTACTTTTAAGTCCTTAGATATAGGTGAAATGTTGCGGAAAATTAGGTTTTTTTACTGCTTTTGCTTACCACCAAACAGTATAAATCTGTGTCAAAATGTTCGCACATTACTTTAAAAGGCAGACCGGTCATTGGTAAAGGGCCCAAAATATTTACGAAGAATAATGGCAGGCACTCTTCATCTGATAATGCTTGCACACAGTTTGAATATAAAAAGAAAGCAACACCGACTTTGATTGATGCGGGACGATATTTTAGGATGTAGAAACTAAATACAGCGTTAAATAGAGTTAAAACAATAAATTATTGTGCGAAATTATAAAAAGCAAGGTATTGTAACGTTTTATACTGAAATTAAGAATATAACATTTTCGAAATTAGGTTTGTTTGTTTGTAATCTCTTTATTGCATTAATAAAAATAATAATAAAAAACAACATAATTTGCAATGGCGGGCTTATTCCGGAATCGGAATCTCTTCCAGCCAACCAGTCTAAAATTAGAAATGAGGTAAATATAAGTACAGTGAATTAAATTTAAAATTAACTTAAAACTTAACTAATAATAACAAACAGAAAATGGACCTTTTAATAAAATCAAATAATAAAATAAGATTATAATATATATAATAAATATTATAATATTATCAATACAATAGAATAGGTATTATGTTATGTACTAGTTCAAATACAATAAATTAAATTTTAATAATAGCGCTAAAAGAAGCTTCGACTTTGGCAGGTTTTACATTTTAGTGATTTTATGATGATGGTAATACGGGAGTGACATAGTCAAATTGACTAAACTCCTTAAAAAAGTAGTTAAACTAGTTCGAATATAAAAAGTTCAAATCAACTGAATAAAAATTCACCCAAAGTGATTTCAGATAACAAAAGTACGACTAATATAAATTTCTTACAAAGACATGGTGATATGTATCCCTCAACAATATTTTACATAAAATTTCCGTAATTCATTGTTTAAATACGTAATCAATTACAAAAAATTATTATTTTGTACGTATGTTATGTTTTTTTATTTATTCATTTTGATATAGCAATTTTTTAGTTAAAATATTAAAACATTTAAAAGATATAGTGATAACGTGAACATTTCGATTATACTTAAACCTTTAGTTAAAGGAAAAAAGTAAGTTGAGAAGATATTTGCATATAAAGAAATTTCCTTGGCAGTACTTTAGCGTACTAAACCCATATAAGGCACCAACTGTGTTATAAAGCCACATAACCATTGTAGACTAACAAAATCACTGATTATAGAAACGGAAGTAGGGTTGACTTATCTTACATACAAGAAACAATATTATAATTTATTTACTGGTGCATCAGAGCATTCAAAAAATTACCATTTTTTTTCTATCGATGATTCATTTAACCAGTTTATTAATAACATTACCATATTTTTCTTTTATAGGTTACGACTTGCTAGGCTAATCGCTAACAAATAGGTGTCATTCCAAAATGAGTTATTTGATATCTTGAAATGGCTTTTCTTATTGTATACTTTATATGGGGAAATAAAAAATGATTACTGAGTTAATCATCTACAACTATGATGATTAACTCAGTAATCAATCAGACAATGCTTAATCTAGGCATTGTTCGCTTTTGTAACGAAAGTAATAATGGCGATAAGATGGGTGAGGTGCGGAGAGGTGAGGTGAGGTGCGGAGAGGTGCGGTGAGGTGCGGAGAGGCGCTATTACATTTAAAAAAAATATAATAGCGCGGAGGTTTTATCTTGTCAAAAAAGAGAAAGAAATTAAAATGATTTTGACTTATGAAAAAACTGAAAGAACTAAGAAGCGTAAAATAATTATAAAAATATCGTTATTTAATACTATAGCTAAGTTCTCATAAAAAAGGTTATTTATAAACCCATAAAATTGCGCCTGATATCTGATTGTGAATGCTGGTCAATAAATAAATCTACTTACATTGTACGGAAACTAACTTAATATTTGGTATAAACTGTGAGAGTTGACAGCCCTACTGTGGTTTAAAAGTGAAACAGTATGAATGTAACCATTATGCATTGTGTGCTAATATTGTGAATACCTAAGCCGTGTTAGGCATTTTTAAAGCTTTTCTAACAAACGTAAAATTGTAAATTGTTTACAAGAAACAAGACAGTATGATGTGTAGGTTGTAGACGAAAATAATGTTTTGACTTGTTTGATTTTTAACTTTATTAAATAATATTTTTAGTATTATAGTAGCTTCATTGCAATGTGACAATTCAAAAGTACTTATAAAAGCCAATTTGCACAAAGAATATTTTGAAAATTTAATAGAATACTTGCGCCATGTATATATGCGCCACAGAGCCTATTAATCAACTCTAATTTAATAAATGCAAAAAATCTGTCTTAGAAATGTAGCTATGTGCTACATTTCTTAGCTTCATTGGATTAGAAAAAATCCCGTTCTTCTTTCGGGAAGAGTGGAGAAAACACATATTTTTAAGATAACCAACTAACCAAAACTTAACAAAAGAAATCAATATTATTGCGGGTACTTAAATGCTTATGTTGACGCGAACGTGGCCAGGGTAACCAGTAGTGTCTAATAAATATACACGAGTAGTATATCTGCTACAATATTTATTATGAAAACGCAAGAGAACTGTTCCCTTGCGTTTGCGTTCGTTATTTAAACATAGCGAGCGCCCGGGCCCGCATGCCGTAACAAACCGTATCACATTAGCTAAGTCAAATATTTAGACAGGCGCTGGCGGGCGCAGAAAGCGAAACGGTGTACCCGGGAAACTTAGCGATGGTTCGAGATAACGCTATCCTGCACGCACAATGATATACGACCGCGTGAGAGTTTTGTATTTATAATGTAACTATCTTCCAGCTAGATAAATCTTGTACGCAACACGAAACGAGTGTAGGAAAAGTATATACAAAGGCCGCTTTAACGATATCTTTCAGGCAACATTTGGTAAACTGAGATTATAAACACGAATCTATCTGTAACCCTTTCGTGGGTTATCCGTTGGAGCATTATTTTTGAAATTTTGCACAATTAAAGCTTATATACTGGGCTAACATATAGGACAAAATATGCCTATATTTCCTGTGACAAAAGGATATGAACAATATAGAACATAATTGAGGTTGTAAAATACTGAACTTGTCGCGAACGAAGTCCCGGGTACCTAGGGTATTATTATATATTTTTAAGCATATGTCGTTAAAATTGCATACTAATATTATATATACAAAAATCTGTCTTTTACGCTAGCACGGTCAATCGCTATATTAATATTTATAAAATTAAACCCAATTGAAGGTTATAACGGGAAAGACATAAAACAAAAAAATACTGTTTCTCTTTCGGGAACAGGGCAAAAACATATTGCATTATTGAGGGTACTTAACTTTAACTTGAGTCGATTTCAACTTGTATGAAGTCGCAGGTGTCACTGGTATATAATAAAATATCATTAGAGCCTGCTTTCGCTGAAATGTCGCAAAACATTAAGTACAAAATACATGATTTTCACAGTTCCAGATATCTTGATGACGTTCTCAGCTTTTAATTTTAACGTTTATTAAATTTATTTTCCTCTGATCGCTCTTACATTTACCATTTACCGGTACTTTTTTTATTGAGCGCTTTTAATAAAGTTTTAGAAGTCTTTATACTGTGGGTACTGTGGGTACAAAAGAATTATGTGTTTAATATTGAATCCATTTTTCATTTCATCATCCGCTAAGTTTCTTCGGTGATAAAAAGCTCGCTAAGTTTCTTGAGTGATAAAAAGTTTTACAAAGTTCTCTTTAATCTCCATCAAGATAAAATTGATTTTCCAATTCAAAAAGTACAACGTGATAGCTAAAAGCACTCTACAATCTACGCTAATCGGTAAAAACGACCCCTACTCTGATGCTCTCCGAAATCGTAAAGTACCACGACATTGAGCGTGCATCTAACGATTTTATTTCACGACGAACATGTTTTTTTAGCCGTGTGGTATTAGGCTGAGTAGTATAGACCTCTTTATTAGCGAGATGTCGTAACAGGCGACTAATGTAAGTTGACGTCAAGCAGGCGGCCGGTCGTAAAATACATAACCAAATCATTTGACAACATAGTATTTATAACATATTGTGCCGACCCCACTTAGAGTGGGAGAAGGGCAGAATGACGAGTTTTATAAACAATTGTTGCCTCGTGACAGTCGAACAGTGAGACCGTTCGACTGTCGTGGGGGTCGCGGATTCGATTTGCTGCGCATTTGAGTTTATTATGTTATGAAATTTTCATTTCTCGCACCCAGATAAAAGGTATATAAAAACGATTGACCCGTTGGCGCTGGTGGCAGTGACCCTGCCTCGAACTCCGCGGGTCGCGGGTTCGATTCCCACCGAGGGCCAACATTTTCTAAATACAATTTGTTGGTTCTACGATTCTGGGTGTATTTATGTATTTGAGTGTATATATTTACGATTAAATACTTATATATAATATATTTACCTATTTATCTTAATAACAATAACAACTTTTCAATTTTATGTTCCCGTGATAATTTCGAGATAAAAGATATGTATATAAAACACTTTTACATAAAAGTTTAATAATGTGTGAATATTTAATAATAATCTGCCATCTCTATTACAAATTTTGCCGATACAAACATATCAACGTTGAATTTACAAACAAAAGATGTATACTAACTCAAAAGAAATTTAAAAGTTTTTAAATTCTTAAAGAGTTTGCTTTAGTTTAAAAGGGCAACAAGCACTCAGCGATTTATACTTATCGCGTTGCAAAGAAGCTGCCCTTTGCGAGACAATGCACTGCCTCTTCGCGATATTCTTTTTTGTGCGAATGGATTGTTACCGCCTTCGTATTTGTTTTCTTTGCAAAGTCGTAAAAGAAAAGACCACTCCACTTCACACATTGATGTACTATCATATTATTATGTTTAGAAGGGAACAATTTTGTAATACATGATTTTTGAATAACTATTGCCGTTTACTCAGCGCACGCAAGGAAAGCTACAAATCTTGCCGTTTTTGTACTATTTTTTATTGCTGCTCCTCTCCTATTCATCTTAGCGTGATGTATATAACCTATAGCCTTCCTCAATAAATGGACTATCTTACACTGAAAGAAATTTTCAAATCGGCCCAGTAGTTCCTGGAATTAGCGCGTTCAAAAAAATCAAACAAACTCTTCAGCTTTATTTATTACTATAGATGATTCGCCATATTAACCCTGCAAGACACAATTTTGAAAATAAGTTCTTCAAAATACATCAGCAAGATTCCAGCTGTCTTTTTATAGCCTAAGATTTTCGCAGAAAATATAGCAGTATCAGTCAAAACATGCGATTTCAAAACGACGTCGCAATATTATTGTAATGCACATACTTTAAATGCTGGAAACGTCGTAAATTTCGCCCGCTAAACCCTTGTCGCCTGCTGCGAACACTGATGAATGGTCATTTTATCTACAGGGTGATTCTCCATTCGGAAAGTCGGAGGCGTATATCAAATTGGAGCAGCTTGGCGAGGGCTCCTACGCGACTGTTTATAAAGGGTATAGCAAGTGAGTATTGGTTTTTCTAATCCCTATATTTTAATTCTAATCCCTATATTCTTATTTCATATATTCTAATTTAAATTAAAAATATTTGATTAACTTGTAATTGTGGTTAACTGATTAAATAAATGTAATTGTAACTTGTGATTGTAATAAAATCATGCGTTATATGATGCGTTTGCTTTTAAACTATTCTGCATATATGTATGTAATAACTTAATAATTGTAAAATTGTGTTTATCTATTATGCTATAATGACTAGCGACCAATTAAAAAATAATATTAAAATTATGGAGAAAATTACGGAGAATTTAAAACATAGAGAAAAAATGCTAGAACATCCATACCAATATTGGTAATACAAAAGTCTATATTTTTGTCTGTCTGTCTGTTACGCTTTCACGGTCAATCCGCTGGAGATATATTTACCTTCTATTTACCTAGTCGTGGAAACACACAGTCCGTTCTACATTTAGCAATATTATATTTTCTATTTCCTTGAATATAAATCGCCAAATTTCAATACGTGTCTGCAGTAAAAAATAATCGTTCTTAAAACGAAATATAAATTCATTTTCCACGAGCCTTACCCACGCTAGTAAAGTGTTCCGAGTTGTGCCCTGTTTTTGTTTTCCATTGTTGAACACGTTGTGACACGCTTCTAACACCGTACACCTTGACATAATACATTCTGTAAATCCTTTGACTTCAGTCGATATGTAAAACGGGTCGCTTTTAGCCTACTTCGTATCGAGTCTGCACTGTTTTATGCAACTGTCGCGTTGTTACTAACCCCCTGAAATATTCCCCTTTGTTGAATTCGTTTTTTTAAGTTACTAGCTTTTACCGGCGACTTCGTTCGCGTGATCTGTTGTCGCGGGATAGGTTGATAGTAGATGGGGCTTTTCAATGTCATCCTATTTCTGTAGAGTTAACAGTTCTATAGCCTATATGTTATCCCTGTATATAAGGAATAATTGTGCGAAATTGGTGCAATGGATTCGCCGTGAAAGAGTAACAAACATACATCCGTACTCACAAACTTTTTCACTTATAATATTAGTAGTATAGGATTAGTAAGGAAGTATTCTAGTACATTATATTCTTATTGGTCCATTGTATCTTTAAATATTTATGAATAACCTGGTTATATTTAAATCCTACTGTTGAGACAATATTAAAATATATTAGTAGAGCTGAAAAAAAACGAATAAAAGGTTAGAAAAAGCTGATGAAATGTCCTATTTTTGCATTCCCACAAAACTCAAACTAATAAGTCTTTGCATCGCTTTTTTTAGTTTAGTTCTAATAGGTTTTCTTAGTAGTTTACATAAACCACATTTTTCTAAGTTTTCCAGGCTAGAAATGCTAATAAATCTCAGAATAAAAAAGTTTCCATTTAGTGTTCGTAAATAACGTGTCGATAAACTTGATATTTTTACACACATTTGCACTAAATGAAAAGATTTTTTATGGAATTTTTATTCTGAAGTTATCTCGGGAACACAACTGTAGCCGGGTTTAAGTTAGAAAAACTAAAGTTAAATCTATACGATCAAATAAACTACGATAATATCTTATTTAATAGATTATATTAATTATAAACATTGCCTTATATATTATGAAAATAAAGTTATAGGCAGTAAGCTAAAGTTAACTTCACACGAAATTGATCAAACAAATTAGTTTACGAATACTTGAGGCCGAATAATTAACTTCCCATCTTAAGTTAGAGGAACTTGGCATACTTAAAGTTACGTCACATCTTTTGCAATGATCTTTATATTTATAGCAGTTATTCATTATTAACAAATAGTCATAATGAACAAAAATATTAATTAATTAACTCAATTTCTTGATCTATGCCTCAGATATCACCAGGCTTTTCTTTGTTTTTAATTTTTGTAATTATTTTTTTTTTATATCTATACTAATCTTTAAAGCTGAAGAGTTTGTTTGTTTGATTGTTTGAACGCGCTAATCTCAGAAACTACTAGACCGATTTGAAAAATTCTTTCAGTGTAAAATAGTCCATTTATCGAGGAAGGATATAGGCTAGGCTATGGGCTATATCCTTCCTCGATAAATGGACTAGGGTAGGTATAACAACACGCTAAGACGAGTAAGAGAGGAGCAGCAATAAAAAATATAACTCAAACGGCAAAATTTAAAGCTTTCCTTGCGTGCGCTGAGTAAACGGTGATAGTTATTCAAAAATTAAATATTACAAAATTGTTCCCCTTTAAAAGTTCTAAATAAAAGTCCGCGACAGCATATGTCTAGCTTTTAAGGTTAATCCACTTTAACCATTTTTATGGTTATCAATAGACTATATTACGGTTCTAAACTTTACACGCGGGCGGAGCCGCTCGCATTGCTAGTTCTTTAATAAAATTTACGAGATAGGCTCGGTCAACCAGGTACTATATATTCATAAAATATTGCAACATCTAATCATACCCAAATTCCCAACAGTTTAACGCAGCAAGTGGTGGCATTAAAAGAGATCAGACTGCAAGAAGAGGAAGGGGCGCCGTTCACAGCGATACGTGAGGCGTCGCTGTTAAAGGAGCTAAAGCACGCAAATATAGTCACATTACACGATATTGTACACACGAGGGAGACCCTAACGTTCGTGTTCGAGTTTGTGGTGAGTACACTTCACGCATCACGCCTTCACAACCGAAGAGTACAATTCAATATTTCAGATATTATTTAGTGATAGTAGGGTTGCCAATTGTTTATTTATTTATTTATTCGGAGATTCATTTATCGAGGAAGGCTACAGGCTATATACCATCATCAAAAGATGAATAGGAGAGGAGCAGCAATATTAAATAATAATAGTTATTAAAAAATAGTTGATAGTTATTAAAAAATCATGTATTACAAAATTGTTCCCCTTTGAAAGTTCTAAATTAAAGTCTGCGACATATGTCTAGCTTTTAAGGTTAATCCACTTTAACCATTTCTATGGTTATCAAAATACTATATAAAATATTACGGTTTTAATCTTTCCACGCGGGCGGAGCCGCCGGCGATTGCTAGTATTAAATATTCCAACAAATATCCTATATATTTAAAATTAATTATGTAGTACCAATTACAGGAGATCCCATCGTTCTTAGTTACACTGTTACAATTATAAGTAATGAAAATTAATAACAATTTTAAACAAAAATAAACACAAGAGAATAATGAAATATAAAAAACTCTAAAATTTTAATTAAAAAAAGTATGTACTATTTCTCACTAAATTTTACTTTTTATAAGAATTATTAAATATACAAAATACTGTGTTCTGCACCAAAATTGTTAACCCTATAAGTGTTAAACTTGCTAGATTATAAACAATTTTTTTTGCGTTTCTTTGATATATAATAGATACTTATATTATAGGATTTTAGTTTTCATTATTCATTTCTCGGTTTATCACTTGTCAATTAAGAATGTATGTTTAATTAATATCAATAAGTATTAATAAATCAATTACTTCGTGTTTTATGTATATTCTTAAGAATCAGACTTAAAAAAAAATATATCTTTATAATATCGTTTCTGCCCCACGTTTCCCCTATAATTATCTTTTATAGATTTTTTTCATATTACAAAACAATCTTAACTTTTCTAACTTAACATCAGTGTATTCAATCTCTTCAGGATATTATCACTGTCTTGTCTTATAACAATAATAACAATAATATTTTACGATCTATTTAAGTATATACAGTTAAAAGTATATAGTAAACAAACATAAGCATTACCATATGATCATTGATGAAAACATAATTTTTTAACCAAACTCAAGCAAAAACTTGTCTATAGTATTCTTTTCACATCAATTTTCGCTTATCTATGACAACCCAATATACGAGTATTATAAGTAACAGTTGAACTTTATCAAAACAGGATACAGACTTATCACAGTATATGGAGAGGCACCCTGGTGGTCTAAATCGACATAATGTCAGATTATATATGTTCCAACTCCTTCGAGGGCTCGCCTACTGTCATCGGAGAAGAGTTTTACACAGGTATGCTATATTTATTTAATTTATTATCCAATGTATTGATGCAAATGCAATTTGGAGATTTCTGAATGTTCCCTGTCAAAATGTGAAAGAGAAAATACTATATATCTTCCTGTCCTTATCCCACTCTAAGTGGGGACGGCACAACATGCTATAAACATGTTGTCACATGATTGGGCGACATATTGTACGACCGCCTGCCGCCGTGGGACAACTTACCTTAGTCGCCTTTTACGACACCTCGGTAAGAAATGGGGGTGGTACTATTCTGTTTGGCCGGATGCCACGCGGCACTGAAAATACTACATTAAAGAAATGAAATCAAGTAGGTTTACACATATTCTTGAAAGATTTGGCCATAAATAATTCACAAAGAAAACCATAGCTCACATGTTGTGTACTTTTAAATAACTAGTACGTGAGCTATAGATAAATAAAAATGTAATGCGAAATATGCCTATAGGAAATATAATGTACGTGACTGAATATAATTCTTGTATTTCGCTACCTCCGTAGAAATCCGTAGTTTATAAGCTAAGGTATTTTTCTTTGTTTGCTCTTACTTATTACTAAATTAAACATTATTACATCATTCCTTACTCTTAGATGATAAGTATGATGCGTGGATATAGCTACTCTTCGACTCTGTACAAGACAGTGCTGAGTAAATGTAACTAGTGAAAAGAATTATATTTTAAAAAGAGCAACCGCCGAGTTTCTTTCTGGCTCTTCTCGGTAGGAATATCTTTCAGAGTAGAGTAGATGATCCAAAAGCATTTGTTTAACAGTATATTTGAATAAAGAATAAATAAAATAACATACATTTGTTATTCATCACGTCACATCACTGAATACCTTCGGTTTCATTGCGTGAACAGATAGATTTTCTTTGATCTTTAATCTATTCCTGACCTTAAGCTTAATATGATAGAGGTAATGGCTTTTTTGCTAATTTTGTTCTACATACTGTGACCGCTAAATTAGGGGAAAGCTATAAAGCAAAGGCCAAGGACAATAGTTATGTGGCCTTGGCCTTATAGAAGTTAGTTTTTTGGGCGTTTATCTATTATTCTTGTATGCTTGATAAGATTAGGATTTTAAAATTACAAGTGAGCGTTATTTGAGCATGAGCGATTTATCTAACAGTATAGTATAAAACAACAATCTTTGCTAATAAGCTTCCTCGCGATTTATTCAAACAAGCTTGTTTAGAAGTTTAGAATAGCACATTACTGTGTTGCGTTGATGCAGGCCGTAGCTAATCCGGCTTGAAGGACCAAAAACGTTTCGAGACATTCTCATATTATAATTACCTAAATATGGTTTAATGTGGTTATTGTTTTATCGTAGTATAAATTTCCTTATACAGGATCCAGTGGTGCTATTTTGAAATCAAAAAGTTCAAAAAAATTATAATGTCATGTTAATAAATAAGATTAGGTTTTCAGAATGTAATTGAATATATTCTGGTTGTAAAAAAAAATGAATTAGCAGGAGCTATGGATAGCTTAGATATCTGTAGTATATGTAACTAGTATGGAAATAAAGGTAAAAAATAAAGGTGAGGTGATGCAGCAATTCGATGAGGTTTGCCAAACTTCGGCCACGAAGACTGTTTTTTAAAATTCATAAAACTTTTTAAAGGCTATTTGTTCAGCCATTATATAACTGGGTACCGGATTTTTGTTTTAAAAGTACAGGTACATTTTGGAAAGGTCGGACCACTGGCAAGATATTCGTTACGAAACGGCCTGGCCTTTTTTACTCTAGACAGAAAAAGAGATCAAGGCCATGCTAGGCAATATACAATACAAGGACATCACACATATTAACTAAGCTATTAAGCTGAGGTAGCCCAGCGGTAACACCGTGCGACTCTTTCGAGGGGTCACGGGCTCAAACCCGAGCAGACACCAATGAGTTTTTCTGTTACAACTTATGTGTCTAATTGATAATTGCAATTGAACACACGCTTTTCGGTGAAGGAAAACATCGTGAGGAAACCTGCATATCTCTAGAGAATTCTGGAGATATGTGTAACCTATCAATCCGCACTGGAGCAGCATGGTAGGTCTTAGCTCCAATCTTTCTCTCCAAAAACGGAGAGAAGAGGCCTATTCTCAGCAGTGGGATAGTAACAGGCCGCTACTTACTTTTTTACTTACTTACACATATTAACTTTAGGTTTTTGTTGCAGGGACGTAAAACCACAAAATTTATTAATAAGCACGCACGGTGAACTGAAACTGGCAGACTTCGGGCTCGCACGGGCGAAATCTGTTCCTAGCCACACTTACTCACACGAAGTGGTCACATTATGGTACAGGCCACCAGGTTGGTGATCAGTTTATTTACATAGTTATTTCTTTTATTACAGAATACTGTGTCCACCTTAATCAGTCTATATAGAACGTTTTCCACTCTTAGGAATGGAAATAATTAAATGTCATTTCTCTAGTTTTTTGTATATTAGCAGTACTGTAATCACGTGGCCAATTGCAAAGCGGGGGCTTGTTTGAGTGACAATTGTGTATAAAAGGCGAAACTCGCCATATCGAACGGAGTCTTGTTAAAACTTGACTCATAAGGTTATTAGAAGCTTACATGGCAAGATCATGTCATTCTTCTTCTTGATAAGAGTTTCTTTATAATACTGTTGAGTTTCTTGTCAGTTCCTCTCAGTGGATGTCACCCTGTTACATATGTTATAGCTGTACGTTTATCTTTTGTTGACGTATTTTTTGGTAACATTTTGTATGTGACAAATTCTTGACATCTTTAAGACTATAATGTGATGACTGCGGTTCAAACTATTAGAACGTATTCTAGATGTTCACTCTGGTAAAAGGTAGACCTTCACATAAAAATCCCACTAAACTATTACTTTGTATTACGTATTCTTAACTACATCTACAATAAAAAGTCATAGACATAACTTAAGAAAAAAAACAGGGACTATAGGGGCGGTACAACATGTTGTCATATGATTTTGCTACGTATTTTACGACCGGCCGCCTGCCTGAAATCAACTTACCTTATTCATATTTTACGACACCTCAGTAAGAAAGAGGGTGGTCTATTCTACTTAACCGGATACCACACGGCGGGTGGACTTACCTTAGTCGCCTTTTACGACACCTCGTTAAGAAATGAGAGTGGTCAGATACACAGCGTAATTATATAATTAAGCATTCATTCATTTCACTTCAAAAAAGTGCAAACAACATGGCAGTTGATAAAGCCTTCACGTTTGTTATCTCAAAGAGATAATATCAACGTATTGATTTTTTCTGAGAGCACTAGAACATTGGACAGCTGTTCGTGTGTTTCGACCAATTTATTTCAAGTGCCGTCAGCCTGAGGACACAATATGAAGTACTTTTCCGAGTATATTGAAACAATGGAGTATGCCATAATCTTTGGCAGACAATATAATATATATTAATTTTTTTACTTTATAATCTAAAAACAAGTCTTCTTACTAGTGTATAAAGATAACTTTACATTGTCTTAAGCGCGCCACGTTAGTAACACCAGAGCCGCAGGCGAGAGTGGACGTGTAGTGACATACTGTGAGTGGGATAAAGAGATTTTGATTTTTTTTAAAGATGTTGTACCTGACTGGCCCCCCGGGAACAATTTTAATTACAAATCGAATCGCGTTTCTGTTCTAGAATCCATTATCAATTATTTTATGAAATAATACTACCGTTATAAAACAATATTCCAACTTTATAATAGAAAATAGTAAAACCTGCCCTAGTTATCCCTATAGAAATTGTCCCGTAACTTTATTTTATGAAGTTTTCTCTAAGTCCTTTTTTGTAAGCAGTTTTTTTAATTTGTTTCCGGAATGTTCGAGATTTCTACAGAAAGCCGATAAAAAATAAAAATAGATTAAAATGAAAGTTTTCTATTGAAATAGCTCTGTATACAAAATAAAAACTTTTAGAGCTTGACAAAATTTTACAGAACAATGTTGGGCGAAAAAGTCAGTCCAAATGAGACTTACACAAATAACATCCTATGAAAGTTTAGTGCCCGAAGAACAAAGTATCTACGTCTCGTCCTCAGTAATGATATTTATTTTCATTACATTTCTTTAATAGATAAACACAAGCTACAAGAATATGCAGTGACTTATCTAAAATACGAAAGATTACTACGCGCTTACCTATAATATACTAACGGATTGTCTTGAAGGTACTCATATTTTCTGTGGTGGCAGTTTAAAATAATGCGTATTATACATTACTAGCAATCCGTCTGCGTGTAAGGATTAAAACTGTAATATAGTCTTTTGATAACCATAAAAATGGTTAAAGTAAACCTTAAAAGCTAGATATATAAACACTTGAAGTAAATAAGGCACTAAGTACCTAAAAATTAAAATTCGAACTAAGTATGCAATTTGGTTCTAAAAGCCAACTTTAGAACCAAATTGCATACTTAGTTCGAATTTTAATTTTTAGGTACTTAGTGCCTTATTTACTTCAAGTGTTCATATAGCTAGACATAAAATTCTTCAGCTTTATATATTAGTATAGATTTGGAAATAGTGAAATTTTAACACGCAGTTTAAATTTATCTTAAGTCTTTCAACATTTCGCTTTCATTCTTAAGTCTGAAGCTATTTCCTTGATTCGGGTCAGAGTTGAAGCATTGTACTAATCTCACAGTATTAATACGTTCTTTTTGTATTCCACCAGATGTCCTCCTTGGGAGTACAGAGTATTCCACATCATTGGACATGTGGGGAGTGGGGTGTATATTCGTGGAGATGCTGTGCGGTGTTCCCACCTTTCCTGGTGTCAGGGACACTAACGATCAACTAGACAAAATATTTAAGGTAATTAATATTATAATTTTCAGTTTCAGCTTGTTCCATGATACAGTTTCTAGTCCCAGTTTGTCACATGTGTTCGAAGGCAAAATAAGTGGTGGAGGTGAACCAATTACTATATAACCATGCATGATTGGGAAATGCGTCGCTTTGTGGTTTTGTCGTGTAGTGTATTACCTGATGATGCTTCGGTGTCGGAGCGAAACCATTGTTGAGTTTGTGATAGTGAGAGAATGTGTCTAGTCCTCGTTTCCATTGCACATACTTTATTTTGATTTGTCACGGATTATAACAAAGTAATATTAACTAAATTATAATTGACTAAAAATTATTATTATTAACTAAAAACTGTATATGTGTATAATTCTCATAGACAGAACAATTTTTATTTATGAATTATCCAAATATTGCAAAATTGATTAAACGCCTGCAAGTATTATTTATTAAAATGCGGTAAAAAATAGTACGTAGCAATGACAAATAAAAATTTAGGAACTTTAATTGTGCCGAATTTCATCTTTATTAACAGTGGTTTAACCGTGAAAGCTTAACAGACAGATAGGCACTCAGACAGACAGACAGACAGACTTCCGTCTCTACAATATTATAATAAATATTTGGTTTATAATAAGTACCGAATCAATAACTTACGGGTGTAGCTTCGTTCAAGAGCTCTAAATAGGTATATTTATATATTTCCACGGCCGAAACACTTAGATGTTCGATACCTCAAAGTAAATGCTACATAATTAAATTTCGGTAAAAACGTTGCCACTTAACCTTTCCGTGAAGCTACAGAAAGGTCAAAAGTCAAAAACTCCGCTGTACATAATTAATCACATAAATTACAGAGACGAGCGGTGACTAATAAAGTTGAAAGAACAATAAAGCCTAAAAAATACAAGAATTAAATGAAAGCAAACTGAAAGGGGGTGAAAAATATATTAAATTTACATAAAGCCGAAATGCTTTTAGAATTAAAGATTTTACATTACCGACGGTTTGCGCATTTTATATTTTATATAAAACTTATGTAATTAGTGAAGAATACGCCTAAATCATAACATTAAAGTGACCGAATTCAAAAAAGTTTTGTAGCCAATTGCAGTAATACGTAGCGAAGTCTTTAAAACTCAAGTGTGTTTAAGAGACCCATAACTTAGACGAGTTAGAAAACACTAGCTTTCTTAATAGTTCGCAGCGTGATGTTAGAGATTATTTGATAATTAATTACCCAAGTAAGATTAATTTTGAATTTGTTTTAATATAAATATATCTTAGCAAGGTAAACATCAACATCAGCCACTATTCACACAACACAGCATCTAATAGTCGTATCGGATTTACGTTCAGGGCGGGACTACTTTTCATACGTAGAACTCCGCAATTAATTAATATTATTAGTTTTAGTATATTATTTAGTAATTTTTCTATGCTATTATGCCTACCAATGTGATTTTACTTTTATCTGACACCCAAATACCAGTACCGTAAATACAGTACAAGCTGTGATATCCCAGCGGTGTGACCGTGCGAATCTCAAGAGACGATCATAGGTTCAAATCCCGGACAGACATCAATGAGTTTTTCTATTAAAACTTGTGTCCAATTCATAATTGCAATTTATCACACGCTTTTTGGTGAACGAAAACGTGGTGAGGAAACTTGTATATCTCTAGAGAATTCTGGAGATATGCAAGTTTCTTCACGATGACGAAGAGAGACGAGACCTACGAATCCGTATTGGAGCAGCGTAGTAGGTCTTAGTTCTAATCCTTCTCTTCAAAAACGGAGAGAGGAGGCCTATGCCCATTTGTGGATTAGTAATAGGCCGTTACTTTACTTCTTTTTTTTAAAATACAGTATATATACTTCACATGGCTATATGGTATCGGTTGAAATGCAAATTTGAAATTGTAAAGGTTGTGGGTACGCCCACTGAGGAGAGTTGGATTGGAGTGTCCCGATTGCCGGGACTACGCGCTCACGTCGCACGATGGGGCGCGTGTCCCGCACGGCCGTTGGCAGCGGCGTTCCCTCGGCTGCGGGACGCTGGTCGGGACGCGCAACGCCTTGCCGCGTCGCTGCTGCAGCCGGACCCAACGCGGCGACTGTCCGCACAGCGAGCCCTCCAGCACGAGTACTTCGCCTCCCTGCCGTCCCGCCTCGCACACCTGCCTGATGGTGAGTAGGATGTGTTGTGAACGCAGAACCTTTACTAAAAACTGTTCTTCTTGCATCGTTATCTCATTGATGAGAATCATGGGCTCTTTAAAGATTTGCCAGCCAGTCCTATTCTCCGCGGTATGAAGAGCACAATAAAGGGGGGAGTTGAGAGCCTCCTTGACCTAAATAAATAACATATAAAACTGTAATGATTGTAAAAACAGGCGACCACACAAGCTTTATCAACTGTAGCTTTACTTTAAGCGTGTGCGCTCAACTGTACTGGCTGGTGCCAAAATCCTTAACAAACCAGCATTATCATAACTGTTTCAGTACTTACCCCCATAAACTGGTAGGAATTTAAAAAATTGGGTCAACCAAGTAATGGCATAAATCGATTGTAGTCAATTTTGCTTTTTTTGACTGTAACAATGTTCGGCTGATTTCACGAAACTGCACAGTTTCTAAGACCTTCCCAACAAACTTCGTTTTTGATGTTAGAAATAATACAGAATAGCCGGTATTATAGAAACTATACGACAAAATCTTTCCTCACAAAAATATCTAATATTTTTGAAATATTATTTGCATGAGAAACTTTCATATAAAAATAGAAAATTCGTTATTAATAGACCCATCACCCTTATAATAAATAATACACTTTTGTTTCAGAGGTGTCGATCTTCACGGTAGAGGGCGTGTGCTTGCATCCAGAAGACTAGACGCCCGCACGCGAATCTGTTCATTTGTTCCTCCCACTGCGGTGCGTTCGTTAGTTAGTACCTTTCAATTCCTATAGTTGTAACTGCCGGTCCGACGGACCAACGCCTCGTGATATGGACCCCCCCCCCCCCTTAGTACGCTCGTACCAACGGGCGAACCCCTCTCCATCCGTCGATCGCTTCGACCCTACGTTAGCGCTTGTTAAGCTTCTAATAATATCCATCCATATAATTCAATTATTCTATGGTAACAAGGTATACTGATTAGGTATCGACGTGTACCATTAATTTGTATAAATATATATAAAACAGAGCAGTGTGCCATGTATGTCTATAACGGAGAGTATGAGTTATTTTAAAAAGATTTTTACGCCGGATATATGCTCATAATTTTGGTAAAAATTTTGAAGATGTTTATTTATATTTACTATGTGATGTATGTTTTGATGTGGTCTTAATGACGTTACATTTGTTAGTCGGGCGTCATACTTTAATGTACGAGGTTTTCATTAAGAATGTCTCATTTTTAAGTGAGGATTTACTTTTGTGTATTTTGTACTATGGTTTTTTTATTCCATAGGTCCACCAACAGAGTATACATTATTTGTCAACTTAATTAATAATATACAAAGTCTAAGTATTCAAAGTTTAATTCCACACTATATTATTTTTCATCCTATAACAGCAAAAATCAATCCAAAGGATTAAGTTATTAGAAGGGCTTAACGTTTTCAATTTGAAATGGCCTATGTATGCAATATGCTCACAGACAAATTATTTTGGAATGGTTCACTAATATTTACGAGCGATACAAGTGATAGATATATAATTAAATTCCTTAACGACAACTTGTAATTACATGAACAAAAAAAGTTACAATAACTTTAGCATATTGATAGGAATTCTAAAAACTGAATTATTTTTCCAAATAAACTTCTAAGAACTTATAAACTTTATATTATAATAAGTAAATTATATTAAAATATGAAATTAAATTCCAAATGGAACTTACTGGTATAAATATTATGTTTTTGGACTTAAAAATTTTGTTTGTTTTCATTCAATAAATCTTAATCCTATCATTCAAAATGGGACATTCTTGTGACGTACTAGTTAAAAAGATTAATTTAATGAAAGTATTTTGCTATTGGAGCTTCAGTAATATAATTTGACGTCTGTTATGAAGTGCACATTTCTACGGTGCTAATGAAACTTTATGGTGGATTAAATTTGTTAAGATAAAGACATATTTTTTTGGTTTTATACAATGATTGTTTGAACCATATGTTGATACTGTTTAATAGTAAATCAATTAACTGAAAAGTAGAATTAAATGATAGTTTAACATCAGTGAATTACTGCAAAAACTAAGTATCGGTTATGAATAAAAATGGGATAAATTTAAAATACTATTTTCAGCATTTGCAACGAAAAAGTGACAGTTAAATTAACTTCTTAGTTAATTAATGTAAATTTGGTCTTGCAAGGGACACTTTGAGTCTTACGTCAATTTAGTTGGATGAAGTAAAATTACAAGTTTCGACTAAGTAAAGCTTAAAGCTCTCGATTGTTGTATACTCATAAGTCTTTCTATCTCATTACGTGTCCGAATTCTTTTTATGCACCAAGTACATTGTGTAACTTTACAGATATGAAGAACTTTCGGTTAAAAAATTAAATTAAAATATACAGTATATTTTACAGCTTATAAGATGCTTTTTCGAACGAAAAACTTTCAGGTTTCATTGGCGAGTTTTTCAAAGGCAATTTTTTTATAACACTAAATGGCCAAGCTTGATTTTAAATGACTCGAGTTCAGCTAAAGTCAGATTCTGAGGTTTTTGGCTTACTGATTCTTTCATTTTAGTGTCAAGTGCAAAATCAGGACTTCAAGGTTCGATTCTTGCAACGTTAGGTCTATGGTATATAGATTTTTCAAAATGATGTTTAAGCAATATGACGCAGTGCGTTATGTTGTTCTTGCCAAGAGATCAAATAAATATGTCTCTATCTTAATTCGCGCACGCTTTTCTTTGAGCTTAATTGCGGTAAAGCGAACTATGGTCCATTTCCAGGGATACCACAATAAAATGGAGACGTCAATGGAGATTTATTTTAAAGCGGCAAGATCTCAAATTTATTAAGTGTGGGACCGTCCTTTTGTAAAGTGTAACGTGATAGGTTCGATTATAAAAATTATACTTAATATAATCTGTACCGAAATGTAGGTGAGAGCTAGATTTCTAGCTGACTTAGTGAATTTTAGCGAAATTTTTAGTGACAGGGCCTGATTTTTGGCTTAGGATAATATGAGACCTTATGGGCATATCGCAGATTGGCTTATCGTATTTATGACTAATCTCGATAATTATGTAAGCCTCGTAGTAAAAATATCTGTTGATATCCCAAAATAATTCGTGTCAAGAATTTTCGAGAACTATTCATATTACAATTTGAATTTGATATTAAATCATTCGTGAGAGATGAAAAATTTTACCACCCTCATTAAATCGTGCTACCTGTTGTCAAGGCTAACTTTCTAGAATCTACAACCAAATAGGAATACCAGCTACGTTTATAGGGTCTTATAGTGTAAAGAGGTCTAAAGACTGTTATGCAAGTGGAATAAACTAAAAATCAGACCCTGTTTAGTGGTCCCTCACATCTTAAGGTTAGGGGTGCAATTGTATTTAGACACCGGCACATTGGCAACTTGGAAACATTTAAATACTTAATCAATAGTTTAGGTATATGTGAAATAGATGTAAGCAATTGAAAGAACACCAATTTGTGCCAATAACGTGTATATGTTCAAAGTTGGTTGGGTTTGTAAAGTTAACACAATCTGGGAAATGGACACTGTATTTTTATAAATACAATAAATATCTGCATATTTGTCATTGGAGTAACGTTAAATTTCCACACCACAAATACTTATATTTGTGGTGAGCAAAGCATATATTTTGTGCAAAGCATATTTTTCAATTTATATAGAAATTAATGTTGTCGTCAACAACTTTACATTATTACCAGTAATATAATGTTAACATACTCATATCAATATGAAATAAACAAAGCAAGCAACTACTACGCACAAATAATAGTTTTCTGATAAATATGAATAAAATGTACGTGTTATTTCTTCGCTTTCCCAAGTAATTTTCATTTTAATTCGTTAATTTAAAAAACGATACTAAAGTGGTAATTTCCTAGAAAGCTCAATTTACACATTCAACCATCTTGGATAACTACATTTTTAAGAAGAGATCTCAAATCTATAATAGTTTATATTCAAAGTGAATGTATGAAAAAGTAATCGTAGACTCAAACGAAAGTTCTAGAAAGATTTATTATAGTTTCAAAAGAAAATTTCTGCAAAGACAATGCGAGTAATTCTGCGACGAAAATTTCTCGTTTCATTCACTCTGAATATAAAATGAACGAAGCAATAAAACCATGATTTGAAAGCGTTTTGATGGGTTTACAATGTTGCTCTGCTTAGTGAATAGAATAAAAACTTCATTGTTATACAAGTGGTTGAAAGTCCACATTGAGCTTACACGAGTAAAGCAAAATGAATTCAGCAAAAGGTTTTCATTTTACAACAATATTCTAACAGCTTCGTCTGCGTTAAAATTATAACATTTTATCTCCTTTTATCATAAAATGTAATTTTTTGTCTTCTCTTCAGGTTTTTATGCTAATATTCTTCTCCGTCTTGCCTTATACGTTTGATCAAAGTCCAAAATTGCTTTTTTAATTAGAGATGAACAAATTAATACAAAATCTGTTTTTATATCTAGACATTGCTTAAGACTTAAATTTAAACTGTTAGCTGAAGTAAATTTCATATAGGTAAATTGATATCTGAATTAGAATTGTAGTTTCAACTTCATATATCTGGGTAAATAGTTGACACTTGTGGACTGCGCCTTATTCGTAATAGGTCATATGCTATACACTGCCAAATTTTTATGACAGTAACCATCTAGGTAGGCAGATATCGTAGTGTCGAGTTGTCAGTGTGGCCGGACACTAGGGAAGTGTATAATTAATGTAGTGTAGTAAATACTGAGCTTTAGAATCGTTCATATTGAACGGGCAACAGCATTCGACGCTATAAATCACGTATTTTGACTGATTTTAAGAGTGTTTTGTTATAAAAATGCGATTTTTGGGTAAAATCCCCTGATATTTAACAAAAGTCAACATTTCAAAGGTCCCATATGTAATAAAAAAAAACTAAACAGTGCTGTTTTAGTTTGCATTAAACTTTTTGATGTTATTCAAACACATTTACAGTAGTCGAATGCCGTTGCCCGTACTCGGCTTAGTTAATCGTAATTCGGCTCCGAACACCAAACTAGTGAGTAATTTGTATAGAAAAACGCAATACTTTCAGTGTACATGATTTGTTGAGTTTTTTTCTATGTATGTAATTATTGAGAACACCCGTTGAGTGAGGCACTGGCATGTGTGATGTATGTAACCTGTAATATAGGTGTAAATTGTTGAAAACAGAGCATTTAACTGTTTGTGAAATACGTCGAAGTGTGGACTGATGCAGCGTAAATTAAATGCGAAATGTCAACGGCTATTGGCATATACGATTGGTTGGAATTGATTGTCATATCGTCAATAACGAACTTACATTTAATTTCAGACATTATAAGTGAAAATAAATGTAACTTATTGTTATCCGTGCAATTTTGTCTCCATATTACACTTGGTTCTTATTGTGAAACTTATTTTTGTGTTATGTAAAGATTAGAACTATAGCGAAATTTTATTCAAACTAAAAAAACTCAGTTTCTCGAACGATGGAACTTTCAAACAATTGGGAATATTATGAGCACAATATTTAAAGTTTTCTTTTCATATAAGGTCTTTCATATATATTCTAACGTTGTAATGATATCAGGACTTATATATATAACGGTAAATTTGTTTTTTTTTTTCAAATACTTTTGGATAACATTAAATTCTCTGACGCCTTAACCTTTTGAAGATATTGTTTCTAAATAGTTGCTGATTCCAAAAAAATACAAAATAACGCATTATATTATACTTAGCTTTCATAGGCACGGTTAATGGAACAGTTTAATACCTCCTGCCTTCGACGTAATATTATTTATTCAAGACTAAAGTTAATAATGTATCGCGGATTACGACAATCTTGGACAAGTAGTCCGATTTGATATTGAGCATTTCACACGAGGATTAAAGAAATACATTACAAATAAGGAACCGGCCTTTAAAATATTTTTTTTGTCTACTTAGAGATGTAATTGCAACAGAATCAATTTGTTATCCAAATCAAAATTATTAGGACAAATTGAGATTTTTCTAACAGATTTCTATTTTATCCTAAGTGTATTTTGAATTATGTTACAAATGTAATATTTTATTTGTGAGACCAAATTGTATTAAATATTAATTGATATGAAACAAGTGTAATTATGTGAACGGTGAAATCGAATCGTAAAATGTCATTGCATTTGTGTAACGAAGAACTGATGTTAGGGATTGGTCGATAGGCGAAAGTTGTAAATAGTTGTATTAGTTTATTTTGTGTTAGTCTCCAGTCCTGTACGAGTTGCCATTGCTGATTGTTTTCTTTTTAATCAGTGACTTGTAGTTTTTGATTAAAGGATGCATTCGATATAAAATGTTTCACGTTTATACTATTTTGATTTTCATTATGCATTTGATTGCATCGGCCAAAATTGTGATTGGTGACTGAGAATTGGTGGAAAAAAATGGTTTTTTTTTAATATATTATGATAGAATCAAGGAGATAATAGAATTTAATTTCTGTAATATCATTTGCATCTTTTCATCGATATAATTTTAGTATCTGTTGGAATTTCAAATTCAATTTTAATAAGGGTTGATTTATATTTTTGTTCATTTCATAATTTGTGTACGAAAATAATTGATTAATATTTTCCTTTATTTATCTTAAGATTTACTTTCATTAGTAGTTTCTAAGTTCAACAACCGTTAAAAATATTTTATAGTTAATGTATAGAACCGGCTATACTCACGTCTTTTTCTATCGGGTTAGCCCGACTAGTTTCGAACCCATCCGGGGCACTTATTCATGAGCTCTTTACACGACGTTGACTAAGACGACGTGAGTATAGCCGGTTCTGTACATTAACTAGGAATACTATTCACGATAGTTAAAATTAAAAAATATATATTTTACTTTATAATGCTGACAGATACTACAAGTCGCTGCGCATTCATGGGAATTATGAGATTTATTTTAATTATAATTATTTAGGATATTTACAATTTTTATTAACTTGATTTATACTGTATCGATGACATGTCCTCTAAGTTCATTATGATTTTATATTATTGAAAAACAATGTGCTTCTAATCATTTGAAAGAATGTAAATACGATATTTGAACTGATAATAATAAAAAAAATATTTCTTAATGAAACTAGTGTTTTGTTTTCTCCTACAATACTTACCTACTAGTGGTGAAGTAGAATTTCGAAAAAAACAATGGAAAAATATTCGTTGTATTTTAAATATTCTAAAGTCTTGGTATTAATATGTTCAAATTCAAATTCAAATTCAAGGATTCTTGAGTTTAACGCAGAGTAGTGTAGGTCTATAAAGGATGGTACCGACCATACGACATTAATATTAATTCCAGGTATACATCTTAGCAGCCTAAAATTTCAGTTAATTCAGTGAAGTAATTTAGCCAAAGGAATACTTTTATATTTTGTATAAAAGATACATGATATAGAAGGGTAAATGACCGTACCTCATTCTATTATATTTCGTATGTAATGACTTTGACCTTGACCAATAGACTAAAGTTTGTGGACAAGTGTGAAGGAGACAAAACTTGAATGTTATTGTTTTCTCCTGTTTTTTGAACAAGCGCACCATGCTAAGTTAGTCAACCATTACCATAAAGCCAGATCGCAATTAAATTATATTTATTTTGTTCGAAAATATATTTTTTTAAACGATATTTGAGAAGATTAAACTATTAAGTTATCTGATAAGTGATTTAAGTGATGAGTGGTTCATTTAGTATCGTCGGTACCACTCTGTATATTGGAGTATTCTATAAAAACAATGATATCGATACGAACATCGGTAGATTTTAAACTTTCTTGTTTCATACTGATTTTTATATAAACATACGGGTCACATCGCGTTCAAATTGAATTACCTTCGTATAAGGTTCGACGTTGCATCTCCGAAATGGATGCAACGTCGAACGTTCATCATCTTCCTGCCCTTATCCCACTCCAAGTGGGGTCGGCACATGTTATAAACATGCTGTCACATGATTTGGCTGCGTTTTTTCGACCGGCCGCGTGCCTGACATCAACTTATCTGTCGTATTTTACGATACCTCGGTAAGAAATAAGGTTGGTCTATTCTACTCTGTCGGATACCACACGGCGGGTCGACTTACCTTAGTCGCCTTTTACGACACCTCGGTAAGAAATGAGGTTAGTCTATTCTACTCAGCCGGATACCACACGGCGGGTCGACTTACCTTAGTCGCCTTTTACGACACCTTGGTAAGAAATGAGGGTGGTACTATTCTATTCAGCCGGATACCACACGGCGTGCGACGTCGAACCTTATACAAAGGTAATTCGATTTTAACGTGATGTGACCCGTGTGTTTATATAATAATCGATACGAATATCGTCATAAAAATACCCAGAGTTATGTGCGTTTTGGAGTATAAGAAGTAAGTACACTCGAGTAATATAAAAGGGTATAAAACAAGTAATCTATATGAAAAGAATGTCCGACTAATAACGGGCACTTGATATTGAGGAGGAGCAATATTGTGGTGAGATGAGGATTATATAAGCTGTCGGTGGAACGAGAGACTACCCGATTTTTGGCAACAGTCCAACTTAGCGCACTATATAAACTTCGCCAACTAATCTTTATGCCAGTTTCACTTTTCTAATACGAAATGGTATTTGTTATTCCTTAATGGTATTTATATTAAAGTATTATGTTACAAAAGTAACTTATCTATTCGACCTAATCGCTAATTATGGTAAAATAAAATAGGTGCTTACTGACGCCGTGTGGTATCCGGCTGAATGCAATAGTGCCACCCACATTTCTTACCGAGGTATCGTAAAAAAGCGACTAAGGTAAGTATGCTATCCGGCTGAGTAGAATAGACCAACCTGATTTCTTACTGAGGTGTCGTAAAAGGCGACTAAGGTAAGATGACCCACCTTGTGGTATCCGGCTGAGTAGAATAGACCACCCTCTATCTTACTGACTGACGTAAGTTGATGTAAGGCAGGCGGCCAGCCGTAAAATACGTAGCCAAATAAAAAAAGCCGAGGGTCAACATTTTCTAACAACAATTTTTTGGTTCTTCTAGTCTGAATATTATTTGAAATACGAGTACTATTTAAAATTTTATATTTATCATCGTTGTCTTTTACCTATAATGCAAGTATTAACTTACTGTGGAGACGGATGGACGTGTGTTTCCCAAATATTTATTTATTATTAAATATAAAAATTGGCATCCAGAGGTAGAGAAGATAGGGTATAAGCTTCCGGTAGTTTATTTACAGAGTGAGGAACCTCCTCACAAAGATATGAGTTTCATCCTCTCTTATTATTTGTTTCGACATTCACATTTACTGGCCTACCTTTTTTTTATTGTTACTTTTTATCCTGCTGCTATTAATAATGCAGCAATTTTAAGGCCTTTTAATCAATAGCCTTTATTTATTTTAACCTGGTATAGTGCCTACCTTTGAGCCATTTTCTTTCGACTATTTTCAGTAATTTGAAAAAATAAAATACTACCTACCTATGTCTCCCCTTCGCTAGTGTTATTATACTATAGTAGGAAAGCGAGCCTTAAATATGCACAGACTGGTTACGAGTATATGTGGCAGAATAATGACCACAGTTCATTTAAACTTGTTAATATCTTGTTAGAAAAAGTCCGCATTCACATAACCGATCTATCAATTATATTAGTACGAGTGCCTGACAATTTCTTATAGCAATGTGTACGTAATGCAACTTTGATTATATTTTTTCTTATTTATGTCATAGAAGACTGCAATAGACCAGCAATGTATGGATCAGAATGTTGGGCAATAAAAGAAAAGGATAAAAGAAATGGGCATGCGAATGAGATAAGAATGTTAAGGTGGATTTGTGGTGTGAAAAAACATGATAGAATACGCAATGAGTATATCAGAGGAAGTCCGAAAGTTGCGCCCATTACAGAAAAGATGAGAAGTGCGAGACTAAGTTGGTATGGTCATGTGATGAGGCGGGATGAAATCATGTAACCAAAAGAGTTTTAAATATGAATGTGGATGGATAAATGGCTAGGGGGAGGCCGAAAAAAAGATGGATGGATTGTGTGAAAAATGATATGCATGTTAAAGGAGTGCCGAAGCACCCGAGTTGACGAACGATAGAGGAGAATGGAAGAAGAAGATATATTGTGCTGGCCCCACTTCGAGAGGAATAGGGATAAAAAATAAGATGATACATACTGTTGGCAATTTTAAAATTTGCATAATAAGATAACTAGGAGTGTACTAGGAAGTATAAATATTGGCATTAGTCTCAATATTGAAACTCAACTTAAGAGGAGATTTAAAAATGGAAGAGGAATTCATTTTGGCGGCATTCTGTTCTGACAAAAGTAATTGTTATTAAAATAATTAAGAGTAATAAAGTGTTTAAGAATTGTTTTGATATATTTTGGAAATCTTCTCTAAGTATTTTAATAATACTTTACGTAATTTGCAAGTAAGAATCTCTTTTATTGTATAAATAATTTAAGAAAGAGTAACCTTTGTTTATAAAAGGAGTGTGTGTACCTTCCGCGTATGTTTGATTAAAAAACATTCACTCGTAAATTTCCACTTCCTTAACGAAACGTGAATGAGTTTTTGTAATATTTTCATCTACTAAAAGTTTCCGATATTAATATTGCAAGATGAGAATAACGTAAGATTCTATCGGAAAACCTGAAAATTGTAGGCAACAATCGACGTATTGGCCATATTCCAACTTTCATAGACATACTATTGTCCAAACTTGTTTATAAAATAAGTACCTAAGTACTTACTACTACTTACTTTGTTGTACTTACATATTATTAGAAAAGAGAAAGAAAAAGTTATGTCATCTTGTCATCTTCCTGCCCTTATCCCACTGTAAATGGGGTCGGCACAACATTTGGCTACGTATTTTACGACCGGCCGCCTGCCTGAAGTCAACTTATCTTAGTCGTATTTTACGACACCTCGATAAGAAAGAGGGTGGTCTATTCTACTAAACCGGATACCACACGGTGAGTTAACTCACCTTAGTCGCCTTTTACGACACGTCGGTAAGAAATGAGGGTGGTCTATCTACTCAGCCGGATACCATACGGCGGGTTGACTTACCTTAGTCGCCTTTTACGACACCTCGGTAAGAAAAGAGGATGGTACTATTAGCCGGATACCACACGGCGTAAAAGAGAAAGAAAAAGTAAAATTATGATATACCTATGAACTTACCTTTGATATATTCTTAACAAAAATACTTGGCGTCATATTGATTTAAAAATAATTAACATACACTAAATGTTTTAAGCAAACTTGCAAAATAAAATGTCAAAGGAAATAGCTATTCACACTTTATAAAGGACGTCTAATGATTACAATTGATTATAAGTTCTTCAGAGGTTCTATTTAGTTAAAAAAAACCTAGCTAAACGATTAAGATTATTTCTATATTCTTATTTTAATCTATAACCTCTGTATATATTTTTTAATCTCTGATTTTTTGGGCTTAAGCTTTTAAAAACTAATCAAGAAGTATCGCTATTTACAAAATAATAAACGATGCTTTTAATTTTTTACAAGCATTTATTTAATTTCCCGATGTCCGATTAATCTGAAATTTTACGTACTGGCCGATGACAATGCATGTTTACGATAAGCATGATCTGATCTGCCAGGATTGGCTCCAGACGAGGGAACTCCTCAACGGTTAACAGTACAGAGATAAAATTATGTTAAAAGCTTTTTTAACTTTTTTTATGAATGATACTCAAAAAGTTGTAAATATTTACCCGTTTCGTACCTTATTAGGGTAATTTGATTTTACTCGAAGCTTACGATCATCAGCTGTACACACACAATAAAAAATACTGGACCATTTCTCGATCGTTTTTTTGGCCATAGCGGTCTCTACATAGCGATATCTGACAATTCTAAATTACAGGAGCGCGGTTAATATACATAAATGGCGGCGCGCCGGAGCTCGTAAAAAATGATTATTCTCTGGACTGAAGCAATACACAGGCTGCGTGCGGCTACACGCCATACAATATGAAACTTTCATCATAACAAACGACTCGCTTAGTTATCGTATTTCATATTGTATAAGCAGCGCATTACGGTTAACGTTTAAGTATAGTATTTCCAAACATTTATTTATCTTATTTTTATTTATTTATTTAGGTTTAATAACAAATTGCTTACATTAATAATTTAAATTCTTACTTAGTTACTATACAAGTTAAGTGTAACAATTCATTTAAAAGTAAACTCCTTAAGCACAATATATTATATATAAATACGTATTGACAGCTTAAATATATATGTATGTATATATATACGAACGGTTTAAGTTACATATACACGCTAATAAACATAAATTCAATGAATTATGAGCACTTTTTTATAGTGACGTGACTACCTATTATCAGAGATATTTATAGAACCGAGTTAATAGAGTAGAGTGAGCGAAACAACACCATAGAATTTCTTGTGAACAGCCCTTGGGGTAAGGAAATTAATACATTAGTAGCAAAGAGATTCTAATGCAATACATGTATATTAATCACGTTCATGGGGAAAAGTAAGGACCCATATAATTTGTTGCGCAGATCTCTAGCTTTTTACTTCCTTCATCAATGAGATAAAAAAGCTGTGATAGCCAGCGGTGTGACCGTGCGACTCTTTTGAGAGGGTCACGAGTTCAAACCCCGGCAGACACCAATGAGTTTTCTATTTAAAAAAAAACTTATGTTCTAATTCATAATTGCAATTTATCACACGCTTTTCGGTCAAGGAAAACATTGTGAGGAAACCTGCATATCTCTAGAGAAATCTGGGGATATGTGTAACCTACCAATCCGCATTGGAGCCGCGTGGTAGGTCTAAGCTCCAACCCTTCTCTCCAGGAACGAAGAGAGGAGGCCTATGCCCAGCAGTGGGATTGTAACAGGCCGTTACTTTTACAATGAGATACTCTTTCAAAAAGAATTGGATGTAGTATCATTTAGGAATTTTGTATGTGAACTTGTAATATGTCGGTTAAAACAAAAATAGCACTTTCATCAACAATCTGATATACAAAAAACATGACGACAAAATTTATAATAAAATAAGATGTAGGAAAGAAAAACCAAATTCATTTTTGTGATGACTTTTTAAAACGTAAATTAAAGTTTGGTACTTTGTTATTGAAGTTAGAATTTTTGGAAGCGAATACTATAAACAGAGAAGAGAGTTGGTATTAAATGATTGATTAAAGAAAAGTAACAAAGTATTTTCATAGAACAAAGTTTGTTTACAGCGAGTACCATTTACAATTCAAGAGTATTTTAACAAGTTGTAAATGGTCTTAAAACATCTGAGCTCTGAATAAATACACGTCTGGTAAACTATTTTCTCTCGTAAAGTTCATTTCTATTAAAACGGGAATCGTGTTTCGCGGTAGATCTATGTTGTTGGCAGGCGCCGCGCCTCTGGTATACCTTAAGGCTATATTACAGACTTAAAAGGAGAACGAATATATTTTCTGACTATTTAATATTGTAACAACGCCGCCTTGTCGTTACTGCAAGCAAGCAAGCAAGCCATGACGTCACATCTTGCCACAGCCTTTTCGCGCCATTTTGACGTGGGAGATGTGACAGCCGCTGTCATTAGCGCCTAGCCCGCGAATAGCAAATGAGAGTTTGCTTTAATTATATTTTTTGCATTTCTTATAAAAACAATAAAACTGATTTATAATACTTCTTTTATTAATATAAATAGATGAGTTACATATCAGAAGTGTGAATCCGCGCAAAATGAAAAGACGAGCTGTAAGTGACAATGAAAATTTTACATAGTGATCACGAAAAGTCTTCATATGTGGTGAAAGATGATCAAACGCCCGCAAGGAAAATTTTGAAAACTTTCTTCCGTCAAATGAAAAAAGGATTCCGGAATTTGCATAATGAAGATCGTACTATGGCCCCACTAAAACAGCACCGAGCGGCAGTATTGATCCCGGAATTTGATCCAGATAGTGAGGAGTGCACTATAACAGCCTGGCTGAAGAAAATTGAACAATTAGGGGACATCTATGATTGGGATGATAAGATAAAATCGTTCCATTTACAAGTTACGTTTTACATTTTTTATGTTTTTTTTAATTTTTCAGTCTAGTATCAGCAGACTCCATCCGTCCCTACCGGAGCGTAGCACATATGACAGATGGTGAGAGTTGTATAGATGAACAATAAGAGACTGAAGACTTAATTGATTTGTTGGAGAGTTTAACTTATTAATTGCACGGGTTCAATCATCTTATTAACAAACCGTATTACACGTTTTATCTTGTTCTGTGATTAAGTGTTTGCATTTTCATTGCGGGAGCAATGTTTACAGGATGGCCGAATGTAACAACGCCGCCTTGTCGTTACTGCAAGCAAGCAAGCAAGCCATGACGTCACATCTTGCCACAGCCTTTTCGCGCCATTTTGACGTGGGAGATGTGACAGCCGCTGTCATTAGCGCCTAGCCCGCGAATAGCAAATGAGAGTTTGCTTTAATTATATTTTTTGCATTTCTTATAAAAACAATAAAACTGATTTATAATACTTCTTTTATTAATATAAATAGATGAGTTACAATATTGTCTCAACAGTAGGATTTAAATATAACCAGGTTATTCATAAATATTTAAAGATACAATCGACCAATAATATTATAATGTACTAGAATACTATTGTAATAATTAAGTTTTACTTTGTAATATATCATCCTGCCCTCATCCCACTCTAAGTGGGGTCGGCACAACATGTAACATGATTTGGCAGCGTTTTTACGACCGGCCGCCTGCCTGACGTCAACTTACCTTAGTCGTATTTTACGACACCTCGGCAAGAAGGAGGGTGGTCTATTCTACTAAACTGGATACCACACGGCGGGTCGACTTACCTTAGTCGCCTTTTACGACACCTCGGTAATAAATGAGGGTGGTACTATTCTACTCAGCCGGATACCACACGGCTAATTAAGTTTTACTTTGAAAAGTTCCAATAATTAGTGTAAAAGTAATTATGTTTGTTCACTGCCGAGTAATAATTTAGTATGCTTAAGTATGATAGATTAGATAATATTATAACAAACAACGATATTTCTCCTTTATACTTATTCAATAAATAAAAAGCAGTTTTGCCAGAGTCAACCCATTTATTCTTTCGCAACAACTCAATGAATGACACATAAAAATATGACAGCCACAATGCTTTTTCATATTAATGACCAACTCTATGAAGGAGGTTGTATTAAAAACATGTTGTAACAATATACACAAACTGTCGGTCTGTATGTGATCGATTTTCTCAAAAGTAGTTATACGAATTTTAGTACGGTTGTTACTTCAACATAGTACAGTTTTAAGGAAGGTTTGAGTTATTATTACATTACGGTTTTATATAAAGTTAAATATAAAAAAATTTGTGACACACTGATTTCGGCACGTCTTGTAATTAACATAAACTGATTTCATGTTTCTTCCATATCCAGGTAATAAATAAACATCCTAAAGAGCGAAGACATTTATACACCTATATATCAATACTAGCACTATTAACTAGAATATGCAGTTTACCAAGATTGAATACTTTTTCTTGTCTCTACTCAAATAGAGGACACTAGAAAACGTCGGCTCCACAAAAATTGATGTAAAATGAAATTTCGCCGCCGCCCTCGTCTTGCGGAAGTGCTTTGTCGTACTATAGTGTGGTAATCCGGGTTCGAAGCTCACGGCATTTTTATACTCGTATATGAGAGCAAAATCTTTCAAAGGAGATTGGGGTGTACACTATTTTGCAATTTTCAACTACATATAACTAGAAACTATTACTTGATCTCCTGATGATACTTCATTTTGGAGTCAAATTGAAAAGACTATTGTTTGTATGCTGATGTAGCTGCTAGTTTTTTGGGTTGGTTGTACATGTGTTTTACAGGTATGAATTAAAATTCGAATTTAAAGTATTCTTTATAAGTAAAGTAAACTAGTAAATTATTGCTTTTAAATCATCAACTCTACTGCTAGTTTGGAAAATTGCCTCTACCGAGAAGAGCCAGCAAAAACTGGTTTTATCTGTAAATATAATAAAATACAGTCTCCAAAGCTGCCTGTCTGTATGTGTTTAATTTTATCAAAATCTACTTAACGGATTTGGCTTTGACGTCTTCAGGAAGCCTTAGATTAATAGTGCATTTCATGGAATGGCAAGATCGATTTTGATGGGACTTCCACTGTAGTATAGAGGAGGTTGTGGAGCAATATATAAACTACTTCTTTTTACCACGCGGGCGAAACTGCGGCCATAGCTAGTCATAATATAATTCTTAATGATAGTAATATTTTATCATTACTATCTTGCGCAAGGTGCCAGAGTAGCTAAATCCAAGCATTCCTATCATTTATGTAATGCTAAAAAGTGTAGTATGAGAAGGGACTAGTATTAGTAGACGCATTTAGTATTACATTTTTTTTTCATAGCAAACTAATTTTGTACTTAGTTTTGTAAAAGATGTTTGATTTGAATTTGCAAAAGTTTTATATTATAAACATGTTAAGAAAATGGTTTTCCATTTCATATCTTTGAGTGCGTGTCGAGCGCGCTAATATCTCAAAGTTGAGAGCTTTTCAAGATGCCTCTTTTGACAAAATTTTTGTCAACGTTATATGTATATAATGAGTAGAAATTATTTTTGTTATAGCGCAAAGCATTACCAAAAAGGCACCTTGTTCTTAAATGTATAGTACACTACGCTAGTAGTATGTTATTTCTTATAAACGCAATTTGTAAAAACATAATATAATAATTTCTTTTCTATAGTCTATAGTGTGACAAATAGTGCTTGCTTCTATTAATGTTATTTTTTAAATTTAACTATCTGTGCGGCTTCGTCCGCGTGGAAAGCAGTGTATTTTACTGAAATTTTGTACATAAAAGTAGTTTTTGTGAGTTAACCATAAGAGATAGAGACATGCTGTCGCGAACTTTTTTGTAGACCTATAATTCTCTAGTACATTACTTCAGTGTGTCTCTTCTGGTTTACGCGGCACACGCTCCAAGGAGGCCTTTTCAACACAATTTACGTAAACCCGTAATGACTTTAATGACCCGTAATAACCTTCCGAAAGAATTGCACTACCTTTTAGTAACATTCTTACAATAATCCGTTAAGTACTGTGTGAGAAAATCGAGCACGTACATACACACAACATTTGGGAACTTGCGTGGCATTAGCAGTGTCCATTAATAACTAATTATAAGCTCTGTAGTATATCCCAAAAATTTTCTAAGGCAATTCCATAACCGTAAAGATCCATTTAAAAGCTATTGAGTAATTTTAGATATTTAACGCGTCCTACGCCTCGAAAAATTCCGACAGCGGCCGCAGATTGTTTTAGTAATTTAATGAACCCGCGCAATGTCTTCTCGCTGATATTTTAAATTCATTAAGATGCTAAAATATTTCGTACATTTGAATATTCCTCATCAACTATTTCCTTATTTCAATTGTAAGACAAGATCTTACCCAAAAAAGTCATCATCATTTTCATGGCCTTATCCCACTCTGAGTGTTTACATCGTTTCATTAAAAATTTTAAACTCAATACAAAGATTCCATCATTTTATTTCGCGTAACGGCTTATAATAAGACTTATACTGTTAACTTCAAGTACGACTTATCGTCTATTCGATCTACGACAGGAAACACGTTGTCCAAGTCCATTTTATAAAGCTTGGATTACCACTAAGTTATCTTAAGCTCCGTTCGTTTCATTTCAGATAAGCGTCGTCGCGGAGTAGTTTCAAGTTTTTTGTTGACATAACTGAATAGAGACCTGATTAATGTTTTTTTTTAAAAAGATGCCATTTTGGACAATTTGTAGTTAAGTAAGTAAAAGTTTCGACGATTTAGGAAATGATATCTATTTTATAGAATTAGTCGTTACTTTGCGTTGTATATTTGTATTTAAGTATGTATTTAAAAATATATAAGTATACAATATATTCACCAGTCGTCTGTCTACTATAACACAAGTATTAAGTTACTTACTTTGGGGACGGACGACCGTGTGTGTAACTGTCCCATATATTTATATTTAAAATCTATAAACAAAAGTAATATAAAATTATTTAGCTGTAATCCGCGATAAAGTGAATAGAAAATATATATAATGTTAAATTGAGAGTGGACTATCCCATCTCCTAAATAAAATAGAGAGGAGGCTTATGCCCGGCAGTGGGATGGAGTCAAATACAAGGCATTGGCTTTTTTTTGTTAAGCTATTTGTGAATAAAAACTTATAACAAATCTCGCTACACGATCTTCTATGAACAACAGTTATAACGCTTCGTTACTGCTAAAAGATTGGACAATGTAGACAATAACAATTCTTTTAGTCCGCCTTTGTGAAACGTTGCTAAATTGAAAAACGTCAAAGAAAATCGGAGCCGCTCGTACTGGAGAGGAATTGTTCCACATTTTCATAATTCACCGCTAATGAGAAATTTAATAATAAAGTGGCCCGAGATTTGTAGCCTATTGAAGTTTCGCTTTGTACTTGTTTTCCGGAACTTTCCAGGAGATTAAAAATTTGCCGTTCAATTTGAATAACCTTAATTTTATTTGCAGTAAGGGATATCAACTAACGCGAAGGTAATTAATTTTAAAGGCATGAAAATACAAGTCATTTTCTTAGGTGATGAGATATTTAAAAGTAATCACTTAAAGATTGCTTTTAACTTTTTTTGCGTGTGTAACGAATTGAATAGTAAGATCTGAATATCTCTAGAGAAGTCTTGGGATATTTGAAACTTGAGGTATTTGAGGTAGCTTAACATTTAGGTTTTGTCTTTCCTAGTCCTAGATAAAGTTCATATTAGTAAGTCAATAGTAATAAGTATATGTATATGGCTAGCTTTTACTCGCAACTTCGTTCGCGTGGTCCATTGTTGTGTGATAGTTTGTTAGTAGATGGCGTTTTTTCAATGGCATCCTATTCCTGTAGAATTAACAGGATTTATATAGCCAATATGTTACCCCGGTGTATAAGGAATAATTGTGCCAAATTTCATCGATATTCGTTTAGCGGATTCGGCGTAAAAGCGTAAAAAACATACATCCATACTCACAAACTTTTTATATATATTAGTAGGAAGTAGGATTTCGCAGTGTTATCATCATGATTATAATACTGCGATCCAGCCCTTATCCCACTCTAAGTGGGTCGGAACAACATGTTTTAAACATGTTGTTGCATGTTTTGACTACTTACTTTAGGGCGGGCCGCTTGCCTGACGTCAAATTACCGTAGTTGCCTTTTACGACACCTCGGTAAGAAATGAGTGTGATCTAATCTGCTCAGCCGCATACGGAACGGCAGGTCAACTTACCTTAGTCGCCTTTTACGGCACCTCGATAAGAAGTGAGGGTGATCTTTTCTATTATTTCCGGATACCAAACGATTTAGGTATTGTCTTTGCCCAGATACAGTCCATATTACGAAGTATATAGTAATAAATATATATGATTTTGCAGCGTTGTCTTCTAACTAAATAGCATCAGACAAGTTATACGCAATACAAAATGAAACGGAATACTTCGCGTGATACTAATAACTGTATTCAGTCAAGTGTGAAGATTGTCTGTGCGTTCGAATTACTTTGGATATGTTATTAAGCGGAGTGCTCACGTGATATAACTAATATTTTCAAATCATTAGTTTTTCATTTATAGTAATTAAAGTAACAGAAGCTCCCACGGATGGGCGTAAATGTCATATGACTTTGATAACAAAGAATATACCTACAATAAATCTGATCCAATGCGGAGTATTCGCAGCCCAAAAAAATTTCTCAACATATTCAGGTGTCATTACTTTTTAGCGTTTTTTGAAGTTTTTAAATACAATATTTTCGTAAAATGTATGGCCTATAACAGTCTAACTTACTAAGTAACTAAATTAAAAACATATCTATGTCAAAACATATCTAATCGTAAAATTAAGTTTAAATTAACTTTCGAAGTCTTTCCTTTAAATTTGATTTTTGAGATTGTTGATGTTCTGACTGTTCATGTTGACTGTTCATGTTAGACATAGCTTGCTCCGATAGCTCGCCACTTAAGAAAGGTATATAAGCTGTAAGATACTGTAATACAGGCAAATATAATAGCGGACAGGAATTAGGTTTATTGATAAGCTATACCTACGATAAGTACAACAATACAAGTGTTAAAATACCTTCATAATTTTTTCTACTATATTTTTCCTGTACCCTAAGGATAAATGCGAAAGTTTTGTCCTAAATACTAGCCCATATGTCCTATTCGTAACTATTGATTCAGCCGTTTGCCGTTAAGCGTAACAGGTAGACCAAATGAATTTCCTAGGTTCTAGGTAGGTGGTGCAAATGAATTTGATTTGGGTTAATAATCACTTAATTAACCACTAACCTACATTATGATCGGAAATACTATCGTATATTAATTTATTCTGTATTTGTCTTATATACACTCGCACTAATATTAAATACAATACTGATTTTCAGACAGGACAAATTACTATTACTTTCGTTTATTGCTCAAGAAGACAAAATATCGAACTAAAACTATTATATAAAAATAGTGATTAGCATATAATAGATATTTATCAATACCTATTCCAATAAATATAATAAAGAAATCATATATCAAAAGTTAAATTTGTTATAGTATTAAAAGCAAATATCTGAGGAATTAAGGAAAAATTGTAGTCTGCGAAAATTATTATATTCCAGTCACTGATTAAAGTATGTTTGTGAACTAGTCACTAAAAAAAAGAAAATAAGTTTTACAAAAAACTCGATATTACAATTAAAACTTGTATTTTTTGGATCAGCGTGGTAGGTCTTAGCTCCAATCTTTCTCTCCAGAAACGCAGAGAGGAAGCCTACCCAGTGGGATAGAAACCGGCTGATACTTTACTTTTTTATTTAAAAACAAACTCAAGATAAGCTAGAAGTTATTACTCGTAGTTATTCTAATAGTAGTTATTTTTTTCTTAAAACGTCACTGGACTTCGGAGGACGTTATTCTGCCGCAGAATGCTATAAATATTCCGTAAAAACTTTCAGATTTCGTCAATAATAATTGAATTTTCTCACTAACTTCGCATGTGACTCGCTTCGCCCTTACTATGTATAAATAATGTGTAAAGCACAATATAGTAATGTAAGTAATAATGTATAAAACACTGCATACATCCGCAAATTTAAAAAAATGAGTAAAAAAGTTTCAATCTACGAAATAAACGAGTATTTTATTCGAGTGCAAGACCTAGAAAATCTGATAAATCACTATTTCCAGCATCAGTTCGAATCAATCGAACATCTACTATGATCAGTAGATATAATCTTAAACGAATAAAGGTTTGTTTACACAGGAATACATTGATGCGTTTCTGCAATGCATTTAAATTGTCTTTTCAGATAAATTTTGTCTATTGGTCAACTAAATAAGTGAACATATAATATTATAAAAAGGATGTCTTATTTCAAATATCTTTATTTTCAATTCATATTGTTATGGGACAATTTTAGACATTACCATCTACTGCAAAGGTAAAAGGTTATAAAACCTGGTTATATATAATAAATGTCTGTATTTCTAAATTCAGGTATCCTATTTATTTGAAGAATCTAAATATTAAATGTAAATAACAGAAATAAAAAATATAACTGTTTCCACCATCCGTTAATGAAAAACAGTAGCTCACTATTACTTTATAGCGATGTTAAACACTGGCTTGATGTGACACGGAAGAAAGGTAAATGGACAAAAGAAAAAAAAATATTTTGCTGTAATCCGCGTTTGTTAAGAGCATCTATGCTAATGCTAAGTGTATGAAGCAGGCAACACTCACATATCTTATACATGCAGGACCAGTAACCACACGTATCACAAAATGCTTGCAACACCAACGCTTCACACAAGCACTTCAAACATGCACTACACACACTCACTACTACTATCTCTAGGATTGTTCTCTTTATACTCTTAACTTTAAATTCTCTAATAAACGCGGATTCCAGCAAAATAATTATATTGTAACTTCTATGCTATGGAATTCCGAAAAAATACACCTGCTTCTATAAATCATTTAAAGGTAAATGACCTAATGTTTTTGTCATAGGTTCTAAACCCACCAGTTACCAATTTTGGTAACAGTTGCATTACGTAATAGAATATTCACTGTTTTCAGCGCCAGTCCATTTCACTCTCCTACTGTTAATGTAGCCATAAAATATATATTTTTTTTATCCAGACAAAAAAGTCTATGATATTCCAAGACGAATATACACAGAACCTAACATCCGTCGTCGTCAGTATTAAATCTTCAATTGCAAAATTTCAACGCTTGAATAGTTTTTGAAAGGACTCCTATCACAGTCGTCGCCAATAAAATTCTTCTAACATTATGTTTCATATATTTTCAATATCAAAATGTTCTATGAATTTACTCGAACAGTTTATATTTTATATCTGTTTGTATGAAGAAATTTTAACGTTTACCCGCGACCTTTTTTATGTTCGTCCATCCATTTCCATGGTTTAAATCAACACATTTTTCCCGGCAATCCTAATTCTATTATCTTTTTTCAAAATAAATGTCCATTGACCAGTACCTATCGGATGATTCAACTAAGCATTCAGTACATCATCCTGCCCTTATCCTATACTAAGTGGGGTCGGCACAATACGTTATAAACGTGTTGTCTCATGATTTTGCTAGGTATTTTTGGGCCGGCCGCCTGCCGGACTTAAGTATCCTAAGTCGCATTTTACGACACCTAGGTAAAAAGAGGGCGGTCTATTCTACTCAGCCGGATACCACACGGCGGGTCAATTTACCTTAGTCGCCTTTTACGATACCTCGGTAAGAAACAAGGGTAGTCTATTCTACGCAGCCAGATATCACATGGCGATTTAACTTACCTTAGTTGCCTTTTACGACACTTCAGTAACAATGAGGGTGGTCTATTCTATTTAGCCGGATATCACACGGCTAGATTGCAGCAAATTAATATTATCATTATTTTTATACTAGATTTTACCTGCGACTTCGTTCGCCTGGACTATTGTCATGGGATAGGTCGATAATAGATAGTGCTTTTCAATATCATCCTATTCCTGTAGAATTAACAGGATTTATATAGCCTATATGTTATTCCCGTATATAAGGAATAATTGTGGCAAATTTTATCGATATTGGTTCAGCGTATTCGCTATGAAAGAGTAACAAACATACATCCATACTTTGGCTTTTATAATATTAGTAATATTAGTAGGTAATTGCCTTTATGTTTCGGTTGCAAAATGCCTATAAAAGGTTCTGTGAGATGACGCAATACCGGCGCGAACGTATTTTGCGCATCATTAGTGTCTTCGGAAAGGTCACGACGACTGGTTTCCTGCGGAAGTCATTTCGTTACAAGTAGCGCTTTTTGTCGCCCTTATGGGTCAAAAGGGAATGAACAAATATTTCTCCTCTTTTTACAAATATTTAGCTTTTAGCCTCACCGCCGCCTACCACGTTTTAGTATCCCTTTGGTTCCAATTTTGATTGTAGATTGTTCTTTTTTCGATTTCAAATTTCTAAAATCAAGCATTCAAAGATAAGAAAAATTCTATTATTATTTTCTAAGCGAACTTTATATTGCAATCGATAATTACTGTTTAAATAATAAAGCTAAAGTAGGTAGTTCAATTACCACCTCCAATTAATCGATTAATACTTAGATTACAATAGACTATTAATAAATTATAATTTAGTCGTTTTAAAGTTTGATCACGGTCGAATCTTACAATAGATTTGATAGTTTGTTGATTTCTCCTTATTGGCATTAGCTATATTAGCTGTTTTTTACGCCGTGTGGCTGAGTAGAATAGACCACCCTCTTTTCTTACCGAGGTGTCATAAAAGGCGATTAAGGTAAGTTGACCCACCGTGTGGTATCCGACTGAGTAGAATATACCACCCTCTTTACTTACCGAGGTGTCGTAAAAGGCGACTAGGGTAAGTTGATCCACCGTGTGGTATCCGGTTAAGAATAGACCACCCTGTCGTAAAATACGACTAAGGTAGGTTGATGTCAGGCAGGCGGCCGGTCGTAAAATACTTAGCCAAATCATGGGACACCCTGTTTATAGCATGTTGTGCTGACCCCACATAGAGTGTGTGTGTTTGCATTAGTGTGTGCATTAGGGTGTGTGTGTGTGTGCGTGTGTGCGTGTGCGTGTGCGTATGTGCGCGTGTGTGCGTGCGTGTGTGTGCGTGCGTGTGTGTGCGTGCGTGTGCGTGCGTGCGTGTGTGTGCGTGCGTGTGTGTGCGTGTGTGCGTGTGTGCGTGTGCGCGTGTGCGCGTGTGTGCGTGTGCGCGTGTGTGCGTGTGCGTGTGTGTGCGTGTGTGTGTGCGTGCGTGCGTGCGTGCGTGCGTGCGTGCGTGTGATATGTGTGCACAATAGACAAAGACAAAGCAGGAACCGACATAAGCTTGCGGCTCCTGCTTTGCGCCTTGCAAAAATGCGTTACTCGTTTGTGGGTTTTGGTATAAGATTCTATAATAAAATTCCGCAATCAATTTCAGCACTGCCATTACAGCAGTTTAAAAACACTGTTAAAAAGAGGCTGTTACAGAAAGCCTACTATATTCTTGAAGATTATTTAGAAGATAAGATAAAAAGAAATACTACTTAAACATAAAAAATAAATAAACATATAAATATTGAAATGTTTGATAGTGCAATAGGACTATCGATCATTTTCTAAGGAAAATCATCATTAAATAAATGTAGAATTGTATTCATTTTTTAAATTAAATCACCAAAATGACATCATTCAAATTTATTTATTTCCGCCTTCTGTTCCGAATAAATAATGCAGAAATTATCTTCATCCACGACCCTCATCCACGAGGGGGAGATAAATAGAAAGGATACCAATTCTTTGTCTTTTGACGAACGCTAACCTTTCTTTCAAGTGTTTTGATAAATTCCTTTTGTTACCTTTGATAAATGTAACGAGCGTGGAACTGAATAAAATCTTGAACGAACACTTGTATATATCCATTTCTTCCAGGTTTTATATTCAATTCTTACGTTTTCAGATTTTAAAAGAATGTAAAAGAGTTTTTGCTCTCAACGAAAGTTACAGCGAGAAATCCTTTTAATAAGAGCGAATGAAAGTTTACAAAGTTTCGCACTATACTTTATTCAACTTAATTGTAAAACTTGTATTATATAAAATCTGCATTTTAATTACATGTTATAGTACAGAAGTTACAATAAAATTATTTTGCTGTAATCCGCGTTTGTTAAGAGAATATATGTAATGCTAAGTGTATAAAACAGAAACATGGTATCCGGTTAAGTAGAATAGACCACCCTCTATCTTACCGAGGTGTCGTAAAATTCGACTAAAGTTGACGTCATGCAGGCGGCCGGTCGTAAAAACGCAGCCAAATCATGTGACAGCATGTTTATAACATGTTGTGCCGACCCCACTTAGAGTGGGATAAGGGCAGGAAGATGATGATGACGAATGTTTCGTAACGTTTGTTAAGTACATGAAATACAAACGATACAATTTTTTTTTATGAAACGTCTGTAAACGAAATAATATCGGAGTTACCGAATATTACACCGCAGTTTTAGGTGAAAACTAAAAAGTTTAGGACGTTTCACCATAAAAAAATATTTTTAAAGTCAATAAAATAAAATTTCTCGGTCTCTATCTAGGCTATGAGCAATTGCTCCCTAAATGTTCAATCGTGCGTCATATTTAGTTCGTTTTGCGGCCAGTTTTAGCTAACTAGGTCATAAGCTGTGACGTAATTATTTGAGAACATTAAATTTTTGTTTGGTTGAGAGTTTGTGTTAACGAAATGAATATTTGTGTTCATTAAGCAACCTTGAATTTAGTTTATTACTAACTTTTGATCAACCTCCGCCGTGTGGTATCCGGCTGAGTAGAATAGACCAACCTCATTTCTTACCGAGGTGTCGTAAAAGGCGACTAAGGTAAGTTGACCCACCGTGTGGTATCCGGTTTAGTAGAATAGACCACCCTCTTTCTTACCGAGGTGTCGTAAAATACGACTGAGGTAAGTTGACGTCAGGCAGGTGGCCGGTCGTAAAAACGCAGCCTCATCATGTGACAGCATGTTTATAACATGTTGTGCCGATCCCACTTAGAGTGGGATAAGGGCAGGAAGATCTTATCTTATGATCTTCTTATCTTATCTTATCTTTTGATCGAATACCTCTAAGGCAGCGTAAAAAGCGTTTTTTCCAGTTTTAAGTGATGAACCATTGGAGAGAAACGTCAACACTGTGGCCTAACTCAGTTCAAATTAAGGGTTACGGCTTCCGCTAATGGATACGTCTAATACAATTATGAGAGCATTGATGATGATTTAGTGATTTGGCTAGGTATTTTACGTCCGGCCGCCTGCTTGAAATCAAATCAAATCAAAAATATCTTTATTCAAATAAGCTCTTTCAAGCACTTTTGGATCGTCAAGGATCAATATGATTAATGAAGCTACATCTGGTTCGGAATGTTGCTCTTACCCAGAAGAACCAGAAAGAAACTCGGCGGTCAATCTTTTAAACATTTTCAACTTATCTTAGTAGCCTATTACAACACCTCGGTAATAAAGAGGGTGGTTTATTCTACTCAGCCGGATACCACACGACTAACTTTCTTGTCATATAAATATAACAATATAATAATAACTAATAAGTAATGACGTAGTCTTCTAGTCCCATTGGAATTCCATAAGAATCCGTATCTTGAGAAATATCCATAAGCAATTAACTAACATAATAACAGGATAATAAAATTTGTCCCGCCGTGTGGCATCCGGCTGAGTAGAATAGACCAACCTCATTTCTTACCGAGATGTTGTAAAAGGCGACTTAGGTAAGTTGACCCACCGTGTGGTATCCGGTTAAGTAGAATAGACCACCCTCTTTCGTACCGAGGTGTCGTAAAACACGACTAAGGTAAGTTGACGTCAGGCAGGCGGCTGGTTGTAAAAACGCAGCTAAATAATGTGACAGCATGTTTATAACATTTTTTTTTATACAGGAAAAAACCCCTTATGGGTACCGCCGCCCGACGGGGACAGGCGACGGTTATGTCGGACTCACACCGACTAAAATAACCTGTGTGCTCCACTACGCTGCTCGTGGCGGGGATAGGGTACCCATGAAGACATTGCCTCCCATCCCCGCCAGCAGCAACTCTGTAGCCCAGAGTGCGCCACCTCTGGGTCGTGGCCTCTCTGAAAGTGGCCTATCCCTCCGCTGGACGATGCATCGGGAGCACCAGATGCATCGAACGCCTCGGGGACCTAACTCCAGCGAGCGTCCTATAAACCCCGTTCGGATCGCTCGGAGGTCCCCGTTAGGGCGGCATGCGACGGACTTCGGCGAGTCCCCTGCGCCCCGCTCGCCTGCGGCGAATTGGATCCAAGGACTTGACTTCCCGGATCCGCCCCGCCGCCTCCTTCAGCGAGATAACATCCTCGCAGAAGGAGGCCATCGCTGCCCACGATCGCTCCCTGTCCACCATGGCGCGAACCACAGTGGGCAGGGAGAGATCGTGTCCCACCTGTGCCACGAGTTCCGCCCGCTGAATCGTCCAAGCTGGACAGTCTGCGAGCGTGTGCAGCGCCGTGTATGTTTATAACATGTGCCGACCCCACTTAGAGTGGGATAATAAAATGTTAGATTATATAACGTGATATACTACAAGCTGTTCTAAAAATTAGTTCGTGTGTTCTATAATATCGTTATTGTATATCTCATAAAAATAACGATTTAATGCCGTAATTCATTATGCATTGCAAGCCTTGTTCAGCTTTTGAATAGACGTCGGGCCGCGTTAGTAAATTGGTCTGAAATATTCACAAGGGACAAACGAGTTACAGTCAAAAGAGTTTAATTTTAATCCGCACCACCGACTCGACCATAATCTCATTTAGAGAGTGTATGATTTGAATAAGCGAATATACATATTACCGAGGATTTATGTAATATGAAAAAGTATTTCATAATTTTAATATTCGTGAAGGTTGATGTTGAATATAATCACATCATAATTTAAATTTTTTTATCCGTTTTAACACCTCGGTTAATTGCCTCTTTAGATGACAAGAGGGCTGGCTCCTTTTTCGCACAAAGAATCAGCTTAGCGATTCAGCGCGGAAACGCTGCCAGCATTCTTGGGACCATTCCACGTGGGCATGATTTGTATAATCTTAGCGTGTAAGTAATTTAAGATAGATATAACTTGTATATTTTTGCTGTAAATAAAAAAAAACATAATTACGTAATATACTAGCTGTCCGGCGACAAAATGTTGTGGCTCAGTCTAAATTTCAGTGAAATTAAAATTTGAAATTGAAATTTTCAGTGAAAATATCATTTATATCAGCTCAGCTGTTTTAGAGTCTACAAAAGACATACAGACAAATTTTGAAATATTTAGAAGATTTAGCATTTTTTACCAAATATTCCTTAGTAGCGGTACTCGAAGCCTCGTGCACGTCAACTTTAGTGTTAAAATAACCTCAATTATGCATAATTTTTTTCTATTACCGAAGGAAAGACAAGGATTTTTTATCCTATACATCAGTATTGGGCCAATTGTACCAAACCTTATGAAAGTTTTTCCAGCCGTTAACGATGATTTTTACGGACAGAAAAAATTACACATTTGTTTTATTAGTATTAGTAAAATACTGCAAATAATATTAATTTCAAAGTACAGTATTATAAGTTGAAAGGCGAGGTTTCCGCGGTCGATTCCTGTCAGCTGCAGGTGAATATAGCGCGCGGCCGCAGCGAGAATCGTTTTCACATTTTATTTTTACATTTTGCTAGAATTAAAACCATCATAGCCTAGTGATTATAGGACATCATCTATTTCATAATGAAGTTCCAACTTCGACACCTATATGTACTGATATATAAAGCTAAAGAGTTTGTTTCTTTGATTGTTTGAACGCACTAATCTCTGGAAGTATCGGATCAGTTTGAAAAATTCGTTGAGTGTAAGACAGTCCATTTATCGAGGAAGGCTATAGACTATAAGCTATATAAAATAACGCTACAATGAATAAGAGAGCAGCAGTAATAAAAAATATTGCGAAAACGGCAACATTTAAATTTAAAGCTTTCCTTGAGTGCGCTAAATAACGGTGAAAGTTATTAAAAAATCATGTATTACAAAATGGTTTCCCTCTAAAAGATCTAAATAAAAGCGACAGCATATGTCTAGCTTTTAAGGTTAACCCACTTTAACCCTTTAAATCTTTCCACACGGGCGGAGCCGCTGGCAATTGCTAGTGTTAAATATAATGAACATATAAGTAACTTCAATATTTCATATAGTAAACCTTATTTCATATTTTTTTTGTTCATTTTGTAAATAGGATAGTTTTATTCACAGTACTTATACATTTGCAAGTAAAAAATGCGGTGTACGCTACATTTATCAACCGCCTCTACGTCGTAGTGGGAATGCTACGTGCGTAGCACTTTACGTAGCAATTTATTAAGTTCTACGTTTTTATGTACTTTTTTAGATTGGGTAAACAGCGTCAGAAACTACAAGAAAATGAATACAGTATCTATCTGCCATCATTCTTCTATTATCTTAATATGCTCGGCTACCCATATTGGACTTGCTATGTGGCATGTGTATGAACTCACCAAAAGAATATTCAACTCAAGGTCTCTGTTATGTCAAGTTAAAGCCGTATAGATAGCCTTTTCATATACAGTTATATGGAGCTTAGATTGAGACCATAAACTGTTTTTTAATAACAGTCTTTTAATGTAGTATATATTCAAAGAAGATTGAATATCTTCCCTTTACAAAAGTACTTTTGTATTATGGACCTCCGCAAAGTAACACCTAATTCTATAAATTATCTTCCCATTAATTAAAAACGCTTTTTTTGATACTTCTATATATTTAATCCGAGTAATTTTCTCAAACGATTTATATTCTTTTAGTTTTAAACTAAGTTTACATTCATTTAATAATTTTTTAATACTCAATGTCGCATAGAATACAAAGAACACGTAAAAATTGTCTAAAGATTTTCAAGCATAAACTATTTTAAATAAATAAAATTATTAACAATTAACGTAACTTAACAATAAAACTATTTTATTGTTAAGTTACGTAATAAATTGAAATTTAAATAACTGGTTAATCGTTTCTATATATAGATTTAATAAAGACTTCATATTGTTGCCTCATATAAGGAAAAGGAAAAAAAATAACGCAAGAACAAGTCAAAGTTGTACTTACTAATGGGCGTAAAGGAAAAGTGTAGAAAACGGATAATGAATAGACAAAGCACTCGCTCGAAAAGAAATAATATCAAGTGGGGGAGCGACAAACAATACCTCGAAAAAAGGTCTCGGAATAAGAATCTCGTCTTACTTTGTCGTATTCACGACTCTTATCTGAGATTTATTTTGTGTCTGTTACAAATGTTTTGCCGTATTATAGTTATACTAGCTTTTACCCGCGACTTCGTTCGCGTGAACTGTTGTCGCGTGTTAGGTTGATAATAAATATCACTTTTCAATGTCATCCTATTCCTGATGAATTAACAGTATTTCTATAGCCTATATGTTATTCCGATGTATAAGGAATAATTGTGCTAAATTACATCGGTATTGGTTCTGCGGATTCGCCGTGAAAGACTAACAAACATACATTCTTATTCACAAACTTTCGCGTTTATAAAATTAATAGGATATAAGATAGGACGCTGTTTGGTACCTGGCTTAATATAATAATACCAACCTCATTTCTTACCAAGGTGTCGTAAAAGGCGACTAAGGTAAGTTGCTCCGCCGTGTGGTATCCGGCTGAGTAGAATAGACCAACCTCATTTTTTACCGAGGTGTCGTAAAAGGCGACTGAGGTAAATTGATGTCAGACAGGCGGCCGGTCGTAAAAACGCAGCCAAATCATGTGACAGCATGTTTATAAAATGTTGTGCCGACCCCACTTAGAATGGGATAAGGGCAGGAAGAAGAAGGATATAAGATAGGATGAACAGACTGTGATAATTTTTTTAATTTACATACCGTTATGAATAAATTATAATTCAAAAAGGTACACATTATTTTTATTTCACGAAAAAATAATTCGATATTCATAAATTATTTTTTATATTTCCAATCTGATAAATGCTTACACAATCTGATAAATGCTTACAATGTTCTTGATAAATGTCATAACACAATCATCTCTTCAAAGAATGAAGGAACTCTTGATAAAAAAATGCTTAGGTTGCAAAACTAAGCATACGAAAGAATAGCCATCACTTTGCAATTTAATGTTTATATTTATGTGCTTAGTAATATCGATGACAACAGTATTTTCTAATACTAAATGTATGTACTGATGAAACTTCGGTTCTGGGCCGAAAAAGTTGTTGAACTTGATAGTAAATATGTTGTATTGCTGTGGCGATGGTGGAGCTTTATAGTGCATGTGTTTTTACGAATTTGGCATGTATCGGGTCTAAAAGCGATGATACACTCTACATTTAGCAATATATATAGTTCCTTTTTGCTTTATCACTGATTATAGCAAAATAATTTGATTACTACTTTGGAATTCCCAAATAAGCAGTTGCTGCAATACAACTTCCACGACAAATAATTTCTTGTTAATATATGCATTGAAAATTATACAATTCATTTCCATAATTTCTCGTATAACTATGGTTACTGAACAATGTTGTTTATGAAGTTATTCTGTTCTATTACAGTTCAGTCTAAGTTCTGTAATCATAGTACTTGCCAAAATCAAATTTGTATGCAAGAAGGTAGATAGTTAATTTTTATGAGGAATCATATCGGAGTCCATTTTGATAATAAAAATGCGAATGTCTATATGTCTTTTTGTTGTCAGTTATTATTAACGATGACGATTCTTAGTAAAAGAGTTTACGATTTAAAAGTACTTATTTACAAGATTACTTGAATAAAGAATATTTTGAATTAGAATTTGAATTGGATTGACGCCAAGACTGTCAAGACGCTTCAAGACTTCAAGACTGTCAAGAAAATTATTGTACATTATTTTTTATCAAGTTTTTAATTAGTAAGTATTTTTATCATTAGAACAAGCGAGCTATTTTTAAAGTGATTTGGCTATATAGGCTTGAGGAACCGGTTCATTTTGAAAGGTGTTCTGTTGTACAAAAATAGTTTGTAAATCCCTAGATAATAATACTTGTTAATTCGTAAAACTAGTAGTTATAACTGTGAGGACGTCATTATTTAGTAGTGCCTCAAAATTCGGCAGACGTAGTTAATTTCGTTTCATTCTGTTTGGACGGTGCTTCATATTTCATTCGGGTACAATTTTGCAATTATTTACAATACCTAACTTTTACCCGCCCACGTTTAACAGATGACAAAATGCAATTAGTTCTACTTGAAAATTATTTAGCTATTTATTATCATCGTAAATTAACTGGTCCTTTAGCCCAGTTGGTAGTGACCCTGCTTTCAGTTTCGTTGATCGCGTATTCGATTCCGTCGAGGGCCAAAATTATGAAAAGAATTTTGCAGGTTTTTCGAGAATAGGTGTATAAATGTAATTTAAAGAATTAGGCGTTAATTTGCGGAGATCTATAATACAAAAGTAATAATAAAATTATTTTGCTATAGTCCGCGAAATTTTATTATTACTTTTGTGTAGTTTTTAAATATTTATTTAAAATGAGATATGTATAATATATACTTAGCACTTGACCCCTAAAACAAGTGTTAAGTTACTTTGCGGATAGAGGAGTGTCTGTGTAAGTGTTCCATATCATTAAAAAAACTGTTACTATCCCATTGTTGGACAAAGCTCTTGCCTTGACCTTGAGGTGAAAGATTGGGACCTAATCCTTCCATAATACTCCAATGTAAATATATAAAAAATATCCGATAAGTGATTACCAAAAGTAACAATAAAATTTTTTGCTATAATGTATTTCTATAATTTTGCTTTTAATATTTTGCTATAAGTTTACGCCGTGTAGTATCCGGCTGAGCAGAATAGACCACCCTCTATCTTACCGAGGTGTCGTAAAACATGACTGAGGTAAGTTGACGTAAGGCGGCCGGCTGTAAAATATGTAGCCAAATCATGTGACAACATCTTCGTAATAGTAGCTAGCGTGTTTGTAATAATATGTTGTAGCGACCCCACTTAAGGGAAGGAAGATGATGATGATATTTTGCTATAATTTTATTAATACTTGTGTATTATGGATCTCCACAAAGTAACGCCTAATTCTATAAATTATTTAAAGTGATTACCAATTCAGAGTTTTAGTTTTTACACCCTCGACAGTACTTCTGGGGCCGTACCACCCTGTGACAATCATTAGGACAACATATTGACAATTTGATGAAATAATTCCTAACATTCGGTTAAAAACATAAACCAACGCAACCTAGTCACCGAAAAAATAGAAATGTCTAGTTTTTTTAATAAAACATGCCCGCACGTATATAAAAACGGATGAAGGTCGTAGTGTTTTACGAATCATCATAAATATTTTATATTCGGGTGACATTTTACGGATTACCCACTCTGGATAAGAGAAATTTATTTTCTGTTTCCCTAAAAGGTGGCCATTTTATCATTTCACGTCTCTCTACTATTATAAAATAGTACCGCATCTATACGATATGAAATGTATATTATAATATCATCATCCTCCTGCACTTATCCCACTCTAAGAGGGGACGGCACAACATGTATAAATATTGTATTGTTTTTAATGAGAAAAATACATAAAATCTCTGGTAACTTGACCTTATCTAACTCTAAGTGGGGTCGGCACAACATGTAATAAACATTGTCAAATGATTTGGCTACGTATTTTACGACCGGTCGCCTTGCTGACGTCAACTTACCTTAGTCGTATTTCACGACACGTCTGTAAGAATAAGGGTGGTCTATTTTACTCAAACGGATACCACACAGCGGATCGAATTTCCTTAGTCGCCTTTTACGACACCTCGGTAAGAAATGACACCCTCATTTCTATCTACTCAGCCGGATACCACACAGCGGGTCGATTTACCTTAATCGCCTTTTACGACACCTTGATAAGAAATGAGGGTGGTACTATTCTACTCAGCCGGATACCAAACCGTAGGTCAACTTACCTTAGTCGCCTTTTACAAAACCTCACTAAGAAATGAGGGTGGTACTTTTCTACTTAACCGGATACCACACAGCAGATCGAATTACCTTAGTCGCCTTTTACGACACCTCGGTAAGTAATGAGGGTAGTCTATTCTACTCAGTCTGTTACCACACAGCGGGTCGAATTACCTTAGTCGCCTTTTACAACACCTCGGTAAGAAATGAGGGTGGTACTATTCTACTCAGCCGGATACCATAAAGCGTACATAAAATCTCTGGGAACCTGGTAAATAAAAGTAAAAGATTTAATCAAGCTATACCTTATTCAGCTGAGTGATTAACAACAATACATCTCTGTCACAGATCCGTACCAGATTTGTGTCCACGCCATCTGCTGGGTTAATCAAAATGGATTAAGAACATTTTATTGCTAACTTCCACCGGACACGACACCACCCGAACGAGGACTACCAGAAGACGACTTTGAGGTCTGGGAGCTACCATTCCCAGACCTCCCCACCGAACAAGAAATCCATTAGGTCACCTAGGTGACCTGGGCTTAGGGCCCAAATACCGACACCGTTAGGTCACCTAGGTGACCTCGGCCCACGGCCGGAATACATACCGGGCTTAAGTGCCCGCGAGGAGATGCCCGGGTAGAGAGGATTTCCTCGAGGCCCGCACCCCGTTTACCCCCGCCCGGGGAGTAAGCGAGAAGACCCTGCTGCTGCTAACTTCCGCAGTGGAATATTTAGTTATTATTGAATGAAATTCTTAGAGATTCAATTAAATCAATGATTTTCTTTATTCAAGTAAACTTGTAAACAAGTACTTTTTAATCGTCAACTCTACTGCTAGTTCGGAAAACTGCTCTTACCAAAAAAAGGTAAACTCCCTCCGAGTTAACATTTTTTTACAAAATATAATTCATATAACTAGTTACATTTTGTCATTCCTATCTATGTATATATAGCTATCGTCTAGACATAACTCGGTATAGAAGATATTCATGTGAATCTATTTATGTAAGTCATTTAACGATTTAAGTCATACGACTTAAATCTATATCGATTATCATTTTTAAAAAATTATCAATTTTAAAAAGTTATAAACAATGCTTTGAATCAAACACAAATAAGCGTGCATAAATTCGTATGTAAAACCCATAATAAATATCACATGACATATGTAAAAATATCATGAGAGAACCTGCATATCTGTAGAGAATCTTGGGAATATGTGTAACGTATCAATCTGTATTGGAGCAGTGTGGTAGGTCTTAGCTCCAATCCTTCTCACCAAAAACGGAGAGAGAAGGCCCATGCCCAGCAGTGGGATAGTAACAAGCCTTTACTAAATATCTAAAAATATTCTTGAAATATTAAAATATTACACATAATCAATTAACACAATCAACACACCAAAATATACGCAAAATTTAGACGTTATAATAAAAATCTGCCCATCAATCACTAATTAATTACATCGTTAGATACTTTAAAAGTATTTCGATGTAATTTAATTTGTGGATCTTTTATATCGGCCTTGAAATAAAAGCAATTAGCTGTAAAAGAATCTTTTTATACCGAACATTAAAGGGAGGCGAGACTAATCAATCTTGGCTGGCAGGCTGCCCGTGAAACTTGATCCATTCATTGAGCTTACGTAGCAAACTGCGGACTAGATTGAAATTGTGTATATTATTTACTTGACTTGTCCGTACAAAAGTAATAATGAAATTATTTAGCTATAATCCGCGATAAAGTAAAATGGAAAATATATATAATGCTAAATGTAGAGACTATCCGTTTTCATGCCTGATACATGTAGGATTCAGACTCCATGTATCAGATATAAAACTTAACGAGTCCAAGTCTATTCATATTGACTTTACCAACAAAAGACCACAGTTTTATCCTGTTTTTATAAGTAATCATAGGATACCCTATGGTAACACAGCTAAATATCTTGGAATGTCTCTTGACGCTAAGCTGCGCTGGAAAGTCCATGTCAAGAAAAAAAGAGAAGAACTAGACATAAGATATAAAAAAATGTATTGGCTTATCGGCAGACATTCTACGTTATCAACTGAAAATAAGGTTCTCTTATACAAACAAGTCCTTAGGCCAATATGGACTTATGGTGTTCAGTTATGGGGCTGTGCTAAAAAATCAAACATAAATATAATACAAAGATTCCAAAATAAAGTACTGAGGGCTATTGTTAACGCACCCTGGTATGTAAAGAATGAACACATTCATCAACATCTTCAGGTTGAGTTTGTTAATAAAGTAATAAAAAAGTACGCTGAAGCCCACAAGCAAAGGCTTCATCATCACGTGAACATCGAGGCCATCCAGCTTCTCGATAACACTGGACTCGTAAGAAGACTTAAAAGGACAAAAACTTTTGAGTTAGTTTAATATAGTGATAGTGTAGTGTAGTGCTAGTGCTACTTGAAAGAACACAAGAACAAAGTGTCTCACATAGCAAGAAAGACTAAGATAAGTCACTGGACCTATTCTTAGATATAAGTTAATTTATAAGTTTAGGTAATCTTTAAGTTGCTTATTAGCCTCTTGGCTAGATCGCAACATCAATAAAGTACTTCCTTTTGGTTGTTCTTTATAATAGCAAAAAAAAAAAATGTATCAGATATGTATCAGGTCACGTTCAGTGTGTAGTGCTTGTGTTTTGTGGTGGCGGTGATGGAGGTCCATGAGTTTTTAAGAATTGCATGTATCAGGCATGAAAACGGATAGTCCGCTCTACATTTAGCATTATATTTATATATTCTATGTTACTTTATCGCTTATATTTGGATTATAGCGAAAATTTTTGTTATTACTTTTGTATTATGGATCTCAGCTGAGTATCGCCTCAATCTATAAATTATTTGACTTTTACAAATTAACTTTAATCACAAAATTGATTGAAATACAATAAAATCACAAGAATACCTACTACTAATTTGTTACAAGCTTTTCCCACTCACCAAATATCGAGACGCCAGAGTATTATATCAATTTCAGTACTGCCATTACAGCAGTTTAAAAACACTGTTAAAAAGAGGCTGATACAGAAAGCCTACTATACTCTTGAAGATTATTTAGAAGATAAGAATGTGTGGATATAGCTCTCTTTGAACCTGCACAAGACAGTAACGACTTAATGTAAATAATATTAATAATTATATTTTTAAAAGAGCAACCGCCGAATTTCTTGCTGGCTCTTCTCGGTAGGAACAGCTTTCCGAACCAGCAGTAGAGTTGACGATTCAAAAGCACTTGTTTACAAGTTTATTTGAATAAAGAATATTTTGAATTTGAATTTGAATATTTATCATAATCCTTCTACTAATTTCAATGCTGAGTAGATCTGCCATTTTGGGACCAGACAATATACTGTTTTTAGTTTTAACATTATCATTCACCTGCCCTTATCCCACTCTGAGGGTCGGCACGTTGTTTTAAACATGTTGTTATATCATTAGTGTTTCGTACTTTCAAATGTTCAAAATTCTACCATTCGATCAGGGGATTAATCGGCAACACAAGCCTCATCCTAATGACAGTTGCACTCAACGTCATTCGGTTACTGCCACTGCACTTAAACGGTAACGGTCGAATTCTTTCTACTCGCACGACTCCGAGCTCCCTTGTTAATATACATTTTACGTGAAAGAGAAGTGAAGTTAAGTGAAACAAGCCAAAATATAGTAAATGCACCTGTGGACATCAGCAGACGGGGCCCCGCAACGCGTGACTGTTCTGGATGCTGGTAAGTGTTTGCTTAATTACTCCCCTGAGAGATCGAAGGAACTAAATATTCACAACATCTACTCTTCGAGCCGGATATACCGCATTATATTTGGTTATTTTGAATTAACTTCGCGTATTTTTATTAATTTTGCAATAACATTTTCAAAATTAATTAGTTTTCGTCATATAAAGTTGTTGCTTAGCGCGGGTTCAACCGCCGGCCATCAAACTTTAGATTCAAATTACAAGCATTTAGCGTGTTATTTTACGATAATACCGATGTGTACAGTTTAATCTCGACGTTTACTTTCTAATTATATATAGATTTGTAGTTAAATACGCAAATTTGGTGAAATTACATTTCATCATTTTTTCAAATCGTAACGTAGGTAGGATATTTAATCTTGCGCTCGGGCTTCGGAGTCTCGGCATACGCCGGCGAATAAAATAAGGCTAGTCACATACTACGCTTTTATTATTTTTGTACAACGTACATAAAATATTTGTACTTAGTATTTTCGTACTAAGCTACTATCTTAGGTTTAGGTATTACGTACCACACCTATTTTCGCGGTAATTGTATTTTCGTACTTTACTCATCTAGCTGTTCATGTATTTTCGTACTGGACACATACTACATTATTGCATTTAACACAACGTGTTAAACATATGTTTTTGTGACTTTCCTTATATATTTCTTTTCACATTACCTAACTTCTTTACATTTATATTTTAATTTTTATACATTTATATTTAATTTTATATAACGGTAATTTAGAGACAATGGAACTAGAACAATTAATTTTCGAACGGGATCTTGCTTTAAACAGTATGCAACGCATAGTAGACTGTTCAAATAATCCAACGGAGTTTCGTGTTCGTTCCAAAGAATTAAATGCAATTAAGAAAACATTCTTTCAAGTCCAAGCTAAAATAGAAAAACTTTCCGTTAAATTTGAAAATTTCTCCAAAGAAGAGCATTTAGCCATACGTAATGAATTTGATTCTTTATACTTTCAAGTTCAAGTAACATTAGATAATATGAAGGAGACTCGTAAACAAAGTATCGCTAGTGTGTCTCCTGCCTGTGCCCTCGACGGCCACGCACACTGCAGCCGCTCGCAGCAACACATACGCCTACCGCAGTTATCATTACAAACGTTTGACGGTAAACTAACCGAATGGAATGCTTTCTATGACTTGTATAAATCGCTCGTACACGATAATGAATCATTAACAAATGTCGAACGGTTTCGTTATTTGTTGTTATTTTTAAAAGACGAACCTTATAATCTTATTAAATCGATACCGGTCACTGAATCGAATTATGAAAATGCTTTACAGGTTTTAATCAATCGCTACGAAAACAAAAGAATTATCTCGACAAAACACTTAGATAACATTTTCGATGTCGAACCGGTAAACGACAAAAACGTTGAACCTAGTTTGCGTCGTTTACTTAATACCTATCACGAAAATATTACAGCTTTAAATTCTTTAGGTTTTCCAGTTTCTAGCTGGAGTTTTATTCTTTTAAATATTTTGTTACGCAAAATAACGCCTAGTATACGAAGGCGTTTCGAATTGTCTTTACGTTCGTCAAGTGAAGTTCCCGCCGTTAGCGAATTACTTAACTTTCTCGATAAAGAGTTATCGGCGTCCGAGGTCATGTCGGCGTCCGCGCGCCCCGCTAGCGCGCTCGCTGCGGCGGGCCGGGCGGCGGCGGCTGGCACGGCCGGCGGCTCGGCCTGCGCGCCTTCTGCGGTGATGTCATCACGCCACGCGCAGGCAGCGAGCCGAGCGTTATCTTTCACTCGCTCGCGCTCCGACGCACAATACACTGCGCCGCGCGCTTTTAAAAATTATACTTCGCCGCGTTCGACGCGATCTATGAGTGTTCACGCTACAACTGCGGTCGATTTACTTAATAAAATGAAATGCGCATACTGCAAGGATAATTCGCATCCCTTATACAAATGTGACAACTTTCAAAGACTTACTTTAAATGAGCGTAAACATTTTATTAACCCAAATAAAATTTGTCACAATTGTTTGTTCGTCGGTCACGAAACTAAAGACTGTAAATCGCGCCACAGTTGCCGCGTTTGCGCTCAGCGGCATCACTCTTCATTACATGAAGATGTGCCCGTACAAAACGTCACGCTGACGTCCGAATATTTTTCTTCCCCTGAGTTACACTCGGCAGCGGAAATTTCAGCGCCCACTCCTTCATGCGGAGCTACGGGGCGCTCGAACAAACAGAACTGTACGGTTTTGCTTACTACCGCGTTAGTAAATGTTCGTCGCACGGATAACGGACCTTACTTTCCGCGTTCGGTGCGCGCCCTCATCGACCAGGGCTCGCAGGCCACGCTCATTACTGAGTCGTGTGTCCAACGCCTCGGCCTGCCGCGGTACCCCGCGCAGACGAGCACCACTGTTACGGGCATAGGTGATAGCAACGCGCAACCACGTGGGTATGTATTGTGCGAGGTTACACCCCACAATAAGCCGGAACCTAAGCTGATCATCGAAGCTCTTATACTCCCAAAAATAACAAGTTACCTTCCAAATATACCGAGATCATTAGAACAACTTCCGCATCTAAAAGGACTTACTTTGGCGGACCCAGAATTGCGTTCTGCGCGTCCCGTTGAACTTCTCCTAGGGTCGGATTACAGTGATAGCATACTGCTGCACGACAACATCAAGGGCCCACAGGGAACTCCTGTGGCTATTAATAGCATTTTTGGCTACCTACTAAACGGTAGAATCTCGCATTCTATTCCGGGACAGGTTTGCACTAATCTTAGTACATGTCAATTAGACATCCAACTACAAAGGTTCTGGGAACTGGAGTCAGTACCTGACTCGACACATCTTTCTAAAGATGAACTCCGCTGTGAGTCGATTTTCGTCGAAACTCACAAACGCGACTTAAACGGGAAATATACTGTTTCCCTTCCGTTTAAAGAGAACGCTTCCCCTCTCGGCGAATCACGTGCTATTGCCCTCTCCCGTTTAAACAAACTGGAGGTCAGGTTGTCACGTGACCCTGCTTTACGAGCGGATTACAATAGGTGTCTCCAAGAGTACCTAGACTTGGGACACATGGAGCCTGTCTCTACTTCTGCGAACAGAGACACGCCTCCGTACTACATTCCTCATCACTGCGTGATAAAAAAATGTGCTGCTACCACTAAACTTAGGGTAGTTTTCGATGCCTCGTGTAAGACGACATCGGGTCGTTCGCTTAACGACAAGTTACTGACGGGTCAGAAACTACATCAGGACATTACCGAAGTTCTTCTTAAATACAGATTACACAGGATAGTCTTCACTGCAGACATCAAAATGATGTACCGTTTCATCGATCTTTGTAAAGAGCATCGCGACTTTCAACGCATACTCTGGAGATTCTCTCCTCTTGATCCTGTGCAGGAATTTCGTTTATGCACAGTGACCTTCGGTGTTGCGTCTGCACCATTTCTAGCTCTACGGACACTTCGTCAGTTAGCGATTGACGAGGCCGCTTCCTATCCAAGTGCATCGCAAGTGCTTCTCAATGAAGTATTTGTTGACGACATTGTTACTGGTGCCGATACCCTCGAAGACGCTGTAGCGCTGCAACGGCAGCTTACAGACATTTGTAAGGCGGGTACCTTCGAACTCCGTAAATGGACCAGTAACAGTGCTGAGTTCTTGTCACATCTGAACTATTCAGATTTAAATCATGACGATGCACTTATACTTTCGGCGCTAGACACGGATACATCCGTCAAGGTCTTAGGGCTCAAATGGCATCCTAAATCTGATACCTTTACCTATCAAACAGATACCCCTTCACATAAATGTACGAAGCGTATAATGCTCGCGGAAATTGCTAAAATTTACGATCCTTTAGGTTTTCTCAGCCCCATAACATTATTCGTAAAACATTTAATACAGCTTTTGTGGGTATCAGGTACTGGTTGGGATGAGGCTCCACCTACAGGTATTTGTGAGTTGTGGTACAAATTCCTCAACGAGCTTCCACTTCTACAAACTATTACTTTACCTCGTCACATTCTTTCTTGCCATAAACCTTGTCAAATACAACTCCATGGCTTCTCAGACGCATCTGAAAAGGCATACGCTGCCTGCGTCTATATTCGCGTGGTAGACTCGACTGGTGCTATAAATGCACATCTTCTCTTGGGTAAAACGAAGGTTGCACCCCTAAAACAGCTCACAATTCCACGCCTCGAACTTTGTGCCGCGCATCTGCTATCCAAGCTTATTAAAAAAATTCTTACCGCTTATAGCAATCTGTTAGCGATTGAAGAAGTCTTTGCTTGGTCTGATTCATCGATAACCCTTGCATGGTTACGTTCGTCTCCTCATAAATGGCGAACATATGTGTCGAACCGTATCGCGGAAACGACAAGCAACGTGCCTGCTTCGCAGTGGCATCACGTTGCGTCTGCGGATAACCCCGCAGATCCAGCCTCACGGGGTGTGCTACCATCCCAGTTGAATCACCAGCAGTGGTTCAATGGTCCTTACTGGCTCACAAAGCCGCAATCAGAGTGGCCAGTGTCGAACGTTCCGTGTCATACTGACGAAGAACGTCGACAACACACTCTCCTAACGCAACAGACCGAACCTAGCTCAGAGTTCCTGGAGCGATTTTCGTCGTTGCCTAAAATGTTGCGCATAGTTTCAATCATCTTTCGATTTTACCACAAATGTCGAAGAACTAAAGCTTATCCGACAAACTATGTTACGGTTCCAGAGATAAAACATGCGCTCAATCGAATCATTCTCCTTGTTCAAGCTTGTAACAGTCTCATCCCTACATTCGAGTTTAAAATAAAATAATAATAATTATTAAAATTTCAATATTTTAAAAAAAAAAATCTATAAGTACAAAAATAAATGTTTGTTTGTCACGCAGTAATGTTTTTTCGCATCTATAAATGATGCTCTATTCATAAAACATCAAATTCAGAAAAGTATAATTTTCGTCATATTGACCGAATGTCACGTTATCCGCCGTACTACAGTATGGAGAGAGCGGGCGGAGCGTAGAGCGCAGAAGTGATCTGTTAGGTCGCTTATGAAATGTTGTTATAATGATATTGTAGATGTGTACTGGGGCGATACAAGATATTAATTGAGTTTTAACTCGACTATTTTTTATAATAATTAATAATAAATACACATCTAGGCCCGCTCTCGTATAATGGTTCAAGATGCAAGATCGTGCCGATCTTTGGAAAGGCTGTGAATGTGACTTGACCATTAAGAGTGTAGCGATGGTTACATCGCTTAGCTCACCTCGAACGATTAAAGTGTCTGAATGTTACTTGGTAAAGGTAACTTTGCTGAGTAGTGGTTGGCACTCTACCGAACATGCTCTGGCGGGTACTGGTGGGAGACTTGAGGTTTAGGCCGGCAGTGATTTCGGTCATTGCTGTGTGCCTGGCCCAAAAGGCTACACTAGGCTGCATCTTATTAGGGCTGGGTCTAGGCCCGTAGTTAACTTCGGTTGCTGCGGTGTGCCTTTATTCGGCTTTGGTTTGACGCAACCAGAGTTACTTTGGGCGTGTGCCTTTGTGATACGGATTTGGTTAGGCCGGTGGTGATTTCGGTCGTTGCCGTGTGCCTTGCTCGACCTTTGGACGCATAGGCCGCTTGGAGTAGTGCCGGTACAGTGGTGGCTGAAATGTTATTGTTTGACGAACGGACATCTATACGTTGTTCGTAGTCTCTCAATAGTGACGGTACCACAGCTGAATGTTGCTGGGCGTTGCGGAAGTTAACTTTATGTTGCTGAAGTGATACGCCGCGGCAGTGATGGATCGCTATGGACTCTGTTCATAGTAACGGATGGGTGTGGTGTTTCGTCCTTTTCAGGACGTCCCCTTAGCTTAGTTAATGATACCACGAATGACCATTATAGCATGGCATTATTGCATAAGAGCCGCTGGTCGGGTCTTTGTTAATAAGACTGCGGACTAGCTTTAGACAGTGTGGCCTGCATTTCCCTTATCTTCACATATACATCTTACGTGGCTTGCCGCGTTAAACATAAATTACCTTTTGTTGTATGAGGTGGCGTGTTGAGCTTGGCGCATACCGTAAGTGAGTGCACTATGTGTGACTCCATTATATGGTATTGGGTGAATAGGGGGTGATTGGCATTCATGTAATGCTCTGCAATACACATCTTCCACTTCGGTGGACACACACTATCCACCTCGGTGGACACACGCCTATATGGTGTATATATTATAACTAATCAAGTTGCTTTGCAACATGTTTGCCATCTCGATGGGTTTCCACTTTGTGGACTTTATACGTATTATACGTATTATACTGTATGTGGTTTTTACCATAGAACGCACCGTTACGACGTGTGCAGGCGACATGCGCCTTACTGAATATAAGAATTGGTAATTTATTATCAATGTTACCAGGCCTTGTGCCTTTGGCTAATGCCATATTTTATAGCTTCGGCTATTTATTATATGGGCTTCGGTCCTCTATTATACACCCAGGCACTCATGCCTAATACGTCAACTGTGGTTTTGTTGACTCCCGACAATAATGGGTTTATCCCATAATCATACGCCGCAGGCGCACTATAAACAGGTACCCCTTGGGGGGGGGGCTCATATCCTATGGACGGAGCTCACCGTTGGTAGCGGGTGCGGAGCTACTGACTATCACTCTCTTTTTATATTTTTCCAAATCGGAAGGATATAATAGATGGGAGAGAGATACCACATTGATTAAACTTCTCTACGGAGTTGTTTAAGGGCTAGGTATTTAGATCGAGTGAGAGATCTTTCTGTTGGCTATAACATATCCTATGAAGTAATAACATAAGACATTCGCGAGACATTCAACTATCTGAATGTCTCGCATTTTTTTTTATCAAATTTTATAGTAACCCGTTCATGTATTAACCATGTAAGAATCTGTTCGTGTAACGAATATATATCTGTTGGACATATAAAGTCTGTTCATGTAGAGTTCAAGTAAAATCTGTTCTTGTATTAGATAAATATAAAACCTGTTCGAGTATCGTACACTGATGACAAACAACTGTTTTATATTATAACAAATGATATTTGATAATGAACCTCTCTGTTTAGGAAAGTGATATAAACTACGAATGTAGGGCTGACGGCTCTATTTATATTAAAGAATACGATATATTGAAATATTATTATAAAACTATAATGTGATTATTATCACATTATTTTATTCTATTTAAGGGTTATTTGACTCCTTTAGATTGATGGACACATAGCCTCTGACGCTCTAAAAGAATTTGAGTTATTACAAATCACAACGTAGTACGGGTCCTAACCACTTAGACGAATCACGAGCCAATATATATTAAGAGTGCTAGCGCCTTCGGCGCGGTTTAATGCTTTCGCTGCTTGGGTGCGAGCGCTCTAGCGGCGATTGAATATGTATAAATTAATATTTATACAAGTCGGAGGAGGAGATAGTTACAATTTGGTGCCGTGACCAGGATGGTCAATACGGCTTGTAAAAAGTTATTAAGTAGGCGAAAGCCTACAATTTGTTGTCCGTGAAATGGAGAGAGACTGACGAGGCTTATGTGTCCATTACAAGTAATAAATCCTTGAGGTCTGGGGGTTGTGGAGTCCGGGGGTTGAGCATTTCTAATCATACCGATGAACGAGGTATAGATAAATATTAATCAAATAGGGAACGAAAACAAATAAAGTTAAACTCAAAATGGCAGCACTAGTAGGCAGACATCAGTAGTCTGGGGGTTTTAGATAGTCAAATTTATAAAATTGTAGAAATATAAAAGAAATCGAATGGTCTTAAAAGCGAGGGGTTGATGTATAAATAGATTAAGTGCAAAGTTCACATTTGAACTAATTGTTGAAAAGATTAATAAAATAAATATATGGAGTTTGGCAAATCAGGGATTCTAAATAACATAGAATTAAATTTAGTATTCAATTTCAAAAGTAAGCATGTGCTGTAAGTATTTCCTATTGTAAATTCTATTCCGATAGGACTTCATAGAATTTAGGGGGTTGAATGTAACAGTCTCATCCCTACATTCGAGTTTAAAATAAAATAATAATAATTATTAAAATTTCAATATTTTAAAAAAAAAAATCTATAAGTACAAAAATAAATGTTTGTTTGTCACGCAGTAATGTTTTTTCGCATCTATAAATGATGCTCTATTCATAAAACATCAAATTCAGAAAAGTATAATTTTCGTCATATTGACCGAATGTCACGTTATCCGCCGTACTACAGTATGGAGAGAGCGGGCGGAGCGTAGAGCGCAGAAGTGATCTGTTAGGTCGCTTATGAAATGTTGTTATAATGATATTGTAGATGTGTACTGGGGCGATACAAGATATTAATTGAGTTTTAACTCGACTATTTTTTATAATAATTAATAATAAATACACATCTAGGCCCGCTCTCGTATAATGGTTCAAGATGCAAGATCGTGCCGATCTTTGGAAAGGCTGTGAATGTGACTTGACCATTAAGAGTGTAGCGATGGTTACATCGCTTAGCTCACCTCGAACGATTAAAGTGTCTGAATGTTACTTGGTAAAGGTAACTTTGCTGAGTAGTGGTTGGCACTCTACCGAACATGCTCTGGCGGGTACTGGTGGGAGACTTGAGGTTTAGGCCGGCAGTGATTTCGGTCATTGCTGTGTGCCTGGCCCAAAAGGCTACACTAGGCTGCATCTTATTAGGGCTGGGTCTAGGCCCGTAGTTAACTTCGGTTGCTGCGGTGTGCCTTTATTCGGCTTTGGTTTGACGCAACCAGAGTTACTTTGGGCGTGTGCCTTTGTGATACGGATTTGGTTAGGCCGGTGGTGATTTCGGTCGTTGCCGTGTGCCTTGCTCGACCTTTGGACGCATAGGCCGCTTGGAGTAGTGCCGGTACAGTGGTGGCTGAAATGTTATTGTTTGACGAACGGACATCTATACGTTGTTCGTAGTCTCTCAATAGTGACGGTACCACAGCTGAATGTTGCTGGGCGTTGCGGAAGTTAACTTTATGTTGCTGAAGTGATACGCCGCGGCAGTGATGGATCGCTATGGACTCTGTTCATAGTAACGGATGGGTGTGGTGTTTCGTCCTTTTCAGGACGTCCCCTTAGCTTAGTTAATGATACCACGAATGACCATTATAGCATGGCATTATTGCATAAGAGCCGCTGGTCGGGTCTTTGTTAATAAGACTGCGGACTAGCTTTAGACAGTGTGGCCTGCATTTCCCTTATCTTCACATATACATCTTACGTGGCTTGCCGCGTTAAACATAAATTACCTTTTGTTGTATGAGGTGGCGTGTTGAGCTTGGCGCATACCGTAAGTGAGTGCACTATGTGTGACTCCATTATATGGTATTGGGTGAATAGGGGGTGATTGGCATTCATGTAATGCTCTGCAATACACATCTTCCACTTCGGTGGACACACACTATCCACCTCGGTGGACACACGCCTATATGGTGTATATATTATAACTAATCAAGTTGCTTTGCAACATGTTTGCCATCTCGATGGGTTTCCACTTTGTGGACTTTATACGTATTATACGTATTATACTGTATGTGGTTTTTACCATAGAACGCACCGTTACGACGTGTGCAGGCGACATGCGCCTTACTGAATATAAGAATTGGTAATTTATTATCAATGTTACCAGGCCTTGTGCCTTTGGCTAATGCCATATTTTATAGCTTCGGCTATTTATTATATGGGCTTCGGTCCTCTATTATACACCCAGGCACTCATGCCTAATACGTCAACTGTGGTTTTGTTGACTCCCGACAATAATGGGTTTATCCCATAATCATACGCCGCAGGCGCACTATAAACAGGTACCCCTTGGGGGGGGGGCTCATATCCTATGGACGGAGCTCACCGTTGGTAGCGGGTGCGGAGCTACTGACTATCACTCTCTTTTTATATTTTTCCAAATCGGAAGGATATAATAGATGGGAGAGAGATACCACATTGATTAAACTTCTCTACGGAGTTGTTTAAGGGCTAGGTATTTAGATCGAGTGAGAGATCTTTCTGTTGGCTATAACATATCCTATGAAGTAATAACATAAGACATTCGCGAGACATTCAACTATCTGAATGTCTCGCATTTTTTTTTATCAAATTTTATAGTAACCCGTTCATGTATTAACCATGTAAGAATCTGTTCGTGTAACGAATATATATCTGTTGGACATATAAAGTCTGTTCATGTAGAGTTCAAGTAAAATCTGTTCTTGTATTAGATAAATATAAAACCTGTTCGAGTATCGTACACTGATGACAAACAACTGTTTTATATTATAACAAATGATATTTGATAATGAACCTCTCTGTTTAGGAAAGTGATATAAACTACGAATGTAGGGCTGACGGCTCTATTTATATTAAAGAATACGATATATTGAAATATTATTATAAAACTATAATGTGATTATTATCACATTATTTTATTCTATTTAAGGGTTATTTGACTCCTTTAGATTGATGGACACATAGCCTCTGACGCTCTAAAAGAATTTGAGTTATTACAAATCACAACGTAGTACGGGTCCTAACCACTTAGACGAATCACGAGCCAATATATATTAAGAGTGCTAGCGCCTTCGGCGCGGTTTAATGCTTTCGCTGCTTGGGTGCGAGCGCTCTAGCGGCGATTGAATATGTATAAATTAATATTTATACAAGTCGGAGGAGGAGATAGTTACAAGCTGAACAATTTTCTGAGGACCTTTCGCGTCTCAAGGATGATGATAGATGTACTAAGCGTCTACAAAGGCTTAAACCTTTTGTAGATGATACGGGTTTACTCAGGGTCGGCGGCAGAATAAATTGTGCTAACGTTCCTTATGATGCCAAGCATCAAATTCTTTTACCTAAGAAGCATCACTTCACTAATCTACTTATAGACTTTTACCACACTACTAATATGCATATCGGTCCGCAAACGTTACAGTATGCTCTTGCTCAGAGGTACTGGATTTTAAGCGCCCGCGATGCAGTGCGTATGCGAATACATCGCTGTGTCCCCTGCGCTCGTGCACGTCCTATCGCACCACAACCTGTAATGGCTCCGCTGCCAGCAGTAAGAGTCCGTTCTCTTCGTCCATTTCTTCACGTAGGGGTAGATTTCGCTGGACACTTCTATCTGAAATCAAGTCGTGTTAGGAATGCGAAAATATACAAATCGTACGTCTGCGTTTTCGTGTGCATGTCAACGAAAGCAATCCATTTGGAGCTTGTTCCCGACTTGTCAACGGAATCTTTTGTAAATACATTACGGAGATTCATATCCCGCCGCGGTTTATGTACCGATATTTATTCTGATTGTGGTCGCAATTTTGTCGGATGCGATCGCTATCTATCCGAACTTTACGCGTTTCTACGGGACGAATCAAATCAGTCCTTCATAACAAAAAAATTGACTGATATTTCTATTACGTGGCATTTCAATCCTCCTTATGCTTCTCACTTTGGAGGAATTTTCGAAGCAGCGGTAAAGAGCATGAAAACTCACCTTTATCGCGTCATAGGTAAGCTTACACTTACACATGACGAATTTCAGACAATTCTTTGTCAAATTGAGGCGGTTCTTAATTCTAGACCGCTCTGCACACTCAGTAGTGATCCCGGGGATCCACTACCACTTACGCCCGGTCATTTTCTTATCGGGGAACCATTGACCGCGCTACCGGAATTCGACTTATCGAATGATAACCCAAACCGCCTTATTCGATGGCAGGTTATCCAGCAAGCTGTTCAACATTTCTGGAAACGCTGGTGTGTTGAATATCTTCACCAACTCCAACCACGCGGTAAATGGTTCCATGATAACAAAAATACAACCCTTAGCGAGGGTTCCGTAGTCGTGTTGGTCGACAACACGTTGCCACCGTTGCAATGGCGCTTAGCGCGCGTGCATCAGCTGCACCCCGGTGCCGACGGCGTTACTCGTGTCGTAACTGTACGCATCGGTAATACGTTCACCAAGCGACCTGTAGTTAAGGTTTGCCCTCTGCCTGTTCAGTAGGCAGTATTTTTTTGTTTATTTTAGTTTTACTCGTAGCTTAAGTTTAATTTCTTAATAAAATAAAAGATTATTTTATGGCCGGCGGCATGTTTCGTACTTTCAAATGTTCAAAATTCTACCATTCGATCAGGGGATTAATCGGCAACACAAGCCTCATCCTAATGACAGTTGCACTCAACGTCATTCGGTTACTGTCACTGCACTTAAACGGTAACGGTCGAATTCTTTCTACTCGCACGACTCCGAGCTCCCTTGTTAATATACATTTTACGTGAAAGAGAAGTGAAGTTAAGTGAAACAAGCCAAAATATAGTAAATGCACCTGTGGACATCAGCAGACGGGGCCCCGCAACGCGTGACTGTTCTGGATGCTGGTAAGTGTTTGCTTAATTACTCCCCTGAGAGATCGAAGGAACTAAATATTCACAACAATTAGGAAAATATAGAATTTTACGACCGATCGCCTGCCTGACGTCAACTTACCTTAGTCGCCCTTTACGACACCTCGGTAAAAAATAAGGGTGGTCTAATATACTCAGCAGGAACAACACGCTGGGTCAACTTAGTTTAGACAACTTTTACGACAACTCGGTAAGAAAAGACGGTTGTCTATTCTACTCAGCCTGATACCTCACGGCGGGTCAACGTACCTTAGTCGCCTTTTACAACACATCGATAAGAAATGAGGATGGTCTTTTCAACTCACCCTGATACCACTCGGCGGGTCAACTTAGCTTAGTCTTCTTTTATGACACCTCGTACAGAAATGAGGGTGGTCTATTCTATTCACCGGGATACCACACGGCGGTTCAATTTACCTTAGTTGCCTTTTACGACACCTCGGTAAGAAATGACGTTGGTCTATTCTACTCAGCTGGATACCAAACGGCGGCGTTAATATAGTACTATAAATAAAAATTATATTTAAATTAAAACTAGTACAGAAATGAGGGTGGTCTATATTCTATTCACCGGGATACCACACGGCGGGTCAACTTACCTTAGTCGCCTTTTACAACACATCGGTAAGAAATGAGGGTGTTCTATTCTACTCAGTCGGAATACTATTAATAAAAATTGTATTTAAAACTGCTACTCAAGGTCGAATGTTAAATCTCTTTCCATTATGAAACTGAGGCCGCTTTTAAATATTTAAATCGCAATCTTTGTGCAAGGTCGAGCTATGATTTAAGATTCTTTAGATCTCAGTTACCCTTTATAATAAGAGCGTTTCTTTTTATTTCATAAGAGTGAGTTTGCTTATATCTTTTCGCTTATTATCATAACATTTTCTTTGGGTCTTCAGCAATTATTTGCTAAAAAGATTAAGCTAATACTTTAAAGTTATCTTATTTCTTTATTATGTGAAAACATATTTTATGTGGTAAGAAATTTCGCTGACATAAGAAAAGTTAAACCTATAAATACATTTATAAATTATGTGCTGGTTTTTGTCCTTGTAATGTAATGTAACGGCCTGTTACTACCCCACTGTTGGGCATAGGCCTCCTCTCCACGTTTTTGAAGAGAAAGATTGGAGCTAAGACCTACCACGCTGAATATGGATTGGTAGGTTACACAAATCTCCAGAATTCCCTAGAAATATCCGGGTTTTCTCACTGTTTTCCTTTACCAAAAAGCATGTGAAAAATTCCAAATCGTATAACAATATGTTATATGTTGAATGATTTGGCTAGGTATTTAACGACCGGCCGCCTGCCTGACGTCACCTATTACGACACCTTAATAAGAAATGAGGGTGGTCTATTCTACTCAGCCGGATACCACAGTACAAGAATATTTCAGCTGTATTTTACGCATTTTACTCGCTGTTCGATCTTTGCTTAATATATTGGTGGGTAGTAATACAAAACATTACTGCATAAATTTTGTTCGTCTACCGTCGAATTCCAATGGTGCGTTGACGGACAGTTGGCTTGCGGACGTTCTAAGGTCAACACGTTGTCGTCTCTGTGAGGTGTGTGTGCATTACCAAAAGACTCTTGCCTCGCGGTCGTTCTAAGGATGACACGTTGTCGTCTCTGTGAGGTGTGTGTGCATTACCAAAAGACTCTTGTCTCGCGGACGTTTTAAGGACGACACGTTGTCGTCTCTGTGAGGTGTGTGTGCATTACCAAAAGACTCTTGTCTCGCGGTCGTTCTAAGGACGACACGTTGTCGTCTCTGTGAGGTGTGTGTGGATTACCAAAAGACTCTTGCCTCGCGGTCGTTCTAAGGATGACACGTTGTCGTCTCTGTGAGGTGTGTGTGCATTACCAAAAGACTCTTGTCTCGCGGACGTTCTAAGGACGACACGTTGTCGTCTCTGTGAGGTGTGTGTGCATGACCAAAAGACTCTTGCCTCGCGGACGTTGTAAGGACGACACGTTGTCGTCTCTGTGAGGTGTGTGTGCATTTCCAAAAGACTCTTGCCTCGCGGACGTTGTAAGGACGACACGTTGTCGTCTCTGTGAGGTGTGTGTGCATTTCCAAAAGACTCTTGCCTCGCGGACGTTCTAAGGACGACACGTTGTTGTCTCTGTGAGGTGTGTGTGCATTACCAAAAGACTCTTGCCTCGCGGACGTTGTAAGGACGACACGTTGTCGTCTCTGTGAGGTGTGTGGATTACCAAAAGACGTTTGCTTCGCGGACGTTCTAAGAACGACACGTTGTTGTCTCTGTGAAGTGTGTGATACTTCTAGTGCCTAAATAAGTGAAGAGTGTTGTGCCAAGTCCACTTCAAGCTGGTGTGCCGTGTGTCTGGCAACAGGTCTCCGTCCATTCGGGGCGAATGCGGATAACGGATGCGGATATTGTGATTCTTAACGAATTATATGTTACTTGGAATTTTAAACTAGCTGCAATATTTATGGTTTTGTCTATTTCTTCTTTTCATTCATATTAATTTATATATGAATGAAAAGAAGAAATAAGACGAATAAAAAGAAGAATGCGTTTGTCTTAATTTGAAAAGTAGAGAAATAACGTGTCAAAAATAAGCTCCGAAATTGTATCAAAAATAACATCAGTTATTCTGAGAAATCAAATTCCCAGGGTACTAGATGTAAGCTTATGTGGGTAATCAAGCTAAGTTCTCTTCCGATGTGCGAGATGTATTTTTTGATATTTCAACTGTAATATCTCAACGCGTTTCACCTACTGGATATGGGATGTACTCGTAAAGTTTATTTATATATTTATACAGGATAAATTATTTGTAACACAAACTGTTTCCTCATCCTCTTGCCCTTATCCAACTCTAAGTGGGGTCGGCACAACATGTTATAAACATGCGGTCACATGACTTGGCTATGGATTTTGCCACCGGCCGCCTGCCCTAACATCAACTTATCTTAGTCGCCTTTTGCGATAACTCGCTAAGAATGAGGATGGTCTATTCTACTCAGCCGGATACAACACGGCGGATCGACTAACCTTAGTCGCCTTTTACGACACCTCGGTAAGAAATGAGGGTGGTACTATTCTATTCAGCCGGATACCACACAAGCTGTTTCTGCAACTTTATGTGCCTCAAGTATTCAAATACCATCAATTAATAAATAAAAATCTATTATCTTGAATATAGAGTTTTATTGAACTAAGTTTCGTTAATATTGCTCCAGCGCATTAACGAAAACATAACAAACAGAAAAACCGATAAGCCGATAACATTTGCATTTGTAATATTAGTAACATTCACTATAATCTGATAAAACAATAAATCAACACAAAAAGTGGTTTGTTATGATTTTCATTTTACATTTTGTAACCCTGTTGCAACGTATTTTATCGGTTATTGAATAAAAGATTTTATTTGATTCAGAGTTCTGAATTCGTTACGCCGTGATAAATATCCCTGGGATGTCGATAGCTGTCACAAACATAGGGATAAATTGTGCCCCAATTTGTGTATGTCATACCCTTGCTTTGTATTATCCATTCTAATTTCAATTATACTTCGGTTTTGTATAAAAACTTATTTTTTTATACCTCAGGTTAATTTAAAAGGTATTTCTTTAAATGCTAATGTTGTTAATACTACTGGGGGTTTATTTTTTCAACCCCTTTGAAATGCGATAAATTGCCCACAGCGTTAAAGTAAAGCGTTGATCGAAAAAAATGAATTAATCTTGTAAGTATATGTGTGTGTATTTTGTAACCCTGTTGCAACGTATTTTATCGGTTATTGAATAAAAGATTTTATTTGATTCAGAGTTCTGAATTCGTTACGCCGTGATAAATATCCCTGGGATGTCGATAGCTGTCACAAACATAGGGATAAATTGTGCCCCAATTTGTGTATGTCATACCCTTGCTTTGTATTATCCATTCTAATTTCAATTATACTTCGGTTTTGTATAAAAACTTATTTTTTTATACCTCAGGTTAATTTAAAAGGTATTTCTTTAAATGCTAATGTTGTTAATACTACTGGGGGTTTATTTTTTCAACCCCTTTGAAATGCGATAAATTGCCCACAGCGTTAAAGTAAAGCGTTGATCGAAAAAAATGAATTAATCTTGTAAGTATATGTGTGTGTGTGTGTGTGTGTGTGAGTGAGTTTGAGTGTATGCGTGTGTCTATATTTTCGGAATCTCGGAAACGGCTCCAACGATTTTCCTGAAATTCAGCATGCAGGAGGAGGATTTATCCCTGTTTTTGGGCATTAAAAAATATTAAAATTTACATTGAATATATCAAACACTATTTTTGTCGTTAATATCAAGTTAGCGTAGTTTAGTTAGTGAAAATATCTAGGATCGAGCCCCACCAAAGCTCACTATAATAGATAATTTTTTTCTGTTCAAAATCTGATATTCGTTGTCTCTTCTAAAAGAATCAACGCTATGTGTACATATTTTGTGATTGAGGCGTAACACATGCTTCATCAAGTTTAAAACGTACCGACAACACTTTATGGGTTTCAGACAGCTGTTTGAAGAGTCACTCCATTAGAGCCACGCTAACACCAAGCTACAGTCGACAGCGTATCAATTTTGCAAAAAACATTTACATGAAAATGTACCTTATGTCTTTATTAAAAGAGACTTTTCTAGTGTGACTATTTAATTCCTGATGTACTCAGCAGTTTGGATGTATAGATGGATTTAAAACTATTAGATCGGCGTTGGACTTGTCAAAGGAACAATTGCATTTGAAATCGTGTTTCCGTTTTAATTTACCAACAATTGTTTACCCGAGGCTTTAATGGAAGATATTACTTCCAACATGAATAACATACGTTTAATTAATGCGTTCTTCTCTGATAAAGTCGTACCAATCAAAGATGACATTATATTTAGTAAGTAAAGTACATATTATCCAAAAATTGAAATCTTCGCTAGCCATTACAGGTTAAAATAATTATACTTTATATCCAAAAATTGAAATTTTCGCTATCCATTACAGGTTAAAATAATTATACTTTATATCCAAAAATTGAAATTTTCGCTAGCCATTACAGGTTAAAATAATTATACTTTATTTCCAAAAATTGAAATTTTCGCTAGCTAGTACAGGTTTAAATAATTATACTTACTTATTTTAATTGATTTAAGTCTATAATTCTTATTCAAATTATCATTAAAATATAAATAGGTATATATATTTCAGATGGTACCTATTTATGTTTATATATTTATGTGTATACTACAAATTTAAACATGTTTATAAATATATTTAGAATTAAATATGTACAGAATTAATAGTAGGATATTTCATCATTCTCCTGCCCTTATCCCACTCTAAGTGGGGTCGGCACAACTTGATGTCATAGGCTAGATATTTTACTTACCACCAACTTAGCCAACTTACCTTAGTCGTATTATACGACACCTCGGTAAGAAAGACGGTGATCTATTCTACTTAACTGGATACCATACGGTGGGTCAACTTACCTTAGTCGCCTTTTACATCTCGGTGAGTAATGAATGTGGTCTATTCTACTCAGCCGGATTCCACACAGCGGGTGAACTTACCTTAGGCGCCTTTTACGACACCTCGGTAATAAATGAGGGTGGTCTATTCTACTCAGCCGGATACCACACGACTTTAATCTAAATCAATTATTAATTAAAAATCATACTACTTCTTAGGTTTTCAATATATAAAATAGTGTGGGCGAACGGGATATTAGTTTGTCAGACCCTCGTCTGTTCATTGAAAACGCTTGACATTTGGCAGGTCACGTGATTTTCGGTTTTCGGCTTCTCTTTGTAATCTGAAATATTGGGTTATTCAACATGGAAATTTTCATCCTCACGATGAATAGAATCTATATTTCTTAATTCGGATATGCGACTGATTTCCATATATATTATTTTATGTAAATCCGTCACATGTCCGAACCTCTCTACATTCATTGGCTATTGAATTGCTTTGATACCTTTTTATATCACAAATACATATAATATCAATCGGTATGACAAGTCTTATAAGGCTATTATTCGATTAATAACATTTCTTCTGTGTTTTGGGAACACTTACACACACGGTCGTCCGTCTTTAAAGTAAGTAACTTAATATGGGTGACAGACAACTGGTGAATATAGTATATCACATGTACATAATTATTAATTTTAATGAGTTAATCTTGTAACTGCTATTACAAACAACTTGAATTTTGCTGTTTATACAAAAATATAAGCTGTGGTAGCCCAGCGGTAACACTCTTTAGAGGAGGCCACGGGTTCAAACCCGGGCAGACACCAAGGAGTTTTTCTGTATAAAACTTATGTGTCTAATTGATAATTGCAATTTATCACATGCTTTTCGGTGAAGGAAAACATCGTGAGGAAACCTGCATTGGGATAGTAGCAGGCCGCTACTTACTTTTTTTTTACAAAAATATATATATTTTACCAACATTTTCCCGATCATACTCGCTATTAAGTATAAACCTGGTTAAAACCCTTTTAACCCATATCACACGAACGACAGTTTCAGAGCAGCTAATGAAAATAACATTGTGGGCGGAAGACGGTAATTATTCCGCTTTAAATATATTTATTGCCGGGCTTCCGAAACGCTTTGTCTTTCCTACGGTTAACGGACGGTCATTTTAATTCCTTATATTCTTAGGAACAATGAATTATTTTAATATAAAGTAAATGAACGTTAATTGAGCTTTACAATAGACCATTATACCCGTAAATGCTTAAATTAAGGTATCTATAAAAGTGACGTATGGTATCCGGCTGAATAGTTTAGATCACCCTCATTTCTTACCGAGGTGTCGTAAGAGGCAACACAGGTAAGTTGACCCATATCTGGCTGAGTAGAATAGATCACCCTTATTTAATATCGAGGTGTCATAAAAGGCGATTAAGGTAAGTTTATCAGACGTGTATTATCCGACGGAATAGAATAGACTAACCTCATTTCTTACCTAGGTGTCGTAAAAGGTTACTAGGGTAAGTTGACGTCACGCAGGCGGCCGGTCGTAAAATAATTAGCCAAAAGATGTAATGTTTAATACATGGTGTGCCGACTCCACTTAGACTGGGATAAGGGCAGGGGAATGATAATGAAGATATAAAAGAGGTAATGTCCAATCGAACGATCTGCTATTATCCCACTGCTGGACATAAGCCTCCTCTCTCCGATTTGGCGAGAAGAGTTGGAGCTAAGATCTACCAAGTTGCTCCAATGCGCATTGGTAAGTTAGACATATCCCCAAAATTCTATAAATATATGCAGGTTGCCTCACGATATTTTCCTTCACCGAAAAAGTAAGTTAAGTTATTATTATAATATACTCATAACGTTTGTAGTAATTAATATCTCACATTCAATGGATGTAATTAAGGATTAAGTAATACAAACGTTTAATTAAGTCGTTAACAAGATTTGCCGCGCGTGTTGGGTATCTTAATGTGATTTTCAGAACCCTCTACAGGGACCTCTGAAAATCGCGACCTTAACTGTATTCTATTGTAACAATATATTATAAAAGGTGTATACCTTTTCTTTAGTATTTATTTAAATGAGTAAATCTTGTATGTATGTATTTAAGTAAGTAAGTAGCGGCTTGTTACTATCCCACTGCTGAGAATAGGCCTCTTCTCTCCATTTTTGGAGAGAAGGTTTGGAGCTAAGACCTACCACGCTGCTCCAATTCGGATGGTAGCTTACAGATATGTCCAGAATCTTCTAGAGATATGCAGGTTTCCTCACTATGTTTTCCTTCACCGAAAAGCGTATGATAAATTACAATTATCAATTAGTCTGCCCGGGTTTGAACCCGTGACCTCCTCGAAAGAGTCGCACAGTGTTACCACTGGGCTACCACAGCTTTGTGTGTATATATATTTTACGGAATCTAGGAATTTTGGGGGAGAAAAATCTAGGTTTAAATCTATCTAGGTTTTATTTTTTTTAAATCGTATTATCCCTGTTTTTTGGGTAATAAACAAATTTTAAAACTTACATTGAATATAAAACATTATTTTTGCCGTGAATTGTCAAGTCAGCGTAGCTTATTCAGGGAACGGGCGGTCTCGAGAAATTAAAATACCTATAATCGAGCTCCACCTTCCCAATTATTTATTCTTTTTTTTAAGTATCTTTTTTTTTATTTAGTAGGAAATTACCGAGCAAGTCTCGGTCAACCAGGTATTATTTAATAAAACGACCATTAAAACTCTAGTTAAACGTTTGATTATCGCAAAACAGAGGTAATTATGACAATATCGAAAATTTAATTTAAAAAAATGTTCCAATACGTTTCATTATTAAAAAATGAAATTAATAAGTTGATGAATTTGTTAATCGTGAGATATTAACAATGAGATTATGAAAGTATAAAAATTTCAATTATAATTTATTTGAAATCAATGAGAAATAGCATTTGCCATTTTGGTGGTCATTCGCGGTTCAACCTCTAAATTACTAATTAGCTAAATTACAAAAGTTTCACTGGAAGGTAAGGGTATTTTAATAGTTAAGCTGACAAAGTTTGTATTTATCTACATTTACCTGCTACATCCACAGTCGTAAAGAAAATACAGACATTTTTTATCTAAATATTAATTTGGATACAACAAAACCGACGATGTAAATTTAAGTATAATTAAGTTTATTATAATTTTTTTTGTATATTTATACTAATAAACACGTAGGAGAAGGAAATAAATTCAGATCTTCTTTACTTCCTCTTTGGAGTATTTTATTTTATTTATTTATAATTTATTTTATTAAGGTATACATACTCGTACTTATTAATTTATTTATATTATACTAGCGGCCTGCCCCTGCTTCGCACGGGTATAAAATATATAGCCCATGTCACTGAGTGAAAAAAAATGATTAAAATCGATACAGTAGTTTTGATTTATTCATTACTGCCCGTGGCCCGCAAGCGTTAAATTTGGAGAAAAACAATATCCCTTTTCCTATACCAAGATTTCTCGCTATCTTTGGAATATCTAAATTCATATAGGTAGTACATATTTGCTTATGTATTTTTACATTTTTCCCTATGTATTACATTTTTACAATTAATTACAGAATGTCTTTATATACAACATTCACAGCTTCCTTGTCATTAAACAAACTCCTGAAAGCGCGACATATTATAGCTGCTAAATTCGAAGTGCTTATAGGTCGAAGCGCGGCCTCCTCGCGGGATTTTAAATCTGTAATATCTCCGAAAATGTTCACTTAAATTACATGCTGTAAAGGATCATATTGATCTATATTAAATCAACAATTTATTTAAGGTACTTAATTGGATAAGGATTAATGCTGTGTTTTGTAAAAATTGTTTCAAAAATATGGCATTATTTTTCATAAAAGTAAATGACAAAAAATGCTATTGTGGGTTATCCATAAGAGATAGACATATACCATCGCGGACTTTTCTGTAGACCTTTTCAAGGTGTACAAATACTTAGTATATCATTTTGATAAATCTCGTAGGGTTTAGCCAGCGTTTGCAATGTAAGCGGAAAAAAATGTAATTATTTACAGAAACCTCAAAAATTACAGTATTTCTCTACTCCATATTGAATGTTATTAGACATGTAAACCTTCCTCTAAAATCACTTTATCTATTAAAAAAAACCGCATCAAAATCTGTTGCATAGTTTTAAAGATTGAAGCATACATAGGGATATACGGACATAGGGACAGACAGAGAATGCGACTTTGTTTTATACTATGTAGTGATATTATTTATTTTTACAATTGATTATACAATGTCTTTACATACAACATTCATAGCTTTCTTATCATTAGACAATATAAACTTTAAAGAAGGACATTTAGTTGCGCCTCCGGTCGCTGCTAAATTCGAAGTGCTTATAGGTCGAAGCGCGGCCTCCTCGCGGGATTTTAAATCTGTAATATCTCCGAAAATGTTCACTTAAATTACATGCTGTAAACGGCAATATTGATCTATATTAAATCAACAATTTATTTAAGGTACTCAATTGGATAAGGATTAATGCTGTATTGTATAAAAATTGCTTTGAACATGAGGCATTATTTTTCGTAAAAAGTAAATGACAAAAAGTGCTATTGTGGGTTATCCATAAGAGATAGACATATACCATCGCGGACTTTTCTGTAGACCTGTTCAAGGTGTACAAATACTTAGTACATCATTTTGATAAATCTCGTAGGGTTTAGCCTGCGTTTGCAATGTAAGCGGAAAAAAATATAATTTTTTACAGAAACCTCAAAAATTACAGTATTTCTCTATTTCGTATTGAATGTTATTATACGTACAAACCTTCCTTTTGAATCACTCTATCTATTAAAAAAAACCGCATCAAAATCGGTTGCGTAGTTTTAAAGTTTTATGCGTACATACGGAAATATGGACTTTGTTTTATAATATGTAGTGATTGGTACCGGCGATTACGTTCGCGTCGAATCAATTAATATTACATAAATCTTTTATGTTCTTGCTTCCAAAGGAAAATCGGGAATGTTTTATTCTGTATGTTACACCGGTATTCATGCTTGAATTGCATAACAGACAGACTTTCCAATAAATACTTCGCGTCTTTAACATTGAATTAATTTCAGATTAGCAAACCCTTTCAAACGTATACGTTTCCTTCAAATCGTCACCGAAATTATGCTACAATAGTATCTTAATTACATCTGTCATTTCAAGCTACTCTTTCAACTAAAAACATGTACGTGACATTTACGTACTTATTATACGTAAATGGTACTAGAACGTAGTATACAGTGGAGAGTTTAATTAAATCATAACAACATGTTTAAGCACGTCAATGTCTCCTGCAGAGCACAAGCCTCCTTAAATCTAAAACAACTACCCGTAGTATTTAAGACATCAAACAAATGTCTTGTGACAACATCGTCTCGTGTTAGAGTTCACATTGCCAGATATTCGACGCTCAGTTTTATCATTACTTTGAAATTATAATAAAAAGTCACACAAGCAAAAAGATTTTTCGTTACCCTGCTTTTGGAAAGAAAGTTTGTAGCCAAGAGCGACTTCGCTGCTCCAATGTGGATTGGCTAAACATAACCCCAGAACTCTCTGGAACAGTGATTCTCAACCACTGTGCCGCGGCACTTTTGTGTGCCGCCAAATTTCAAAAGTGTGCCAAATTTTGCAAATATATAATATGTTTATATTATTAAATTATATCATTTAAAAAGAAAAATATTTTTATTATTAATCCCTTAATAAACGTTATATTGTAGTATATATTAGTTTATTTCGTATATTTAAAAATTTTGTCATAAACTATTTATGCGGTGTGTTGTAGTAAGTAAATCATTTTTATCTTTTTCTTTGTGTGCCGCCAAATTTTGAAATCGTTAAATATGTGCCGCAACAAAAAAGATTGAGAATTACTGTTCTAGAGATATGCAGGTTTCCTTTTTTTTCTGTAGATACTACTACGACCCTTATTCGTGTGAAATCTATCTTTTCTAGACATCCGCTGTATTTCGTGAGCAGCTGCCCCATACAAAGCACTCGTGCGTGTTCCGTAATGTCGGGCCGTGACCCTTTATCTGAGAACTAGGTCATCTAGTACATTACCTATGTTTATACCCCTTGTATTATATATAAGTTATACCCGCGACTTCGTTCACGTCAATTTAAGTTAAAAAAATCAGTGGGTCGCACTCTAGGAGTGCCGGGAAAAGTAAAAACTTGAATATTAATGATGTAATATTTTGGAATGGATAGGGAATAATTTTGCACGAATTTCTTTAATTGTCAGTATAAAAATACCATCATTTAAGTAGTAAAATACAATATTCATTTATTGTATTTTATTACAATTCCGCAAAGTAACCTACTTCCATAAGTTATTTAATAAATTATTATTGATTATTTCATCTTCCTGCCCTTATTCCACTCTAAGTGGGGTCGGCTCAACATGTTATAAACATGTTGTCACATGATTTAGCTACGTATTTTACAACAGGCCGCCTGCCTGACATCAACTTACCTTAGTCTTATTTTACGACAAGTATTCTACTTAACCGGATACCACACGGCGGGTCGACTTACCCTAATCGCCTTTTACGTCACCTCGGTAAGAAATGAGGGTGGTCTATTCTACTCAGCCGGATACCACACGGCTACTATTTAATAAACTATTATAATACATTATTACTTGTATGAAAGCTACACATACAGTTGTACGTACAATGAAAGAGGGTAGAGCTACATTAACCTAAATAGTTGTATAAACTACTGCACTGTCTCACAAGGATGATATAATTAAAGACTTTGCCAGTTAGAAGTCAATTTATTTATGAAATATTTAAAACCTATATACTTCGTCAAATAATCTCCTTAGCGCGATACAGTTTAATTTAATGCAGACAACACGCCATCTATCGGACAATAGCAAAACTCTTGGTGAACTAATAGATTTATATCCATAATTCTCTATATGTAACTTATGTAGTCCGATAGATGGCGGTGGCTGTTGGTTTGTATTGTGTTTATACAATAGTTACACAGATTCGCTTCACGGCATTCATTGAAAACGATAGTAATCCGCGTGCGTTGCGTTGATTCAATAATTAATTTGACAGACATTCCATTTGGCTCCATGTTTTGTGATCGAATTAAGCACTTACGATGTATGAATTTGAAACATCTTGATACTTGGAAAAAATTATTTATTTCATTTAGGTTAAATTTAATTAATATAAATTCCAGTGACATTTCCATCAAAATCGGGTTAGCCATTCCAGAGAATTCACTATTAACCTTAACTTTTCTGAAAAATTGCACTAAATTTAAGTTAAAACCGTTTATAAATCCTTTCAGTAGATTTTGAGAAAATTGTTCATATACAGACAGTTTTTGGGGACTTTGTTTTATAATAAGTATAGATATTATCGCCATTAGATCGGATCAAGGATTATATTTTATTATTTTTTGTATTATGGAATTCTTAATTCTGTAAATTAACTAAAGACTGAAATATAAGTTATTTTTTAAACTTCAAAAAATATTCATTAGCAAGTATCAATACTATATAATCGCAGTAGTTCTGTTCATTAAAGCGTCGAATGGAATCTCCTATAGTACCTATGCTCGACCCCGCTATCAGATACTAAAGCCTATTACTCTACACGTATGTCCTGACATATACCGCAGCGTAACTATATGGATATATATTGGATATGGGTTTTAAGAGTGAAATAAAAAGTAATTTATTATAATTAATATAAAAGTAAAATTTTCAAGGTACCGAGGAAACTCTGGAGATCGGCTTTTTTTTATAAAGGAAAAAACCCCTTATGGGTACCGCCGCCCGACGGGGACAGGCAACAGTTATGTCGGACTCGCACCGACTTAAACAACCTGTATGCTCCACCACGCTGCTGGTGGCGGGGACCTGTGAGACATTACCCCAATCCCCTCCAGCAGCAACTCTGTACCCCAAAGTGCGCCACCTCTGGGTTGGGGTCTCTCTATAAGTGGCCCCTCCCTCCGCTGGACGATGCATCGGGAGCACCAGATGCATCGACCACCTCAGAGACCTTATAAGGTGGGCGTCTGATAAACCCCATTCGGAACGCCCAGAAGGGGCCCGTTAGGGCGGCATGCAATGGTCGGAAAATCCCGGATCCACCCCGCCGCCTCCTTCCGTGAAACAACGTCCTCGCACAAGGAGGCCATCGCTGCCCACGATCGCTCCCTGTCCACTATGGCACGAACCACGGCAGGGAGAGATCGTGCCCCACCTGTGCCACGAGTTTCGCCCGCTGAACCGTCCAAACTGGACAGTCTGCGAGCGTGTGCAGCGCCGTGGAGATCGACTAATGGGGGTTTGAGTAACTATTCAAAACAAAATACTCATTTTCCATGAAGACTTTCATGTCCTCAAAAGTTAATAAACAAGGTATGATTCGGAAGTTTACTTCTACTAAGGAGGGTCACCAAGAAACCATTCAGCAACTCATTCAGTTTATAAAGATTTATATTTTGAAAAGATTTACCACCTAGTTTGTTGCTGGATCGTCTCGGTAGAAATAGCTTTCCGAACCACCAGTAGAATTGACGATTTGAAAGCACTTGTTACCAAGTTTGGTTATATAAAGAATCATCCGAATTTAAATAAAGAATCAACTTGAGCAGCCTAAAACTCATAAAATAAACGCCTATGAATGTACGCGTTATTTTACAAGTAATATTTTTCAAGCGAGTCATTCGTTAGTTTAAAAAAATACGTTTTTGTCTGCATCTATCAATCATATTAAGCGAAGAAAAGAAAATAAAAAATATAAAATGCGACCACGGCGAACAGTATTTCAATGGAACCGCCATAAATAATATCGCCTTATAATTCATTGCTCCTTGAGGGAGTTTATGTTGCGGTTACCGCATCTACGTCGTTATGTACTCACGAGTTACGAACTTTCCATGCATACTTTACTTGCAATCGAGCGTACCTACTCTACAGAATTTATAAGGCCTAATAGAGAGTACCTGAGTGCCCAAGCTTTGCTCGGTTTTTTTTAGAAGATATAAAAAAGATGAAACTTAAAAAAAAGAGGAGTAAATAATTGGGCAGGTGGGACTGAGTACGGTATTTTCACTTCTCTAGAATATGATATTTTCCATTCGACAACTGGGCTACTTGTCTTTACAAATGACAGCGCAATTAGCCTTTGTATTCCTTTTATATTTTCGAAATTTTTCAATGTCTGAAAACAGCGATAAAACTTTTTTGAATGAGACATCGATTTATTGCCCCAACATACAGTTTCATGAAAATCGTTCTAATCGTTCCCGAAATTTCATCCAAAGTCCGAATTCCGAAGACATCGTGCATCTTTTTTAGCAATGCTCCATCACCCAGATATTGTTTTTTTTAAATCGGAGAACTACATATGTACCTTGTTATCCAGTTCACATGCACTCAGTCTATCAATATCAAATCATAACAATGTCTTTGAAGATTCGAACTAACCTAGAATATCATGCTGAACATTCAAAAAGTTCCACGTTCCAAGTTGAAACTTTGAACTTGCTTGTTCAGCGCGATGTTATTCATTGAGTTACCTGCTTCATTACAGATGAATAGGTCCAGGTCAAACTTGCTGAGTGAGTTCAAACTCAACTCTTTGACTATAGTTACGTTGCACTTCGCTCCGCTGAGCGATTTTAATGAGACAGGAATGTTAAATGCAATGCACTCATAGTTTTAAAATAATAATGAGAACGACACTCCAACGACAAAACGCCAGATGCAAATCGGAGTCGGTCGTTTTGAAGATTACTCATCATATATTAATTATTTTCGCGATACAAGCTTTATAATTAGGGAAACCCGAAATCTATATCTTTAATATTTAATAAGTTAATCTAAATAATATATATATAAATAAATATATTTTATGAATCTCGGAAACGGCTGCAACGATTTTCCTGAAATTCAGCATGTAGGGGGTTTTGGGGGAGAAAAATTGATCTAGCTGGTCTTATTTAAAAAACAAATCGTTTTATCCCTGATTTTGAGCATTAAAAAAATTAAAATTTAGATTGAATATTTTTGCCACTAGAAATGAAAATACCTAGGATCGAGCCCTACCTACTCAATTTTTTTTTTTAAGTTAATTTTTTTAATACTCAGTAATTAACTTAAAAGTAATATATTAATCTTGTTTTAGTTACATTTTTCTTTGCCACATAACGGTACTTTCATTTTATATTCAGCTCTTATTAATTTATTATCTCCACAAACTGGATAAAAGACTCACCTCGATACATCATTTAATCCCAAGATATTTTGCGTGGGCAAACATCGTAAACAAATTACGTCTATTCAATAATATCCTAATGTTACTTACTGTAGAAAATTCTGACATGATCTCCCCTGAGTATAACATACATGAAATCCAAACGCATATAGAAACGTACCTTTTTCTTACATGTAAATAAAAAAGGCCTCCTCTCCAAAGGTTTTTGGAGCTAAGATCTACCACGCTGTCCCAATGCGGATTGATAGGTTACACATATCCCTAGAATTCTCTAGAGATATGCAAATTCCATAATGCTTTCCGTCACCGAAAAGCGTGTGATAAATCGCTATTCTTAATCAGAGAGATAAATTTTGAAAAGAAAAACTCATTGTTGCCTGCCCGGGCTTGAACCCGTGACTTCTCAAAAGAGTTGCATGGTCTCACGGCTGGGCTATCACAATTCGTAGCAATAAAAATGTCCGGTTTATCTGTAGTTTAACTAATATTACGAACTAAAATATATATAAGGTTAATATGAAGATAGGACTTTTGTTATATGTATAAGGATAATGATAAGATATTGTATAAATATTATGTTGTAAATATTAGTACATGGGTTGGTCACCCAGACCAGATCTTGCTCGATATTTTTTTTATAAAAAAAAAATAAAAAATGAGTGGTAGTAACAGGGACTTGATCCCAGATACTTCTTTAGTCCGCCCGTTACCCACTGAGCTATCACAACTTTACAAATGACGGTTAAAATATTGTTAAAAACAGGGATGAAACGACATTTATTTTTAATGCAACGCAAGAGCTAGATCGATTTGTTCCCTCCCAAAATCCCGTAGATGTTAAATTTCTGAATCTTATATAAATTTGTATTTATTCTTATATATATTATTAAATATATATAAGATTAACTCATTTTAATATTAAAGATCTACGATTACTTTGTGAGAATTAAAATTCCTCTGCGCACCTTTACATAGATAAAAACATTGGACGAGCGTCCTGGGTCTTTACTTCATCCTCCAACAATGACATAGTAACATATAGTAATATTTAATGGTAAGGTAGTAGTAATGGTTTATAAGCGCACTCAGTATATAGTTTAAAATTATTTATTTTACTCAAGTGACATCGACTTAAACATCTTTTTTTTCGCTAGTTGCGCAAAAATTGGGACAGTTCCTTATACATTTAGTGTTGAGTTTTCAAGTTAAAGCAAATGAATTCCTGTTAGAAAGCTTGTCAGAACTTTGATATGCTAATGCTCTTTGCGAGTAAATCTCATCTTTACTTTTGTTCTTATGAAGTTGTTTGTTTGTGAATGTTATAAGACATCCGTTTATTGACTAAAATAATGTTGTCTTTATATCTGTATACTTATTTTTTTAAGAACATTTCTATCTTTACCTCCAATATCACGTGTTACTAAAGCTTGTTATACTACTTGATATTATTTTTATTATGAAATAATATTTATAATATAAATAATAATTATATAATTAAATAATTATAATTATTTAATTTTTATTTAATTAAATAATAATTATTATTTAATTTATTTAATTAAATAATTATCTAAATAATATTTTTATTATGTTTTTGTAAGCTAACTTTGTAAGCTTTTATTGAATTACTAACTGTTCCAGCGATTTCGCCCACGTGGAAATGTTAGTGTCACAATTTTTTTTTCTGAATTGAAATCTTGAACATAAAAATAGTTTTTGTTAGTTAATGATAAAAGATAGAGACATGCTGATTTTTTGCAGTATTTTGTAGATCTACATTTTTCTTGTACATTACTTAAGTGTATTTTTGTTTGTTCACGCGGCCCACTCGGCTAAACCATCAAACAGGAGAATATTTTTTTACAATTGGGAAACACAATTTACAAATAACCATATACATAAACCTCCCAGAAGAATGAAACTACCTTTTAGTAAAAACCGTATAAAAATCCATTAGTAACATTTTGAAAAAATCGATCACAAACAAACAGCTTTTGAAAACTTTGTTTATATATTATAAATCTATATATTATTGGTATAAATAATTATTTTTTAAGAGCTTATCTGTGTTTTCGCCATAAGCACTTCTTAATAAAGCTTTTTATACTTATTATATATTTAATATTATGTAACGCTCATTTTTGTAAACTTTTAAACATTGTAAGCTTTTATTGAATAATAAAAAATCATTTTTGAAAAGAGTGACAGGATAAGAGAACTTTTCACAACTTTTTTCAGTAGCAGCTTTATCACAATTTAATAATCTAAAAGCGCTTGTAAAAGCTTATTTATTAAATTTCAATTTGTCTATAATATATGGTACTCATTGGCTTTTTCAAGCGCAATTGTGTGAAGTTATAAATGAGCGTTAAACTTGAGTTTTAAAAAATGAGATAAAAAATGTAAAGTGTTTACTAAAAGTCTTAGTCTAGAAACTTACATTGTAGCACTTAAAGTTAGCTTTTATATTTACATCACAAAGATCCAATTGCATATAAAGTGTATTTTATAGCAGCTCTTCTTACATGTAACGTGGTGTGTTAGCATTTATATTCGCCACAAAGCTTTTATTGCGATAAAATGCGGCACTTTGTTTGTTCAAGAAAAACCATATATCTTTATTAAATATACATACTTTATTAAATATACATAAAATTGTGTAATGAACATATCATTAAAAATGTATTATTCTCCTGCTATTATCCTACTCTGTGGGGTCAGCACAACATGTTATAAACAAGTTGTCACATGATTTGGCTACGTATTTTACGACAGGACGCCTGCTTGCCGTCAACTTATCTTACCTATCAGCATTGGAGCAACGTGGTAGGTCTTAGCGCCTACCCTTCTCTCCAAAAAAAGGAGGAAGGAGGCCTATACCTATACCCAGCAGTGGGATGGTAACGGGCTGTTACTTTACTTTTTTTGTAATTGACCTTTTTAATTTTTTATTTACTTTTTTGTATTGCCATATATAGCTATATCATCACTTATTACACAAAATCTTTAATATTTGTATTGTCGCTTAAGTATATGCACTATTGCTGTGAAAATAAACAAAAGATAATAACTAATCTTTTGTTTATTTTCACAGCAATACCCCTTTACAGAATAGGGTAAATTATAATATATTCCAACGAGGTCTGGGATTGCGCCCGACATAATATTAGTTTGTCCAACCTTCGTCAATGCACTACTGACATTTTATAAGACATTTAATCTAATTCTTTTCGATGTATACAAATAACAATAATTGCGTTTGTGAATCTATTGGCTCTTCTTTACAGATCTCTGATTTATCAATTTGAGAATCGATGTGATTTTCGACATAGACTAAAATGTTTTGTCCTTTAATTTTTTATATGACATTATAGAAAAAGGTTTTGATTTCATTTGACACTTATAGTCGTAGCTGATGGTTATAATTTTGTCTTAAAATTTACTCTACTCTAGGTAGGTCTCTAGCTAGGCGCTAAGTACTCTGCGATTCATCTTCCTGCCCTTATCCCACTCTAAGTGGGGTCGGCACAACATATTACAAACATGATGTCACATAATTTGGCTACGTATTTTATGACCGGCCGCCTGCCCGACACCAACTTACCTTAGTTGTATTTTACGATACCTCGGTAAGAACGAGGGTCTATTCTACTTAACCGGATACCACACAGCAAGTCCACTTACCTTATGTCGCTATTTACGACATCTCGATAAGAAATGAGGGTGGTACTATTCTATTCAGCCGAACTTTTTGTATTATTTAACTAGAAAGTCGCGTTAAATTTAAATACAAATTTATAACGTTAAGTCTTTGGTTAATCCTCATATATTGAAAATACATTTCCAATAACATCGATAAGCCGACATTTATCCGGAATCGAGATATATCCGGCTTAACCTGGGTCAATTTGAAATGTTTTTAATTTCATTTGATTTATTTTCAACTGGCCGCCCAAACGTGTACTGTACCTGAACATGGTACTTGGCACCACGCTTAGGCAGGTAGTTATAATAACAACCTTCTGCGCGGTATGTGATCTTAGGTACCGAATTAAAAAGAAGCTTATGACACTCTCTTGCCTTAACTATCTTCATTTTATGATAGAAATCACAAGGATGGTTTGTTTAGTTCATGAAAACACTATCTCACTGTGGTGTATGAGTTTACCACAGGCTCAATCATCAGGCACTAACAGTATGTCACTTCACGTCGACTCTCGCCCGCGGCTCTGGTGCTACTGACGTGGTGCGCTAGAGCTGTATATGGATATTGATATATTGATGATGCATAAACTATACTCATGTAACACAGAGTCTCATGAATAGTATTAATACGTTGTCTCCAATATCATCTTCCTGCCCTTATCCCACTCTAAGTGGGGTCGGTACAACATCTTGTCACATGATTTGCATACGCATTTTACGACTGCCCACCGGTCTCACGTCATCTTACCTGGGTCTTATTTTACGACATCTATATAAGAAAGAGAGTAGTCTATTCTACTTTATCGGATACGACACGGTGTACACTTATCTTAGTCGGTATGTTTGTTACTCTTTCACGGCGAATCCGCTGTACCAATATTGCTTAATTTTGGCACAATTATTCCTTATACACCGGAATAACATAAAGGCCACAGAAATCCTGTTAACTCTACAGGAATATGATGACATTGAAAAGCACCATCTATTATCGACCTAGTACACAACAACCGTCCACGCGAACGAAGTCGCGGGTAAAAGCTAGTTTTCAATATTTATGAATGGTATTTGTAAAAAATATTACCTAACCGTAATAATAAACATAAATATTATGTTTAAGAATTTTCATCTACCTGGAAAAGAACAGTCAATTTCCTAATGCACAAGTCAAAGCTTTTTAATATCGCATGAGATTCCCGTGAGAGCAACCGCATACCGACATATTACAGTACTTATCTTGAGAGGCTCACCTGTATTGCTTTGATATTCTTAAGTATATATACGTCCAATGTTGGCTCCAATATTTGTAATTGCGAAGAGTATACAAATGCAGCTAGTATAACCGTACTTCCATTTTCATTTTCCAAATATCTCGTGACTTATACAAATACATAATAATTGTTAATTATTATTTTAAAATGCTATCTAGTAGAGCGGTCGAAAGATGGGATGCAAGGACTCTAAAAAAAGAGAAAAACGTGGTTTTATAAGAGGGCAACACCCATGACTTAACTGCCACGCAACTTTGACTAACTATGAGAAAGTACAAAAGAAATGAGAATATTAATTTTCTATAATCCGCGATTAAAGAAAATATATGTAATGCTAAATGTTGAGTGTACTATTCGTTCTCATACCTGATACATGCAGAATTTGTAAGAACTCATGCACTATCCTACACCGACAACACAACAATACACTAGCAAACACATTCACCACCACAATCTCAACAATTGTTTCGCCCCGTAACCGAAGCATCGTCAGGAGATAGACTCCACGACAAAATCGCAATGTCAGCAAAAGCCAAAAGCAAAAGGTTACGGGGCGAAACAATTGTTGAGATTGTGGTGATCAATGTATGCAGTGCTTGTATGTTGTTGTGTTCTCGGTGTCGGGTGGTGCATTAGTTCTTACAAATTCTGCATGTATCAGGTATGATAACGAATAGTGCACTCTACATTTTTCAATTCATATATTGTCTTTTAGCGCCGATTATAGCAAAATAATATTCTCATTACTTTTGTATTATGGACCTCCGCAAAGTAATGCCTAATTCTATAAATTATAAGACAGTACTTTTTGCATTATAACTGATTTAACTGTACTTTAGAGAAGGCATGGAAATGGTCTAACGTCACGTTTGATTAAAAACACGTTCAAAGTCGGGCTTAATTGAAAATTACTCAAAAGGTTCAAGAGTCGATTTTAGGACTTGATTGGAGGGAGAAAATTGGTCGATTTGATTGGTTCCGGCGATCCGCAGATTGCAGCTCGTCGCGTCATCTGAATTGGTTAATAAATGAAACTTTTAAAAAATGTTTAGAAGCGGAAATTGTAGTTTTGTAAAATACTACAACTTTTACGTGATATATTAGTTATTTAATAATCGACTAGCTGTGCCAGCTTCTTCGCTAGCATGCAAATCTGTATTTTAGTATATATATAGGTGAAAATGAAAGCCCTTTTTATAAATAGTATATATTACCAAAGTATACAATTATTTTGATTATTGAAGCCGTGATCGTGAAAGGAGAAAAGAGGAAGACGGCATTTTGGGAACTTATATTAGTTTATTTAACGGCCTGGAATGGAGTCCTTGAGAATGTATTTGCGACACAGACAAAATATCACCCTGCGAACGTCGTAAGTCCGAACAGTGTGTCACAATTTTTTTACCGAATTAATATTTTTAACATAAAAGTAGTCATCGTTAGTTAATTATAAGAGATTTTTGAATAACTTTCGCCGTTTAATTAGCGCACGCAAGGTAAGCTTTATATTTTTCCGTTTTTACAATGTTTTTTATTGCTGCTATCTTAGGGATGTAATATAATCTATAGTCTTCCTCGATAAACGGACTATCTTATACTCAAAGTATTTTTTCAAATCGATCCAGTAGTTCCTAAGATGAGCGCGTTCAAACAAACTCTTTAGATATTGGGGTGCCAAAGTGGTCGGCCTCCTCGTGGCGCACCCTGGGCAAGCCTAGTCTTGGCGAACGGACCACTGTGGATGGCCAATCCAGTCGTCCCTCTGATTAGCAGAGGGCAATCTGGACGGGCCGGGGACTCCGGGGGGGTTGAGTTAGGAGTCTCTAATGAGCGACGGGTTCAGTTGGGCTTACTTTAAGTCTGGCTGGACATGGTTTCGGCCACCGTCGGTCAAGCCCGGAAGCCCAGCAATGGGAACGGGGACCTTCGGGTTGCGAGGAAGAAAACCTCTCTAAAAAATTACCCGTGGGGGCGGAAACGCCCATGATGCGCGGCGAGCCGTTCCGGCTGTGATATTCATGACCGGTAGGCTATTGGCTCTCAACTCGGGAGTCACGTCGGGCGGGAGTAGACCGTAATCCGCAAGTTAGTGTGGAACCGGGGGCCGCTTCTCCTTTTTGGAGAGGGGGCTGCGAGGAAGACAACCTCTATAAAAAATTACCTGTGGGGGCGGAAACGCTCATAATGCGCGGCGAGCTGTTCCGGCTGTGTTTTTCCATGGTCGGTAGGCTTTTGGCTCTCAACTCGAGAGCCACGTCGGGCGACCCGTAATCCACAAGTAAATGTGGAACCGGGGGCCGCTCTTCTCGTTTGAGGAAAGGGGCCGCGAGGAAGAAAACCTCTTTAAAAAATTACCCCAATCCCAAGGTTCAGGGTCCGCCGAGGGGATGTATGGCTGGGGGGAATCCAGTCGATAGGGTCCTAAAAACACACATAACAAAACATGAAGCAATGGACAAACTGATCGTTATGACTACCCAGGAGGGTCCCGGTTTATCCGGGGAATCCCTCACCGAGACCAGTGTTTCACCGCATTCTGCGAATTCTATTTTGCGGGTGCCGTGCAACACTGGCCTCGGTCGCCCCATCGTATCTGGGGGGGCAACCAATGCTTCGGAGGAGATAGGAGGGGGTATCGGTGGAATCGAGACCGGCTTGGCTGGTGTTTCCGCTGGTACGTGTGAGGAATTACGGCGCAATCCCGCGCGTAGTTGCAAGAAGGTTGCTGACGTTCGCAGTGCGAGCTTTGGCTCGGAGAAGAGTTCTAATAGGGCTCCAGATCTGGGTTGCAGTGTCAGCATGGAGGATCTGACGTGGACGCAATTGAGCAGTAAGCCTCAAAAACGTCCTAGGAGTGCGACTGGAAGCCTTTCGGAATCAGACGAAGACACAGGTTCCAAAAAGGCTAGTAAGAAAACTCCGACGAAAAAACATGTGCGAGGGTCGCAGGTGGGTCTCCGGGAGGCTCGTGAAGAGTTTCGGCGTCACATGCTTATTGCAGATACGGACGTCGAAAGCGATGTCTCACCTGGTGGAAGTTCGACGAGAAGGTCGGTATCGGACAAGACGAAGGCTGAAGGATTCCGCAAGGTCTCTGGAGGCCAAACAGAAATTAAGACTTTGAGCTCATCACAGGCCTATGATGAGTTGTTAAAAAATGTTGAGGCGATGAAGGCAACGGTGGGAAAGTCACGCAACCTTAACGGTAAATGTCGTGGCACCCTTAATCAAGTTGCCAAGAAAATGGAGGAAATTGTGGGGGTCCTGGCTGGGCGTAGCGAGGCAGAAGAGGTTAAAGTCCTCAAGGCCGAAAATGCCCGGCTAGCTATGGTGGTCAGTAACCTCGCTAGGGAAGTGTCCACCCTCAAGGAAATGATCCCTATGATCTCTTCCCACGGACTGACTCAGGGAGAAATCCCTTCTGAAGCAGCGGCTCAAACCAGTGGTCTTGAGAGGTCGACTGTAGGAGGTCTGACCATAGAGGAGGAGGTGGTCAGGCTTCGTAACATGTTTACGGCCAGGCTGGACGCCATGGAGAGCCGATTGCCACCTGAGGCGAGACTGAGGCCTTCATTGGCCTCGGATAAGAAAAGGGAAAGCCTGGCTAAGACCAAAGCGGCGTCGAGCAAACCAAATGAGGCCAAGAAGAGTTCTGCAGTTGCGGTTGACTCAGAGCGATCGCAGGGCCCTCAACGGCCTCTGAAGAAACCGGAAATTCGGGTGGTTGACGCAGCTGCTTCTAACAGCGGGGGGGCCAACCAGCCGCAAAACAAGAAGAAGGAAAGGAAGAAGGGACAGGTTGCTGAGAAGGAGAAGCGACCTGAGCCCCGCCTGTTGCCACCAGCACCCGCCTCCATGAGTGAAGGGTGGAATGTGGTAGCAAAGAGGGGTTCCAAAAAGAAGAAGACGCCGCAGGCAGTGCCTGCTCTCACCACCACCAAAGCGCAGCCCAAGCAAGGGGGGAGGAAACTCCAGACTCCACGCTCGGCTGCAGTCGTGGTGACGTTGGGTGAGGAGGCCGCGGAAAAAGGCCTCACATATGCCGACATACTGACCCGGGCTCGTCGTTGTGTAAAGATCGATGACTTGGGGTTGGATGTTGGCATGCGCCTGAAGAAAGCGGCGACGGGGGGCCGTATGTTTGAAATATCCGGGCCCCAGAAGGCAGAAAAGGCAAGTGCCCTGGCCGGCCGGCTCAGGGAGTTTTTCTCTGAAGAGCCGGCAGTACGTGTGTCCACGCCCATGAAAAGTGCAGAAGTGCGTATCGTGGGCTTGGACGATGCCGCCACTGAAGAGGACGTGGCCATCGCCGTCGCCCGGGTCGGTGAGTGTCCCAGTCACGACATACAGATCGGGGTGATCCGTAGAACAGGGAAGGCTTTGGGCTCTTTATGGCTTAGGGTCCCTGTCGCGGTGGCAAAGAAGATGGTGGCGGCTGGCAGGCTGCTGGTGGGCTGGGTCTCGGCTCGGGTCCAGTTGCTCGAAGCCCGCCCGCAGCGCTGCTATAGGTGCCTGGAGAAGGGGCACCTAAGAGCCGAGTGCTCGTCGGCCATTGACCGCAGCGGCGAATGTTATCGCTGCGGTCAAAACGGCCACAAAGCCCGATCCTGCTCGGCGGCTCCACATTGTGGGAGCTGCGAACGGGCGGGATTGAAGGCCGACCATAGGGCGGGGAGCGGGCTGTGCAAGGCACCGTCCGCTCCAAAGAGAAGGATTAGGGGGGGTGATGGCCCGAGGGTCCCCTCGCCACCTACCGCCAGCCCGGCTCAGCCCGCAACGAGCCGGGTTATGGAGGATCCAATGGAGGTCGCTAATTAATGGCCTCCATCAGATTCCTCCAGGCGAATATCATGCGCTCCGGCAGGGCCCAGGACCTATTCTTCCAGACCCTGGCGGAGCGTATGGTGCACGTGGCGGTGGTCTCCGAGCCCCTTTACGTCCCGTCGGGCGAGGAGTGGGTCGGAGACCGTGCGGGGGATGTAGCCATCGCGTCCAGGGCTGCAGTTGGTTCCCCAGCTCTGGAGCGCGTGGTGAGGGGGCGCGGGTACGTCTCCGCCAAGATTGGAGACGTATCCGTCATCGGGGCGTACTTTTCACCCAACAGACCGTTCTCCGACTTCGAGCTCTTTATGGCTGAAGTCGGAGACTTGGTGAATAGGTTACGCCCCGGCAAGATCGTCTTGGCCGGTGACCTCAACGCCAAATCCGCCGCGTGGGGGTCTCCGGTCACGAACGTCAGAGGGAGGTTCCTGGATGGTTGGTTGGCCTCGACCGGGATGGCAGTCATGAACCGGGGGACAGCTGACACATGTGTGCGATGGAATGGCGGCTCGAAAGTCGACGTTACCTTTGTCGACGCCGCCATGTAACCATGTGTCAGGAATTGGGAGGTAATAGTGGGTGCGGAGTCACTCTCGGACCATCGATATATATGGTTCGAGGTTTCCGCTCCCCACACTCCCAATTCCCCTCGGTCGGGAAGAGTCGACGGCCCTCGGTGGTCCGTCAGGAAAATGGATCCCGAGTTCCTCGTTGAGGCTGCAATCGTCCAGGCGTGGGCCGCTGGGCCCACGGGTGGGGGGGTTGCTGCGGAGGTCGAGGACCTCCAGCGGCGGATGTCGCTCATCTGCGACGCCAGCATGCCGAGAGTGCGAAGCACAGGGCCGGCGTGTGGGGTGTACTGGTGGTCGGAGGAGCTGGCGTGGCTGCGCGACCAGTGCGTGGCCGTGCGCCGCCAGTACACTCGGTACAGGCGTCGTAGGCGACGCGACGTCGAGGAGGAGAGGCGCCGCTATGAGGCTTATCGGGCTGTCCGCGCCTCCCTGCGGACGGCGATCGCCGAGGCCAAGGACAGGGCCCACAGGGAGATGGCCGAGGAGCTCAATCGGAATCCGTGGGGGAGGCCGTACATAGCGGCACGGAAGAAACTTCGTGTCCGCGCCCCCCCCCCTCACCGAGAGCCTTCGGCCGGATTTCCTTGAATCCGTTGTGGAAGCCCTGTTCCCGCAGGGAGCCGAGGTGGAGCCGCCTCGTATGGCGCCTCTCGAGGAGGAGGATGGCACTGGGTCGGGTGCGCCGGGAGTGTCGGAGTGGGAGTTGGCCGGGGCGGTGAGTCGCATGAAAGCGAAAAATACCGCCCCTGGCCCCGACGGCATCCCTGGGCGCGCCTGGTCTCTTGCCCTGGGTCCGTTGGAGTCTGGACTCAGGGCGACGTTCAGTGCCTGCCTCGAGCAGGGCCTCTTTCCTCGTAGGTGGAAGACGGGGAGACTAGTCCTGCTCAGGAAGGAGGGAAGACCGGCCGATACACCCTCTGCGTATCGGCCCATTGTCTTGCTGGACGAAGCGGGAAAGCTGCTCGAACGCGTAATAGCTTCCCGCATAGTCCAGCACCTCCGGGAGGTAGGGCCTGACCTCAGTTGCCTCCAATGCGGATTCCGCCAGGGCAAGTCCACCCTCGACTGTATCGAGGGTGTGAGACTTCTGGTGGAGGAGGCAACAACCCGGCGCGAGGTGGTGTTGGCGGTGTCGCTGGACATCGCTAACGCATTCAACACCTTGCCCTGGGTAGTGATTAAGGAGGCCCTACGCTTCCACCGCATCCCCATGTACCTGCAGCGTGTGGTCAGTAATTATTTGTCTGACCGCGCTGTCAGGTACCCGACGGCTGGGGGTGGGTGGAAGGAGCGGAGGATGTCGTGCGGTGTTCCACAGGGCTCGGTTCTTGGCCCCCTCCTGTGGAACATCGGCTACGACTGGGTGCTGCGCGGGCAAATGCTTCCGGGGGTGCGTCTGTTTTGCTACGCAGACGATACCCTTGTGACTGCCCGCGCGAGCACCCACCGGGAAGCCCAAGTGCTGGCGACTGCGGCCACGGCCCACGTTGTGGCCCGGATTCGCCGGCTGGGACTGGGGGTGGCCTTGGAGAAATCCGAGGCCATTTGCTTCCACAGGCCTCGGATGGCGCCCCCAGTGGGCTCCCGGTTGGTGGTGGGCGGGACGTCCATCGAAATCTCGGGTACACTACTGTACCTGGGATTGCTCCTCGACAGCCGATGGACGTTCGAGGCCCACTTCCGGCGGCTCGCCCCTAAGCTAACGGCGACAGCCGGAGCCCTGAGCAGGCTCCTCCCGAATTTGGGAGGGCCTAATGCAGGCTGCCGGCGCTTATACGCCGGAGTGGTGCGGTCCATGGCCCTGTACGGCGCTCCCGTATGGGCGGGGCGGCTGACCGCGAGATCCTTGCCCCTGCTGCGCAGGGCGCAGAGGATCATGGCGGTCAGACTTGTACGGGGCTACCGGACCATCTCCGGCGAAGCGGCCTGCGCCTTGGCCGGGTCCCCTCCATGGGACCTTGAGGCTGAGGTACTAGCTCAGGCCTACCGCCGTAGAGTCGATGCCCGTTCACCGGGGGGAGACTCAGCGGTGGTAGAGGTGGATTGGCGGAGGGCAGCTCAGGAAGAGCTCCTCCGTCAATGGAGGCGGCGGCTTGAATCGCCCAGTGCAGGAGCCTGGACGATTTCGGCCATCCAGCCCATTCTCCAGGGCTGGGTCGCCAGGAGGCATGGGGTCCTCACCTTCCGCCTGACACAGGTGCTTTCCGGACATGGTTGTTTCGGGTGGTATCTGTGGAAGGTGGCCCAGCGCGAAGCGACTGGTGAGTGCCACGAGTGCGGCGCCGACTTTGACACGGCGCTGCACACGCTCGCAGACTGTCCAGCCTGGGCGGTTCAGCGGGCGGAACTCGTGGCACAGGTGGGGCACGATCTCTCCCTGCCCACTGTGGTTCGCGCCATGGTGGACAGGGAGCGATCGTGGGCAGCGATGGCCTCCTTCTGTGAGAATGTTATCTCGCGGAAGGAGGCGGCGGGGCGGATCCGGGAAGTCGAGTCCTTGGATCCGATCCGCCGCAGGCGAGCCGGGCGCAGGCGACTCGCTCAAGACCGTCGCGTGCCGCCTTAACGGGGACCTTCCGGGCGTTCCGAACGGGGTTTAATCGGACGCCCGCTCTATAAGGTCCCCGCGGCGGTCGATGCATCTGGTGCTCCCGATGCATCGTCCAGCGGAGGGAGGGGCCACTTTTAGAGAGGCCCCGACCCAGAGGTGGCGCACTCTGGGGTACAGAGTTGCTGCTGGCGGGGATGGGGGTAATGTCTTCATGGGTACCCCATACCCGCCACCAGCAGCGTGGTAGAGCACTGTCAGGTTTTTAGTCGGTGAGAGTCCGACATACCCGCCGCTCGTCCCCGTCGGGCGGTGACGACCCATAATGGGTTTTCCTGACATAAAAAAAAAAAAAAAAAAAAACTCTTTAGATATTAGTGTCGATTATATACTCATGCCATGATATACGACAACTAACTAACTAACGATACACGAATACTAGTAAAGCATGTCATAAGTCCGCCTTTGTAAGTGTACATTTTTTCTCTTTTCTAACAATATGTATGCATAGTAAAAAAATAAATAAACCAGTGTGTCACAAAACTTTTCCCTCGTATATCCCTACCCCGCGGGAATAGTAATATAATGTATTATTAACCTAAACCTTCTTTAAGAATAGCGTTATCTTTTACTAAAAACAGTACAAAAATTAGTTCACTTTATTCTGAGAAATTGAACACATACAAACAGGCGGCTTTTGCGGACTTTAGTATTGTAAAAACTTTTGTACTTATTCCGACTTTTATGTTTCGGATTTGTACATCAATATTCTAAGCCATTGATCCGAAAATAATTATTTCACAGGCGTTCTATGGTCCTCGATTTTTATTCATAACACGGCCGAATATAAAGCTTGCTTAACGGAAAACCTGTTTTCAGCCCGAAAATCCGTTTCATACGTGCATAAAATATTCTAAAAAGAAATCAAGTTATCAGGCCTTTTGATTCAGAAATAGATGAACTAAACAACATGTTATTCAGATCCATGTTAATTATTTGTAGAATTAAGAGAGAAAATTATAAACAAAGGTATACGATTAATTTTTTTTGCCACAAATACTTTACTAAGTACTGAATTAAGTATGCGATTAACTAAAAATGTTTTTGTTTGCCCTAATGGATTCAAAAGGCTTGACCTATTAAATCAGAAATAAATGATATTATAAAGTAAATAATGGTCCTCCTACCCTGATCCCACTCTAAGTGGGGTCGGCACAACATGTTATAAACATGCTGTCACATAATTTGTCTGCGTTTTTACGACCGGCCGCCTGCCTGACGTCAACTTACCTTAGTCATATTTTACGACACCTTGGTAAGGAGGGTGGTCTATTCTACTCAACCGGATACCACGACGGGTAAACTTGTAAAACTAGTAAACTAGGTAAAACTTGTAAGAGCATGATTAAAACATGTTACCCCACTTAGAGTGAGATAAGGGCACAAAAATAATTGATGATAATGATTAAAACATATTGTTACCCTATTTAGAGTGGTATAAGGGGATGATTTAACCAAATATTATTTCTGTCATGTCTTATCTCATATGCCGTCACTGCATGACAATGGTATTCGAATCAAGCCATAATTGAAATATTTACTCGCTCGAACCATGTGTATTTTAAAACAAACGCTTTGTTTTAAAAGGACGCCATTAATTAATTGCCTGGGGTGACGCGTTCCGTCCGGCTCATGTGTAGGCCAACTTTAATATTACACGATCGTTGTTGACTTAGGTTGAATCGTTTAACTTCTGTTAATTGTACTGTTGTTGAGAGAGTTAAATTCAAATTCAAATTCAAAATATTCTTTATTCAAATAAACTTGTAAACAAGTGCTTTTGAATCGTCAACTCTACTGCTGGTTCGGAAAGCTGTTCCTACCGAGAAGAGCCAGCAAGAAACTCGGCGGTTGCTCTTTTAAAAAAATATAATTCTTAATATTATTTACATTAAGTCGTTACTGTATTGTACGGGTTCAAAGAGAGCTATATCCACATATTCTAATCTTCCAAATAATCCTCAAGAGTATAGTAGGCTTTCTGTATCAGCCTCTTTTTAACAGTGTTTTTAAACTGCTGTAATGGCAGTGCTGAAATTGATTGCGGAATTTTATTATAGAATCCTATACCAAAACCCACAAACGAGTTACGCACTTTTGCAAGGCGCAAAGCAGGAACCGCAAGCTTATGTCGGTTCCTGCTTTGTCTATTGTATACATCACCTATCGTTTTATAATTCTTTATATTTTTATGTACATAAATTAAATTGCTTAAAATATACTTTGAAGCAAATGTAAGAATACCTGTTTCCTTAAACTTCTCTCGCAGGGAGTCACGCGGTCTTAAATTATAAGCTGTTTTTTGTAAAACAAAAATTTTTTCACTATCCGCGCATTTACCCCATAGCAATATTCCATAAGACATAATGCTATGGAAGTAGGCAAAATAAAGTTATAAAAGTTATTCATATATAACTATCAATGCAATGATAAAATAACCAACCTTATATGAAAACATGTTAAAAAAAGAATTATATAAAGCTGAAGAGTTTGTTCGATTGTTTGATTGATTGATTGTTTGAACGCGCTAATCTCAGGAACTACTGGACCGATTTGAAAAAAATTTTCAGTTTCATATAGTTCAATTATTGAGGAAGGCTATATAAGATCACGCTTAGATGAATAGGAGAGGAGCAGCAATAAAAAATAATACGAAAACGGCAAAATTTAAAGCTTTCCTTGCGTGCGCTGAATAAACGGTAATAGTTATTCAAAAATAATGTATTACAAAATTGTTCAGCGAACTTTTATTTAGAACTTTTAGAGGGCTAAACTGCATGATCTCTTAAGAGGAAAAAATCCCTTGAATAGGCGTTAAATATAAAACGTTGAAAGTCCTTTAGTTAAGAAAGAAGTGTTCAAAAACACCATTTTGAAATGACTTCTTAACCTTTGATTACCTTTCTCTCTTTTTCCACTATTATCTATTATAATTAAAATAAATTTACCAGAAGCTTGGCAACACTCGCGAGTCCGGTCTACTCCAAGTTGTTACGTAGCCAGAAATTCTTCCTTCGGTCGACACCTCTACTTTCTGCTACTTTTCCCATCATGATCAGTTGGAGAAGTTTCTCACTTTTCTAACCATGACCGTATTAAAAAATTTGCATTGCTGGTTGACACATCGCAGTAAATCAACTTTAAAAATATATTATCTCTCGAATTATAAATTTTAAATATAAATTCTCCGTATCCAACTCAGAATGTTTAATACATTAGATTACAACCTTATTTAAAATTTGATATGACGGTCACGTACCTTTCTTAATGAAGTCTGTTTTGTTTTCCAATGTAAACATTGGATCTTATTAGGTTTGTTACTTGGTTCTGATGTTATAAATAATAATTCGGTTTTATAAATATGTATATTAATATGTTATTAAAGTGTGAACGTATGTCATACTTTAGGAGGTTTACGGTTTAGAAGGTTTAAACAATTGTTTCTTCTCGGTAGAGCAACATTCCGCTTTGTTGTTGCTTTATTAAATTTAATAGATCGTTGACGATACGCCGTGTGGTATCCGGCTGAATAGAATCGTACCACTCTCATTTCTTACCGAGGTGTCGTAAAAGGCGACTAAGGTAAGTCGACCCGTCGTGTGGTATCCGGCTGAGTAGAATAGACCAACCTCATTTCTTACCGAGGTTACGTAAAAGACGACTAAGGTAAGTTGACCCACCGTGTGATATCCGGTTTAGTAGAAAAGACCACCCTCTTTCTTACCGATCTGTCATAAAATACGACAGAGGTACGTTGACGTCAGGTAGGCGGCCGGTCGTAAAAACGCAGCCAAATCATGTGACAGCATGTTAATAACATGTTGTGCCGACCTCACTTAGAGTGGGATAAGGGCAGGAAGATGATGATGAGATCGTTGACGCAAAAGTGTTTACAACGCTTAGCATTACATATATTTACTTAACAAACGCGGATTACATAAAAAAATTCTGTCATAACTTTTATACTATACTATTCCGCATAGTAACCCCTACTTATAAAAAAAGGTTCTTTCTTTACTTTCCTGCTCTGAAAATATTGACAACCGTTCAAGCACTAAATTGATTAAATATTTTAATAGGTAAAAGCTTAAGACATAAATCTAATGTTTTAGGTACAGTAAAATAGCAAAAAGATATGGAATATATTTTCAAAGAGAGTCGTTTAATGAAAATTTTCTCACATTGAAGTGTTCGTTGAGCTCGTAAATGTCTCATGTAGGGCCGCAAGGGCCCTCTTAAGATGTCTACGCTCGTCACATAAACGTTTACAGGTTGAATAGAATTTTTAATAAATACCTATGTAAAAATATTAACAATTTTGCCAAGATTATATCTGAACAAGTAAGTTCAATTCGCTAAAAATAATTGTAATAAATTATTTACAATTAACATTAGTAGCTGGTTGACTGGTAATTTTATAGGATATAAAAAACGAACTTCAAAAAAAAAGAAAAAAATAATTGGGTAGGTGTTATCGATTCTATGTATTTACATTTCTCGAGACTGTCCGTTCGCTAAATAAGCTACGCTGACTTGACAGTTTACAGCAAAAATAGTGTTTTATGTTCAATATAAATTTTAGTATTATTTAATGCCCAAAAACAGGAATAAAACGATTTTTTTACATAAAATCTAGCTAGCTAGGTTTTATCTTTTATTTTAGGCTAGCTAAAAAATGGGTACTAATATTTTAGAAAAACTTATATAATAGTTAGAAGGCGGGCAGTCACCAATGAGTTTTTCTATTAAAACTTATGTGTCTAATTGATAATTGCAATTTATCACACGCTTTTCGGTGAAGGAAAACATCGTGAGCCCAACCAAAACAAATAGCAATAGTGATACCAATCCGCATTGGAGCAGCGTGGTAGGTCTTAGACTTAACAGTACTTATTGAAGCAGAAAGAGCTCAGCGATCCGTCCTTAAAGTTATGTTGAAAAAACCTTTTAGATACTCAAGCGATCAGCTTTATCAAGACTGCAAAATGCTAACAGTGCGACAAGTATTTATTCTAAAAGCTGCATTATATAAACATAGGTCTCTATTACGATCTCCGAATATAGACTTCATTTTCGAAAAAAGAGTGCTTAAGTCTACAATATCAACAGTAAAAACATCCTTTGCAAAACGTTTTGTACCCTTCGTTGATGCACAAGTCTACAACTACGTTGCTAAATTCTGTAACTTAAAATATCTCACAATGAAACAGGCTAAACAATGTATCTCAACCTGGCTCAGAAACTTAACATACGAGGAGACTGAACATATCTTTACTGCAAACATTGCTTAAATTAGGTACATTAGCTTTCAATTTTTTATTAATTTTGTTATATATTATTATTATTATTTCTATTTTACATTATACTTATATGGCACATTTTTTATTATATAAATATAGTGTAATTTTTTTTTATAATCGTTAGGTCTTCCAGAGAAAATGTTATTCCCGCCTAGTTCACTAAGCAAAAAGAAATCTTTTCATTGGCTCCGCAATACAGGTTTACCTAGTGCGGAGTCCGCCAGTAAAATAGGTTTTTTTAAGTTTTTAGATACTTATTCATAAAATAATCTTGTTAAGTAAGACCTACTCTGTACAAAAAATGGAAATAAAATTATATTATTATTATTATTATTATTAGATCCAAACCTTCTCTCCAAAAACGGTGAGAAGAGGTCTATTCTCGGCAGTGGGATAGTAACAGGCTAACAGGCCGCTACTTACTTGCTTATACTTATGTTAGAAGACTTTTGACTGTCGCTTAAGTTTGTGCACTAAATAACTAATCTTTTGTCTATTTCCATAGCAATCCCTTCACAGAATATGGTGAATTTTAATATATGCAAGCGAGGTTTGGGATTGCGCCCGACATAATATTAGTTAGTCCAACCTTTAAACTCCTTCCTTTTTTATATTTAATAGTTTCATGGTTTTGACTGGCCCGTTGGCGCAGTGGGTAGTGATCCTGCCTTCAGCGCCGCGGGTCTCGGGTTCTATTCCCGCCGAGGGCCAACATTTTCTATAAAATGAATTTGTTGGCTCTTTGAGCCTGGGTGTATATTTGTATTTACGTATGTATTTTTAAAAAATATACAACGAAAATTAAGTCAAAATAATTTTTAAGCTTAAGCATGAAAGAATAAAATAGAAATAAGTCTCTTCCACTTGAGCGGAAAGTCGATAAGCTGCGGGATGCAAATCAGACAAATCCGTTTAAGGTTCAATCCCATTGACGGTTATTGTCGAGACGCGTCTTTATCGTAGCTTACGTCTACCATTTAACTTATATCCGTTTGTGTTTTATTTATACTTAACATTTCCGTACATTATAAAGTAGTTATCACTGCTTTAATACTATCCTACTAATATTATAAATTCGTAAGTTTATGAGTATGGATGTTTGTTGCTCTTTCAATTATTCCTTATATACCGAAATAACATATAGGCTATAGAAATCCTGTTAATTATACAGGAATAGGATTTAACGACAACAGTCCACGCGAACGAAGTCGCGGGTAAAAGCTAGTCTTTAATATTTAAATGAGTTAATCTTGTGTGAGCGTGATTTTAATGAAATTCAGCATGTAGAAGGTTTTGGAAATCGATCTAACTAGGTGTCCTTTAAAAAAAGGGCCTGTTGTCAGGCATTCACAAAATGCTAAAATTTACATATATATAAATATTTTACGCTTCAGTAGCTTAACGGACTGTTACGAAGTTTAACGTAAACGTTGATCTAAAATGATACATAAGCCTTTTTTCTTGTAAAATACAAGGTACCAAAGAAAAAAAACGCAATCCGTATTTGAATTAGTACCTATTTGGATATTTTACATTTTACATAGCCTCTGCCCATCGGGTTAAATCACACCACAATATTTTAATACACAGACCACTTTATTGTACCACAGACTCGTATTATCCCTTTCATCTGATTTATTATGCGGATCACATTTCGCACCATCCGCATTTGGTTGTATAACGGTGTTTTTATTAAAAATATGAAAGCAGTTTTCATATGCAAATTCTCTCACGTCATTGGTTCCGGAGGGTGCATGGACCGTAATCACTACATATTATAAAACAAAGTCCATATTTCCGTATGTACGCATAAAACTTTAAAACTACGCAACCGATTTTGATGCGGTTTTTTTTCATAGATAGAGTGATTCCAGAGGAAGGTTTGTACGTATAATAACATTCAATACGAAGTACGATCAATCAATCGATCAACCAATCGACCAACCAATCGACCAATCAATCGACCAACCCGTCGACCAACCCGTCGACCAACCCGTCGACCAACCCGTCGACCAACCCGTCGACCAACCCGTCGACCAACCCGTCGACCAACCCGTCGACCAACCCGTCGACCAACCCGTCGGCCAACCCGTCGACCAACCCGTCGACCAACCCGTCGACCAACCCGTCGACCAACCCGTCGGCCAACCCGTCGACCAACCCGTCGACCAACCCGTCGACCAACCCGTCGACCAACCCGTCGACCAACCCGTCGACCAACCCGTCGGCCAACCCGTCGGCTAACCCGTCGGCCAACCCGTCGGCCAACCCGTCGGCCAACCCGTCGGCCAACCCGTCGGCCAACCCGTCGGCCAACCCGTCGACCAACCCGTCGACCAACCAGTCGACCAACCCGTCGGCCAACCAGTCGACCAACCCGTCGGCCAACCCGTCGGCCAACCCGTCGGCCAACCCGTCGACCAACCCGTCGGCCAACCCGTCGGCCAACCAGTCGACCAACCCGTCGGCCAACCCGTCGGCCAACCCGTCGGCCAACCCGTCGGCCAACCCGTCGGCCAACCCGTCGGCCAACCCGTCGGCCAACCCGTCGGCCAACCCGTCGGCCAACCCGTCTAAACCCTACGAGATTTATCAAAATGATGTACTAAGTATTTGTACACCATGAAAAGGTCTACAGAAAAGTCCGCGATAGTATATGTATATCTCTTATGGATAACCCACAATAGCAGTTTTTGTCATTTACTTTTTACGAAAAATGATGCCTTATGTTCAAAGCAATTTTTATACAATACAGCATTAATCCTTATCCAATTAAGAACCTTAAATATATTGTTTATTTAATATTAATCAATATGACCCTTTACAGCATGTCATTTAAATAAACAGTTTCGAAGATATTACAGATTTAAAATGCAGGGGCCGCGCCGCGAGCCTATAAATAGCGCGTCGGAGGTCGCGGTTCGCCTCTCGGCGATGCTTCCGCGCTCGCCCGTCTTATCGGTGACGCTGTCAAAGCCAGTAGGGCTAACAGCATTAGTCAAATTCGAAAAAAAAAACGTGGTTCGCCCTTTAACCATTTGAATTTAGCAGCGATCGGACGCATTTATGATCGGAGCTCTCTAGCGAGGAAAATAACAATCACTACATATTATAAAACAAAGTCCATATTTCCCTATGTATGCATAAAACTTTAAAATTATGCAACAGATTTTGATGCGGTTTTTTTTAATAGATAGAGTGATTCCAGAGGAAGGTTTGTACGTATAATAACATTCAATACGGAGTAGAGAAATACTGTAATTTTTGAGGTTTCTGTAAATAATTAAACTGTAAACCCTACGAGATTTATCAAAATAATGTACTAAGTATTGGTACATCTTGAAAAGGTCTACAGAAAAGTCCGCGATGGTATATGTCTAATTTTTATGGATAACCCACTAAAGCATTTTTTGTCGTTCACTTTTTACGAAAAATAATGCCTTATTTTTGAAGCGATTCTTATACAATACAGCATTAATCCTTATCCAATTGAGTACCTTAAATAAATTGTTGATTTAATATAGATCAATATAGCCGTTTACAGCATGTAATTTAAGTGAACATTTTCGGAGATATTACAGATTTAAAATGCCGTGAGGAGGCCGCGCTTCGCCCTATAACACTTCGACTTTAGCAGCGATGTCGCTCTTTCAAGAGTTTGTTTAAAGACATTCTGTAATTAATTGTAAAAATAAAATACAAAGGTAAAATATAAAAGTAAATAAGTAATAATGTACTATATGAATTTAGATATTCCAAAGATAGCAGGAAATCTTCTTGGTATAGGGAAAGGAAATTGTTTTTCACCAAATTTAACGCTACGGCCACGGGCAGTAATAAATAAATCAAAACAACTGGATCGATTTTAATCATTTTTTTTACACTGACTGACATGGGATATATATTTTATACCTGTGCGAAGCAGGGGCAGGCCGCTAGTATGTAATAAAAGCGATTTACAGAAGCATTTTTCCACTTTTGTAAGCACTCCAAATTTCATAACCCGGTATTATATTAATTGCTTTTCAGAACGCTGATGCTTTGGATCAATTTTTCAATTTACGTATATTATAGTATTATAAATATTTAAATGACTTAATCTTGTTTATAATCAGAATTTCCGAAACGGCTCCAACGATTTTCATGAAACTTAGTATGTAGGGGTTTTTGGAGCTACTTGTAGCTGGGTTTTATTTTAAAAAATGTCGTTTTATTCTTGTTTTCACGCATTGAAAAACTGCTAAAATTTACATAGAATATAAAAGACTATATTTGCTGTCATTTGTAAAGTTGTAATAACTCAGTGGAAAATGAAACGACTAAAGAAGTTAAAATGCCTTAGATTAAATGCTAGATATCACCAGTCGTTTTCTGTTTGTTTTCCGCTGGAAAAATCTGCTGAAGTTGCTGGAGCAATATAGATAAATTTCTATTATATATCTGGTTAACGTGTAAAAAAATCCCATTTTTCCTTCGGCTACAGGAAAAAAACGCATACCACATAATGGGGGGGTATTTTGACATTTAAAATGTGTTGAACGAAGTCACAGCTAAAGCTTGTATACAGTAAATTTAATATTCTAGCTGTGTATAGATAGAAGGGTCTTAATTCGAAACTTATTTCATTAATATCGAATCGGTGTCTTGACTTTAGCAACTTATTGGCGAAATTTCAAGCTGAGCCATTTTTCAACTTCAAGCAACAATTTGATAATTACTTGACATTTGAAATTGCTGGAATTAAAAATTTTCTTTCACAAAAATCCTTTTGACTGTTATTAAGGTTCACTTCGTTTCATTTTTAAGTATTTGCACGTTGATTTAAATCTGATAGCTCATGCTTTAAGCGACTAAAGGATGCTATGATATATTATTAGGATTTGCCTTATATAAAATACTACCATGACCGCTGAGGCACTTGATCTTACGAAAAGTTGGATATTTCGAAGCCCTGTGATTTTTTTGTATAAATACTTGTGTTTAATTCATACTAATTGGTAATGATTGTTTAATTTATGATTAATATAAATTCATCATGAGATATTTGGGTGACATTCCTGGGATATGTGTGATCTACTAATCCGAATTGTAGCCTGGTGCATTTTGGTTGGTAAACTTTATGGTTATTACTACCTTTTACCCGCAACTTTGTGTGACCACAACGCTTGGACTGTTGTCCCGTGATAAGGTAAGATGGCGCTTTTTAATATCATCTCGTTCCTGTAGAATTAGCAGGATTTCTATAGCCTATATGTTACTCCGGTGTATAAGGAATAATTGTGCTAATTTTCATCAATATTGGTTCAACGGATTGGACTTGAAGGAGTAACAATCATACATCCAAACATACATTCGCATTTATAAGATTAGTAGCATAGGATATGCGAAAGTAGGGTATTGTTTTTGGATTTAAAATTAATTGTTAAAAAATAAAATCTAGTGTCTTAGGATCTGGATATTAATCGATGTTATAACCGTATCTAGTAAGCCTATTCAAAACTATATGTATCATAAAGACGTGGATAAACTTGAAGACTCAACGGAACGTCAACTCCTTGAAAATAATGATGTAAAACGAAATTTCATCTCCAAGTGACTTCAAAATGCAGCGGGATTGCTGGGAATATAAAATCTTGGCTTGCGGCATTTCGTATGAGTATGTAGTTCCTAAAATCGCTTGAGAAAATTCAAATTCCTTAGAGAGGATGGCAGACAGGAATCTGGACTGGATTAAACAAATATTTAAAAATAAACATTTTATGAGGCGAGTACCAATATAATCATTAACTTTTTAAACATGCAATATGATAAACGAGTTAGTCTAGTCTGCTTTGCTAAAGGTAAAACCACCATTTTTCTATGATTTTTTTATTCATTAGACCACATCTAGGGCGAGATGACTGTAAAAAGGTGGTGTGAAGCCACTATATATAGTACCTGGTAATTTGGTTGGTAATTTTTTACAAAATAAAAAAGACACTTAAAAAAAAAAATATTGGGGCTCGATCCTAGATATTTTCATTTCTCGAGACCGCATGTTTCCCGAATAAATTACGCTGACTTGATAATTTACGGCAAAAATAGTGTGTTATATGAAATTTTTAATGTTAATAATTTTTTTATGGCCAACGATTTTTTTAAAAATAAAACCTAGATTGATTATTATTAAAAGCTAGATTGATTTCTGTTCCCCTACATGCTGTAATTTCAGGAGTATCAAGTAACTTATTTGGGTATTGGGCGGTCTTGAATTAAGAATTCCAGGATCGATTTTAGATAACATTTTTTTATATATTAAAAAAAAATTATTTAGTAAGGTTCGGTCACCGGTACTTTTTTAATAAATTATTCAAAGCCGAGTGATAAGTATTATTTAAGAATTCGTTATTCTAAGAAGTGAATTCATAATTTTCAATTGCTATTATAAACAAAGTTGCTTACAACTAAGTGGTGTACCATAAAATAATAAACTTTAACAGGCAAATAAAATCCCGGTTGACGATGAATCGTCAAAAGCGGGAAATCACGAACAGAAATGGTCGAGTGGCGAACCACAAACTGGGTCACGGTTTTACTTTGCCCCGCGGGATAAATTAGCCACTTATCGCTCTATTCATGAAATTCGAAATATTTTTTTGTTATAATGTCGTTATTTTCGACCTAACCAATACTTTAAAATTTTCCACACATGCCAACATTTAAAAATGTATAGATTTTATCTGAACCATTTTATTTTTATTATTTTTTATTTCTTACTAACATCGCCAGCGATTTCACCCGCGTGGAAATTAATATGTCAAAAATTGTGAAGTTTCGAACATAAAAATAGTCACTGTGAGTTAACCATAAGAGATAGAGATATATCGACTATTTTCGTAGATCTACATTTCTCAAGTACATTACTTTAGTTTATCTTTTTTGGTTTTCGCGGCCCACGCGAGTTAAGCCCCAACAGACGAGTTTTCTTTACAACCTTGCGATACAAAACAAGAACAAAAAACCGTACGAAAATCGGTTCAGTACATTTTGAGAAAATCATCATCATAAAGACATCATTTTCCTACCCTTATCCAACTCTAAGTGAAGTCGACAAAACATATTGTCACATGTTTTAGGTAGTTATTATACGTGCGGCTGCCTGTCTGTCGTCAACTTACGTTAGTCACTTTTTACGACACCTCGGTAAGAAATGAGGGTAATCTATTCTACTCAGCCGGATATTTCCGATAAACCGATATCCCAAAGCGTATTTCATCCTCGGGCTAAATAGTCTCAGTCTAGTTTATTTAAAGCATTTAAATGAAACCATCTTACAGACAAATTTAATTTCACTGAGTAAAGTAAATTCAATTTCAATTTCAGTTAGCTAACAGATTAATGTTTGACTAATTCGCGTAAAACCTACCAAGGAGGCAACACTCTGATAAGTTTTGTTGGCTTGAAAATCAACTAGATTAAAACTTTTTTGCAAAAGGATTTAAGTGCTTGCTAGTGATTTTGCAAATAGTTGAAACCGTAATAAGCTTGACAGGAAACGGATTCGAAATACACAATTTTCTTTATAATTAAATTTAAAATGTTTACGAAATACATTTCTTATTCCTGTTACGCCGTTTGGTATCCGGCTGAATAGAATAGTACCACCCTCTTTTCTTACCGAGGTGTCGTAAAAGGCGACTAAGGTAAGTTGACTCACCGTGGTGTATATGGTTAAGTAGAATAGACCACCCTCTTTCTTACCGAGGTGTCGTATAATACGACAGAAGTAAGTTGACGTCAGGCAGGTGGCCGGTCGTAAAAACGTACCCAAATCATGTGACAGTATGTTTATATTATGTTGTGTCGACCCCACTTAGAGTGGGATAAAGGCAGGAAGATGATGATGATTTCTTATTCCTGTTATATACAATGCTAGCCAACGACTTCGCTTCAAAAGTTATGAGAGAATTATTTTGCTATAATCGGCATTTGTTAAGAAAATCTATGTAATGCTAAGTGTAGGAAGCACAACCGTTCTCATACCTTATACTCCGTGGATGTTACATACGTAAGGAATGTAACGAGTGGATTTTATGATGTCAAAAAAAATCACCAGTCACCTCGGTTTCATCAGCAGTTTGCACTATAAGATTAAATTGGCTAATATTGACTGCCTCGTTGGCGCATTTAGCAGTGACCCGACCCTACCTTCAGTTTTGCGGTTCGCGAGTTCGATTCCCGCCGAGGGCTGACATTTACTATAAACAATTTGTTGGTTCTTCGTGTCGTGGTGTATATTTGTATTTTAATATGTGTTTAAAATTATATATGTATATTGCAGTTTTCTGTCACATATCAATTTCAATTCAATTTCATTTCATTTATTTTTCAAAAACAATTTACATGTTATTTAAACTTAACTAGTGATTAGAATTTAAACTATCGTGAGTAGTATTCATAGTTACTGTATAGAACCGGCTATACTCACGTCTTATTTTATCGGGTTAGCCCGACTAGTTTCGAACCCAACCGGGGTTCTTATTCATGAGCTCTTTACACGATGTTATCGCGGCGGGAACTGCGTCCCGCAGCTCGCTGGGCGCGACTCGTGGGTGGCGGGGGTGCGGGGGGACACGGTGGCGGCGGTGACCGCTCCTCTTCCAAGTGTTCCCTGTCGCTCTGGTCTTCGTCATCGCTTGCACGGATGAAGTTTGTGCACGCGACGCTTACGGTGTCGGGTTCAAAGCGGTCTTTATATGAACCAGTAGTGTTAAAAATCGGTTTCCACGCCGGAGGTAGTGTCCATCCACCGTCTCTGTTAAAATTCGGGTACCGGCCAATTTCAATGGCTTCTCGTATTTTTCTAGGTACTAGAAATTTTTCCCTGGATAATACGGAAGCCTTGTCGAACCTGATGTAGTGGTTAGTACCCGAATCGTGGATATGCTCCGCTATGGCCGAACCATTGGTGTCCATATTCTTGACACTACGAATGTGCTCCGATATCCTCGTACTGATGTTGCGACGAGTTTTTTTTGACGTTGCTTTCTAAGGCCACTGGCCTTAGAAAGCAACGGATATAACTGGCGCCAGTGTTATCGTTTAGCACAGAACAGAAAATCGCGAAGATCGGTAGAAGCAGCGCGGTCGCCTGCTTATTTAACGTATGTCAAGGGAGTGACGGATAAGATAGGCTACTATCTTCGTCGTAAGTACAATATCAAGACGATATTCCGTCCTCCTGGTCAAATACGTAGCCTGCTGCGCTCACCGAAAGATCCGGACCCATTTAGCGTACCTGGTGTTTATAGGATTCCTTGCGGCTGTGGGAGGAATTATATAGGCGAAACTCGTCGCAACATCAATATTAGTAAGGATGAATCTCTCTTTTCACAATATATTTAAAGAGTACTATTTCATATTTGACAAAACAGAACGTGACTCGTGTAACTTTGCAGGGATAAAAATGTATTCGAATGTCCTGGAAACAATTGTTATTTTCTTGAACGCAGTGGCGAGTATTGCTTTGAAAAACTTAATGGTAAGCAAAGTGCAATTGCAATTGAAGTTTACGCTGAGTGTGTTTATTCTTTCCTAGGAATTGCTGCATTCAATTCACAGTTTTATACATTAGAATTATTTTCAGTCGTTTCATTTTAAAGATATCCGTTTCGTTTTAAGAGCTTTTACCCGCAACTTCGATGGCGCGTTGTTGCGCGCTATTGTCGCGTGATAGTTTGATAACAGATGTCGCTTTTCAATGTCATTCTATACCTGTAGAATTATCAGAATTTCTAAAGCATATATGTTACCTCCATATATAAGGAATAATTAAGGAATAATGAGATGAGAATGTTAAGGTGGATGTGTGGTGTGACAAAACTGGATAAAATACGAAACGAGTATATAAGGGGAGGTCTAAAAGTTGCGCCCATTATAGAAAAGACGAGAAGTGCAAGATTGAGATGGTATGGACATGTAATGGGGAGGGATGAAAATCATGTGACCAAACGTGTGTTAAATGTGAATGTGGATGGATATGTACCTAGAGGGAGGCCTAAAAAGAGATGGTTGGATTGTGTGAAGTATGATATGCATATAAAAGGAGTGGCGCCAGAATTGACGAAAGATCCCACTTAGAGTGGGATAAGGACAGGAAGATATAGTATATAAGGAATAATTGTGCCAAATTTCATCGATATTTGTTCAGCGGATTCGTCGTGAAAGAGTAACACTACTCACAAACTGTCGCATATACGAGTATATTATTAGTAGAAAATAGGATACGATAGAATAGGATAGGTGGCTGATATTTGTGTCCAGGTGATGGGACAACTGATCCAACCATCTCTTTGGACTCCGCTCCCTGGGTATCTTGTCTTCTTTTATGAAGTTAACATTATAAACGCCAGACTTCTAGCTGATCATCATCTTCCTGTCCTTATCCCATTTTAAGTGGGCTCGGCACAACGTGTTATAAACATGTCACACGATTATGCTTTGTATTTTATGACCGGCCGCCTGCCTAACGTCAGCTTACCTTAGTCGTTTTTTACCGACTTTTAGTCGACACCTCGGTAAGAAAGAGGGTGGTCTATTCTACTCAGTGGGATACGAGACGGCGGTTCAACTTACCTTAGTCACCTTTTATGACACCCCAGTTAGAAAGTGGTCGGTCTATTCTACTCAGCCGGATACCACACGGTGGCTAAACTTACCTTAGTCGCTTTTTACGATACCTCGGTAAGAAAGAAGCTGGTCTATTCTTCTTGCTAATAAAAGAAATTAAAGACTCCTATTGTTATCCAATCTTATTGATATAATTTTTATAGAACGCTGCAAACTGTGTGACCATGTACACTTTTAAAATATTGATAACAAATTAAGACAGTTGGTAAACATCTTATTTGTAATAGGCCTCGCTATTCTTAAAAGAAGACTCGAAATCAACATGAATAGCCCTTGTAGTAGACGGAAAATTATTGCATTCATTACTCCAAAGACCGTAACACGTGTTCATTATTGCCGTATCCGTTGTAGTCGACAGACCTGCTTCCAAAATTTATACCCATACGTGCTACAAGGTAACAAAGCGAGCCAAGCGGCGCATGAATAAAACAGAAGCGACCGCTGTGAATATTTTACGACTGTATGGACTAGTAGTAAACCCCTGGCCAACAAATATCGAAAAGTTGTGCAGGTCTGAACGCGCTACGACGTAACATGATTTCTGTTTTACGTTAAACTTTCTAAAAGGAATAATAAAATTATTATGCTATAATCCGTGATAAAGTAAATAGAAAGTATTTTTTTTTTCGCAATTTGGATAACTACTTGCAAGGAAAAAAATTCAACTCCAATGGGGCAGTCCAAACCGCCTTCAAAGATTTTATTGATTCCCGCCCGAATGATTTTTTTAGTAAGGGGATCAATGAACTATGAGATGGCAAAAGTGCATAAATAGCAATGGTACATACTTTGATTAATTAAATATATTTCATTAAAAAAAAACGACTTTATGTTCCTCCCATAGAAAACGCCAATTTCATATGTAAGGACCTAATATATAATGCTAAATGTAAAGTGGACTATCAGTTTTGATAACCGATAAGTGCAGGGTTCGTAGGACATATGCCCAAGCCTCCACCACCGTCACCACAATTCACAAGAACTACACACGTTCACTATCACAAACTCATCAATTGTTTCCACCGCTTTTGCGTTTTTGTCGTGGAATAAGTTAAATTTGACCCACTTCGCAGTGTCTGATTGAGCTGAAATTCTAGATACTGGTACAGTCCCATTAACAATACATGCATGATAAGAATGAAGCACTTGATTCTGCTATCAGGATTGGCTGGAGATGAGGGAATTCCTTAATGATTATAGTAGGTTTTTTTAACTTGCCTTCTTTTTTGTTCATCTTAGTCATCACCCCAATAGGTACGGGGTATTTAGGATGCCCTTACCGCCACCCTATAATGCTATATTAGAATGAACTTCATATATTATATATATAATTATTGAATAAATAATTCACCCCCTTTGGATTTCCAATCAACCGCTAGCTTGAAAAAATGTATGCATTCTTCTTATTCCAAGATTTAGCATTGAGTAACTACATCGCTCACAATTTCAACTGAAAATCAATGAACTTAATCGTAAATTGTGACTGGCAATTAAAATACTGAACTGAACAATAAAATCATAATTTTATATTACTTTTCCATGAAAAACAGAAAGTATCAACTTAGTGTCTGTGCATGGTAAATATACTACGTACCTGAAAAGATTAACTTCGAAACGTAATAGCTTCCAACGTACCAGAGTAAATATCGATGCATCACTTTTCGAATGCTTTCCTCTTTTCAGCTTTTATAGGGAAACTACATCCACATATATCTTTACTCTTCGCTTTTAGAGAATATTTGATATTTATACATGACTCGCTTTACAGCTTACTAAAGTTTTTACGCCTTAACTTCGGAGTTTTATTGAATACTATGTTTTAACTATATCTATCTAATGCAATTAAATGAGTTAATCTTGTATTTATGTAAATATATAATCTGAATTTTAAAAACGACGACACCGATTTTCATGATATTTAATATGTAGGGATTTTGGACGTGATATAGCTAGATTTCAATTAAAAAAATGACGATTTATCCCTGTTTTCAGGCACTGAAACACTACTACGATCATCATCATCCTGTCCTTATCCCACTCTAAGTGGGGTCGGCACAACATGTTTTTCTCTTCCATTCTGTCCTATCTTTCGTCAACTCTGGCGCCACTCCTTTTATATGCATATCGTACTTCACACAATCCAACCATCTCTTTTTAGGCCTCCCTCTAGGCACATATCCATTCACATTCAAATTTAACACACGTTTGGTCACATGATTTTCATCCCTCCTCATTACAAACACTACTACGATATTATTAAAAATAAAGGTAAATTACGCTGTCATTTACAAAGTCGTAATAGCTCAGCTGGAATCCGACGGTCTCGAAGAGAAAATGCTCCAGATCGAGTCAATATGTCAGCCCTTTTTTTATATCTTCTATAAACATACCCAGAAAAGCTTGGTCACCCAGATATTGGTACGAGTATTTACATGTATTTGCTTTGACTGTTAAACCTGGTAGTTGCCTTTTCCCCCATTTCTTTTCTTTTATTCTGTGTATCAAGAAATCTCCTTATAAGTGTCGCCATCGGACGGAGATGTGCACCAGATATGTAGGACTAGCAACGAAAAAAAAAACCACTGCATTTTGGTGGCAGAGACAGGATATTATTGTACACATTGCCCCAATCCTCCCCAAAAGTAGATCTGTAGTCCGGGTCACTGCCTCTCTTGACAGTGGCCTCTCCATCTGATCAAAAGGACCTCTTACGGGTATTGCCAACGGAAGGGGACGGAAACCAGGTATATCGGACTCACACCAACCAAAAACCTGATATGCTAGTAACGGGACAGGGTTATGTTGTGCGCATTGCCCCAATCCTCGCCAACAGCAGCTCTGTACCTTCGAGAACCACCTCAGGGTCACAGTCTCTCTATACAGTTTTCCTTCGTCTGACGGGTAAAAACCCTAGGTAGTCATTCATTTACTATTAACATCCGTTTAAACCCTCTGTTTTATACTGAAGTCAGACCTGTTAAACCATTGTCAAAGCTGTATACGTTTAGAAAATGCTTGAAATATGTATAACCTGCATTCCTAAAGCAGCACTATAGGTCTAAGCTACTATCCTTCTATTTAAGGAAGAGATTAAACCCTTGCCTAGCCAATATAGCAACAAAGCAAACTCTTTTTCTTTCGTTTTTGTCTATTATTCGAACTGTTCTAAATTTGTGATGCGCCATAAAACACACAGAGCGAACTTGAAATAGTCAAAATCAAACCTTAAAAAAGTAACGCAATGAATGTCGCTTAAAATAAATACTGCAATGCGGTTCGACTTCTAAAGCAGCTTGCTGTGATTTGAAAGCACGAATCCAATATCGGCTTTCGTTATAAAGGATAGCAGCTTCACTTCTATGAACTATAAAATCTGGCATTGTTTACAAGCTGATAAGTACTTAGAAAATTATATTAAAGTTACGGGCAACTGTGTGTGAAAGGTACATTTTAAATGACGTCAAGGTTTGCGGCAAACATGGCATGTGGTAAGTGAGCTTAAATTAAAATTAAAGTCATCATCAACATCTTCCTGCCCTTATCTCACTATAAGAGGATTCAGCACAATATGTTTTAAACATGCTGTCACATGATTTGGCTGCGTTTTTACGACCGGCCGCCTGCCTGTCGTCAACTTACCTCAGTCGTATTTTACGACCCTTCGGTAAGAAAAAGGGTGGTCTATTTCACTAAACCGGCTACCACACGGTGGGTCAACTTACCTTAGTCGCCTTTTACGAAACCTCAGTAAGAAATGAGGTCGGTCTATTCTACTCAGCCGGATACCACATGACGTTTAAATTAAAATTAAAGTATTACTTTTTAATATCAAAAATATATTAGGCGCTGTCCTTCGGGTCGAATAGTACGTTAAACAATCTATAGAATTAGATGTTACTTTGCAGAGATACATAATACAAAATAATAAAATTTGCTATAATACACGCTAAAGTAAATAGAAAATATATATATTGCTAAATATAGAGACTATTCGTTTTCATACCCGATACATGCAGGATTCGTAAAAACACATGTACAAAACTCCACCACCGCCACTACAATACAAACACTACACACATTCACTATCACAAACTCAACAATGGTTTCGCAACCGAATTTTCATCAGGAGATATACTCCACTACAAAATCGCAAAGCCAAAGACAAATAGTACATTAAATTTGAAAGAGCATTCACAATTCAAATATTTTAATTGAGTTCTAAAAAGCTACTACTTAATATTCAAGTATCTAGCACATTTAAATAAAGCTCCCATCTTCTCTATTGCTTTTAGAGCTTCTGCGATCTACTATGCGCGTTTTACACTCTTGATGATGCTTCTGCACTCGTATAATCTAGTAACGCTGACAGATAGACTAATCTCTTTATGAAAAAAGTTATTAAAATAACTATTTACAAAAATACAAATATTCAACCAAAGTATTTGAAAAATTGTTATCTACTCCTCTTTTCATACACTCACTTTCTTTTTTCCAAACTAGATAAATTAAACTAACAAAACTTAGTGAGGCATTTCCGAACGATTTTAAAAAGAGAATGTTGACTTTTTTGCTCAAGTATTCATACTATAAATAAAGGGACTCTCGTTTAATATTCGTTATCCCTAAAGTCGTTCGGAAACGCATTAATGCTCGGAAATACATTTTGATCGGCCGATGAATAACGTAATAAAAATAAATGCTTGTCAAATAAAAAGGACATTTACTTTTATGAGGTTTTCATTCAATATTCCTTTAAAACCTTAGTAACCAAATGTATATTCAATATATCACGGAGATTTTCAAAAACTGAACGCGCTGATATCTGCACATGAGTGTGTTCATACATCCAGAAGCGTTCACTTTTAACTTCTATTCATACTAATTACATTTTCTGGCCTTTAGCATCCGACTGAGTATAATAGGCCACCCTCATTTTTTACCGAGGTTTCGTAATAGGCGACTAAGGTAAGTTAGCCCACCGTGTGGTATCCGGTTGAGTAGAATAGACCACCCCCTTTTTTACCGAGGTAAACTACCACTAAGGTAAGTTGACTCCCGGTATGCGGCCGGTCGTGAAATACGTAGCCAAATCATGTGACAACAAGTTTGTAACATATTGTGTGGACCCCACTTAGAGTGGGATAGGAGGTTAATGATCAAACTAATAACCCTTTAAAGTGCGGATTGATGTTTGATCGTCATTTTCAATGCAGGGAAATTTTTCGTGATGTCTAATCAGTATAAAAACATGGCCATATTATGATAAGACTGTTATAAATTCTAATGGATAGATGTAAGTTAAAAGGAAGATGGAAAACCGAGGAGTAATGCATAAAAGTTGCAGAGCGAAAATTAATTTCATCATAAATATATTGTAACACGACTAACCCATAAATAACAGCCTTTACTACGAGTAAAATGGAAATTTAATATTTATGAAAGCTGTGTTCGCCTACATTCTGTAAACTAATATTTCTAAAATTAACCATTTAAAATATACGACTACTTAAAAATTATCTATGATTGAATCTCATACTACTGACAAAAACTCATATAACAAAACAAAACTCTATGTCTATATTTACGGTCTATTTTGAATTGTTTCGAAATAATAAATTGTTTTTTAACCGAAACAAGCTTTACTAGTTTCATATAATGACAAAGGACAAGATATTTAAATATTAATTGATTAAATTAATCTTAAAAGAGCCCTGACGATGTTTCTGTTATGGGGCGAAACGATTGTTGGGATTGTGGTTGTGTATGTGTGCAGTGCTTGTTATTGGTGGCGGGTTATCCATGAGTTTTTACAAATTCTGCATGCCACAGGTATGAGAACAGATAGTACATTCTACATTAAGCATTAAATATATTTTCTTTTATTGCGGATTATAGCACAATAATATTTTTATTACTTTTGTTAATCTTAATTAAAATAAATATAAATATAAAGTATGTAACACAACGTACTAGGAACACCTGATTCCGCACTCAAAACTAGATGGCGCCACTCGTCGTTTGCTCCACGCTATCGAAGTGCTTTCGTAATAATATAAGAAGTCCCCATACAAAATGTTATCAGATCGACATCGCTATCAGATCCTAGGGCTCTAAAGTGCATCCTACTGGAACACTACGCCTCAGCGCGTCTGAGACGGTGCATCCTCCGTCCGGCACATCCATACCTGGAATACCGTGAGGGACCCGTCGTCTGTCCGCGATGCTTTCCGTATTCGTCATAAGCACGCATTCTCTCCCCCGACAGTACGTGCGTCGGGTCATCGTATTATAATGGCGCCCAACGTGGGGCGCCAATTTGTAATACGATGACCCGACGGATGGGGGGAAAGAATACGTGCAGGTGACAGGTACAAGAGTTTAATCGTCACTTTTACATAGAGTATCGCGGACGGGGTCCTTCACGGCATTCCTTAAATGGATGTACCGGAAGATGCACCGTTTACAGTTGCGCTAGGCGTAGTGTTCCAGTAGGATGCACTGTGTAAGCTTAGGAACTGATAGGCGATGTTGATCTAATCTCATTAAATATAATGTATGGGGACTTCTTATATTACTATGAAAGCACTTCGATAGCGCGGAGCAAACGATCAGTGGCGCCATCTAGTTTTGATTGCGGAATCAGTTGTTCCTAGTACATTGTGTTACAAGTATAAAATGATAAACTGTAATAAATTAATAAAATAATTGACGAAAAACATTAGTATTACTGTAAATAAAACGGTGGTCGCTTTGTGACATATTTTTCGTATATTTGTATATCGAGTTATTTTATATCTCTTTACACAAATTCACATAATATGTACTGTCGACATTATCATTTATTATTCTTCCGCCGTTATCACATTCTAAGTGGGGTCTGCACAACATGTTATGACCTTGTCGTAATATGTTTTGGCTAGTTACATATGGGCGCCTGCCTGACGTCAACTTACCTTAATCGCCTTTTACGGCACCTCGGTAAGAAAATTAGCGTGGTCTATTAATAAGCCGGATACCACAAGGCATAGTATATACATATATACTATTACACTGACCACAAAAAGCATCGTGCATAAGCTAGTTATTGATATTCTTAATCATGTATTCAACAATTTCGTTCCAGCATAATATTCCCAAAGTCCATGACAAAAGTCACTTATAAGAATATACATTTCTTGTCTATTTCTTGAGTATGTGTCCATATCATCAATCAATCTGTCTCCAGCAACACTAGTTTTTAAGGTACTTGACTGTCTTATACATTCAGCAAACTGTCTGTTCTTAATAGTCTCACCACTTAAAGAACTTATTGAAACCATTGATCATCTGAAAATTGCGAGCGCTCGGAATAATAGTCACTATACATAGTGGAATGACGACCTTAATAAGGTCGCGGAGAAACGCTGGACTCAAGCGGCACAAGATCGTGTGGTGTAGAGATCCTGTAAAGAGACCTATTTCCAGCAGTGGATGGCCATTAGATGCCGAATGCCGATGCATTTGTAGATGTGAAAACTATAATCATACATAATTTTTATCATCACTGAAATCCATACATGATTATTCTCTTCTTTATCCATATATCCTCCATCTGGTGTGGGCATCGTTTTCCATTACGAGATCACCATTCCAAATTAGGACCCTAACACCTATAAGTTCATTGCATTACGTGCTTCCCCTCGTCTCAAAAGAAATATAGTCAGTGACCAAATGACCGTCACTTGAAAATCCTTATTTTTGAAGACTTTGGCATTAAACAATAAAACTTTACGAAAACTTTGCTTTACTCGTGTTAATTCCACGTTGGATTTGCCGACTGAACTCTTTCACAGAACTGATCTGTGTTTAATTAGATATGATTTTCGTCTTGGTCGTATTCATTTTTAGGTCCAACTTTAGGTCGACGAGCTCTTATGTTGTATATTTTATTTATGAATTTCATTAAGGGTGTTACATATAATGTTCAGTGAGTATTGTAGCCATAATAAATATCTTTTAATCTTTAATCTGAATTTTGGAAACGGCTCCAACAATTTTCATGAGATTTAGTATGTGGAGCGTTTCGGGGACTATAAATCGATCTAGCTGGATTTCATTTTTAGAAAATGTCGTTTTATCCCTGTTTTCAGTCACTGTTACAAAGTTATTAGAAATAGAAAGGTTGATTTCTCATTTACAAAGTCATAATAGCTCAGTTGGGATCGTACAGTCTCAAAGTGAAAATACCCCAAATCTAGTCCCGCCTCAAGCCCGATTATTTTTCTTTTTTTTAAGTTTTATATTTTTTTTATCTCCAAAAAATAATTAAATATATATTAATAATTAATAAATTGATATTTTTTTAATAAATTAGACGATAGGTACAACAGAATATAAATATGTACAAGATTCTGAAAAAAATCTCCTATCTCTATAAAACTACGAGCATTGAATTTAGCCCCTTTTGAATAGTATTATGCAGATTGTACGTAACCTTTACACCCGAACCACTTCACTATAACGATGTTTCCATTAAATTTTCGGCGAGAATTTTTCATATGCAATGCTCCCTCGCGCCATAAATTCTGTAGGGTGAAAAACGAAACACCAAACCGGTTAGCACAATTGAAAAACGTTTGCGGTTTTCTACTACAAATGATGTATAACATTCTATCAATTAACGGATAGTTGAGGATACACCCCGTGTTGCGATCAATTATGAAGTTGGCGCAGTTGGTAGGGACCCTGCATTCAGCTCCGCGGGTGGCGGGTTCGATTCCCGTCGAGGAGGTATTTAAGTATGTATTTAAAATTATATATGTATAAATTCACTAGTTATCTTACCCGTAACACAAGTATTAAGTTACTTACTTTGGGGACGGGCGACGTTGTGTGTAAGTGTCCCATTTATTTATTTATTATTTATTTAACCTGGGTAAAAATTCGTAACGGCCTGTTACTATCCCACTCCTGGGCATAGGCCTTCTCTTCTCTCTCTAGACCGCTCGAAAAAATCGCACGGTCTCACCGCTGGACTATCACAGAAATATTTTTTGTGTGGCTTATGGAATTGAAAATTCTTAACTTTTTATAACTTTTTTAGGTTAGAATTTTTTTTGTCTTATCTTTGTTCCCTTGATATATTTCACAAAATCATAATACCGCTTATATCTTACTGTTTACTTCAAATACTTTCAAATATTTACTAATACTCGGCTCTTATAAATATAAAATTATTTTTATTTTCATTATTAGACATCACATATAAAGTATCAATTTGTCTGTCTGTATCGCGTCTGTAGCGATGACGAGGGGTGAAAGTGCTGATGTATTCACTCCGCTGAAATCAGACAAATCTGTTTATATTTCAATCCTATTGAAGATTTGCATATTCATTTTTATCGAGTAAAAATGCTTCGTTGCTAAGAATATGATTCCGATACGCATATAGTAAAGATATGAAAAAAATCAGATACGAAACTATTTAAACAAAGTTAAGATAGTAAGGTAAAGCAGTAAAGTAAGGTAGTAAGATAAAGTCATAAGGTAAGGTAGTAAGTTATCACAGTAGATGCCACCGCGAACTGTTTTGTCGCCCTATAAAGAAGAATATCTCCATCCTACATTGTGTTGTTATATTTCAAACTGATTTAGCAGTGTTTTCGAAGAAAGCTGCCAATCTGCTTTTTAACAATTAACGTCATATATTTCAAAATTACACCAATCATTAAGAATATATACACTAAAAATCATCGTCACAAATCATCCTGTTTAATAGTGAAAACTATATAAAAATTCGGTCTGTATTTTTTGAGTGTATGTCGAATTGAAGACGCATTGGAGGACTTCGTTTTGTTATATGTGCCTAGATTAGAAAAATTAAAAATTATCCGGTAGAGTAGAATAGACCACCCTCATTTCTTTCCGAGGTGTCGTAAAATAAGACTTAGGTAAGTTGATGTTAGGCGGGCGGCAAGTCGTAAAATACGTAGCCAAATCATGTGACAACATGCTTGTAACATTTTGTGCCAACCCCACTTAAAGTGGGTTAAGGGCAGGAGCATGATGATGATACTAGATTAGTAAATTTAAAATAAATTTTTAATATAAATTTGTAGCGAAGTCTATCTGGCAAACTTTATAACGATCCAGCGAATCTCTTGCGAAACTATAATGCCGTAAAATTATGCCGACATAAATTTTGCGGAACTGCAATATCTGCTGCACGTGCTGCTTAAATGTGTTATAGTTTGAGCTCATTTCAAACGCAATTGAAGCAACGCGTTCCAAAATGTATTAGACGGACGTGGCTTCATATCCTTTAAGTTGCTCCTAGACAGTTAACACTTCGGACGACAAAACGTTATAATAAAAATAATCCTTCCTACTAATATTATAAATGCGAAAGTTTGTGAATAATGATGTATGTTTGTTACTCTTTCACGGCGAATCCGCTGAACCAATATCGATGAAATTTGAATTATTCCTTATACACCGGAATAACATATAGTCTATAGAAATCCTGTTAATTCTACACGAATATGACATTGAAAAGCCCCGTCTATTATCGAACTATCAAAGGGCTGTCAATGCGAATGATGTCGCGGGTAAAAGCTAGTAATTATATAAACGCTAAATAACATAATATTTACTATTTACCAAGTTTGTTCCCGAAGACATAACCGGATTTATTTTCCTATATGTTAGAGTAAACTTCCTCCTCCTTGCGTCGGTGTCCTCAATGCTGAGGGTCGCGACCCCCTCTACGGATCAATTGTAAGAATAAACTTCAATATATCCAAATATCATCAATATTGCTACAGCGGATTAGCTGTAAAAGCGTAACAGATAACCAGACACACAGAGAGACTTTCATATTTATAATCGAACATTTAAATTTTCCTTTAAACCTTGTTTAATATTAGAACAAATAAAAGAAAGAAGTGCTTGAATATTATAGACAGGAATAGCGACTAATGATCTCAGATAAGATTCTTGAGATAGAAATTTTCATGATAGCAACGAGCGTCGCTCTCTCGGGAATATACTTTTTAATTAAATTTATTCACACCAACTCTAGCGGATTATTAAATTTAGGTCCGGCCTAATTTTGTCCGGATGGACTCAGGATTGAAATGAGATCCTAATTGCCACAGAAATTATTATTTAAATGCAGCATTTTAACAACTTTTTTGACTTACTATATTTTAATTTCCTTTACATCATTAAAATTAGTAGTCATAGTTTGCTTTTCTATACCGTTTTTTCGGTTTCAAAATGAAACACAAATCTAAAAAGATTAAAATTTATTTACAGAAAGATACACTATTTTCGTAGTATAATACAAGTGTGAACAATATATAAATATGAATATTTTTTTATAATAATGTTTTACAAACGATATAGCTTATGAATTTTAAACCACCTATAAAGTCAAATATACTAAGAAGCCTAGATGCAAGTTTTAGTGAGCATGCCTCGAAATCAAGTTAATAAATATATATGGGACATTTATACGGTCGTCCGTCCCCAAAGCAAGTAACTTTAAGTGCTAACTTTAAGTGTAAGTATAGACCACCATCATTTCTTCTTATCATAAGTCGATGTCAGGCAGGCGGCCGGTCGTGAAATACATAGCCAAATCATGTGACAACATATTTATAACATGTTACGACCCCACTTAGAGTGGGATAAGGGCACGAAGAAAATGATGATGATATATATAAATATAGCATACCATATACCTAAAATGCTACTAATAGTGAAAATATTTATAAACACTAAAATTACATAATTACTTATTCAGAAGTAAAATTGTTAACATTTGCTCCCACTTGAATTCGCAGCAAATGGCCCCGTAACTTCTATTTGCGCTAACGACGTAGTATTCGTTCAGGAAAAGTGGTCGGGTAATTATTTAAATTATCCTATTCAGCTTGAAACTACTCCTACTACAGAATAGCTAGAAATATACAGAGGTTGTCTTTTTTGTAGATCAAATGACTGGGCATTATTATACGACAAAATGTATTTTCTAATCATTAATTTCTTAGAAATATTTATAATATTATGTAATACTAGCTTTTACCAGCAACTTTATTTTGAGGGGACTTTTATCATGACATTTTAACCTACCAATCCGCATTGGAGCAGCGTGGTAGGTCTTAGCTCCAATCCTTCTCTCCAAAAAAAAAAAAAAACGGCGAGAAGAGGCCTATGCCCAGCAGTGGGATAGTAACAGGCCGTTACTTACTTACTTACTCTTTTATCATGTGACTGGTTGATAATTGATGGCGCTTTAAAATGCTTTTCGATGTCATCCTATTCCTGACGATTTAACAGAATTTCTACAGCCTATACGAGTATGTTATCCCGGTGTATAAGGTATAATTGTGTCAAATTTCATTGATATTGGTTCAGCGGGTTCGCCGTGAAAGAGTAACAAACATATATCTATACTTACAAACTTTCGCATTTATAATATTAGTAGGATATGATAGGAAGTAGGATAGAATAAGTTAGCTTTAATCTTGGTTGTACAATAAACTGTAAAAAAAATTAACATATATACATATATGGTTCTAGATCTCATAACTTTGTACAACATGAGCTAAATGGGCGAGTACGGAAAGTTGACTTAATTTAATTTGAGAAATGCTTCCACAGTGCAAAGTGCCACAGTAGTGCTTCTGGAATCTGGAGTCCATAAATTTACCTATAGGTGTCTCTTGTGTGACCAAGCGTTAGCTAGACTAGAAAACGAAGAATTAGTTAAATTGTTCAAAATATGATAAAGTAATCAAAATTCACAACGGTTTCAGACATAATGACTCAAAAAGTTGTAATCGTCATAATATGCACATGTTTCAACGCCACCTTGGAGATACTCGTAGTGTAGTCTTTTAACGCATTTTTTAACGTTGTTTCACTACTTGAATCGTTATATCGCACCTTTAATCAAAAAAAGAAACAACTCAAAAATTGCCAGTTTGGAGTTTTCAATTTAAAACTTTATAACGTAACCCCAAGAATAGATCTGCTTCGACAACCATACGATTCCGATTTATATGAATGAAATAAATAATAGTTTCGCTCTTTTTGACAAATTCGTGTGAACTGTTTGATAACACTAAAGGGAAAGATTCAGACATGTTCCAGCAGTAGTGAAAGTAAGGAGATTCTAGGGCGATATAAAACCTAATAACTCTTTATATTACTAAAGAGTGAGTCTAATTTCTTGTTTTTATTATTGATAAAAAGATATCATTCAGACTTATTTCACTATATTACTAAAATTATGCCACGGAATTTCGGAATAATTCTATTTATGCTTCTTTATTTAAAAAAATATTATAAGTTGTTTGAAAGAATCGGAGTACGTTCAGTTTATTATTAAAAGGTTATTAGATAGATGTATATCAATTATTTTTATTACGGTTTAAGAATAAAAAAAAAAAAAAAAAGAAGTGTGATATTTTAAGTTATTTCCTTTTACAATGAAATAAAACATCCCCGTAACTACTTTAGTCTTATTAAAAAAGTTTTCTAACCAGATTAAATACATTTGTTTTCCATGATGAGGTCGTGGTGAGCATGTCGAATTTTTAATTTAATTGTACTGACTTCCATTAGTCAAAATCGAAATGGAGAGGCTAAAGAATGTGACTCCATTACCCTAACAGCAGCTGTGTTTAACAATAAAATCGCAGATGAAAATATACCAAATAAGTATATTAAGTAAGTAAGATTAAGTTGAAGACTGTAATAACGTTTTCAACTTAAATTGATTTCCTTCACGATTATTTTCCTATTTTTTATTTAATTCCAATTCTGTAAAGCATAAGTTTATGTAAAACAAGCCTCATGCCTTATGATGACAGTGACGATTCCTTCATCCATGAGAATAATGATATTGTACAAAATAAAATAGCTAATATGGAACTTTACGGCACGTCAACGATACTTCTTCTAGTCTATCGTCTTCACGCCCATACACGTCTAGTACGTCTCTTGATTCTGATAGGTCAACATCTTCTATGTTGACTCGCCCGTTGGTGCAGTGGGTAGTGACCCTTGGAAATCTTCAAAAAGATACCGGAACTCTTAGGGGTGAGATCTGGTTATGTGGAATTTCTATCCACTAAAACCCCCTCGATGGACAGCCTCCGCACTAGCAGAGAGGCCCCGGGATCTCTGACGAACTGCACCGAGGTCTCTCTAGTGCCGTGCACATCGTGCTCCACAAAATATAGTACGGAGCTTGTGTAACAAGCTCCGTTTCCTCTCGGGGTCGAAAGGAACGACCACAGCCCCCACTCTGACCGATCGTGACCCCAGAGGTCCCATTGGCCGGGACTATCAATTAGGGCGGTTTCTACGGCCCCTTCGTCTCTGCCTGCGAGAAGGATCAGCCCTTTCGCGGTTACGCTCGGCAGTCTCCTTCCTGACCATGATGGTTTCACAAAAGGAGACTACGGCTTTCCAATCTCTTTCACTTCTCAACATGGCAGAGACTACCGCCTTTAGAGAAAGTGGGTAGTGACCCTGCCTTCAGTTTCGCGGGACGCGGGTTCGATTCCCGCCGAGGGCTAACAATTTCTATAAATGAGTTTGTTGGTCTTCGAGTCTGCGTGTATATTTGTATTTAAGTATGTATTTGAAAAAAACATAAGTATAATATGTTCGCTACTTGTCTCTCACCCATAACACAAGTAGTAAGTTACTTACTTTGGGGACGGACGACCGCGTGTGTAAGTGTTCCATATATTTATTTATTCATTATTCAATTTATTAATTCCAAAAAAACTGCTCAACATTGTCAGTAATTTTCTAAGGAACGAAGAAGAATTTTGCGATTAAGGAACCTGATAACGACCAAAGTCTTGAAAATGAATCTCAGCCTCAGGTTTCGGTTAGTCATCTCTTTAGAGACAAGATAAAATCTAGCTGCGCCAATCAACCTATCAATAGTTCACCCACTTTTACCAAAAAAAGCGATTTCGGGCAAATTGACGACGATTTGACATTAATTAATTATGACAACCTGTCAAATGCAGTCAGCTACGCACCAAGCTGCAACGAATAACTTATAACCAATCAATTTGTAATTATTTTTTGTTGAAAAGATTTTCCGCCGAGTTTCTTGATGGTTTCTTCTCGGTAGAAACAAACTTCCGAATCAGTGGTAGCAAGTAAACAGTTTATTTGAATAAAGAATATTTTGAATTTGAAAATGACAGTAGGTAAGAACTATATTTTTTTACATTGAAAGTACGAATAAACGTGTATATTATTGTAAATTTTTTTTCCTTACCCAAGAAATAACCAATTCTTATTCTCAAGGTTTGTAAAAATCCGAGATACGTACAAATATTGTTGTAATAAAGTTATATAATTTAAAATAAAACGAATTAAACTGGATTGAGATTCCACATCTGAATAACTTTTCTCTAATAAACTGCTTCTTTAAGTTTTCTGACGGAAAATTATTTGAAATAAAATCGAATTATTAATCATAAACTGAAGTAAGTACGAACTTATATTTTTAATGTCATAATTTAATAATTTATAATCCATAAATTATACTTTTTATTCTATCTAACAAAGGCTAGTACACTAAACTATAATTTGGAACTATACATCATCTTCTTATATAGATATTTTATTTATTATTCATTTTTAAAGACCACGCCGGAAAAGTGTAAAACTTTAAACGCCCATTCCCAAAAAATTGAAATTTGGAGATATTTCTTTTTTTGATTAAGCGTGCGATATATACGAAACGAAGGCTCTGGACAAAAGTACTGATACCTTTTTGACGTCTGCAATTTCAATGGTATGTAAATTTCAATGGTACTGTATTATTGCAAGTATGTTGTGAAATATCTCGGCTTTGTTAGAAGCATCACGTAGTAAAAGCAGGGTCACAATTCGTCATAATTACAAATTATAACAAAAGGTTATGTAGGTAATGAAATAGATGTAAATGACTGTACGCGTATGTGCATAAATTGGAAAATGTAAAATACATGCTCATGCAGGAATAACATGCAAGACAGGTCATGCGCGGACACGTTTCATAGTCCCTTAACGCTTGCATGAATTATCATAGCTTGCAGAATATTTTCAACATTAAGTCATTATTACTAGGTATTTTTAATGTCAGATTTTAAATTCAAGTTTAAATATTTAATGATATCTATGAAATTAATGAAGTCCGACACGTTAATTGTAAAATATTTGTCTTACATACTAGTATTTAATTTTTGAAAATTACTTAAATGATACAAAAGCTTGAATTATACTTAAATTAAAGAAATTCGTAACGTGCCACGCACTAGATTAGATTGTAAGCTTTTTATTTTTAATAATTATAAGTAAAGTAAAGTAAGTAGCGGCCTGTTACTATCCCACTGCTGGGCATAGGCCTCTTCTCTCCGTTATTGGAGAGAAGGATTGGAGCTAAGACCTACCACGCTGCTCCAATGCGGATTGGTAGGTTACACATATCTCCAGAATTGTCTAGAGATATGCAGGTTTCCTCACGATGTTTTCGTTCACCGAAAAGCGTGTGATAAATTGCAATTATCAATTAGACACATAAGTTTTAATAGAAAAACTCATTGGTGTCTGCCCGGGTTTGAACCCATGATCGTCTCTAGAGATTCACACGGTCGCATCGCTAGGCCATATTATATAATTATTTATTAAAAACGCAGTATTTTTAAAAGTAGAGCACCTTTCAGAACCAGTCATTCATTATAATTTTGATAATTCGAAAGAGCTTGTAAACGCCAGTTTGAATAAATAATAATTTGAATTTGAATCTGAATTAATTTATAGATTTAGGCGTTGCGAGATTCCATGCTACAAAAGTAATAATAAAATTATTTCGCTATAATCCGCGATAAGGTAAATAGAAATTATAAGTAATCCTAAATTTATAGTGGACTATCCATTTAAATACACAATCCGATACATGCAGGATTCGTAAAAACACATGCACAAACCTCCACTACCACCACAATACATAAGCAGTACACGCGTTCACTATCACAATCTCAACAATCGTTTCGCCCCGAAACTGAAGCTTTATTAGGGAGATAGACTCCACGAAAAATCTCAAATTTTGTCTTCTTTCAAAAAAGTTGTTTTGTGGCAGATTGCAATAAAGCATAACTTAGCGGCTACAAAACTCTTCAATGTTAATGAGACCGATAACTTGGAAGAGCAACAAAACGCTAGCTTTTTTAATAGTACCGTAATGCCATTGAAATTAGGATTACGATTTAACTAACTCAATGAACCCTAATTTAAATTCGGTCAGTTTAATACTAAATGTGTAATATATTTTCTACTAGATTTCCTTTTTTATTTTCCTCTCTTTTAGTGAGATACTTTTGCTGTAATATTAAGGCCTAAGTATATTTATGGAGTACCCATTTCACGATCGTAACGGGAACTGACAAATTTAGGGACCCACACGTATCGTTATTTAATACTCCGTTTCAGTTCGGGCGACCCATTGGCATGGGATCGTTGAATGTTTACAGCCCTCCGGGATATATTGAGTACAGGGAACTTCGTAATATTCGATTTGAAATCTTTATATGGACAAATATAAATAAAACTTCAAAGTTATTTGTAGAAAATGGCTATCAATGTAGTATTTTTTTATATAATGACTGGCCCGTTGGCGCAATGGGTAGTAACCCTATCTTAGGCTCCGTGGATCGTGGGTTCAATGCCGAAGGCCAACATTTTCTATAAACAATTTGTTGGTTCTTCGAGTCTGGATGTATATTTGTATTTAAGTATGTTTTTAATATTATATATGTATATATTTACCAGTTGTCTCTCACCCAGTCAGTTACTTACTTTACGACCGTGTGTGTAAATATTTCATATATTGAATTATTTACTTAGATATTTAACGCTATCTGGCACATTTATTTATGCGATTAATAATTATAGCTCTTAATGGAGGTCGATATTGAGCGTGAACCACAAAAAGGTTGCTTCTTTTGAATAAGTTGGAGCATGTAAAGTTGGGCCCCTAGAGACAGGCGAAAAGGTGCGGTGCGGCGCGGAGAGGAGAGTGGTAGCGCTATTTGACGTAATCGTGATAGTGCGTGGAGTTGACAAGTTGTTAAAAAAATTGATTGAGTTTTGAGAAAGTTTCTTTTTTATTGAATATTTATTCAAACTTTTTCTCAAAACTCATCAAATCATTTTAAAAAATATTAAGAAAAAAAATCGTTGTTATATGTTATATATGGTCCAGGATTTTCTTAGCACCAAGGCTTGACTTCTTCAACAATCGCCGTATCTACTTACATTTTAATTATAAACACTTCCTGCTATCTTTGGAATATCTTAATTCATATACTACATTTTTACTTATTTACTTTTACATTTTTCCCTATATATTTTATTTTTTCAAATAATTACAGAATGTCTTTATATACAACATTCACTGTGAAGCTGTGATAGTCCAGTGGTGAGACCGTGTGAATCTCTAGAGACGATCATGGGTTCAAACCCGGGCAGACACCAATGAGTTTTTCTATTAAAAACAAAACTTATGTGTCTAATTGATGATTGCAATTTATCACACGCTTTTCGGTGAAGGAAAACATCGTGAGGAAACCTGCATATCTCTAGAGAATCCTAGGGATATGTGAAACCTACCAATCCGCTTTGGAGCAGCGTGGTAGGTCCTAGCTTTTATACTATGTAGTGAATCGTGACGGACATTACACGGCTTTTGTAAATTGCTAGGTTCGTAAATAGAATCACCCCTTTTAATTTCATATCTCACTTCACTTTAGTAAGTTGGGAAGGTACCCTCTTCTTACTGGATACCCGGTTGATTGGAAGAGATACCTTTTAGGGATAAGTCTGCCTTTGTACATGAGCCATATGACTTTTGCTTTATCTTTTCTAACAATATGTATATACAATAAATAAATACCTAAGGTCTTTTACTAAAGGTTTTTGTTACTGCAGTCTACGTAGGCGCACGCCTGATGACTCGAACAACCCAGCCGATGCTATTTAGGCCCACGTCTCATCATCATATATTTTTATATATTAAGAAGTATGCCAGTATCTTACTAGGTTTATATTTGTGTCAACTCCTGAAGCGCTATTGAAGCTTTAAAAATAAATGAAGTGGTGAACATAAAATGTTCGTCACGGACTTTTCTATAGGCCTTTTTAAAGTTAACAAAACATAAAATTTTATACCTCTCGTACCGCTCAGTCAACAAATACCATATCCTTAGAAAAAAGTTACGAAAATATGACTTGAAAGAAAATAAAACGAAATATTTTGCTTTATCTGTTCATTATTTAACAGAAAAAAATATAACTGGTATAAATAAAATCATTTGACAGTTAAAATGAAGGATATTAGGCGCCAAAAAAATACAATTAGTCACACAAAATAAAGGTTACACAACTGTAACGTTATATAAATCATCGTATTTCATTGATTTATTATTGAAAAACATGTAACATACTATTCGAATATTCGCTAATGACTTTTAAAAGTAACGTCTTTAAAAAACGTTAATCTTTATATTAACTTTACATAAGTTCCAAAAAGACAATGCGATTTCATCTTTGCTTACATCTGAAGCTAAAAAGGCTATATAACGAAACAAGAAATAATTCATTAATAAACGATGGCTAATTTGGCACTATTTAGAACAATGATTTTAAAAAATGCCAAAAGTTAAGATGGCCGACTGAATGGGCTTAAGCTTCGTACAACTCTCTCTCACGAGAGAGAACGTCTTTTCCCAGAAGTGGAAAATGGAAGTGGATACTAGCAATAATATTCCATAATCCAATTCATTTTATCAAAGTATCAAAGTAATTTTAATATTATTAGTGATAATGCAAAATTAGCCGTCATGAGTAATATAATTTTTAATTCAAATTTATAAAAATCATTTAGATTTACATAATTTGCTATCAATACAGGAACAGTGATTCAACTTAGCGTCAAGATTAACTTACTAAATAACGTCGATGAAAAAACTTATTATAATTTCTAATGATTGTTAAATTAAGAAATGTTCTAGCTTTCGCAAAACAAACATTTCCCATTTCTTAACTGGGTGGAGTTCAAGTCTTGTTTGTTTAATCTGTGACTTTCCAATTGTACCAACTAAACACAATTTACTTTACGAGAAATATTAAAAATAGTGTTACATTCAACAATTGTAGATTTTGTAAGATAGTTAACTACTTTATATAGTTAATAATCCATACTTAAATTTTTGACAGATACGATATGGATAAGAAAATATGATCTGAATATAGTATATAGTAATCTAAAAATTGTTTTATCATAAAACACTTCCTTGGAATACACCTTATCAAATATTGTACATAGTGATGTTATTTTTAAAGTTAGCCGACCAGCATAATTAAAAGTCGTATAGTAAATTGACCGCATTTTAAAATAAAATTTCCCAGCTTTCATAAATTCCCATTAATATACATTTCAATTTACAATTCCACATTGCATAGCCTAATTCTAAATAATACAATGAAAATTTTCTACGCAAAATTTTGGCGACTTTTTTAATTTGTGAATATTTAAACTACTTATGTAAATGAATTAAATATATGATGGTAACACTGTTTTGTGATGTGGTAAGGTTGAAACTTAAGAAAAATTAGGGACTACATTTTACGAACTTCATTTGACCTGAAAATAATAAGAAAATATTACAAAAAACAACGAAATTACAATTTATATCTATATAAATATAAACAAGTAGATATTTGACTGTCTGTCATTTTTGTTGAGGCCTATATCAGAAACAGATAAACCTGTGAGACTAACTTAGGATTTTTTATCCCGAAATTATTTAGGGTTTGCAAAACTAAATAAATTGTAGATTTGCATGATATTTTGTATGAACTTTACTATATACTTTAAAATGTTACAAATTACTTTTTTCACCTATTTATGTGGTATTTATAAAATTTCACTATACCTTAAACTTTTAAGGCAAGGCACAATTCAAGTTAAAATTTACTATCATATTTTTTTAATGTGGAAACGTAATACAAATTTAGACTTAGGTTATGCATTCGTTACAAGATCCTTTTAACAAAAAAGTATAACTCGCAAATCGTTAAATTATTTGGTAGTTTGGTACATTTTTGTAAAAAAAAATATATACCAAGACTAATATTATTTATAACTCGATTGACTACCTTATGCAACACTGAAACAATCTGAACTTTAACCGTATGGAGAAGTTTCAAAAAGTTTATCCAAACGTGGTTGTTCATTAATTAAATGACCGTGGACAACTATGCTAACTACATATGGACATCAATATCTGTCAATCACACTTCATAGCATACTATCTTGTATGGACATATTTGTCTTTGGTTTAGATGACTCAGATAAATATTTTTTTAACCATAGCAATAAAATATAACCCTACTCTGGCTCAACTTTAAACATTTTAATTCACTCGCATTACTTTATGAATCAATCAATTTAAAACAAATAATATTAAAAAAAAATTAATGTTGTTTAGGTCGTGACATTATGGTATATACGGGCATTACTTATTTAAATAATCTTAACAATAATTGGTTATATTTTAAAATGAATTCTCTACAATGCAATACAATATTAATTAAAAAAATTCATATAGACATAGATAGATCAAATATAAGCATTTTTGTTTATGATATTTTGTAAGTAGCGTTTTGTTTCAAATGAGGCCCAAACGTAAATGAAACATTAAAAAAATAACCTTCATAGTCCTTTTTGTGTGACGCACTGATTTGGTTTAAATTGAGCACAAATATACATTAGTATCTATTACCAATAAATATAAATAAATCCCATTACGTATATACGCAAACTAAAAACAACTAAATAAAAATACACTTGTATGAAATATACAAAACGTATGAAAATAGTGTATTATATTAAAACGTCCCTTAGTAATAAAAATTTAAAAAGGTATATCCGCCTCATATCGAATGTTTTTGTCTTAGTTTCTGTCTTCAAGGACATGTCAAAACAAAATTAAAAATGTCAAAGTAGGCGGTATCAGATATTTTAATTTTTTATGAATAAGGGAATCAATAGCTTAGATATCTTTTATTTATATTATATCACGCATGTATTCCTTAAATGAATATATGGAAACGGCAATAAACTTACAGGTGATGTCAACTTACCGCTACTTGAGATTCGTATATGACAGTCATTGGGAAAAGAACAGAATTTATATACAGGGTGGTACATAGGACATTCATTTTAATTCCGGGTACACACACTTTACTACACACCTTAGCAGTTTACATAAAAATTTTCATTTAATTTAGTGAAGTTATTTAAGCACATGAATTATTGTACATTTTGAATAAAAGATACATGATAAGGGTGAATGACCGTACTCCATTCCATTTCGTATGTAATGCATAACCTTGATAGAGAAACTAAAGTGTGTGACAACAAGTGTGAAGGAAACAAAAAAGGCAAAGGTTGTATCCAGAGATATTAGACACTAAATTTTTGCAGTAAATCGCACGCACACATTTTGCGAGTCTTTAATAACGTTATACAACTGTCTATCCTGGCAAGATTGGTTGTTCTCGGGTCTTTACCTCATTTGTATGGAAATTTATAGATTTGTAAATTGAAAAGCAGTTTTTCATATATATCAATACATATTGTAAAAATTAAACAAAGTTCCCAAAACCTATCTATCTGTGTGATCGATTTTCACACAGTATATTGAACGGAATTTGTACAGTTTAAACTAAAAGACAGAGCAATTGTTAAGGAAGGATTATGTTAATATTAAGTTACGATTAGTTAGTGAATTCATGAGTCGGTATTAACGCAGGAAAAACTTTGGACACTGATTTTCGTGGAGCAAAGTCGCGTACAGAGTTAGTACAAACATAGTAACGATATTTCTCTACTAAAAAATAATTTGAATTTTAATAAATCTGAATACAACGCATAATTGTATTTGAACGAAGTCGTATGTAACTCCTCTAAAATGTATCGATTATATATAATATTACAAATAAAATATGGATGTAGTATAGATTTATTTATACATATATACATATTTTTTACAGATAATTTATCGCTACATGGACCAATAGCTAGTATTACAGTCATCAATGAATAAATATTCAGTTACACCAATTTTACATCGCATACAAAATTTACAATTAAACTATGAAATATTTCCTTTACTAAATTAAATATTGTATAATTAGAGGTCTGTCAGTTAGTTGTTTTTGTTGATTTTTATATCACTGTTAAAAGTTAGCTACCTGCTACTTTTAATGCTAACTGCCTATTAATAATTCATAAGTTAAAATTATATTATTTTATACACTTATAATATAAACGATTAATTTAAGAAAAGAAAGTATATATTTATTGTGATGTAAGTTTATAATATTTTATTATTGTAAAAGTTTGTTGTAAACATTTCATTCGGATTAATAAATAATTTTCATTCAGTAAAAGAAAAAAATTATGTAAATGAATATATAGGGTCATTACTCACTCGATCATTCGTCTCCAAAGTAACGTACTACTTAAGTTATGGGTGACAGACAAATATTGGACAATATATATATATGCACCCAGAAAAGAAAAACCAACTATATTTAGTATAGTACTATATAAAAAGTCGACCTTGGCGGAAATCGAACCCGCAACCCGCGGAGCTGAAGGAGGATCTCTGCCACCTACGCCAAAGGGCGAGTCAAATATGGGGATTACATAAGCAACTTATTTTTGGTCCTACTTCTGTTACTTAAAATTCCATTTAAAATCTTCATTTTAATTTTTAGATATATATAGGTAGACAGTTTACCTTTATATTCTCTATGGAAATTAGTTTATTCTGGACTCAATAATTTTAAAATAGATTTATACTGTAATTTGTAAAAACAAAAATTTATTGAAAACGATTAATTAAAGTAACAAAAAAAAATTACTTTTAATATTCGCGTTCAAAAATAATCTTGATTTTTTTGATAAATAGATAATCAAATTAAGAAATAAAACGTAGGAAAAACAACAATGTTTTAAAAATATATTATGATTAGATAATATCATATAATATAATAGATAAATACAATAAGATGATTAATAGCTATGTCCAGTTCATTTCTAATTAAAATATTACGTCTAATCCATTTCATACAAGTTTTATCAAAAGCTAAAATCACTTTCGTATCACTTTACATTCCTGTACCTCGCCATTTTAATTTCATTCCATATATTGTCAATAAGCCAAAAAATAGTTAAAATTTATGCTACAATAGTTAAATAGAATTTTCTAGCGCAATTGTTTGATCAAAACATCACTGTAAATAGTGAATAGTTTTGTAGATTTATATAATACGATAAGAGACAACCGTCAAAAATAGTTAATTATTTTTTCCTACGACATTTTTATGTTTTTAATATATGGGACACTATGTTTTTATAACCAATAACTAACGCAGAAAATGATAAATAGTATGTTTATAGACGTATATTCATTACAAGTAAAACAAGTATAACACTTTTTACTGGACGAATCTATAAAATTATGAATAGTAAATACCTTTTATAAAAAAAATTGCATATATTATTTTAATTTTGTTTTTTTTTGCGGTATTATTTTACCCACCTGTGTAATTTGCATATAAGTGAAATTGAGCTTCAACGACTTAGTATTGCTCTATCGCCCGTCTAGTAACTTGATACAAAATAAAGTTAAAAAGTATCTTCTTGTTGTAGAGAACTAAATTTAAAAAATAATAATTCAAAGGCGCTACATAGACATGTCAATGTCAAAAAAATGATTGCAATGTGGACGTCCTATTTTAAACGGTCGTCTCTTTGTATATTCGACCTAAAATATTTCGTAGGTGTTTAAATGTAGCTTTTATTCTAACCCATATTTGACATGGTAATCGCTACTAACCAGATCCAAGAGCATGTAAGGACATTGAACCGATAATTTGTGAACAAAATACAATCAAATCACATTACGAATAGCTATACCGGGATAGCTGCAATGGCCATCCTTCGAATAAATTTCGACTGTGATAGAATCCTGCCCCATAAATATCATTCACAAATAATCTCATAATCAATCACATTACAATGTAAATTTTAATAACCATAGACATCAACATATTTCAAATACATATCAAAGATCATATCCGTACTATGCGTGAATAACTTAACAAGTCCAAAACGCACACTTTTCAAGGCAGTCATAAATATATTAGGTTTACGTTTACCGTTAAGAATATTATTTAAATATTCACAAGTTTGTATGTGCGATATAAGACTTATTAACTTCGCTGAAATATTCAACATTTAATTTAGGCAATACTAATGCCCTATTATGTATAAACATATATAAAGGATGTATGTCGTCTTATCAACATATTCACACCTGGTATGGATATCAAAAACATTTACTAAAGTGATATTTCCAGCACTATCCATTCCGTTAGCGTGCAAATAGTCCGGCAAAACAATGGCCTACATAAAAATACTAGTCACAAATTTTGTTTTACATATTAAAAATCAAAATTAAAAGCGAAAATAGGAAAAAAATGAGCAAGATTTAATGTTCAATGAATGACTATCATTATTAGTATGATAAAACTAAAATAAATAACTTCAATAACATACATCACTTGAGATAACACCAAACTATATACATGAATACTTAGCATTGTAACGTAGAATTACTCATTAGATAACTTTTATGACTCGATAACTCACAGTCCCCGGCTTAATCACAAGCAATCTATAAAAGCAGTCAGTTTTTCTTGTTTATTCTCATATTCATCCTATGTAAAGTCGCTGAATTGTGCGAGGGTAGTTTGTAACCTGTAAACAAAATGTCTTATATATTTACTATAATATATATTATATTAATACTATATATTACTATAAACTATTGCTAGCTAAGCAAAGCTCGATCTCATAGAACGCACAATTAGTAGGACGTTCTGTGACCTTAGTAGATTTGTGCTTTACGCTCCGCATTTCTTATACTCAATTAAGGTTCTACGCATTCCCAAACCGTCCGATAACTTCATTAAAAGTCTAACAACAAGTTATTAATCCGAAGAAATTAGTATACGTCAGCAAACGTTAGCCAAAAAATTTTAAATTGAGCACATCCGCCATTTACTTTTAATTTCAGCGCCAAACCCTTTCTACGTCACTTTGGGCTGTTTGCCATATTGTATTTTGAGTGATGTCATTAAACATATCCTATCTGTATTAGATTACTTTAGAAAGCCCTTCTTGTGATGAAAGACTTTCTAAAGAACATTGAAAATTGAAAATATATTATTTCAATTACTTATGTAACGAAACAGTATTTTACGTCAAAACGTCCGCCATACTGTATTTTTAATGACGTCAGCCAACTGTCCCACTAAAAAGAAACTACGTTCAATTTGTTTTGCCATTATAGCAAAAACATGAAAAAAAGGCTGATATGGAAATCCTTCTACACTATTGAGGATTACATTAATGATAAGCATGAGTGAAAGTCACTAAGAATGTGTAAATGTATATAGTTCTTTGAAAAGAGCAAACGTCGTGTTGCTGGCTCTTCTCGATGGGAGAAGTTTCCTTGACCAGCAGTAGATTTGACGATTCAAAAGCACGCTTTACAAGTTTACTTGAATAAAGAATACTTTGGTGTCGTAAAATACGACTAAAGTAAGTTGACGTCAGGCAGGCGGCCGGTCGTAGAATACGTAGCCAAATGGTGACAACATGTTTGTTACATGGGACCCCACTTAGAGTGGAATAAATGCAGAAGGATGAAGGGTGTATATTTGTATTTAAGTATGTATTTAAAAAATATATAAGTATATATTCATCAGTTGTCTGTCTACCGTGACACAAGTATTAAGTTACTTACTTTAGGGACGGACGACCGTGTGTGTAAGTGTCCCATATATTTATATGTGGGATTATTAAAATTCTTCTTTAATCGAATTATTTCTTTATTCAAAGATTTTTGACAAACACTTAGACTAGGGGTTAAAATTATTACAGAGTACGGAAAACACGTTAGCGTCGTTACGTCGTTCGGCTTATGACTCTAGACTATAGACTAGTAACTACAGACTAAAACCATCCATACGTCACCTAATCCTTTCACTCTGTCATTCATACATCCTTCTCACTTGCTCTCCGCTGCGTTCAAACTTACAATCCCACATATATATTATATAATAATGATTGAATAAGGAATATTTTGAATTAGAATTAGAATTTAAAAGCCTAGCTCACCTCTCGTGCAGATGCTGCGCGTCGTGCCTCGCCCGGAGTAGTTTGAGCGCGCGCAGCACGCCCACATCGGCGAGACGCGCTTGCCTCGCCGCCGACCCAGCCTCCGAGCGCCACACTAGGTTAGTTGCCACGAATATTGCCGCCTCTTGCAATTTACTTTCCGGATGGGCCTAATAAACAAATTTAATTAAATGTTTATTTGCCTTTATAAATTCATACTTTTTATACACTTGCTGCGTTAACTTCGCCCTCATGGAAATCAGTGTCACAAATTTTTTTCCCATATTAAAATTTTAAACATAAAAGTAGTTATTGTGAGTTAATTATAAGAGATTTTTGAATAACTTTCAGCGTTTACTTAGCGCACGCAAGGACAGCTTTAAATTTTGCCGTTTTCGTATAAATTTTTATGCTCCTCTCCTATTCATTGTAGCGTGTTGTTATAGCCTTCCTCGATAAATGGACTATCCCACACTCAAATAATTTTTAGAATTAGTTGAGTAGTTCCTGAGATTAGCGGATTCAATCAAACAAACTCTTCAGATTTATATATCAAGTATAGATTAATCGTGTTAATAAAATTCAACTTTACGCGGATAACTGTAAAATTGCATCTACTGTTGTCATTAGATGACTTGAGCACCGAATCCGAATCTTCTTTAATAAAAATTCAACAAGATTTTTACAAGTACTTTTCATCTTCCAATTATAATAAAGCTATTATTATTTTTGATTTTAATCTATTAATAGTGATAGTGAATAAATAGTGATATTTATCACACCAGAAAATTTAATTTAGAACAATGCAATTTTTCTTGGTAGAATTGCTTGGACCAACATTCCTTTCTCTGAAACCGAAAGTCTGACCCCTCCTTTTAGCCAATACTTAAAATATTAAATCTAATTCAATTTCCATTTCAATTTAATTCTTTAACATATACAATAATTCATAACAACTAGAATAAAACTATTAAGATAATCAACAAATAAAACAAATATTTACCAAATAATCGACGAGCTTTCTCAATATGTCCTCATTCGACATAATGAGATCTTTCGTTTTGTCTCCATCGCCCAGGTTGCCCAATATGCACAGAGCTTGCTCTTTCACTTCAGCCGGATACGAACCTTCTAACACCACAATTACCGCCTATTAAAGAGCACAGAAATGTATACATAACTTAACAACCTTATACTAACTTGTTAAAGGGTATATATATTTATCTCTGGGACTATAAAGTTAGCACTGTTTACTTATATCTTAAAACTTCGTGAACTATAAAATCTTCTTATTATTATAACCCTATATTTTTTAGCATTTTGTTATTAAATGTTGTAGTCGCCTTTAATTAATAAAGTTTCTATTTTTAATGTATCATGTATCTTTTGGACACGTATTTAATGTATATATTGTTGATGGCCTAATAAAATAAAATATTTAAAAAATATGTTACATGGTACAGTCCTTCATAAACTAACGTAAATAATAAATGAAACAGATTATCTAATGACCACCATAATGAATCCATTGACGCACGCTAAAATACAAATAAGATGCATAATAAAAAAATAAACAATTACTATTTAATTACGCACTTAAAGTGGAAAATCTCAGGAGCTCGATATATATACGAAAATATGACACACAGAGCTCCACATTTTTTTTTATCTAATCATGATATTAGAACTAACTTTGCTTTAGATGTGCTCTACTTTAACACCTTATAAGAAATATAATGTATTAGATTTCACTCGCAACTTCGTTTGCGTGGACTGTTGTCGCGAAAGTTTTGATAATAGATGATTTCTATAGCCTATATAACATTCCGGTGTATAAGGAATATTTGTGCCAATTTTCATCGATATTGGATCAGCGGATTCGCCGTCAAATAGTAACAAACATAAATCCATACTCACAAACTTTCGCATTTATAATTACAGGTACATTATTATACATTTCCTAGTAAGGTTTTTTAGTATAAATATGTGGTTTTACAATTGTTAAAATACCTGCATGACTTGCGAGGAGTATTCAGCCATAATGGCATCTATGTGGTGTTTTGGCGAAAGCAAGTTTCTCAGCAATCCCAAAGTTTTCATAATAACGCGCGTGTCACTGTCGCTCAAGAGTCGAAACATTTGCTCCGTCCCCAGGCAACATAGCACGCGCTGTTTTACTTTATGTTCTGCCTGAAATATTATTGTAAATTTAAATAATTAGCCATAATAATTAGATTTCAAAATTGTAAATTGTCTTTTCAGATGATTCCACATCTTATGCAGCTTCAAAGAAGCTATTTTTAATAGCATAAAACCGTAAAGCATAAACCATCTAGATTAAAAGTCTCTTAAAGATAACTTTGTACATCAATGAACATATATAGAATTAGCTGTTACTTTGCAAAAGTCCATTGTACAAAAGTAATGAAAATAATTTTTTTCTATAATCCGCGATAAAAGAAAATATTTTTATGGCTTTATGAGTGTATTATTCGTTCTTATAACTGATACATGCATAATTCCTAAAAATTAATGCACTACTCGCCATCAATAACAAAACAATACACAATCACTGCACACATTTACTACAACTCCACGACAAAATCCCAAAGCGACGCATCACCCAATCGAGCAGAGTTACATAGTAATAAGTTTAACCACCGCCATTTATTTTGCATTCTAACACCTGTAGCAAACTGGAACTCGTAACGTTTATCTATTCATTAATTAGTGTGCCATTGTTACGTTTCATTATTTCCAGTTGCTTTCAAATATTAAGTCTTAGGCTTTTGGCACACGTGTGCAAAACTTGGTAAAAAGGGTTGTCGAGAATTTTATAAATATTTAATTTATAAAATTCTTAATAAAATTCAGTTGTAAAGAAATGTTTAATTACCTGAAACGCCATATTCATGAGTGCCCACATTCCATTTAATCTTAAAGCTGCTTCGGGCCTTTTTGTTAAACTACACAGCATCTCCACAGCACCTGGTGGCATGAGCGTATTAAATATAATATCTTTTAACATCACAATATATTTTTATAATGATATAAAATATATATATATGTAAAAGTTAGAAAACTTTTATGTTATCAAAAAAAAATAGTAAGTAAGTAGCGGCTTGTTACTATCCCACTGCTGAGAATAGGCCTTTTCTCTCAGCTTTTGGAGAGAAGGTTTGGAGCTAAGACCTACCACGCTACTCCAGTGCGGATTGGTAGGTTATACGTATCTCCAGAATTTTCTAGAGATATGCAGGTTTTCTCACGATGTTTTCCTTCGCCGAAAAGAGTGTGATAAATTGCAATTATCAATTACACACATAAGTTTTAACAGACTCATCGGTTTCTGTCCGGGTTTGAACTCGTGATCTCCTCGAAAGTGTCGCACGGTGTTACCGCTGGGCTACCACAGCTTAATACTATATCAAAAACATGGTTTTTGATATTCTTTTCAATTATTATTTCTAATTAAAAAAGTTATATACCTAATTCATAGTGACATTATAACTGTGTGTTTGTTTGCCTTTAAGAACGATTAATGTGATTTTTCATATAAAGATAATTGAAACACTAAAAAGTGGCTAATTGTTATATTGGTGTTAACCTAATACAGACTAATTAGGGGACAAAAACTATTTAATTATATTGCATGGATCATTTATAGTGTTGAGACTACAACATTTAATATTCGAAAAATAATTGTTCTAACTTCCTGAAAAGAAATCAAATAGCATTCGATGTTTTTTTTTTTTGTTTTAGTGCAAAAATTTCCAAAAGTGGATATACATATCCACTGTCTAAACGCAAATTTATACGATTACTTGGTAGTCGCTCTACCCTGCTGTCTGTCTTCCTCTATCCTTAGAGAAGTATTCGAATCTATCCTCCGCGGCGCTTAAATGTAGGTTGAATATTTTCATATACCCCAAGATTTTTAAAGGGACATCTGAATGTTCTTACGATGTTTCCTTTACTGTCAGCTTATTCGAATTCAAAATATTCCAAGTAAACTTGTAAATAAGTGCTTTTAAATCGTCGACTCTCCTGTTTGGAAAATTGCTCCTACCGAGAAGATCCAGCGAGAAACTCGGTACTCTTTTCAAAATATAATTCTTAAAATTAGTTATAATACATTTCGCCACAGCCATCTTGTGCAAAGTCAAAGAGTCACTAAATCCACCCATTTTTATAATTTATGTAACACTCAATAGTAAAGTAGGCTTCATGTGTGACCTTCCTTTTGATAGTAATTATAATTACAGTAAATATAAATAAAGAACATCTGTTTTATAGAAATTTCATAGGACTGCCCGTTCACGAGGGTTCATCTTAATAAAATAGCAATTTTTGACATTAAAACCTTTGTATATTACAAAATATTTGACGATATAAGAAAGCCCGGCCAACACAATACAAATCAAACCTTGGTCTAACATGGGTTCTTTCGCTGGTGAGAATTCTAGTAGAAGATTGCACAATGTCGAGGAGCCGACGGCGAGTAGTTCTGTATCGGGTGCGTTGCTCAGTAGTTGCATTAGAGGTTTCCAGACTGTATGGTCCTGTGGGAGAGGACAATGTCAGGCTGGTGAACTTATGTACACAACTGGGCGTACTGTTTATTATAAATACCTGAAAAGTAGTCCGTAACTGCTGAACTGACCTTGACAGTGAATGCAGACATCTAACAGCTGCTAATCTTACCTGAGGACAATCCATACTAATATTACAAATATGAAAATATCTCTGTTGGTCTAATTGTTTCTCTATTCCGCAGTCACGGCTAATCTAATCGACCAATATTTATTAAATTTGCCACAATCAAAGCTTATACACCGTAGTAAAATATAGTTTTTCATTCGGAAAATTGACTAATAAACAACTTCAATTAACCGAAAATTAAACCAAGGGGTTTAATTTAGGTTTAAAAACTGACCAAACTGTGCACACTCGACATGATACAAGCGGCGTTGTCCTTTATGCTGCTAAAATTCTTCACAATAGAATGCAATCCATAATCGAAAATAACAATGCGAGCGGAAAGAAAACAATCATATTATTGATATTTATCTTATAAGTGGGATTTTAAGCTATATATTACACGTGAACCGCTTCCTGACAGCGTATTCAAATATCCAGTATATTCAAGTTTGCTTGCTGCAATACAAAATAACTTTAATCATAAAACCGTTCATTAAGGGGTTAACTTGACTGGCTCATTGGCGCAGTTGGTAGTGAAATCAAAGTAATGCAGGTGGAGATATATTTATTACACGTTAGCGTATTTATTAGCGACTGAATATTGTCTAACAAGTTGCTTCTAATGCTGACATTCAAGATACGCTGACGTCGCGGTGCAATGTATATTCGTATTTAAAATTAAAAATTGTTTTATCCCTGTTTTTGGGCATTAAAAACTAACATTTATATTGAATTGAATTTTCGCCATCAACTGTCAAGTCGGCGTAGCTTATTCCGGTAACGGGCAGCCTCGAGAAATGTGAATGCCAAGGATCGATCCCCAACTAAATAATTATTTTTTCTTTATTTTTTAAGTTTTTTTTGTAAAAATTACCGAGCGAAGCTCGGTCACCCAGATATTATTTATTTATTTAACTTATATCTAAGAACAGATTGGATAATTATCTTAGTCTTTCTAAGCAAATGTGCTATATAGTTACAGGATATGCCCTGTACTAAAGTATCTTTAGTACTTACCGATGTGTCCTGATCGTTCATCCCGCTGACCACGTGCACCATGATGCCGTGTGTTTCTATTATCCTCTTCCGTATATCCTCATCATTGGCACCGAGGGACGCGAAACACTTGAACGCGCCTTGTTTGGCCGCAGGGGACGAACAATTGACTATTTCCGCTAGTGACGTCATCAGGTGGTTGGATATAGCCGCTAACCTTTGGAGGGATGTGTCCACCTGGATGAAAATAGAGGCTTAATATCAATAAAATGACTATAACCTACTATAAACCCCGTATACCTATGAACTATATTTAAATTCTTTCTTTTTTATACATATATTTAGAAAAGAGAAAGAAAAAGTAAAAAAGCACATGTATAAAGGCGGACTTCTCCCTAAAAGGGATCTCTTCCAATCAACCTTTGAGTAATAGAAGGAAAAGGACCAGAATTGAAGAAAAAATAAAGTAAGGGTCATATAGAGAAAAACAAAATTTTTATATAAATTTAACTATTTAATCTTTTATTAATTTTGGTAAAAATAAATTGATAAAAAGATGCTACTAATACATAATCACTTATATCCTTATACTTATTCTTTTATCCTGTAAGTCTGGCCGGTATATCGCTCATGGGCTGCAATAGTTTTTTACAACTCAAAAAAACTAATAGATTAACTGAGAGTAATAAATCAAACCCCCGAGAACTATATGAACCTTGTATGGGATAATTGTGCCTGGGATTTCTACCCTAGAATTGACCATATTCTCATTGTTCAGTTAACTATAAATACTCGAAAATTGTTTGAAGAAACCTTGGGACTAACCTCGGCTAAATACGCTAAAGTTTCGGCAGCCGTTGCTCGCACGTCTTCTGGCATATCCTTCGTACATAATCTGGCCAAACATGGCAGCGCTCCGAAAACAACTCTGAAAAAAGATGGAAATAAATTAATAGAGAAAGTACGACAAAAATAATATTAATACGTGTAGAAAAAACTATGTGCCCCTTTTTGGAAAATCGCTAAATTAAGATTAAGTATATAGAGAAGTGCGCAGTGCTAATAATTTTTTAATTTATGCATGTATAAAAAAATACATTAAATCAATAAAAAATCATTACACACACACTCTTTTGTTTATAGTCTGTGGTCAAATTCATTAACATTCGTTTTCATTTTAATAGCATCTAATTTTTGTTTAATACTTTCATTTTAATAACTCTCAAATTACCTTAATATTTATGCCAATTATGTAAATATTTATAATAATTTTCGTTTTCCAAATTTTTATTTATAAAAAAACAACACACGCAAGGCATTGATGCCGTTATTTTGGCGCGATCGCAAAAAGATGGTACAGTAATTCTGAAGTGCGCAAAAGTCCAAAAATAACTAAAATAATTTTATTCTGTTTAGTACGGAAATGCGTCGTATGTAAATAAGTACGATCCATTTAAGCGTATCATTGTGCCATATTTATATATATTTTACTTGGAGTTCTATTTAAAGTCGCCTTTGTTGCCGCTATTCAAAGAGCAGTATTTATTTATTAACTATTAGTATTTTTCCATAATAACTATTCAATTTTTTTTTTATTCTGCCCGCGACTTTATCTGCGTGGACTCCAATGATGTAGAATAGAGATCGATTTCACAAAGGTACTGCATGGATTTTTGTACGGTTTTACTAAAAATTAGTGTAAAAAAAAGAAAGTTGAATTTCCGCGGGATCACGACTTATGACATAAGTAAAGTTCCGAATTTTGTTCAACCTTTAAGATGGACTGTGCTAGCTACTAATATAAAACTCATGTACGTAGTCTCATTAAACATTATCCGTGCCCAATCACGGCAATTTTGTTTACGGTGAATATATACGGTGAATTATATACATGTATGTCGGACTTGCATCGACTCAACAATACCCGACAAACAATCCCCGTCCACCAAGCTGCTGGTGGCGGGGATATGGTACCGTTGAAAACCTTTTTTCCCATCCTCCCGAGCAGCAACCTTGCCTTTGGGTCTAGAAATTGGTCCCTCCCTCCGCTAATCGATGCATCGAGAGCACCAGATGCATCGACTGCCTCGGGGACCTTTTCGGATGGGCGTCCGATAAACCCCGACGGAGAACACTCCAAGGATTACATTCCATAATGCTTTTCGACTTTGCCAATCATATTTCGTAACCTGGACGACATATCTTCCCTCAACCTTCACCACACTATAGATATTGTTAGAACGTAATAACAATCACAAAAAAACTTTCACTATTCAAGTATAAAATTAGACCTTGCATTCGAAATTTAATAAAACGTTACAAATGTTAATATTTGTACGGCTTAACTTATCTTACGGTCGGGACCGTTAAAAGTGGATGCAATTCAATCCTCTGGGAATGTTTTGTATGCGACCCTTTCTCTCATTCCTTAAGAACACTTTAACATGAAATGAGTGTTACTGAGAAATTACTCGTAAATCGAATTGGATCGCATCTGTCCTTAAAATGAATGAACTATTATTTATCACTTCGGACAACGGACATTAAAATGGGCTTTCATGACTGAGAACCCTGCATAAACTCGCAGCTTGTCAATTACTGATGATGATGTGAATACTACCGGTTTATTATTTCAAAAAACAATTTAACAATTGGAATTTAATCTATTAACTGGAAGTTGTAGTAAAGTAGTAAAATCTTAATCGGTAATATATTTTATTTCAATAAATAAACAATACATATGTCAGCGATCATTTGTGCCCGTTATTATACATATATGCGTGTGTGTAACGTGCGTGCGCGAATGGATGTGCGCGCGCTACACACACGCATGTACGTTCGCGCACGCACGTGCAGCATGCGTTCGTGTGTATTTGTACTTACGCATGTGTCTGTGTGAGAGGGGCTGTAGATGTAAATAGCCAAAACTGTTTAAAACATGTTGTAACAAGTTTTTGCTATTTATTTTACGACCGGGCGCTCGCCTGATGTCAAATTACCTTAATCGGCTTTTATGAGACCTCGACAAGAAATGAGGGTGCTGCATTCTACTCAGCCGGATACCACACGGCGGTTGTTAAGCACGTCTATCATTAGTATAATTACGCATATATAAATTATATTAGTTTAAACCTATAACTTTATACACATTTATTAAATACCCTACCTGTGGTCATCGGAAGCCAAAGCGCCAGCTCTGTGGATGAAGCTAAGACACCTGGCAGCGCCTAAAGCAACCGGCAAAGGCTTGTCCCGAGACACGAGTATTGTCAGTAATTCGGGTATCGTTTTATCGCCATACCTAAAAAAACATAAGCATAACTTAACTCCAACCGTAATAGAGTAACAGTTAAATAACAGTACCTGGGTGATCGAGCCTTATTCGGTAATTTTTTTTTTTAAATTGAAAAAAATGAAAATTGAAAAAAAAATTTGCCAAGGTGGGGCTCGAATCTAGGTATTTTCAGGGCTCGAATCTAGGTATTTTCCTCTCTAGACCGCCTATTTTGACCTACCATAACTTTACGTTAGACAACGAAAATTGTCTTTTGAATTCAACGTAAATTTTAGCATTTACCCGAAAACAGGCATAAAATGACATTTTTTTTAAATGAAACCTAGCTGGATCGAATTTTTTCTCCCAAAACCCCCTACATGCCGAATTTCATGAAAATCCTTGAAGCCGTTTCCGAGATTCGGAAAATATATTTATAAGTATAATATATACATACATACAATATTAACTCATTTAAATATTAAAGATAAACTATTTCTAAGGTCACTTTCTTTCAAGTTATATATGATCAAATGTTTATTGAATTATAAATTAACATAGATATAAAATAACGGCAAAGAAAAATATATTGAACAATAAACAAAATAGTTTAGCCTTTACCCTTATTTAAAATTATGACTACATGTGTCAAATCTCATTTCGTATTTATATAAGGAATACAAATAATAAATCAGAGATACATTTTCGAACGAAAACAATAATTAAAAACTTTTGATTAGTATGATATTATGTTAATATCATCATCTGGTAGAAATATACATTTATAAACATTTACACACACGGCTGTCTGTCCCCAAATTAGGTAAGTTAATAGTTTTGCTATGGGAGACAGACAACTGGTAAATATATGTATATACATATGTAATTTAGAAAAATACAAATTTACACCCAGATTCGAAGAACCAACAAATATTTGATGGAAAATGTTAGCTTTCGTCTGGAATCTTCGTCTGAACCCACAACCCGCAACCCACAACAAGATGTAAGCAGGGTCACTGTTAACTGCGCTACAAGTAATATAATCAATATGTAAGTAATTACACGATAAATAATTATTTGTTTGTATTTTTATACATACATCAATTGCATGTAATTACATCACTAAGTAGCATAAATTTGGCAGTACTGATATATTTTTTCTCCATTCTCTATTATGGAACTAACCCACTATACTATGTTTTTTTCTTTTTTTATGTGATTCCTTAAAAACGCTTAAAAGGGTTGTCTGGAAGAGATCACTGCTTAGTGATAAGACCGCCCTTTGCACGCTTTACATTATTATTAGATTTAAAGTTTTCTGTTATTTGTTTTTATTTATAGTGTAATTTTGTGCAATATAGATGTTTATCTATCTATCTAAATTTCAATAAAAGTATATTCATTCAAACCCACCTGGTATTAAGAGCGACTTCGGATACGTTAGTGTTCTCAAAACACATTGCTGCTAGTAAATCTAAAGCAGGTAGAGCTCTCGCCAACGGCGGCGATGTAAACCCCCTTGTGGCTAACAGAGCAGCGATGGCTGTGCACGCTCCGGCCGCACATAGTGCCTCTTGCTCTATGGGACCACCGCACCATATTGATAGTATACGTACGACGCACGCCCGAGCTGTTGGCGAACCTTCCCTGGCTATTTCTGTCAACAGCATCCCTAATTTAAACTCGAACACATTACAAAAGAAACAAAATATATTTCGCTTAAATCAACGGTAAGATTCACATTTAGCCAAAGACTACCCTATTATCCAATGACACTATCAAAAGTATAAAGATATTATACTACAGTAGGGTAGCCATGGTAGGCCTGTAACTGAGAATGTCTCAACAAATACTGAGTGAGAGAAGATGAGACTCATAATATCTTTATGTAATTTATCTTATCTTTGTCTAATTTTAGCTTTCTGCCTTCATCTTCCTGCCCTTATCCCACTTTAAGTGAGGTCGGCACAACATGTTATAAACATGCTGACACATGATTTGGCTGAGTTTTTACGACCGTCCGCCTGCCTGACGTCAACTTACCTTAGGTAGTCGAATTTTACGACACCTCGGTAAGAAATGAGGTTGGTCAATTCTACTCAGCCGGATACCACACGGCGGGTCGGCTTACCTTAGTCGCCTTTTACGACACCGCAGTAAGAAATGAGGGTGGTAATATTCTATTTAGACGGATACCACACGGCGTAAAAAAAGAGAAAAAAAATATATATACATATATTTCACTTAAATCAACAGTAAGATTCATATTTAGCTAAACACTGCCCTATCATCTGAACTCACTATCCAAAGAATAACTTAAAATCATGGATATTACTAGAGAAGGGTAGCCATGGCACGCGTGTAACTGAGAATGTGATAACAAATACTGCGTGAGAGAAGATGAGACTCTTTTTGAATTTAAACTATCGTCAGTGGTACTCATAATTAATATATAGAAACTGTCTATTCTCACATGGCGAGCACTTTTCCCGCCGCGTAAAGAGCTCATGAATAAAAGCCCCGTATGGACTTGAAACTAGTCGAGCTCGTAAGACGTGAGTTTAGCCGGTTTCTATACATTAATTTAAAGATGAGACTCATAATATGTTTATGTAATTTATCTTATCTTTGTCTAATTTTAGCTTTCAGCATTTCTGTAAAAAAGACGTTTGCTTATTACGCACGCGCAAATAAAGAGAGAGAGATAATAAACCTCATTTGCATTTATTTTTGATGGACACATTTTCGGTTGGCTACCCTACTCTACTAAAACAACTCTATTCTTAAATAACTTTCTTTAATAAACTATTCGAACTTAAAATATTAAGCTAATCATAATAAGTACATGAAATTCTGAACTTTGAGGGTAGATTGAAATCCTACGGAGAAAACCATACGTGTTGGCAACCAATATTCCAATAGCTATTCATACCTCATGCCTCACAGAGGTAAGTCGTCAAGTCGACGATCCTGATCATTATAACAATATGGGTAATTATCATTAATCAAAAGTAGAATTCAATTTATCCTAATGCCACTAGTTAAATATAATTCAGAAACATCTTAACACATCTGGCACACAGACTGGCCCGTTGGAGCAGTGGGTAGTGACCCTGCCTTCACCTCCACGGGTCGCGGGTTCGATTCCCGCTGAGGGCCAACATTTTCTATAACTTAATTTGTTGGTCTTTGAGTCTGGGTGTATATTTGTATTTAAGTATGTATTTAAAAATTATATAAGTATATATTCACCAGTTGTCTGTCTACCATAACACAAGTATTAAGTTACTTACTTTAGGGACAGACGACCATGTGTGTAAGTGTACCATATATTTATTTATATCCTTGTCAATTCAAATGCCATTACATCATAGCGGTACAGTTTAGAATTGTGTGTATGGCACCTTATATGCATCATAATTGAATATAGGATCAGAACGCGAATAGTGATCTTTGATTGTCCTAATGTACCAGTACCTAATGTATCCAGTTACCACCTTCATGAGCACATGAAGACTTAAACATAAGGTCAGATCTGTGGTTGAGTATGATAGAATTTGGGATTCATAGAAATTCAATACTAAGATAACAGTATAGACTATAGAGTATTTTGAACTTACGTGTCAGTCTAGTCAAAAGTCGCATATCAGCCGGGAGCACAGATATGGGTGCCAGTGGATGTTGGAAAATGCTTCTTAACGCACAAAGACACGCCTCCGCCAACCGAGTGCCGGTCGGTACAATTTTAAGCAACTCTACTAGTACTATAGTTGCACCATGTTCAACTAATGACGCTACGTTTTCTGGCGTGCCTTTTGCTAATGATCCTGTATGGTAAAGAGATTATTATTTTGATAGCCTTGTTTTAGAATATAATAATGTACTAAGGGTGTCACATAGTTAAGCCATCGCCAGCAGCTGCTATCAGTACATGTTTGTTTCCTAATAATTAAAAAATCTCAATGATGTGCTGTGTACAATGAAGGCAGCGAAAAGTGCAGTTATACTTCTTAACTTTTAACTCAAACATGTGCAGTGATCAACAGGTATCCCAAATATGCATCGCATCCCCAGTATGGGTTTATTTCATGGTCTAGTAGTTCTATAAACACTTTATAATCAGATTTTGATAAATAGAGCTATTATATACTGTTTAATATAGGAGCTGACCACCCGCGCTGCACCAACAGGTGTCCCCGAAATTAGATAGATAGAGATACTGTTTAAAAACTTAAAACAGTGAAAACTTTTAATTGGCCTTATTTTGTAATCTATTTTAGTATCTATTTTTATGTAATAGCTGTAAGTTTTCCTTATAAAATAAAATAAAATAATACTTTTGTATACTGTTCTGTTGTAGTTTTGATCACAGTTAAACTAATACTAGCAACATTATATTTAATTTTAAAAAATCATAAATATATTAGAGAAAAAAACAAATTCTTCTGTACAAAGTACATCATTTAAAATATTATTTCTTCACAAATTCATATTCATATTTGTGAAATATCAATGATGTTTGTAGAAGCTGAATACCTATTACCCATAGTACCACATTAATAAGGATGTTGAAAGATTTGTATATGCTTTTGGCAAAATAAGAGATATAGACACTGTGTGGTATGTCAATATGTAAACATTTATAATTGGATGATATACTTCATTTTAATGACACTGACTATATAAATTATAAACACAATACTTTTATTCTACTTGAGTCATTATAATTAAAAGCTCTATCAAATAATTATTTAAGTTTTTTAATTTTTTTTTTAGATTTTGCATAAATATTCCAGAACATTTTATTAATAGCATCCATATAAAAAAAATTACAAAATTAATTTGTATTATAACAAAAACTGTCACAACAATGTCCTATTAGTTCTTATATATCATTAATAACTTAAATATCTATCTAACATTTACACTTTAAAGTAAATTAAAGCACAATGTATTTAATAATGTTCTTATATGTTCTTTACCAATTATGATAGCTATGAATAGCATGACATTGATAGCAAAGGGCAACAACTTAACAATATTGTTTGCCAAACAAATGTATAATATATAGGCCTAACAGAAATAGATGTTAAAAAAAGTAGGAAAAATGTACTCACCAATAGTAATTGTGGCTTCTAGTCTAATGTTTGGATCTAGACCGTCGTCGGTCATCAATTGCAACAATCTAGGTACAATCCCTTGTTGTATCACAGAACTCTTTTGCCGATTACTGCCTATCACAGAATTCTTCAGTGTCACTAAGGCTTCCATTACTTTTTCAGGGTTCGATGAGTATAGCTCGTCGATGTAGGACCGCGAACTCTCAATATCCTTTCGAAAACTTTATAGGTTATAAGATCCATTACAAAATAAGATTTGAACTAGAACCAAGGGCAAAAACATTTTATCTTACCATAAAAACTGTTAGCTGCGGCATCCTTTGTGATTTCTACGCAGCACAGTTAAAAATATCAACGTAACTATTTTCTACAACCGATTGGTGAATATGCTGTCGCTGTCAGCTCATTCATTGAAATTGAAACACCCAGGGACAAAAAACGCACACTAGAAACATCTGTCACAAGTTACCATATGTGTTCAACTATCACGAATAACCCAGATAATAAATATTATTTATCCTTGAATACAGTCAACAAAAAAATCTCAGATAGGTTCCTGGGTACCATAGGTATTAGGTACAATAACTCTATGACTTGATGTCACATTGCGATATTATGACAATTTACATAATTTGACACTTGACAATTATTAGAAAGTTTTGGTATTGTCCTCTACTTGTTGTTTCTACACTTTTCTGTAAAGTTTTCCATATATAACAACATTTGGAATGTGTTCGGTATTTTAGAATTTCATAAGAATATTACAATGGCTGATTCAGGTGTAGATACTGGCAATGAAAGTAGCGACAATCCTGTTTTCGACCATTCGTACTGCGTGCTAGAATTTAATCCTCCGGCAATACCAATAAATCTAGCAGGTCAGCCGATGCCTATAGACTTCTTAGGAGAGCCCCATGAACACATTGGTAAAATAAAATGCTCAACTAAAGCCCGACATTGCAGACTAAAATATCGATATGGAGGTTCAATTTGTTCGTCCCGAAATAAAAAACTACGATTTGCTGCATCTACTAACAATACAGAACTCGTCGAAAAACTATTACTTTCAGGCGCAGATCCGAATTGTTCAGATGAACACAAAAGAAGTCCTTTGCACCTAGCAGCTTGTCGTGGTTATGTTGATGTTATAAAAACGTTACTAAGACATGGTGCTAATCCTAATATTAAAGATACGCTCGGTAACACGCCACTCCATCTAGCTGCATGCACTAATCATATCCATGTAGTTATAGAGTTACTTGATGCAGGCACAGATGTAAGTTCACATGATAAGAATGGTCGTAACCCTATTCAGCTAGCTCAGAGTAAATTGAAATTAATACAGATGAGACCAAGTGGAGCTGGCCATTTTGAAGAAACTAAACAGCTTATCAGTGAAATTTGTTTAGTTGTAGAAATGATGTTAAAATATATGAAGATACAAAAGGCAGATGCTGGTGAATTAGAGTCTGTTCGTGTGAGATTGGAAAATGTGAGCACAAGAGAACAAGTTGACTCTGAAGTACAAAACCTTCTTGACAGCCTTGACTCGTTGAAACTGAGATAAATAGTTGTGTTTATAGAAATTAAAGACTGTTAATGTTATAATAGTTCTGAATAAGATTAAGTAATTCAATTGTAAACAAAGTCAGTGTCATTATATGTTATTTTGTATGTTAAGATCAAATTTACAATTTACAGAATAAATATGACAAATTTTCAGCTTATTGTTAAATAAGTATTACAAATAATTTGTCTTTTGATTTATATGTAATGTTAAGTATATGTTATACTATTGAGTGTGACTTTATTCACTTAAAATTAGTTCTGAAATCAAACATACTAAGCCATAACTAGAAAAAACTTGTTATATTACAGAAATAAATATGTGAATATATTTTTCAAAAGTTTTGTTACATTTATGAAACATCCAAAAGCAATTGTAACGACATATGTATTATATGTTGGATATCTTTCTTTTAATTAAAGTTTATAGAAGCATAAAGCAATATATACCCCTTTCCAAAGAATAAAGTAATTTCCTATGCTTATACATGGGAGATGTAACTTTATTCTTCGAAAAGGGTGATATAGTACTCTGACATGAATAAATATCACTGAAACTAATTTAAAGTTACTATATTACACATATTATATGTTTTAAGCGTTTTGAAGAATTACTTGTGAGCTTGATAAATGTATAAATTATGAACAACTAGTGAATTTTATATTCATATTAATCAGAAATTTTGAAAAACCAATTATGAATACATTAAAGTATGAACATTTTGGATTAGCAATAGAACAGTTTTGTTACATAAGTGAATATGTATAGGCATATTATCATCATCTTCCTGCACTTATCCCACTCTAAGTGGGGTCGGCACATCATGTTATTACAATCTGTCACATGATTTGGGTGCGTTTTTACAACCGGCCGTCTGCCTGACGTCAACTTACCTCAGTCGTATTTTACGACACCTCGGTAAGAAAGAGGGTGGTCTATTCTACTAAACAGGATACCACACGGTGGGTCAACTTACCTTAGTCGCCTTTTGCGACACCTTGGTAAGAAATGAGGGTGGTACTATTCTATTCAGCCGGATACCACACAGCTAATATATAGGCATATTATGTTTACACATTCAGAAGTTTCTCAAAACGATTAAATGATTCAAATTTTACATACATACATATATAGATTATATATATTAAGCATATTTTGTTTTGTTATAAATAAAACAACTTAATTAATATGCAACCATTTAATGACAACATTTAACATTTTTACCATAAGTTTAAAATAAAATGGAATGGTAAAATATATTTTCAATTTATTTTCACTTTTAATTTTATTCCCTTACCCAATCAAAATTTTATAAGTTAATGGAATATGTAGTGTGGAATGTACTTACTACAAAAACGTGCAATTTTAAAGTTAAACAATAAAAATAAATATATAAAGATTCATACACACAAGTAAAACTGATTGACATCAGTTAACCACAAGAATTTTTTAAGAAAAAGAGAACTTTGCAGAAATATCGATGAAATTTTTCAAAAATCAAAAGTGTAAAAAAAGTTTATTAGGAACTACACCTTTAATAATTTTAGAGATCACAGGGGATTTTTAAAATATGCGACAAAAGTGTAAAAAATAAATACTTCCTGTGAGATACAATTGTGATGATTAGCAAAATTTATTTGTCATAGAAGAAATTTTCAAAATGAACCCTTCCTTTGTTTTGTAAACACTAAAACATTTTAATTATTAAAAAAAATTTACAAACGTTATTTAACTACCTAAATTTAGTTGTTTAATAAATGTAGCAACATTACGACTTATAGGTTTTGAGATCCTTAGAAATTTACATTGCAATATAATTTTTAGTACCAGCATAATAAATATAAATATAATTCATGAACCATATTAATGGTTCATGAATTATATTTATTATTTATATTATGTAATTATATCAACGTACGTATTAACGTTCGTTGATTAAAGTTTACGTTTCTTTGTTAAAACATCACGATATTTATTTTAATTTACTTTTGACATTAAGACGAAATGTTACTGAACGTTTTTAAGACTTTATATAAAGAAAGTTTAAAAATCGGTATGAATTTAGAGCGGATATTACAAATAAAAGTCTACTCTTTAAAAAAAATAAAAATAATAAAAATTAAGATTTGTAAATTTATCAACATGGTTCAATAGGCATTAGGAATCTTTGATAGAGTGAATCATTTAATTTAGAAAAATTTCAAGAGCAATTATGCAAGAAATTATTATGTACAAAGGGAAAAATGATGGCATAATATTTAAAATCCAGGATTTAATCCAAATATATAAACACTATAGTGATGTAACTATTATATACATTTTAATTAATAATATATTGGACACTGGTACATACATTAAATATAATATTAGGAATACAGTGTAGGTACAGGAAATTGAATAGTCATAGATAAATTTTACATCGTTGTTCATAGCCGTCAAAAGTAAATATTTCAAAAATTAAAATAGTTTAAAGCAGCTAAATCAAATACGTTATTAAAATAATATTATTTAAAAAAAATATTATTATTTTTGAACAATTAATTCAAATATCTGCTATTTTTAGTATTCTGATAAAAAAAACAATTGTACACAATAAAATATAATTAAATATTTAATTTCAAACCACAAAAACATACATCATTTCCTCGTTTTGTGCTATTTGGCAAACATCTGGAAATATACAAAAACTATACTATTAAATAGAGTATAAAATGTATTAAAATTTAAAATATTATGTATAGAAAAAGGCAGTATGAAGAATAAGATTAGGCACAGAACTATGGTGTTCAGATTAAACTAACAACAATATCCAAGAAAATATTTATCACAGAAAGTTTATAAAATATTAAACTAATACTGCTAAAATATATTAAGTAAATCAATAATATTCCATTCCGCTAATTTAATTATAATCTATTACATTTTAAAATCATTATTAGTGTGCTAAGCGCGTGTTCTAGCGACATCTAGTGACCGTTGTTCCAGCGCCATACAAAAGCGATGGAGTAGCTTAAAAAAACTCGCACTGAGCCCACAGCACTTTAATCAGCTGCCTATTACCCATAACAATATTACACGCATACCGTATATTTAAAATAGATTTCATTAAATAAGGCAAGAAAAGCTTAACTTTCTTCAAACTGATAAGTTTATGAGCCTTAAAGACTAACAGCGTCACCAGACGGGGGAAAATTTGCATACGTCTTTAGAATAACCGCGATCACTATTTATTACCTACGAATCATAGTAAAGTCTAAAAATGGCCATATTTATTGTACCGACAAAACATAATTCATTAATTTGTTTCGTAACTAGATAGGTCGTTTAAAACACACTGAATCTAGAAGGCGATTTTGTCCTCGATTAAAAAATAAACTTCGTTTTAAAAAAAATTGATAATAAAAATATAGAAAAAGTAAATCAGTAATATAAAATAACCATTACGATTTTAGGTTTGCGCAAAATCTAATAACACGACAGTTTGTGTATAATTCAGTTAAACTGACACCAAATATAGAAAGTCGTTTATAATTACTTAAATAAAAATTAATAAACAGCTTCAAGTAAAGGCACAATCTACTTTTGCGCAACACAAAAGTTGACCACTAATAACGTAATAACAATAACTTGAAAATAAAATAAATTTTTCAGTGCAAAATATTTGGCACTCTCTTTGTGCATTTCGATAGCAATGACTAGTCATAATTACGCCCCATTTGGAAATAAATTTACTTAAAAATATTATCACAATTTTAGTTTTAAATAACGGATGCACAAAGTTTTATTTACATTTTTTGTGATTATACATTATATATAAATATTGTGATGAATAATTGGAATGGATAACGTAAACATAATAAGAAGATATTTAGCTGTACCCTTATTTAATAAACACACTTTTGTATTAAATAGTACAAGTGCGTCTTCTGGCACAACCCTTATTAAAATTGTAACGTAAGTTATTCATATAATTAACTTTATCATTTCGCACAAACGGCTCGGCAAGTTACTGAAGAAACGTCGGCCATCACAGCCAAATACAGAATAAATAAACGTTATTTAGCATCTGGCACCAATATATTAACTATATTAGGGAATATTTCGGCTTGTATAGGTCCATACTCAACAAGTTCACCATCCACAGTGAGATAACCATTTGGGCCATCTGGAACTATTCTAAATGCACTAACTGGAATCATTTTTATATAATCAGTGTTTATTTCCGCATGATTACCCTGACTCATGCCTACGAGGAAGGAAAATACTTGCGACCTAGATATTCCCGCTTTGATAATAAGCATCCACATCACCCCATCTGATAGTTGGGAACGCGGGGCGAAGAGTAAATCCTCACCAATATAAGACTGATAGGATACGTGAACCATTACAAACTCACCCTCCTCGTGTACCCAATGCGAGGGTAATTGAGACATTAGCGAAGGTAAATGGGAAGCGGGACCGTGCATGCACGCGTGTACTGGCGACCGCATTTCCGAACCATTACTAGTCATACTGTGATATTCGGAACCTCGAGTGCTGTGGAACACACTCCTCCTGGAATTTACTGAATACCAGGAATCCACTCGCTGATGCCTGTTGCCGTTGACAGTACTTGCGAATACTTCGGAATTTTCATCGCAGTCGAAGAATGCTTCTACGTCGGGCGAATCGAGCGCGCCGTCGTGACTGACGCTATGGCCGATAGTTAGCGGGTGTTTTGGTTTCGGCAAGTTACTTATATCCTTTATTTTAGCATAACTCACTACACCTTTGTATCTCCTCAGTCCGACGAGCCGGGCGAGTGCCCAAAGTGTAAACCTTTGTCCTCCGATCGCCCTTAATCTTTCACTTTCTATATCGATGTCTGATAGCAAGCCCCAGCCGACCGATAAAAAGGAAAACATTATCTGTAACAAGATAATTTTTTGCTAATTAATATTTAGGTTTTATAAATTGATTTTCATTTCGTTTTTCAATTGTGTATATATTTTACACTTTTTACTTTTAAAATTTTTACTACTAATGATAATTCTGCGAAATACCGTTTTATACCACAAACAAGGTCACAAAGTACTCATTAAAATTGACTCTATGGACAAAGTTTCAGAGCTAAAAGGCGTTAGTCACAAACCGAAACTGGTGTACTGTCTGAATAACTACCAAATGTAAATAGATACATACATGTGCCATGGGGTATATCCTATAGGCATAATAAATACACGCCAAATAATCGCGTAGATACAGCTGAGAGTTATTATATATAGGAGAGCCATAGACAGGACTGTGAGTACACAAATAAGAGCGGGAAGATGAGAGACGAATATTTATCTTTCTCTAATCACATATAAAAAAGAGAGACAGGTAACCCCTTTTGCTTTATCTTTTTTTTCGTTTGGTGGTGGACACATTTTAGGCTGGCTCTTTTACTGTAATATGGGATAGATAACTCTATGGGATGCGGGCGTAATGTGGACTTGCATGAATTGTCATATCCTCACTACGACCGCGGCACTCGTTTGTTTTGACGGATGCATTCAATTGAATAGTGTAGCGTTATATCCGAAGGTGAAAAGGCTCAAATTATTAGTTGATAACTTAATCGTCTATTCGTTGGGGGAACGGCTCAATATGGGCTAGAAATATATTGCTTCATAGTACCAATAAGAATTTCAAGTATGAAAATATATTATTATTATAGTAACATTTATTAAATAACAGTTAAGAACGCGTTATAACTATTTCGTAGAACAGCGATAAAAAGTCCTCCAATTCAATACATTTTAAAACAAAATAATATCTATACTTATAATAAATCTGTAGAGAGGTCAATTCTGTAACTGGAATATATTTCCAAAATAACTATCAGGGGGTGATTAGGGATCGATACTGATGCCAAAAATGCAATCAGTAAAAATTTTGTCTGTCTGTCTGTCTGTCTGTCTGTATAACCGTTATAGAAACAAAAACTACTCGACGGATTTTAACGAAACTCGGTACAATTCTTTTTCATACTCCTGAGCTGGTTATAGTATACTTTTCATCACGCTACAATCAATAGGAGCAGAGCAGTGAAGGGAAATGTCGGGAAAACGGGAGAAGTTACTCCATTTTTTAAGCTTCCTTCGCGTGTGCAACCTTGATGGTTAAAGCTACACAGAAATCATGTATGACGGAAATATATAAAAAATATCCCACGACACCATATGTCTATCTTTTATGGTTGACTCACAATAAGACGTGTAACTCCCGATAGCTTAGCAGTTCGAAGCTTTCTGGTTATATTTGTCTACTCCTACGTTTATATCACTCTCAGTCATTCCTAAATAAAAAAGTGAATAGTATTAACCATTGTATAAAAAAAGAATCATTGAAATCGGTATAGAAACACCAAAGTTATACATGAAATACGCTAATAATAAGCCATCGCGCGTGAATACTGAATCATGCTATAGGGATTATCACTACATAGTATAAAACAAAGTCACATTCTTTGTTTGTCCCTATATCCCTATGACTGCTTAAATCTTTAAAACTACGCAACAGATTTTGATGCGGTTTTTTTAATAGATAGAGTGATTCAAGAGGAATGTATAATAACATTCAATATGGAGTAGAGAAATACTGTAATGTTTCTAATGTGATGTCGTAAATAATTACTTTTTTTTCTTTATAATTAATAATTACTTTGATGTTAGACATAGCAGGAAATCTTCTTGGTATAGGGAGAGGGGAATTGTTTTTCTTCAAATTTAACGCGTGCGGGCCACGGGCAGTAATGAATAAATTAAAACTACTGGATCGATTTTAATATTTTTTTTCACTAAGTGACATAGGCTATATATTTTATACCCGTGCGAAGCAGGGTAGGCCGCTAGTTATTAATAAAAATTTATTCCTTTATAAAAAAAATACCTTACATTAACTTAATATAGCTCATACAGCTCATAAATAATTTATAAGATTACTATAGAGGAAAAACAAAATTAATTTGTGTTTTTAATAAAATTAACTTATTAAAGATCTTTGATCTAGAGGACTTTGTAACGCTGTTAAATAAAATCGGTTGTAAACAAATTATTAATAAGGTGTTTTATGAGGTTTTTTAGAGTATAAAATATTTTTTATTTTTTCATGCTAAATCAAAAACAAATGTCATACTAATTAGGGACATCACTTGGAGAGGCGGATAAATAATCGATTTTGTGTTATGATACATTGATTTCAACAAACAACGCATATCTTATCATAAAAAATAAGAAAAAGAGGGTAAATAATATAATCTATTTTTTTTATCAATAATTATTGTTTAGAAAATCGATTATGTATTAAAAATCGATTATAATAATGAAATAATCGATTAATATAAAAAGCGATTCACGTCCGTAATACTAATCAGTATATTTATATCGTAGCGCATAAGGATTGCCTTTGTTTTTATGCTGATTCCTAAAGACTAACAAATTAGTATGTTTTTATAGCCTCATTAAAAATATTATCAACTAATACCACTGATTAAAGTTTCAAGTATCTTTTCGATGTCAATTTACACATATCATAAGAAAATAATAACGCCGATAACACGTTTACGTAACTTTATAATACACTGGCCTTCATCGAGGGGATTAAATACATCAAATTACAAAATATATTTTTTCATTTAATGGGACCATAGAAATCGATTATTTCTAGATATTAGTGACTGACAATCCACTTAACGGGCTATCAATAAAAATCCAAATTTGCAGGTACTAGACCAGTGTGCTTAGTACGAGTTTTTTTTAATCTACTCGATCGCGATAGCGTCACGCCTTTTTGTATAACGCCGCAATAGCGACATCTAGTGACTGCTATTCCGGCGTCATACAAATTGGTGTTACGCTAACGCGGTCGAGTAGTTTCAAAAAACTTAACTAATCACACAGTTGATTTTGCAACCTCGATGATACTTCTAGGTTTCGCCGTGTGATATCCGGTTTAGTAGAATAGACCACCCTCTTTCTCGAGGTGTCGTAAAATACGGCAGAGGTAAGTTGACATCAGGCAGGCGGCCGGTCGTAAAAACGCAACCAAATCATGTCACAGCCTATTTATAACATGTTATGCCGACCCCACTTGGAGTGGGATAAGGGCAGAAAGATGATGATGATACTTCTAAGTTTAATAGTAACAAATCCAGTAAAGCTTAGCAAATTGACAATTCGAAAACACTTTAAACCTTTTGGTAGGTTTAACATTAATAAACATTTTAAAACAATGGACCTTTTTGAATACTTGACATTTGTAATCTCATAGCGTATAATTAATTAACTGCACGAAAAAACTTTAGGTAATTTCATCCAGTTAACCTTGGGTGTTGTAGGTGATTGTTTATTATTAAATTAAAACTTACACTTGACTTAGTTTCGACTCTAACAACATCCATGTGAGATGATTTTCCTCTTACAAGCGCCATAGACATTCCCGTCAGGTTTTGAGGGATATAAGGTTCACTGAAAGAAGAAAAAATACATTAAACATTTTACCCTTCATTTCAAATTGAGGAAATCAATAGCCTAGGTTCATGAAAGCGTATTTGTTAGGGGAGGGAGCAGTTGTGATCCAGAAGGCGACTAAATAAAGCTCACAGAGTTACAAATTTCATTTATTATATTAATTCTCTTTCGTACAAGGAATCGCTTAAAATTAAACAACGATTTCATTAATGTGCCCTACATTTCAACTCGTGGAATGAATCGATGCAAAATGGTAATGGATCATTGTTTCAAAGTCTCAATAAACGACAATAGACATTGGTCGAACGCGCGATAAACGCGCTCATTTGTTTCAATAATCCAAAAAATTTGCCACTAAAACGGGTATTGTCTTCAAACAAGGAAAAAGAGTTTTTGCGTTCAATTGAAAAAATAATAACTGACGACCACTTTTTCTAAGAAAGACAAGTCATAACATCATAATAGATTACCGAAATGGATTAAAAGATTAAAAATGATTTAAAAAAAAAATTTTGAACGCACATGAAAAAAGATGAAAAGCAAACTCATGACTTAGATGGACTGTAAACTTTTATTAAATTTATATAGTTAGTTTAAGGTTATATCTTTATTAGATACTGAAGTGACGACCTGGCATTTTCCCAGCGTTGGGAACCACAATCCGACAATGCGGACAAACAGGCTAAACATATATGTGCAGATCAGACGTTCCCACAGTTCGGTAAATACTGCTGAAGAAACTTTTTCATCGATAATTTTCATTGTTTTCAGCTAATTACATTTTTACTTATAACGACCCGCAACAAAAACCATCTAAGTTACTCTGTTAGGCCACTTACACTTTGTAAGAAATGTATTGTGTGTAAATGTAGTATTGACGTAAATTATAACAATGACCAAGTTGTTACCGTGAACAAGTTATATGAAGGTCGTTGTTGGACAATCTTCATACCTAGTTAACCAACTCACTTTCTATATATTATCGTATTAAAAAGAAAGACAGAAAACCTTTACTTACAACGTAAACTAAAAAGAAATAAAAATATTTAAAGAAGTACTTTTAATGAGGGTAAAAAGCAGGCATATGTAAATGAAAGAATCGAAAAAAAAACAAATTTAATTTTTACTATAAATAGGGTTTACATCTGAGTAAAATAGGAGGAATAAAGAGCGTAGTTTGGGTATTGAAATTAACTTTTCTTCTTAACGTTGACTCATCACGACCATTAGATGCCAAGCGTCTCGATCTTTATAATTTGTATTGCTTAGACTAATAGGCACAATTTCTTTGAGCTTTTAGTGACCCAACGAATAAAATGAGAACTATCTTACGTTACATACCTCACTTATCCACACTCACATACCAAATGATTTAAAAAAAAAAACTCCCTATTAACATTGGTTCTGTTATGTGTAAATTTTTCGGTTATTTAACTCGGTTTTAACTCGGTGAAATTTATAACAGGAATGGGTGGTGCCTTCCGCTATAGGATACGTCGACCAACATCCCTGTGTATGGGATTAATTTACGCCTCATGACTTAAATAATCAACAAATACATGCTCCACTTTGATATTAAAAAATTCCATACTAAATTTTGTTAGTAGAATTGACCTACGTAGTCAAAACAGATAAGAGAAATCAGGAATTTCCAGGTTTTGTTAACGGCATTGTGAACTCATGATATAATGAAACTTATAATGATTATTAATGATATACATATTATCACAATAAATCATTATTTACAATTTGGAAAAAACTTCAAGTTACATAATGTTTTCGCTACAGTCATTTAAACAAAAATATTGCGAAGGTGAAAGTTTTTGCGATCAATGCTAAAGTGGACGAGTGGTTCGGTAAGGCTATAACAATAAAATAGTTATGAAATTATGATATAACACAGAATTTACAGAACAACACATATGCTTGTGTAACATGTGTTTACGAATTAATTACTTTAGTAAAGCCTCGGCCAACTTTTTAGTGTATCAGGCGTATAACAGCCAATATGTACGACCAACCGAAATAATGTCACAAAGTGGGAGGCGTAATCAGAGAGGGGTACGAATGCAATGCCTAACGAACTATCTCGCTATTGTCGCGTCTCACAACCCCTTTACAACATTATTACGTTTTGTTCCCATGGACCTCACATCAAAAACGTTACAATATGATATAATTGTCATTACCCACAATTCACTAACAGAATGAGATAAAAATCTTACAAGAATCCATACTGTTATAAGTGCGAAAGTCGCCAATAGGTAAACTTTTTACTTTACTTTAATATAATTGCCATTACCCATAAGGCAATCGCAAAGCCTATCTGTATTTAAAACGCGTGTTAAACAACATTTTATGTATCTTGCTGTGTTGCAGTGGCATTTGAAGTGTGACGATTTATATATACTATGTATTTTTAATTTAATTATATTTTTATGTCTATGTTTTTATGTATACATTTATGTATACGTATGTATATATATCGTTATTAATATTATTGGTTTTATACACACCATCTACTATATATCTGTGGCTGTTCTTTCATCGACCTGGTTGTCTAGAACAGGGCTTCTTAAACTTTTTTATATAGCGACCCCCTTCAAGCTTAGGAAATTTTAAACAACCCCCTCCTCCATATAATGAAATATATATTAACCGTAGATGTAGATGTAATATCGCACTATTTTACAATGTAAATAACAGTTTTGCATAGCCACTTTTTCAAAAAAATATTTATAATAAAACTACAATAGTATTTTGTATGATTTTTATTTGTATTTATACTTGAACATAGTGTGTATACTAATTTTAAAATTTTATTTATAATTGTTGTTAACTAACCAATCATAAATTTAATAAAATCTATTTAATTAAATTTAACGAAAAGGGGTAATGAAGGAACTTAGGAGGAGAAATATCAATAAATCTTTGTTAGAAAAGTTCTTTAAAGGTCAGCTGCAGCCATGTAGTTGTATCAATAATGATTGAAAAGTATCAGATCTTTGCGACGCCTTTTGCTTCCAGTAGTCCACACCACAGAGATTACGCGCGACAGTTTAAAAAGCCCTGGTCTAGAAGATATCGCTATTTAGCAATAGGTCCGCCTCGTTGTATTATTATATATTCTTATATTTTAGATAATTATTTTTAGTTTTTACTTTTATTATGTTTATTCATTCATTATAATTGAAGATACCCCAACGCTTACGAAACAAATTCGCGAGTGAAGTAAGAGCTTAAGCTGATCCAACCAGTCCAATACATTTTTTCACGTTTCATATTTTTAGCATTAAAATGGCTCGTTATAATATAATTCTACAGTATGATACATTCATGTAGACGCTTCGACGAGATAAATAAACTCACAAAGAAACTGGAACGACGCTATAAGGTCGCATATAGAAAGAGGTTTACCTGGCCAAGGTAAGGCCAACCAAAACGGAAAAATAAAAGTAAACTTTTTATTTCATTCCACTCCTATATTAAAATACTAGTAGAACACGCGGCTATGATTGCCTTCAATATTCAAATACTCTCAATTATGCACTATATTGTTGAAAGGTCCCGAAGGAAAACTCTTTCCTTTAATTTCGATTTCCTGAAAGAGATCGCTGATTTAGTGATAAGGCCGCCTGTTGTACATTATCTTGTTTCCTATATTTTTTTTTGTATATCGTCTACGTGAAATATAATCCTCCTGCCCTTATCCCTTAAGTATTTTAAGACCGGCCTGCCTGACGTCAACTTACCTTAGGTGAATTTTACGACACCTCGGAAAAAAGGGGGTGGTCTATTTTACTTAGCCGCATGCCACACGGCGGGTCGACTTAGCTTAGTCGCCTTTTACGACACCTTGGTAAGAAATAAGGGTTGTCTATTCTACTCAGCCGAATACCACAGGGAATGAGTACGTGAAATATGTCTTATTTATTTATTTTTTTTTCGTTTAAGATTTATTTTGTGCAATAAAGGGTATTTGTTGTAAAGACGGTTCAGTAATTTTTGAGTATATCGTGTAGAGACAAACTAGACTGCTGTAGTGGACTAGCGTGTATATTGATAACTATTTTAATTAAGTTATCAGAATAACTTTTTTAAATTTAATACAAAATTACAAACAGGTATTTCTGGAAATTTACAATTCATGCTAATAATGATGTAGCTGTTTGCACAAAAACTAAGATTAAATTAAATTATAAAATTAAATTTAAAGTACTTAATTCTCGTTTAAATTTAAAAGTTTTTCTTATAAGCACGATTAAAGGTTATTCGTATAAAAGCCAACATTCAGTTTCAAAATACAAATAAAAATATAGAAAAGGTATTTCATTCTTATTTTGTTAATATCTATACATTTTATAAAACAAAGTCCGTAAAAGCAGTATGTCTGTCTGTGGTCAATAATACAATAGTTGCCGGACCGATAATAACATCTATACATACATGTATTATAGAACAAAGTCCCCATAGCTGTCTGGCTATATGTGATAAATTTTCTTAAAATGCACTGAACGGACCGTTTAAGTCAAAAGTACATTATGTAAATTTACTAAAATATAATGCTGGAAACATTTTAACACGGGCGAAGCCGCCGGTAGTTACAGCTTGTAACAAATACTAACATTTATCAATCATTTATTTTCTAATAAACTACTATTTTATTTATCAATTATAATAAATAACTAATACTAGCCGCTCATGACCTTAAAACTATTAGTCATACAAATATGATAAGTAGTATACAAAAGGATCAAAGTCGCAATGCATTCGAACTCAGCAATTCCTTTGTTATGTCATGATTATCATGTTACGTAAAAAAGCTAGTAATATTGGTTACTAGCGTGCTATATTTCTCTTTTATGTCATGTTTATTAATATTGTAAGAGTTGTTAAATATTATTTACCGCGCAGCATGATATAGTTGCGTGGTACTATCCTACAGCTATTTAAAATCTGCCTCTTTTTTGGAGAGAAGATATGGAGTATTAAGCTACCACGCTGCTCCGATATGTCGTTATAAACAACAGACGACACCTATTTGTCTAAGCGAAACAAATATTAACGATCAACATAGACCTAGATGACAGAGCTTCTTATAATCGTGCCGAATCCACGTGCGGAACGAGTCTGACGTTGTCCCTAAGAACTTCGCTACTTAAAACAACTAAGGCGTCTGAAAACATCATTCAACTTATTCTAAATCGGACATGTTAGAGCACACTATATACAATAACATGATATAATAGGAATACCACAATTCCCGTTCCGATATACTCTTCTCTTGTAAGTCAAACAAAGACTGACTGTCACTGAAACGTTTTATAAATAGGAAGGCTCCAGCGGAAACAACAACGGCACAATGTTGCCAACATTTCAATAAAAAAGGGCGCTATACACTTATTTCATGCCTGTGTTGCTATAAAATACAAAGCGGAAGTCAATGACGACAACAGACACATAAATATAACAATTTGCTTTTGTTATTTGGCGACCCCGCACCGGAAAGCGCAGTGTTTTAAGAACCCCTACTAGATGAACTGACGACCTCAAAAAGGTCGCGGGTAGCCGCTGGATACAAACGGCACAAAAACGTGTGTTCTGGAGATCCCATGAAGAGACCTATGTCCAGCAGTGGACGTCCATCAGTAGAAAAAGTAGAAATGTGCAGTGTCAAAATCTTATAAAGTCAATTACAATTCGCATCCTTTTCAGTGTAATTTTTATACTTCAACCAAACCTGGGTAATCTGAGATCATAAAAGTACTTAGTGCGGTAAGCCGAGAGTAATTATCTCATAAAAGCAAATATGTATTCTTTTGTATAAAGATATATCAAAGCTAAAAATATAATTTAAACATTTTAGATAACATTTTGTTTTACTCGTGCGACGTCTGCAAAGATTGCTTTTGAGAGGTCACTCTAAAGTTATTTTTCTTGTTCTTTAATATTTATAATCTTAATTAATATGCAAGCGCTCAGTTAGTCGGTTAGACCCCTGTCAATTTAATAGTTTTACGAGCACGAAATGAAAGGAGTTGGTCATAATAAATGTGATAAATAAGAATTTTAATTGTCGCTCATAATTTCTGAACGTAATCAGACAAGTTACCAGTTTTAACTTGTTTATACTAATTATATCTGACCACAACAACACATTAAGGGTAAACTAGTTTTTGCTCGGTAAGCCGCATATAGCAAACATATTAATAAGGAAGTGAAATAAATATACCTTCTATTTCCTCTGACTATTTTATGTTTACAATTTTTTTTAATTTAGATTATCGTGAGTGGTCATCATCCTCCTGCCCTTATCCCACTCTAAGTGGGGTCGGCACAACATGCTATAAACATGCTGTAACATGATTTGGCTGCATTTTTACGACCGGCTGCCTGCCTGACATCAACTTACCTCAGTGGTATTACCGTCGTACCTCAGTCGGTAAGAAAGAGGGTAGTCTATTCTACTAAACCGGATACCACACGGTGGGTCAACTTACCTTATTTGCCTTTTACAACACCTCGGTAAGAAATGAGTTTCGTCTATTCTACACAGCCGGATACCACATTGCGGGTCGACTTACCTTAGTCGCCTTTTACGACACCTCGGTAAGAAATGAGGGTGGTACTATTTTATTCAGCCGGATACCACACGGCGTTATTTTATGTTTACAATATTTTTGAATTGAGAATATCGTGAGTGGTATGCATAGTTAATGTATAGAAACCGTCTATACTTACGTCTTATTCTATCTGGTAATGGTAACTAGTTTCAAAACCATACTGGACTTTATATTCATGAAGTCTTTTTACGATAACGCCGTATAAAGTAAGAAGCGACCTGTTACTATCCCACTGCTGAAAATAGGCCTCTTCTCTTCGTTTTTGGAGAGAAGGTTTGGAGCTAAGACCTACCACGCTGCACCAATGCGGTTTGGTAGGTTACACATATCTCCAGAATTCTCTAGAGATATGCAGGTTTCCTGACGATGTTTTCCTTCACCAAATAGCGTCTGATAAATTGGAATTATCAATTAGGCACATATGTTATAACAGAAAAACTCATTGGTGTCTGCCCGGGTTTGAACCCGTGACTTCCTCGAAAGAGTCGCACGGCGTTACCGCTGGGCTTCTATCGTATTTCTTTGTCTATATATAAAACCGCAGACCAAACAATGTAATAATTATCCGGAAGAGCGCCAGACAAAATGTTGAGGAAAACGGACGCGAAAATAACCAAAAGTGTCATGTCATGCAAGTACAAAGAAATTAGTTTCATCTTTTAAAGATACTATTCTTAATTCATCATCATCCTCCTACCCTCTTTCCCCCCTATGTGGGGTCGGTACAACATGTTGTCACATGATTTGGCTACGTATTTTACGACCAGCCGCCTGCCTGACATCAATTTACCTTAGTAGTAGTTTACGAAACCTCGGTAAGAATAGAGTGGTCTATTTTACTCAACTGGATACCACACGGTGGGTCAAGTTACCTTGGTCGACTTTAACGACACATCGGTAAGAAAGAGGGTGTTCTATTTTACTCAGCCAGAATATAACCTACCTACTTAACCTAACACGAAAAAAACATACTATTTTTAATTATTAGCAAAAAACAAACAATAGCAATATATGTAATGTCGCTATTCTAGACAAATTCTAAAACAGGAAAATTTTTGCAACATATAGTTGTACTGAGAAAACAATTTAAATATCATTAACCTTTAAATAGTAGTTGGCATTTATACTATCAACATCGTATTTTACACGTTTATTTTAATTTCACCTCTATGTATGTAACTGACTCCTTATTACCTAATTTTGCACTTTGAACTGCCAGATTAAATCTGGCAAAGTGCAAAATGCAAAAAAAGTCAATTCAAACTTTATACTCTTATCAAGAATATAATAATAAGAATATAAACTAACAATTGCCAGCAGCTTCGCCCGCGTGGAAAGATTAAAACCGTAATATAGTCTTTTGATAACCACAAAAATAGTTAAAGTAGGACAACCTTAAAAGCTAGACATATGCTATCGCGGACTTTTATTTAGAACTTTTAGAGGGAAACAATTTTAAAATACACGATTTTTGAATAACTATTACCATTTACTCAGCGTATGCAAGGAAACCTTTAAATTTTGCGTTTTTATTTATTTTTTATTGCTGCTCCTCTCCTATTCATCTTAGCGTGATATTATATAGCCTATAGCCTTCCTCAATAAATGTTACACTAAAAGAATGACACATAAACAAAAACACTACTGGCGATCGAAGTCACAGGTAAAAGCTAATTTGTAAATAAATGAACGAGAGAATTAACGTAGAAAGTAAAACGTAGAAAATTTTTAGTTTGGATCCAAAAACGTATTACAACTGTCTCTATTAAAAGCTGAGTCATTCAATACTAGTTATGACGTATCGCTTACGATTATTACCAAGATAAACAATTTGTATTCTGTGCGCAGTTTTATAACGTGACAGTCGTTATTTTCAAGTTATGTTTGTAAGTCTGGATCACTAGAAAATGTAATGAAATTTATGGAACTAGCATTCTCCTGCCCTTATCCCAAGTAATCGTATCGTAAGTGGGGTCGGAACACGTGATCGGCCGCCTGCCTAATGTCAACTTACCTTAGTCGCCTTTTAAGACACCTCGGTAAGTAATGAGGATGGTCTATTCTACTCATCCGGATACCACACGGCGGGACAACTTACCTTAGTCGCCTTTTACGACACCTCGGTAAGTAATGAAGATGGTCTATTCTACTCAGTCGCATACCACACGGTGGGTCTACTTACCATAGTCGCCTTTAACGACACCTCGGTAAGAAATGAGGGTGGCCTATTCTACTCAGTCGGATACCACACGGCGGGTCAACTTACCTTAGTCGCCTTTTACGACACCACGGTTAGAAATGAAGATGGTCTATTCTACTCGGTCGCATACCACACGGTGAGTCAACTTACCTTAGTCGCCTTTAACGACACCTCAGTAAGAAATGAGGATGATCTATTCTACTCAGCCGGATACCACACGGCGAGTTAACTTACCTTAGTCGCCTTTTACGACACCTCGGTAAGAAATGAGAATGGTCTATTCTACTCAGCCGGATACCACACCGCGGGTCAACTTACCTTAGTCGCCTTTTACGACACCTCGGTAAGAAATGAGGATGGTCTATTTTACTCAGCCGGATTCCACACGGCACTTACCTTAGTCCTCTTTTACGACGCCGCGGTAAGAAATGAGGATGGTCTATAACCTATACCCAGCCGGATTCCAAACGGCACTTACCTTATTTCTCTTTTACGACACCTCAGTAAGAATTGAGGGTGGTCTATTCTACTCAGCCGGATTCCATACGGTACTGAGTCTAGGGAATATTAGGTTTATTATTTACTAGCGGCCTGCCCCTGCTTCGCACGGGTATAAAATATATATCCCATGTCAGTCAGTGTAAAAAAATGATTAAAATCGATCCAGTAGTTTTGATTTATTCATTACTGCCCGTGGCCCGCAAGCGTTAAATTTGGAGAAAAACAATTTCCTCTCCCTATACCAAGACGATTTCCTGCTATCTTTGGAATATCTAACTCATATAGTACATTTTTACTTATTTACTTTTACATTTTACCTATGTATTTTATTTTTACAATTAATTACAGAATGTCTTTAAACAAACTCTAAAAGATTCGAAGTGCTATAGGGCGAAGCGCGGCGTCCTCACGGCATTTTAAATCTGTAATATCTCCGAAAATGTTCACTTAAATTGCATGCTGTAAACGGCCATATTGATCTATATTAAATCAACAATTTATTTAAGGTACTCAATTGGATAAGGATTAATGCTGTATTGTATAAAAATTGCTTTGAACATAAGGCATCATTTTTCGTAAAAAGTAAATGAAAAAAACTGCTATTGTGGGTTATCCATAAGAGATAGATATATACCATCGCGGACTTTTTGTAGACCTTTTTAAGGTGTACAAATACTTAGTACATCATTTTGATAAATCTCGTAGGGTTTAGCCTGCGTTTGCAATGTAAGCGGAAAAAAATGTAATTATTTACAGAAACCTCAAAAATTACAGTATTTCTCTACTTCGTATTGAATGTTATTATACGTACAAACCTTCCTCTGGAATCACTCTATCTATTTAAAAAAACCGCATCAAAATCGGTTGCGTAGTTTTAAAGTTTTATGCGTACATACGGAAATATGGACTTTGTTTTATAATATGTAGTGACAATACATTATTGCCTACCTGATTAATATTTCCCGATCTAAAGCAATAAATATTGATTCCGAGGTCACATCCGGTCACTAACCTTCCATTCAATAAATAAAGATAAACATACATACACATATACCTACGTTATTTATAATTAATAGACTCTATAAGGATAATGTCGACTACGTAGTAAAAGAGCTCGATATTAATAAATATTTATCCATACTGTTATTAATGCGAAAGTTTGTCTGTCTGTCTATCTGTTAATGCTAATCCACTCGAACAATATTTAAAAAATACTAGCTGTGCTTGCGGCATTGTCCACGTTCAAATCTGTGTATTTAATTGAAATTTCGAACATAAAAGTGGTTATTGTAAGTTAACCATAAGAGGTAGAGATAGTGTCGTGGAATTTTATTATTTATTTGTATTTTTGTAGATCTACAATTCTTTAGTATAGTACTTTAATGTACCTCTATTGGTGGTAAAGCTCCCAGCAGGCGAGTTTTTTTATACTTTTACACTTCTTGTTTAACTCAATTTACAGAAAACAGTAATATGTTATTAATCTAAACCTTCGAGAAGAATAGTTCAATATATTTTGAGAAAATCGATCAAATCTAACGCTTTTGGGCCTTTGTTTTATAATGAGTACAGATGGGATATATAAAGCTTCACATAGCCCCGGTATATATACATGGGCTATGTGAAGAACCGACAATCCCGGATTGTAGGCGGTCAGATGTGATGATATCATCCTCACCATCTGTATGAGTGGCGATCCACTACAGTACCGTTTTCTAATAATTTCATTCAATTTTATGGAACGTTCTCGCTTTGCCAACTTTTCCGGATCGGTACAACATAAGTACCTTCAAAAAACGTATTTTTCACGCACTCGCTTTACGAGAGGTAGTGGGCGGAGGTGATTACTAGAGGTGAACCACGTGCTCATTTGCCATCCTATTCCATAAAAAAAAGATGATTGGCGAGTACAACTGAGTATGCCCTCTACACGATCGTACTTGCACTTAATCGTTTATAATCGCCGATTTCGAAGGGGTTACGAGGCCAGTTAAGAATGATCTAATATTTACTATGCCTTTTTTACTGTTCCTAAAGTTCAGTTGAACTTGCGCGTAAATATTGTACAAAATAAATATTTGCTCTTCACACGTTCATAACAATTTATGTAGCCCGTACTGGTTGGTAATTATTTGACTAAATAGTCTCAGGTTTTTTCCGATGTTTGTATATCGCTCAATCAGGTGTTGTTTGATTGTGGCTGATCTAGAAATTCGTTAATGTACTTTAATTTATGTGTCTATGCTATCTTTACTAGCCTTCTTTTATCAAAGGGTATCGCTGGGTGATATGTATGATCGTACTAGCTTCTAACCGCAATCGTTTGCTTGGACTTGTGTCGCGTGATAGGTTGATTAAAGCTGGCGCCTTTCAATGTCCTATTTCTGTAGAATTAACATTATTTCTACAGCCTATATGTTAGCCCGGTGTATAAGGAATATTTGTGCCATATTTTATCAATATTGGTTCAACGGAATCGCCGTGAGAGTAACAAACATACATCTATACTCCCAAACTTTCGCATTTAATATATTAGTAGGATAGTAGGATAAAATGTAAAAAAGTAACGGCCTGTTACAATATCACTGCTGGGTATAAGTCTCTTCTCTCCGTTTCTGGAGAGAAGGGTTGGAACTACCACGCTACCCCAATGCGGATTGGTAGGTTACACATATCCCCAGAATTCTCTAGAGGTATGCAGGTTTCCTCACGATGTTTCCCTTCACCGAAAAGCGTGTGATAAATTGCAATTATCAATTAGACACATAAGTTTTGATAGAAAAACTCATTAGTGCTGCCCGGAATTTGAACTCGTCACCTTCTCGAGTCGCAGGGTTTCACCACTGGGCTATCACAGCTCTCACGCAGGATAGGATGTATCGTATGATAAAACAGACGATCGCGTCGACGGTTGCACGATGATCGCCGATATATACGATCACACGATCAACAATCATTTCTAATAGTAGAGAGCCGGCATTCACAAAGTCGCAGGTATCATTAGTTTTGATATAAATACAGCTACAGGTGTGTGCAACGTATCTTTGACACACTTAGTTGTACGTATCGTGAAGTAGTTAATGTATCCTTGAAAAATGCATAATTAAATGATAACAAAGTCGTTGTTTGTGCTAGATATATAGCAGAAAACGAGAAATGGTTAAATTGAACTAAACAAATGCTAATGATCCAATTATTTGATCAATGACAAATAATTAGCGACTGAAATTGACGTGACCTAGTTTTAATTACTAATATAGTTTAAATAAGAAGTTATGATAGAATTATTTTGCTATAATCCACGTTTGTTAATAAAATCTAGGTAATCCTAAGTTAAGGATAAGGGCAGGAGGATGATGGATGTTGAATCCCTCATCCTCCTGCCCTTATCCCACTCTAAGAGGGGTCGGCACATGTTATAAACATGTAACCACATGATTCAGCTAGATATTTTACGATCGGCCACCTGCCTGACGTCAACTTACCTTAGTCGCCTTTTACGAAACCTTGGTAAGAAAGAGCATGGTTTATTCTATTCAGCCGGATACCACCCGGAAACTACGCAATCCTAAGTGTAGGAAAGCTGTTCTCATAACTTATAAATGCAAGATAAGTTACCGCACGTATTACAAGACACTACTATCAACAGCACAGTACACAAGCACTACACACATTCATCACAATATCACCGGCCATTTCGCCCCGTAGCATCCTCAGGAGACTCTAGGACGAGCTCTAGGACAAAATCGCGATCATACTTCTCTAAAAAAAGTAACTAAATAAACATATAATAAATAAATACTCTCAGACTTGAAGAACCGATTGTTGTTTTTTAGAAAATATCGGCACACGGCAGATATCGAACCTGCGACCCCCGGAGTTGAAGGCAGGGTCACTACCAACTGCATCAACAGGCCAGTCAAATAATGTTTCAACATTTAACCTAGTTGGCAAGTATACTGATAATCGATTCGAGGTTTTTTTATTACATACACCAGATTTAAATGCAACCAACGCTCAAGTTTTAAAAATTATAATAGCAAGATAAAATCTGTGAATAGCTTAGCATAAATAGCATTTATAAAAGTGGGCTATATATATTTGCATAATAGGAGAAATCAATGCTAAATATTTCCTCTATAATTTAAATTTTAACAAATAAAAATAAATCAAATTATTATTTAAATCAAAAAGTAAAATTAAATAGCAATCAAATATTTAGTCAATAACATAAAAGTGAATAATAAAATGAGTCATGTTTTTAAAATACAAAAGTCCAAAATTGTTTGTTAACAATATACCTATTTTATTGTCATAACAATCACTATGATACATATACTAGAGTATATATAGCAGTTAGTCACAAATAAGTGATGTACTCAATATAAAAATAGAAATAATAAAGAGAATCAGTCCATAAAACTTTTGTATCTGAGAATATTGTATATGATTAATATAAAAATTTGTATAAAATTGTATATGAGAATAGAGCTGTGATAACCCAGCGGTAACACTGTGCGACTCTTTCGAGAAAGTCAGGGGTTCGAACCTTAGCAGACACCAATGAGTTTATCTGTAAAAACTTATGTGTCTAATTGATAATTGCAATTTATCACACGCTTTTCGTTGAAGGAAAACATCGTGAGGAAACCTGCATATCTCTAGAGAATTCTGGAGATATGTGTAACCTTCCTATCCTTCTCTCCAAAAACGGAGAGAAGAGTCCTATTCTCAGCAGTGGGAGTGTAATAGGCCACTACTTTACTTTTATATGGGAATAAGGTACAACATAGCCAATCCAACCTTCAAATCTAGGTTTAAGTATGTAAGCTCCAAGAAAGGACAGTTGAACCTAGCTTGTTTAGCCATAGAAGTGCTACGACGTTCTGTATATAATTGAGGATATTTAAAAACTAAAGTGAGCACACAAATAAAAACACAAAGAAATATTGCACAGCGTGTATAGTAAAAAAACAAAATAAAATCCACACAAGTTTATCAATCTAGCAAAACCTGTCTAAATAAACAACACCAATTTCTAAAAGCAATGCTTATCGGATAATCCAGCTCAATCCATTTGACTAGTGATTATATTTATGACCTACTTGGAATGAGTACTACAGATAACAACTACCATGAACAATAGACAGAATAAACAAAACTAGTTATTACAACTGAAAATATAATTTATTTCTTAGAATGCTTTCTGTATCTGCCTCTTTTTACCAGTATTTTTAAACTGCACTAATGGCTCTGATTTACTTAACAACAGTCAAGGTTTTATATGAGAATCTATTTATACACTAGGAAATTAAGGTAGATTATGTATTGCTAAAAATAATGACCTTTGAAAATTTTAATTTGATCTATCTCGAGTCTCTTATATAATATAAAATAAACTTAATATTCTATGAAACTCATCCAGACACTGTCCCAGGCTCTTAAAATACTTTGCCGGACACAAAAACTAACCACAATTTAAAATGGATATTAAATTTGAAGAGAAAGGAATGTACAGATTTTTTAGCAATATTAAAACACATATTTATAATCAAGTGTAAGTGATAATACAATCTATTTTAAAATGTACTGATAGTAAATTACTTAATGGAATTCCTCACATAAGAATTGTGATGACAAATATATACATTCATCATCTTCCTGCCCTTATCCCACTCTAAGTGGGGTTGGCACAACATGTTGTAAACATGCTGTCACATGACTTGGCTGCGTTTTTAAGACCGTCTGACGTCAACTTACCTCAGTCGTATTCTACGACACCTCAATAAGAAAGAGGGTGGTCTATTCTACTAAACCGGATACCACACGGTGGGTTAACTTACCTTAGTCGCCTTATACGACACATCGGTAAGAAATGAGGTTGGTCTATTCTACTCAGCCGGATACCGGCGGACAAATATATACATTATATTTGGTGTAAAATATTAACATACAATCTAAATAACTTACTTGTAGTGATGACAAATTGTCCTCGCCAAACCGTTTCCCGAACCACACGGCAAGATCGCCAGCGACACTTCAGCCAAAGCCTGCTCCCAATCTAGCCGCTCGAACATTCCATTCAACACCTCAAACAACACCCCGTCACCACCAACCGCAACAATACCCCGCCAATCGTAAACATTCCGCGTGCGAACAAATTCCCGGGCATATTTGGCATACTTTGTTACATGTAGATCGTACAGACACTCGGCCTCCTTCAAAATCGGAGCAACTTTAGTCTGAAATAGCTCTCTAGCCTTTCCCGGCCCTGACTTCGGATTCAAAAGTATCAACAATTTTTTTTCGCTCGGAGGGACTGTATATGAGATTGGCTGATTTGCAAGTAGACATTTAATGGTGGTTCGCCACTTCTGCGCCTCTCTACTGTTGTCTTCATACCTGTCGTATGACCTGAACCGCAATGTTATTGTTGTTCTCTCGCGCTTATGCGTGCGGCGACTGCGCTTTAGGACGTACGCGTAGATATAAAGATAAGAGCTGATATCGGTCTCGTCAAGGTCGCCACTGTTTTCATCAGACAATTTAGGTTTTCGATGACCTACGAGTGAACTACACACACAAGATCCAGCGCCAACACCACGTCTTTTACTCCTCATACATACACTACCAATGATGTCTTGCAAAAGAATCGCTTGCTCTTTCGAATAATCATCGGTTTGTTTAATTAATGACAACCCTTTCGATGTTAACCGTACACGAAACACAGATTTCTTCTTAGAAAGAATATAAAATGTTTCTTCAAGGTAAACATGCTCCTTCGAATCGGCATTATCATCAAGTTTGACGTGGTTCACGTCTTTCTCCGATTGTGGTTCCGCCATAACTGGCACAGATAACTGCCGAAACAGTTACTGGCACAAACTTCATTTTAAACATATTAAACCGACAAGGTCATTAAACTGCCAACATAATAAAATTTCTAAACAAAAGCAGCTGTCAGTACATCAAATGAAGTTATTTGTCTGTGATTGACCAAATTACTGTAAAGCTTGTGATATAATAAAAATGTTACAATTATTAACATCGTCAATACTAATATAATAATAATGCCTCTGCCTGTTACGCTAATCTGCTATATTCTTAAAAATTACTACAAATTAGGCTTTTTCCACACTTTCTTCTTCAAAAACTTTTACATGTTTATTTCTATATTAAGTACTTTAGAAATAAACATGTAAAAGTCTGTATGTAGTGTATAAACTAATAAGATAAACTGCTATATTCTGTGTTGAAATTCGAGAGTATTTAACAGTTCGAGTAGCTTATATTTATTCTGTTTGCGACTACCGTTATTTCACTAGATTCCTATCTATTTAAAATGAAGTTGAGAAAATGACGAAATTATCGGTTCGATCATACTAACCTAAAGCTCTAATAACTTATACAAAACCCCGTCTCTCCCATACATATAAACTACATAATAAATATAAAACCTTGATTGGGAAATGTGACTAAAGATACCCTTATTTGAAAAATCTCATTGCACACACATAAGTATATATAAAATCGAAATTAACTATCAATTTAATGAAATCAACGTAATTTAATTAAATTACAATCAAGGAGAATCTTGTAATAACTTTCTAATTTTTTTATGAAAAGGATTTAAAACATTGTTGAAAATATATTTTCAGCAATGGCGTTGTAATCTGATGTTCGTGTTAAATATCCTATACAGTTATCACGGTGGGTGTCAATGTCACGGTGGAGCGCTAATATCAGTCACGATGGGCTCCAATAACACGTTGGTGGGTGACAAAATAATGGGTTCGGTTTCCCGAAATAAAAGAAATAGTTTGGGCAGAACTTCGTATACTATGCGTTGACTAAAACAAAACTATTAGGTACACTACAAACATAAAACAGTGACTATATCTAACTTTAAACAACAATACCGAAACTTAACCGAAACGTTATACAAAATGAGACTAAAGACTTGTATCGACGCCTCCGCGCAGGCGTAGTCTGGCGTAGTCTGACTCGAATTCAAAGATATATCCATGAGGCGGGAACGATTAAACAACTCTTTACTAATCTAAATAACGTGCGGACTTCCCCGAAATACTTGGGTTGCTACAAAGTGTATTATCTATGGTGTTAAACATGTATCAAATTTGTTAAGTATCTTTATATCAATATTCGATATTCGAAAATTTTATTATTAGTAGAATAATAAAATGAAGTCTGTTCGTACCTCAAGACTTAATTATTAGAGTAAATGTCTGCTTTGGTTGTGACTGACAAACCGCAAACATTTATTATTTATTGATTTGTCTATGTTGTCCCCACAGAGTACTTTATATATAGTTAAATATGTATTTTATTGTCCCTTATTACTAGATAGTCTGTGGTTATCCTATATTTTCTGTCATATTCATAACCTATGTTCACAACTTTAAAATTGTAAATAAATTTATAAAAAATTATTATATAAATAAAAACTTTTATAAAACAAATAAAAAATCGATTGAAATACATTAATGATGCACAGAATTTTAGAACTCTATAGCGGAATAGGAGGAATGCACTGTGCCTGGATCGGTAACTATTCGTATTGGATGACAGCCACGACTGTCGTAAATTTGTGTTGTTGAAACTTTCTAAATAAATACTTTCTTAAATTAAATTACCTCTTTCAGAATCAGCTTTAGAAGGAGAAATTGTATTGGCCGTCGATATTAACAATGTAGCAAATGAGGTTTACGCTTACAATTTCCCGGAAGTTGCCCTTTCGAACAGAAACATTCAATCTTTGACTTCTAAAGATATAGAAAAACTTAACGTGAACACAGTGCTTATGTCTCCACCTTGTCAACCATTTAGTAGAAATGGTAAATACTTAGATGAAAATGATCCTAGGGCTAATTCATTCTTATATCTCACTCAATTACTAGCTGAGTTACACAATATTGAATACATACTTATGGAAAATGTTAAAGGTTTTGAATGTTCAACTGCCAGAAATTTATTTATTAACTCATTAAAGGCATGTAAATTTCAATACCAAGAATTTCTTCTTTGCCCGTCTACTTTTGCAGTGCCAAATTCTAGATTAAGATATTATTGTATTGCTAGAAGAAATAGTTTAGACTGGCATTTTAAAAGGAAAGAGGAGATCGTAAGTTTGTCTTTAATTTTTGTATTGTATTAAAAATAAAATGTGAATACTTTAATTTTTCCAATTAATATACAATATTATCTTTACAGATGACAACTCTTACTAATGATTATGGCTTCCCAAATATTTTGAATAATATTTTAGAGAAGGATGTACCTGAGAGATTTTTAGTGAATGATAAGTTGTTAAAGAGAGCTAATATATTTGATATTTGCTATAAGCATTCAAAAAGATCATGTTGTTTTACAAAATCATATACACATTATGTAGAAGGAACTGGTTCAGTTTATACAGATGCGAGTCCCGAAGAGGTTGAAAAATATTTCGAAATAGCAAACACATTTGATGTAGATAATGAAAAGTTTGTTGAAACCTTAAAAAAGCTGAAACTAAGATTCTTTACACCCCGCGAAGTACTTTCCCTGATGTGTTTTCCTAAATGTTATGAATTTCCTGATAATATTACAATAAAACAATGTTACAGATTACTGGGTAACAGTGTTAATGTTAAAGTTATAAGTGAGCTTTTAAAAATACTCTTTAATTAATTGAACACTAGTTCAAGTAACATTAATATTTATTTGTTTGTAACATATTGATTTTTACTCTCATATTAATTTACCCCTTAAATATTTAGGTAAGTATTGATTTTAAGAGTTTTATAAACCTTTAGGAACTCTAGATAAGTGGAGTGTAGATCCTGTTGAGAGAAATTTGACAATATTAGTTTACTTATTTTATTTATAGAATTTTTACTTATTTTTTTTATAGAATTTTAAGAAAATATTCTTTATTCAAATAAGCCTTTTCAAGCACTTTTAAGTAATAGTAGTTCTGCATTTACAAAAAAATATGGCTAAAGGAATAATTTAATTTAATTCATAATAATATAAATAAAAAATTTCTCAAGAAATATTTAGCATATCATGAACTATACATGTTTAAGTTAATTACTTATTAAATAGCTCCATTGCTCAAAGCCTTTTGAGCTCGCTTTTTTGCTTTATAATTAAGAACTCTTGTTCTAAGCATCACAGCCAAGGAAGAAGTTAAGCCTAAAATAAAGGACCATATTGTAAATTTCCAGTAAGCCCTTTCCTCCAAATATGCTACTCTATCACAACTGCAAAAAAACAATTCAAAATATAATTCTTATAACTATACTCACAAGCAATCAAATAATTTGTAATTAGTGTCCATACAAATGTATTTTTTTTTTCAAAAAATAAAGTTACAAATATACAAGTTATTATAGAAGAGTGATATTTTATTACAAAAATAACAGTGCAGCTTTAAATTAACACTTCATTGATAATAAAATATATACTTTGTTTACAGATTTAATTACCTTCTTGTAACTGTTTCTCCATTTTTACATTTAAGGATTTCTTTGAAGCTTGTATGAATGCATACTCCTATACTCTTACTCCGAATTTCAAAATCTGAAAAATATTTAAAATTATATACCCCATAATGTCATATAAGTTTGATTTAGTATCATATATTCATTAAAGTTTGCAATCATAGTAGCAATTGCTCACTCATTATAGAAAAATAAGGTAATGGTACATCTAAATAGGCTGTAATAGTCCAGCTGTGAGACTATGCAACTCTTTCAAGGAGCCATAGGTTGTAACCCTGGACTGGCACTAATGGGTTAATGTTTCTGTTAAAAACTTATATGTCTAATTGACAATTCAATTTATCAAACACTTTTCGTTGAAGGAAAACATCATGAGGAAAACTGCATAACTCTAGATAATTCTAGGGATATGTGTAACCTACTAATCTGGCGCAGACATGGGGAGGCCTATGTCCAGCAGTGGACTGCAAAAGGCTGATGGATGACTAATCTGCATTGAAGCAGCTTGGTATGTCTTAGCTTTAATCCTTCTCTCCAAAAATGGAGAGAAGAGGCCTATGCCGAGCAGTGGGATGCTAACAGGGTATTACTTAACTTACATCTAGATATATAAAAATAATAGTCAAAGCAATAGTCACATTTCCCATGCTTATACATGGGAGATGCAACTTTATTCTTCAGATCAGGTGATATATATACAGGTATCCTTATGATATTTTACTTCACATATGAAGCAGACGATAATATGTAAATGTATCAATTAAATGCCATTATTGTTAAGAATCAAGTGCCTTAAACAACATATTACCAAAGATTTATATTTTATCTTTAATATTTAAATGAGTTAATCTTGTATGTATATGTTTTCAGAATATCAGAAACGGCTCCAACAATTTTCCTGAAATTCAGCATGTTATTATAGAAGATATAGGGTTTTGGGGAAAAAAAATCGATCAAGCTAGTTTTTATGTAAAAAAAAAATTTTACTCAGTGAAATGGCAGCTTGGAGAAATATAAATACCTAGGATCGATCCCCAACTAAATTTTTATTTTTTCTTTTTCCTGAGGTGTTTTTTTTGTGAAAAAATTACAGAGGAAGGTTCGGTCACCCGGATATTGTAGCATAAAATATTTAGTTTAATCAATTTTACCTGAACATGGATGACATTCACTTATTATAGTATAAGGTTGATGTATCCAACAAGTTGAATTGTTTTCAGTTGGAAATGTTTTATTTCTTTTCTGGCTGCCTGAAAGAGTATCAGCAAGTTGTGATTCTAATATTAAAACCACAATAGTCAATCTGTAACAAATAAGTATGTACTTACAGAATTGTACATTAAAAAGAATATTAAGATAACAAAAATGTCATTTGTTTGTTGACTATGAAACAAATCTGAATAAATAAGTTGCAGAGGTAGTTGTGGATAGGTAAGTAAGATTGATTATTTTTCATTTCCTTACTAAGCAAAGTTAGTTACTAATAAATATAAAATAAAATACGTAAATTCACTTTCAAAAAGAATATCACGTTCCTCAGTATAGCAACTTCATGATTTAAATTTAAAATAAAATTAACTTACATTCCCATAAATATAGTACCTAATAACATACAACGTTTTGAACAAGTTTCAATCATTTTTGATCGTTATTTATGTTGGCATGAGTTATTTCATGTAGGCTTCAAATACCTTACATATTAAAGTCATTTAACCAAATCTTATTTATCACATTTATTCTCGTTAAAAATAATCAATTTCATTGGATACTTTTTCATCGAAATAAAATTCATTTCGTCATTCCGAGTTCCGACTGTTTTATAAATACGTATCATAGATTACTAACTAAAGTCTATGTAAAGTCTCCGACTATGGTCTACGATATAATCTTGATTATATAAAATAAAAATATCTGAATAATAAAAAGCAATATACCTATTTCTCTTAGTTGTATAAATAGATTACGATTTTTCAGCCTAGCACATAAAATTTAATCTATAAAAGGAATCTAGTCTATGAAAGGTAATGAGTCGATTAGTGTATAGTAGTATTATAGTATTTTCTTTAAAGGATTGAATTGATGATAGTTATTTTAGAATTTAGATGATATAAGTAGGTACTACATAAGATGATCAAACTTGTTCCACATTTCCTGCCAACGAACTTGTTTTCATTTTTGTTTTCAATGCTAGATATATATTATACTAGCGGGCTGCCCCTGCTTCGCACGGATATAAAATATATAGCCCATGTCACTCAGTGAAAAAAAATTATTAAAATCGATCCAGTAGTTTTGATTTATTTATTACTGCCCGTGGCCCGCAAGCGTTAAATTTGAAGAAAAACAATTCCCCTCTCCCTATACTAAGAAGATTTCCTGTTATCTTTGGAATATCTAAATTCATATTATAGTACATATTTATTTATTTATTTTTACGTTTTTCACTATAAATTTTATTTTTAAAATTAATTACAGAAATTCTTTATATACAACATTCACAACTTCCTTGTCATTAAACAAACTCTTGAAAGAGCGACATATAGCTGCTAAATTCGAAGTGCTATAGGGCGAAGCGCGGCCTCCTCACGGCATTTTAAATCTGTAATATCTCCGAAAATGTTCACTTATATTACATGCTTAAACGGCCATATTGATCTATATTAAATCAAAAATTTATTTAAGGTACTTAATTGTATAAGGATTAATGCTGTATTGTATAAAATTGCTTTGAACATAAGGCATTATTTTTCGTAAAAAGTAAATGACAAAAAATTCTATTGTGGGTTTTCCATAAGACATATACCATCGCGGACTTTTATGTAGACCTTTTCAAGGTGTACAAATACTTAGTACATCATTTTGATAAATCTCGTAGGGTTAAGCCTGCGTTTGCAATGTAAGCGGAAAAAAATGTAATTATTTACGACATCACACTAGAAACCTCAAAAATTACAGTATTTCTCTACTCGGTATTGAATGTTATTATACATATAAACCTTCCTCTTGAATCACTCTATCTATTAAAAAAATCGCACCGCATCAAAATCTGTTGCGTAGTTTTAAAGATTTAAGCATACATAGGGATATATGGACAAACAAAGAGTGTGAAGTGATAATGAAATTTATTTTAAAAGTTATATTGTTACAATAATAAAATGTCTAGAATCTTTGAAATATTTGCATGAGTCAAAATAGCATAGACAAGTTTAAAAATATTGCTGAGTGCAAACTGCAAACGATGCGCCATGTTAGTTGAAAACGTAAACGGAAAAGAAAGTGGGCCTTTTTTTGTTGTATAAGAGTATATCTAGTTGGACAACGTAGTGATATACTTACTTCGCTTTCGGCAAAGAGTTATGGTCTTTATTATTTTTTTTTTTTCTTAAAAAGTGCTGAAGCAAAGTGAATAATGGCGCTGTCTGCAGATACTCAACGATCTTTTCGCCTTTATGTGACCCATGTGGACGGTGAGGGGCATTTTCTAAAGATAAGTGGGCAGCTTGATCAGCAATCTTCACTAATGGTTGAGAGTTTATTCAAAACAGCCCGTGAAAACTTAGAAAAAGGCATCGGAGCGGTACCGCCAGCAGCTATCCATGAAGGTATAATTTGTGCCGCCAAATACAAAGATGGGACCTACTACAGGGCAAAAATTATAAATACGACGAGTCTAGCAACTGGTCTAGTGGGTGTACATTTTATTGACTTCGGAAACAAAGACATTATTTCATTAAGTACTATACGTTTCTTGGATAGCTATGATCCTATGTTTCTGCAATTGCGCGGACAAGCTGCAGATTACTATTTGTCTCGTGTTATGCACCCATCGGGAAGATGGGAGGAACCATTGTTACTTAAATTACAAAGTCTTTTATGTTATGCAGAATACCCTGCTGCTGTTGAGGCTCAAACTAGAACTTTACCTATCATATCAATACAATTTAAAGGAAATGATCTCTCTACTCATCTAGTCTCGAATAGATTCGGTATCGCCTTGCCTGTGCCCAAACAAGAAGTTTTGTTGTTGCAAATGACTGACAACCAACAAGGTAACTGGTCTCCTACTTTGCTACCTGATGTGCCAACATTTACTGAACACGTGCCTTTTCTGATTAATCAAAATTTCCCTAATCCTGCATCAGCTATGCGTTTACATCAGAATGTAGCACTGCCATATAATGGTGCACCAGTTCATGGAATAAGTCAAAGGCTAATGGTTAATAAGGCTTCCAGAAATGTGGTGAATCTAAGGGCACCAGTACGTCAACCACAACATACATCACCTAACATAGCACCGTTGCCTGCCACCCCTCCACCTATACCAGTTGCAGCTAATAAGCCAACATCACCTAAAAAATCTATAACTTATAAGAGTAGGCTACTTGAAGTGAACTCACAGCACAAAGTCTTTGTATCTTTTGCGGAAGAGGGGCCTGAATTATTTGCAGTCCAACTTACAAGTGATGCAAAGAAACTGCAGGATATGATGGATGATATTAACAAAAGACCACACAGCAGCCTTACCGAACCGCCCATGATTGGAACAGTGTGCCTTGGTAGAATGTCTGATGATAAAATCATTTGCAGGGCTATAGTAATGAATCTATCTGGATCTAATTGTAAGCTATTTTTTGTGGACTTTGGTGACACTGAGATGGTGTCATACTATGATATATTTGATATTCCAGAAGAATTTGTAAAACCTAATGTCTTAGCTATGCGTTTTTGTTTGTCTGGTGTGAAAAAATTGGAGAAAGGCCCACATCTCAATGAAGCATTTAAACAGCTGGTCAATGGGAAGGTATTGACCTTAAGAGTCGTGTCTCCAGAAGGCCCACCGTTAATCCAATACGGAGAACTGTTTTTGGATGGCAAAAATGTATTGGACTTATTAATGGCAAATATGAAAGATAAGTTGCAGTTTAAGTGGATGGATATGTTGCCCCTAGGGAGCAGACAGTCAGTATTAGTGTCGTATGTTGATAGTTGTATAAAGTTCTACGTCCAGTTGTCAGATAAAATTGATGAGCTTAATGCAGTTATGGATGCAGTGAAAGCTCATTGTGAGAATAGTTCATCTCCAGGAGAATTACCAGTTGGTGCAGTGTGTTGTGCCAGGTTTCCCGATGACGATAATTGGTACAGAGCAATGGTTCGAGATACAAGGGGAGACAAGGTTGTTGTTGCATATGTTGATTATGGGAATGAGCAGGAAGTTGAAGTAGCAGACTTAAGGACAATAACGCCTGATTTGATAAGGCTACCAGCACAAGCAATGAAATGTGCATTAAAGGTAAGCTTCAACTTATATTACTAGCAGTTATAATAAATATATCTAGGTTAGCTAGGTTAATTTCAGTTTGGTATATGGTTCCACTGATATCACATTTCCAAGACAAGTTTGTCTCATTTATCATTGATGATCACTGCCAGCTTTTTTTTGGAGTATAAATGCAAATAAACCTTTTCATATAGGTCAAATATATGCAAATTTATTTATATATGATTGTGGGACAACCCTGGTTCTACTTAATGGTTTATCAAAAATTATAGTTGTAAACAAGTTTATTGTTAGTGTAATTATAATTTTAAATAAGCAAGGGAAATTGTATCAGGAGCAGAACATTTTAGGTGCTATCAATTTTAATGTTTAGATACTGTCTAGTAAATAATATACAAAGTACTCAATACAGTCTAAAAACATATATAAACTGTATAAAACATAAAACCTATATATATATAAAAATAATAATAACCTTAATATATAGCTTTTATACACTTAAAAATAATTCTTTTGAAATATAATTTTGCATTTCATACATATCAAAGTGAAAATATCTTTTGAAAGTATATTGTAATACTATCTATTAACATCTTAAATTTCACATGACAAATCCCCCATCTTTAAATGTTAATTTCTATTGTTTACCAAGTTTCACATTCTCATTTCCATGAAAACAGTTTTAGTTTTATTTGTTAATTACAATACTATCTTCATAGGCAATCAATTATTATTTGAGTGTGGTTTTAATGACCATAATTTAAATTTAATGGTGATGGAATATGTTTAATTGAAGAACTATAAAACAGTCATAAGAATGAATAAGTTGTATTGTATGGATCAGAATGTTGGGCAGTGAAAAAGATGGATGAAAGAAGAGTGCATGTAAATGAGATGAGAATGTTAAGGTGTGTTAATCCTTTCAGCTTCATACAAGACTGCGGTTTTATAATGTAAAATTGAAAATGTTTCAAAGATTGACTGCCAAGTTTCTTTCTGGTTCTTCTCGGTAAGAGCAACATTCCGAACCAGTAGTAGCTTCATTGATCATATTGATCCTTGATCCTTCAAAAGTGCTTGAAATAGCTTATTTGAGTAAAGATATTTTGATTTGATTTCTACATTTTTTTAAATTAAACAATAGGGTTTCGAAAATCGACCAGTGGAGACAAAAACATCGAACCAACTGGAAATGATAGCGCTAGAGAAGACCCTGATGGCACATGTAGTTGGAGTGCTATCTAATGATACAATGATAGTGACTTTGGTTGACGACACAGATAATCCACCACTCGACGTGGCCAGAAAGATGAATCAGCTCTCACAGCCAAGGAGTGTGGAGGTAAGTTCTATTAAATTAACTTATTATATATCATGACCGCTTGAAACATTTAAGTAACGGCCTGTTACTATCCCATTGCTGCACATAGGCCTCGTCTCTTCATTTTTAAAGAGAAGGGGATTGGAGCTAAGACCACGGTATTGGTTCCAGACGAGAGAACTCAACAGCAGGGCCATTAAATTTTGTAAAAAGCTTTTTAAAAGCACTTTGAACTTGACTTGTGATAAAAGTTAACAGAAATTTTTTTATACTTTGCTTTACTTGCTGTGTGGTGTCCGGCGAGGTGTCTTAAAAGACGACTAAGGGCTCATTTTCACTGGTCGATAACTCGGTCGTTATACAGCATACGGGGAGTCCCCAAATACGAAATAACGACTAGTGAAAATGCGCCATCGATATCTCAGTCGATATACCGCAAGCGGGTATTTCCCGCACAAGGCCTAACGACCAATGAAATTCATTGGTCGATGTAATGCATACGCGGTGCGGGGATTCAGTTTGCCAATGGTGTAAGATACGTCAAAAACAGATAAAATTGCTACACATAAAATTAATTTTTGATCCATAACTTGCACGTCCATTTAGCACCACTCTAAAATATACTTTATACATACGCGCTGAAGAAAATCAAACATCCAGCATGCGGGCCTCATCGACTAATGAAAACGGTTACCGCATGCGGGCTCTATGTCATGCTTAAACTTAAATCTCCCGTACCCCGTATTCGGGTTTCATCGACTAATGAAAATGGTTTCCGCATGCGGTTCCTATGGCATGCGTAAACAAAAATCTCTCGCACGTCGAATGCGGGCTGTAACGACCAATGAAAATGAGCCATAAGGTAAGTCGACCCGCTTTGTGGTATGCGGCTGAGTAGAATAGACCAATCTCATTTCTTACCTAGGTGTCGTAAATGACGACTAAGGTAAGTTGACCCACCGATTATTATCCGGTTTAGTAGAATAGACCAATCTCATTTCTTACCTAGGTGTCGTAAATGACGACTAAGGTTGACCCACCGTGTGGTAACCGGTTTTGTAGAATAGACCACCCACTTTCTAACCGTGGTGTCGTAACATATGGCTAAGGTAAGTTGAAGTCAGGTAAATCATGTGACAGTATAACAAGTTGTGCCGACCCCACTTAGAGTGGGATATAGGCAGGAGGATAATGATTTTTATGCTTTACACAAATAGCCCAAAGCCGCTGCACCTGTAGTTCGCAAAGAGGCACCAGAATCCTTCAGCTCCACGGAAGGCAGTTCCCCCGAGGACAACCGGAAGAAAAGTTTTCGACGTGAAAAGAGTTTCAAAGAAGAAAGGAGACCCAGGGATGGTGAAGAGTTTGGACAGAGGGGTGGCAGTTTTCGTGGCAGGTAAGTTATTTTTGACTTTTTATTTAGCGTCATAAAGTTGACAAAATTCCGCTGTGTGGTATCCGGCTGAGTAGAATAGACCTTATTTCTTACCGAGGTGTCGTAAAAGGCGACTAAGGTAAATTAACTCACTCTGTGGGATTATATGGGGACATATTATGCGGAAAGAGACCAACCATCCTCCCGTTTCTTACCGAGGACTAAGGTAAGAACGTCGGCAGGCGGCTGATCGTAAAATAACTAATCAAATCAAATAACAACTTGTTTAAATCCTGTTGTGCCAATCCCACTTAGAGTGGGATAAGGGCAGGAGGATGAAGATGAAATTCGTCAAAATTATTGTTTTGTTTACCTTCTAAACCGTAATATGACCCTAAACGCATATATCTTTTAAATTTTTTACTAGATTAGTATGTTAATATTTACTCGTCTATTTGCCTGGTCGAAAGCAAGGTCAAGGTCTCAAATTCTTTTAAAATTAGAACAACAAGAATAGACCTTGCTTCCAACTCCACGGCTCGTGGGTTCGATTCCTGCCGCGAGCGACATTTTGTGTAAAAACCGATTTATTCTTCCAGTATATATTTATTTGTTGTCTGTCACCCATAACAAAAGTATTAAGTTATTTACTTTGCATGCAAAAATAGTGCAAATTTGCAAACTTTTATGCGTCACAAGTACAGTGGTTGAATGCAATAAAAACTATTCGCTAATTGATTTGAAGCAATAATAGACTCTATTATGAATGGGTAATCGTTTAGAAACCAAAGAAGACGGCCGTTAAGTACTTAATGTCGATGTGCATTCAAATAAAACAGTTTAGAATAACAATTTTGTAAAAAATATATCAGATCTGACGTAAGATAAAAAAAATTCTCATTAACCCCGATACAGAATGTTCCGCTACGTTGCCTCCTAGAAACCAATTAAGAATATGACTTTATAATAGTTGCTACATACTTTCGGGTTAAAGCAGTACATTGGAAATAAATTTTTCAGAGTCCCACTTACGCTATGGTATTTGGGCGTGATACTAACCTAGGGCAGGTTCACATGACAAGGGTTTAACGTGCGTTGAAAGCGCGCAAAATTTTATTATAATGCTCACATGTTTGTTTGGTAGGCATTAAACGCGCGTTCCCGCAGCCTTCTCAAACCCTTTTCCTTAAGTTCTTGTTTAAATAAATGCTACTTGTGGTGTTTCATATCGCACCACTATTTGATCTATAAATAATTCGGATATTGTAAACGTTTGTATTTTGATTGACTTCTAGACGAACTCAGCAAATTCTAAAATTACGCCTATTCGCGTCAAAAGCGCGCGCATTTGAATATTATAAAATAAAAACAATGATCTCAAAGCACGCATTGACGCTGAAAAAAATCGTGCGTTAGCGCAGCGTACCCATTAAAAAACGTCTGTTACCATGTGTACGGTCTGAATAAAATGTATGTAGTTGTAAACGCGCGTCATCAAAACGCGCGTTAAATGCTTGCCATGTGAACCTGGCCTTATTGTCTTAATGTTAAAATATAGTAGTGCCTTATGTTTACAGTAATTTCCTTCTACATCCCAGTTAAGTTGAACCATCGAAAGAATGGGCCCCAAAAAAGAGATATATGACGAATAAATAACGAGTGCAATTGTAATACGCATAAACAGTGTATTCGCTAAAAAAACTGCAATTAAAAATTTGGACCACCATAATTAAAACTCATACTGAAAATTGTGAAGTTAATTGAATATTGCGTAAATAATACGGTCAGTTAAGAAAGTTTCGAATCCGCGCATTTTAATAGAGTCGTAATAAAAAGATTTGAAATCATACCCAATTATTGAACATTGGTTATAAAAATTCAATTATTTCCTATTAGTTATATTATAGTACAGTGTTATTGGTATCGGTAAAGCTTTCCATAATTTACATAAACAAAAAATGCGTGCGTTAATGTAAAACAAAAATGAATAATTGATTACATTGCAGGATCAAAAACATCAGTTTGTCTTAATATAGCAATAATGCAATGGCGTTTTGAATATTCTGAATAATTACCGACAGCATAAAAACTAAAATACTTGCCATTGTGTTTTAATTTTTTTTTAATTAGAATTCTGTAGCCAGGTGGTAAAAACAGCGTTTTTATATCATTTTGTTTGTCTGCCTTATGCCCCAACTATCGTACGGTAAACAATTAAATGTGGGAGGTCTTTAAAATTATTAATTTAATAAATGGAATTTAAGATACGATTTGTGTTTATTAGGTAACTTTTAGTCACTTCGCGCTTTGTTTTGTACTTATTATGTTCGAATGTATTATTACAGAAAAAGGAGTCTTCGAAACAGACTTCAAATAAATTATACTCATTTAAATAAATTATACTCATTCAATAGCAAGGGGAAGCTTAATTGAAAACTGTTTTAGTAGTAGTCCAAATTTCTGTGACGCTAAATTATGTTTCACCGACGATATAGTCGTTATGGCTGTCTCTGTAACACAATGCTCGACGACCTCAGCAGGGTATTTCAACAGGTGAGCCTTAAAATGATGTAAAATCATGTCAAACTCACATGTTCCACTCCATTCGGCCATCGTTGAGAACTCTGCAGTCGAAATTGTAGTCGAGTGTATATTATACCTAGGAAATACGTTTCGGTAGATAGGTAGGCTAGGTAGGTCCAATTTTGAGAAAGAGGTTAGTCGCCGAATCCAACTCGGATGGCTGCCTATCCGTTTGGGAAGTTACTCGAGATCTTTTCGTCTAAAATACCTCAGTGCCTGAAAACCAAGGATTTCGAACAGTGGGTGTTGCCAGTGATCATATACGGATCTGAAACGTGGTCGCTGACTATGGGCCTAATACGGAAGCTCAGTCACTCAGTGGGTGATAGAGCTGTGCTTGAAATATCTCTAAGTTATTTAGTCAGAAATGAGTAGATCCGTAGAAAGAACCATAGTGACCGATATAACTCATCGTGTCGCGAAGCTGAAGGGCACGTAGCGCTGAGAACAGATGGGCATTGGGGTCCTTAGATGCTGGAATGGCGACCTCGTACCGAAAACGCTGCGTCTGATTCAAGTTGATTCAAGCGGCCTAAGATTGTGAGGTGTGGAAATCCCTAAAAAGAGACTTATGTCCAGCAGTTGCCGTCCATCGGTTGAAATATAAAATGTCCATACTTCTTCTGCATTCTTCCAATTTATCGTTCCTTTATGATTCTTGAGAGTCGATCGTACATATTAAGCCAAATGAACTTTTTGCCACCTAGTACCTATTATAGTGTAATGTTAAGGAGAAATTATTAATATTTTTAAATAGTAGTATTGCGCACGGAACCCATAAACTCTTTAGCCGATTTCCATTTTTAAAATTTACTTATTCGAAATAGCGGTTTGTTCACCCAAATATTAAATAAAAGCAGACTTTTTCGGATGATGCGTCATGAATATTCAGTTGATGTTACTTAAAAAGTGAAACATTAGATGTTGTGTGCGTTTCGTTTAACTTTTTCTTGTGTTGCCGCAAAAAATTGTTAATAGTACCCTGAGTCATGGTCATTGTGGCCTTCGTGCGCGGTTCTTGAACCCATCTCGAGAAAAATTTTCAGTTGGACCAAGACATTGGGCATACAACATGCACAGATATTGGTATAGGTAAATACTGTGAGATATATGTGAAAATATCTTCAGAGCTAGTGGGTTTATGTGATGATTGTTTAGTTTTGTGATCGTGTGATTAATCATGATCGGTTTATGTGACGGGTGATTTTCATTCTTGCGGTGTATTTGAATTGAGTATAAGTGGTTTCATTTTAATTCGCTTTTTGATTTCTTGCAATAAAATACGCTTTGATTTAATTAACTTGTGCAAGGCCTTTAAAATTTGTTAATTACTAATGAAGTTATCTAATAGGGGATGTTGCGTGTTTAAACAATAGTTAATTGTACGATTATTAAAAAATATTACGAGAGTAATTATGAAAAATAATTATTGCTATTGCTGGCCGGCATATCGATAAAGAAAAAGATTTTAGAAAAAAATGATTTATTATAGGTGCCCTTAAAATCAATACGTTAACGGTAAAAGGATTAGTGAAGTAAAATAATATATTTCCATCACTACAGAGGTTCAGTAAGGGTTCGCGGGTTCAAATCTTGGTCAGGTATTTTTGAGTTTTCTATAAAAAAAACGTAACCATAGTCTCTGTATCCATAGTTTAGCCGTATCTTTAGGTTTGCGATTGTCATAGTTTTGCATCGCTGTTATATCGCTGTTTTTACCTTAATCTTATCATATCCATTACTGTAATATAACGAAAAAATAAGTTCCTTAATTTTTTTGTTTGTTTTACCATGAATATGATATATTAATCTGACTTTGATCTCAGATATACAATTTAAATTTTTTGATATCTTTTAAACATATATGGTTGTTAGAAAACATTTTGCCGCGTGGTATCCGGCTGAGTATAATAGACCACCCTTATTTCTTACTGAGGTGCCGTAATAGGCGACTAAGGTAAGTTGATCCGCCGTGTGGTATCCACCTGAATATAATAGACCACCCTTATTTCTTACTGAGGTGCCGTAATAGGCGACTAAGGTAAGTTGCTCCGCCGAGTGATATTCGGCTGAGCAGAATAGACCATCCTTATTTCTTACCGAGGTGTCGTAAAAGGTGACTAAGGTAACTTGACGCGCTGTGTGATATTCGGCTCAGTAGAATAGACCATTCCTTTTTTTACCGAAGTGTCGCAAAAGGTGACTAAGGTAAATAATAAAGTAAATAAGACCCCACTTACAGGGGGATAAGGGCAAGAGAATGTTTATTAGAAAACATTATAATGTATACTAATTTATTTATATTTCATATGCGTTTCTGAACGAGTAACATAATTTTCTGAATTGCGTACGCACTTTCTCCGCATTGATTGCAGTGATTTGCTTGAAACAGCAAAAAGTATAGCGAATTATCTTTCATATTGCATAGTTTTGTTGTCTGTATAAATAGGCAGATGCGTGACTTGAAAAAAAAGCCTTGAACATAATTTACAGGTAATTAAATGCAATACAGAATAGTAAGTTTGAGTTAATTACCTGGGTGTCTGAGCCTTGCTCAGAATTTTTAATAATATATAAAATTCAATAAAAAAGAGGCTGTGATATCTGGCACTTGATCCCGATTATTTTGACTTTTCATACCGCTCGTTCACCACTGAGCTATTAAAACTTAATAAATAATGTCAAAAATAATCTCTATATTTCATGTATATTATAGCAGTTTTTCAATGCCTGAAAACATTGAAAAAAAATAAAAATACATTGAAAATACATTGGATTCTATATATATAGCTGTATACACGATTAGCTTAAATATTAAAGACTATTTGTTTCGCGTAGAAAACAGTGTGTCGCGATGTATTGGAACTCAGTCAATTTACATAACACCGTTGAGTACTTTAACAGTATCTAAACCTTTCTCAGGAATTGTATTATCTTTTCGTAAAAACCGTACAAAAATCCGTTGAGTAGATTTCGAGAAAATCAATTACATACAGACCGACAGTTTTTTATAATATGACTTTAAAAAAAAATATGTATAGATAAAATACCTGTCGTATTGTATGAACCAGAATGTTGGGTAATAAAAAAGACATGAAAGAAGAGTGCTTGCAAATGAGATGAGAATGTTAAGGTGGATGTGGTGTGACAAAACTGGATCAAATACGAAACGAGTATATAAGAGGAAGTCTGAAAGCTCCCATTATAGAAAAGACGAGGAGTGAAAGATCATATAACCGAACGAGTATTAAATATGAATGTGAAACGGTTGGATTCAAATTCAAAATATTCTTTATTCAAGTGGACTGTTTACAGTACTTTTGAATCGTCAAATGTTTTAAAGAAGCTACCACTGATTGTGTGGAGTATGACATGCATATAAAAAGAGTAGCGCCAGAGTTAACGAATGATAGAAAGAATGGAAGAGAAAGACAAATTGTGCCGTTGTGTTTATTTATTTATTTAAATTAGAGTATGATAAGGGCAGGATAATGATGACAGTACAGTGTGATTAATTTGAGATTTTTTTAACCTACTCGATCGCGTTAGCGTAACTCCAATTTGTATGACGCTACAATAGCGACATCTAGTGACCAATGTTCCAGCGCCATACAAATGGCGTTACGCTAGCGCGATGGCGTAGGTTAAAAAAAACTCACTACGCACACTAAACAGAAAATGTTAGATGAGGCATTACAAATAATATAATTATATAAATATATTCTTTAATATTTTTATAAAATAATACAAAAAATACTGACAATTTTATTTTTGTTTCGGTTAGTAAAAGTTAGTTCGAGATCTGTGATAGGATTATTACAAACTAGCATATAATTTCATAACAAAATTGGCTTGTTAAAGTATATCTGAGTAATACATAATTTAATTTTGTAAGGTCACAACCTTGTTATGCTTTGTTTATTTTGTTCAAATATATATAAAATAAATATTTTTTGTTACAAAATAAAATTGTAGAACAAAACATGAGATAGACTGTAATACTTATATTATAAGAATTTAAGATCAAATTTAATTTATTTTTATATTATTGCAATTAATTAATTTATATACATTTTTATGAATATGTTATGTATGGCATTGGCTAAACTTGAGAATTTTGTATTTATTTAATTCTCTATCATGACAATGTATTATTAAATTTAAAAAAATACTAACTATAACCTATCTATCCTTGTATTGTTTAAATATACGTTTTAATAACAAAAAGTTAAATCAATTTATTTCATCAACTCTACTTCAGCTTTAGGGAAAGAAAATTCAAGTTACAGTTTTTACACCAATTTGTGACTTTAATTTAATACTCTGTAAATTGACCAACGACCTCGGAGTTAAATTGGAATATTTTTTATATTATTTTCTCTATTTTAAAGACGAAAGTATGGTAGACGAAATCATTATTGTTTCAATACGTTAATTATAAGACAGTAATTATAATATTATCTTTATTATACAAAAAAAACCATATTCTTACAAAAATATAAATGAACAGAAAAATATTATTATCTATACATATCTATCTTTACAGAATTTAGACCTCTGTAACCAAACAAGGTTTCCTTGTACCTCGGTATACAGCGCCCGTCCCGTTAGATATTTTATTAGTGTAAAAATGAACATTATTTCTTTTAATGTAAACAATAGTTATATAAAAAAAAAGATAAGTAAAAATGAGGGTAGTTAAATATATACACCATAGTATACAGCATGTTTCATTTATTATCTTCATTATACAGAGAAAAAGGAAATGTTGCCTGAGATGTGTTTATTAGTGTTTATATGCGCATAGACAGTTAGCCTTCGTAAGTATAATAAATTAACAATTTTTGAAGTGTAATTTTTTTTTGGTTTTAGAGATCAAAAAGATAATTTTGAAAGGTCCGCACCTGGCCGGCACAGCGAGAAGTATGGTGCGAAACCGGAACGCGGTGAACGAGGCGAAAGGTAAGATATCATTTTACTTGCAAATGTCTTAATTATATTAAGACTTTCGCGATTACATTAAACATTATTATTTCCACGGGTCATATCACAAATGGGTCTCTCTACTATCGAAAGGTAGAGTTACTCATCGAACTGACACGTGATTCGAGTTAAAGAGTAAGTCTTGACAATCATCTATACTAATTATAAAACAAATTACCCAAAAATCCTGTCTGTATGTGATCATATTCTTAAAATCTATTAAACGGATTTTTAACGGTTTTTGCTAAGAGATAGCTTTAATCTTGAAAAAGGTGTAGGTTACTAGTACATTATATGTAAGTTAAATAATATATATTCGTGGGCATTTACACTATGCGAAGCACAGCACAGACAGATCTCACAGCTGGGCTATTACAGCATTAAATTATTGTGCCATACTAAAAATAGATATGAACAATGAGATTTTGCCGTTACTTACATTTAAAAGTGATAATACATATCCTGTTTTAAGGAGAAATAAAATACTATAAAATGTTTCAAAATATTGCTTTTTCTAACAGACGCGGGCCGCCTAAACCTCGAGAGAATCACACGCCGACATCTCCATCTAAAGCGGATGACGAATGGCAGGAAACAACCTCGCCGCCGGCAATACCACCGCCAGCGCCTTCCAGACCAGTGCGAGAGAATACGAGGGAAAGGTAATGTATTTATTTAAATATTCAGGAAAAGCAAGGTTAAAACCACTGATGGGCACCTATAAGATTTCTATGCTACCCCCTCCCCAATAGCGTGGTTGAGCTCTGTCAAGTTTTTGGTAGGACATTCCCGCCCATAAGAAGGGTTTAATGATATACAAAGGCACCTTTAATTCACAGCACTTCACAGTAAAAATTTGCCTTTTTTACTGTGAAGTGCAAATGTAGTAGTGAAACCAGTATTTTCATTACGAATATCTAGTTTGTATTGTCTCGAGTTTCTAATGTGAGTGAAACTTGCGGACGCTGAGTAAACGGTGATAGTTATTAAAAAAACATGTGTTACAAAATTGTGCCCCTCTAAAAGTTCTAAATAAAAGTCCGCGACAGCATATGTCTAGCTTTTAAGGTTAACCCACTTTAACCATTTTTATGGTTATCAAAATACTATATTACGGTTTTAATCTTTCCACGGGGGTAGAGCCGATGGCTATTGCTAGTACATTATAAAGTAAGCTCAACTAGTATTAATAATCGAAAAAGACTAATAATTATGCATACGGTGGGTAAAAAATTCACATTGTAAATCACCAGGTCTGCAACACTCGTATGCATTAAATCAGTTAAATCAGATACTGTGTTATATGTATAGAGTATATGCGTTGAATAATATAGTTGTGTGGTAAAATTTCATTAGAAGTAAATATAAACAAAAATGCATTAACAGAAGAAAACCTAGATCGGACCACCATGACAAAAAGGGGGCATGGAAGAAAGAAGGTAGTGGAGTGGGGAAACGACTTAAACAGGCTGCGGAGGCGGCCTCGTTAGACGCACAATCGAATACGGGGCCGCCGCATAAGGGCGCCTCCATACAGGACCGGTTGAAACGGTACAAACTGTACAGTGAATGTTAAACGACACCGCTTTGCAATGTAATTTGTACAGCACTAATTGTTTTGCACTTAACGCACTAAACGTGTCATTTTTCAATGTTTCTATGTGTATATAGATAATACAGATGTCTTAAAAATATGTTCCTTATGCTAATACAGATGTCTTAAAATTATGTTCCTTATGCTTTGCGCATTTCGCTACGGATTCACGCTCGCCCATTGTAAATAAAAGACGTTAGGGCTGTCAGAATTACCGAATAAATATCGTCTTGAGACTTACATAGTTGTAGTAGAAAGTAATTGTAAATATTATATAAAATATTACGTATTACTCGTCAATGATACTTGTCACGTCTTGTGGATAATCATTAATTGTTTAAGTTATAAGCGACATGACGATAACGTTCGTATTCGTTCGTGGATATGGTACGATATCGTACATTTTACGAAGATAAAATCTAAATTGTATTTATTTTCTCAGAACCTCTAATTTGTCGATTACTACCAATAAATTGATACTTCCACTAGTTATGCACATAAATAGATCGTCCATAGATTAAAGAGAAATATTTCTCATTTCTGCAATTCAACTGAAAAAAATATTGCATTAATAAATATCTTCAAAAGATTTAGTTTTATGTCCCGTTTCTTAAATTTTTATTTTAAATTTGCACCTTTTCGATAATAACAAAGCACCGACCATGCAACCGTTTTCAGTTATTATATAAGAATATGGAATCAGTCTAAAATCGAAAAAAAAGCAAACGATCCTATCACCTCCCTTCTTTATATATGATGAGACAAAGATAAGTATACGTCTCTCATCTTCCCTCTTTTATTATTTGTTGCACACTCGCACTGGGAGGCCTGCCAATGGCCCAGACACTATATATATAATAACTCCATGTTTCCACCCATATAAAGTATGAACATACCCTGTATTTTATGTGTTCCTAAGAATCGCGAGTGTTCTAAAGTCCATGAATATAGTCCATAATTTTTATTATGTACTGACTTATGAAGCTCAAACGAAACCTTTTGACTAACGTGTGCATTATTCTGACGAAAAAAAATAGTAAATATGCCTCAAACGCATTCACAGGTAAAGTATACTTGTTTCCTCGCCCCTTTTACATCTCGACACGCTTCGCCACTCTGCACAGCATTTACTTTGTATAAAAATCTAGTAACCAATCGAAAGTGTACACAAAGCGTATCGATTATATCACAGAAAATCATTAAACATTCAGCGAATCGTTACGTATCAGGTTACTATGATTTATGTTATAATAGACATTTCGATTGAATTTCCGACAGAATTAGGCACGCTTCGTATGTAGTCTGCTTTTTGTTGCGTTTAATCGCCGATGTTTCCAGCTCTTTGTGTTTCAGCACCGTATTCACGTAATCGTTTCCTTTTTATTATGCTTCGTTAAAAATTTGTATAGCTAATAATTTCTCTTTCCGTGGATTGGTATTAATTTTTAAGCAATGCATTGTCTTAAATATATTTTGCTGTGCTATGTTGTGATATTAAATTGAACGTTCATATTTATATGATTGTATTTAGATTACGTTTTGGTCACTAAACAATTCGTTTACAAAAATGACAAAAATTTAAACAATTTTCTTTTATATTTCATTACAAGGTTTATTACATTTTATGACGCATATAACGAATTGAAAAACTTGATTTAAGCCTTTGCAGCTTTAAACTGAGTATTGTAAAATTTCTCAAACTTGAGTAGTTTGCAAATAATAGCAATAAAACTGGGATATATAAACTATATAATTTGTAATAATTAAATATCGATAAAGATGCCAATAGACTGGTGACGAGTTATTTAAATTTTAGTAATATGGAAAAGAAACAGTTACCTACATAAAAGTGAAATATGTTGTCTTAATCCTATCCTTATATATTAATTTACATTTAATATAAAGTATATCAACTATATGGTACATTTTATAATTACTACTGTAACATATATTTGTGTAAATAATTTAATAAAACAACTTCCATTCTCATTATTGAGTGTACAAACTTAACCTTAATAATAATATGTTGTGATGGTGAAGATTTACTTAATTTGTGTCTCAGCTTATTAAAATTTCTTTATTTTAGGGACAATAAATCCAGTTATCAAGATGATGAAAATCAAATCAATGACAGGGGTAGGAATTTCAGACATGACCGTAGAGACAATCGGGGGGAGAGACGGGACAATTGGGGTGATAAAAAGGAGAACTGGAGTGATAAAAAGGAGAACTGGAATCAAAAACGAGAATTTAGAGATAATAGGGCAGATAGAGGGGAAAGAAGTGATAGAGGCGAGCGCGGGAATAGAAGTAATTTCACACCTAGAGATCGGGCGGATAGATTAGACAGATCACACGCTTCTGACAGCGACAAAAGATCCGAAAGAAGTTACCGATCACAAGATAGTGGCAAGGAACATTACGGTCGTGCACCGCCTTATAAAAACCGAGGCAAATTCACACCAATTCAATTCAAAGAGCTATCAGATCCTTTGCCATTAGAAACGCCATTCACAGAGCCAACAGTTGAAATAGGATCGCAACACGAAGTTTCCGTAACATGGATCGTGTCACCTGAGAATTTTTACACCCAAATATTGTCGTTGCAACCGAAATTTCTGGAAATGATGCACAAAATACCTCAACTATACAAGGGTGTTCGATCGTTTACTGGAAACGTGCCTGTTGGGGCATCAATTCTGGCCCGATATCCAGCTGACGGCGTACTATATAGAGCTACAGTAGTATCTGTGCAACCGTTCTCTAAATTCATAGTTCGCTATGTAGACTTCGGTAATAAGCAATTGGTTGACGCTAAAGATATATGGCAAATGGAAAGAGAACTGATGGAGCTTCCAAAGATGGCCGTGCATTGTTCGTTGAATGGTGTAACGTCTAAAGACGGGGAATGGAAGGCTGACCCAGAAATAGACCTCTGTTTTAACGCGCCACGATACCAGTGCATATTTCAAGACCAAGTTGAAGAGCAGTATAAAGTATCTCTCTGGAATAACGGTGTGAGTGTGGCCGATATGCTTGTTGAAAAACAGTTGGCAATTATGTCTGAGAACCAGTCTTCGGTTACTTTGAAAGGTAGGTTTCAAGTATATAAATATTGTGATATAATATGGCATTATATTTTTAGATAACTATTCATTTACAGACGAAGCAATCGACCTCACGATTATCGTTGGACAGCAGATATTGTGTAAAGTGACTCATGTTGAGTCGTTCGATAAGTTCTTTGTACAATTGGATTTGGAGAAGGCTAATTTGGTTGAGAGTGCTATCGCCAATTTTGATGTCGCAAAGGTAATGTGTATTAAAGTTTACTCAATGAAAAAATGAAATGTTACTTTTCAATTGATGAGTGAGGATGAATGCAAACGTATACAAGTTTTTGTAAATTCTTAGTCACAATTTTTTTTATTTTAACAAAAAATCAAATGAATATTTAAATTTAAACTATCATAAATACATTACACTCGAAAATGGTAACAAACTATTGGTAATTGGAAAGCACTTACTTAACCTACACATCTAATACTTTGTATGAATATCATAAGAGTTGTCGTAAAATAGAAACTAACGTGCGCGAAAATAAAACAATTGCGGGATTATTATCAATCAGCATAATATGTTTCAATGTATGTTTTTGACTGTAAGGATGGCATATGCACACAGTTTTATACTATCGCAATACCATCCTCGCAAATGTAGCATATATTTATATATGAATAAATAAATAGTAAATAGTGTCGTCTGGTATCCGGCTGAGTAGAATAAACCACCGTCATTTCTTACCGAAGTGTCGTAAAAGGCGACTAAGGTAAGTTGACGTCAGGCAGACGGCCGGTCGTAAAATTCGTAGCCATATCATGTGACAACATGTTTGTAACATGTTGTGCCGACCCCACTTAGAGTGGGATATGGGCAGGAGAATGATGATGTCAGCAAGTAAAGAAATGTTATAGAACTGTAACCTATGGATTTGATTTCTTTTCAGTTGACGCCTTTAGGTGTTGACAGCCTCGCGGACGGAGTCCATTGCACTGTCAAATATAACGACAAGATATATCGGGCCATCCTAAACGATGTATCCGATACGACCAAGATAGAAGCTGTTTTGCCTGATTATGGTAACACCATTACCACTTCTATTGACAATGTGAGTGATCAGTTCTATTTTTTTATAGTGCCATAGACCAATAAAAGAAAAATTTAATGGTTTCATCTTGTAATAAACAAGAAAAAAAAAACAAATTATATTATATCGTTTAATATAATTGTAAAAGGAGAATCAAATAACTTACTTACTGACCCGTTGGAGCAGTGGGTAGTGACTCTGCCTTCAGCTCCGCGGGTCGCGGGTTCGATTCCCGCCGAGGGCCAATATTTTCTATAAATGAATTTGTTGGTCTTTGAGCCTGGGTGTATATTTGTATTTAAGTATGTATTTAAAAAATATATAAGTATATATTCACCAGTTGTCTGTCACCCATAACACAAGTATTAAGTTACTTACTTTGGGGACGGACGACTGTGTGTGTAAGTGTCCCATATATTTATTTATTTATTTTACTATCTAGTGCTAGAACAATAATAGAAGAATTCAATTCTTTTTATCGTGTCAAAGACCAGTAAAAGAAAGAATTCAATGTTTTTATCGTGTCAAAGACCAATAAAAGTAGAATACAATGTTATAATCGTATAATTGACCAGTAAAAGTAGAATTTAATGTTTTTGGTGTGTCATAGACCAATAAAAGTAGAATTTAATGTTTTTGTTGTGTCATGGACCAATAAAAGTAGAATTCAATATTTGTATTGTTTGTGTTGTGTAATATACAATTAATTTTTTTTAAAGTTATGATATGAGATACCAGTAAAATATTTTTTTCGTGTTTTAAACCACAACTGAGTGCATTGCAAAAATGTTATAAAAAAATTAAAAAAGAAAGAAAGCGCCGGTGAAATGAAGAACTCGAATCCTGGGTTTCGAAACTTTGCAGTCCGCTCATTACCATTAGGATATCACAGTATTATGTTTGCAAGCAAACATTTCTATGCATATTTTAGCAGTTTTTTTAGTGCCCAAAAACAGGGATACAACGATTTTTTTAATATAAAATATAGATAGATTGATTTTTCTCCCCAAAAACCCTTACATGCTGAATTGCACGAAAATCGTTGGAGCCGTTTTAGAGATTCAGAAAATATATACAAGATTAACTCATTTAAATATTAAAGATTAAAAAAAATCTTTAATCTTACCAAAGTATTTAGGCTTATTGTATATTTTTATATTACAGCTAATGATACTGCCAAATGAACTAAGCGTTTACTACTACCAGTCCTTAGAATGCCATCTTAATAATTATACGGAGGAATCGAAAACGTTACTTTCATTGGAAGAATTAAAGACTAAATTGACTGGAAACAAATTTATAATTTATATCAATGACGTTGATGAAATCAGGTAATATTTAACTGATTTTAATTTCAATTTGTTTTGCATAGAATTTGATTACCTTTTTTTATTGCTAAGTCCTCTTTACATAAATGTTTACTCTGTAATTATAATGAATTGTTATTTTAAAAAAATGTTCTTTATTATTACTTTTTTATTTAATAATTGTAAGATTTTCTTGACTGTATGTTGCAATTTTATTGTGCATTTATTATAGTTTGCTTTAAAAATCAATACATAATAAAAATATATAAAAACAATCAAAACATCCATCGTAATATAATAATTGGAGAAGTCTGCTAAAGAAAGACCTTTTTAAAGTTTTTATACCGGGGTAACATATAGGCTACATACATCCTGATTTATATTTTGAGAATAGGGAAAATCCTATCCTACTAATATTGTAATTGCAAAAGTTTGTGAGTACGGATATATGTTTGTTACTATTTCACGAATCAGCTGAACCAATATCAATGAAATTTGGCACAATTATTCCTTTTACTTTTAAACGTTGCATTTATAATATTAGTTAGTAACATATATAATTGAATAATGTTATGGTGTAATTTTAGATTAGTATCAACACTATACGATGCAGTGACCGGCCACAAGATAGCTATATTCGAGCCCGATGAAGGCGCCTATGATGAGGTCGTCCAACTATGCACGAGGGCTGTATTCAACTACAATTTTGGCAATTCCTACATGTTCCATATAGAAAATCTCAATGAGTTCTATCTACAAAAGGCAGCTGATGGTGCTAGAATAGAGTTGCTATTGGAAGAATTGTACAAATTCTACGAAGAAGGTAAGCACACTATGTAAATTGTTCATTTTAATACTAGCTATATTGGTGCTCTTTGTTTAAACATTAGGGTTAAAGTACTCTCCTTCTCGTGTCAACCAATAGATGTTTACTATTGGATATAGGTCACTTCTAAGGATTTGCTCTACCTAGTGGTCGCAGTGGCTTCCTACAACCTTTTTGAGTGGTCTCCACCTTGTGAGGGATCTGCCTTGAGCACCTTGAGACCCCATCATCCATCAGTTCTTCGAACTATATGCCCCGTCCACTGCCACTTCAGTTTTGCAACACATTGAGTTGAGATGTCCGTAACTTAGGTCCCTCTGGCCTAAGTTCTATACATTTTGAATAAGCAGAAATAATGAACGTTTTAATTTGAAGGATGTGATAAGAGTTGCGTAGCAATTATATCAAAATACTAATTAAAAAACCTAAGAAATAGTTTTTAAAGCTCTTAAAAATTTAAATTGAAAATATCGGTGCTTTTTTATTTTAGTAAGTGAGGTTTACTAGTCCTGCAATTATAAGTATTAAAAAAAGGACAATTACTTTTTTATAGCTGATAATAGCAAATTGGATCATTACTTTGTAAGGATTCCGCCAAACAACACTTATTTCTTGAAATAATTTTATCCTATCGCTCCTTTTTTAATCAGGTACACCAGAACCCATTAATGAATATGCAGTTGACACAATGTGTGCAGCCAAATCTGCTGATGGAAACTGGTATAGAGCTACAATCATCAGCTCCAATGACGATGGGGTCAAAGTACAGTATCCTGATTATGGTAATAGTGAAGTTGTGCCCAAGGGTTCTATTAAGAAACTTGACTCCAAGTTCTTCGAACCGTGCTGTTTGGCTCTGGTCGCTAGTTTGGGTCTTATGGCTTTAACAGAACATGCAGTAGAAAAGTTTAGAGAGTGGACGACCGAAAAGGAAATTCAAGTTACTCTGGCTTTTGGCTCAGACGGATGGCTCGCCAATTTACATTTAGACGGGGTCGATCTCTCCGTAAAGCTAGTCGACGAAAAGTTGGCGGCACCCCAGGTGATCTCCGAAGATATCCCGGAAGAACACAAGCCTGAAGTACCTGAGGCAGAGGAGGAGCCAATTTTATTACCCGACGGTTGCTCTCAAGTTTATATCAGTCACATTGATTCTCCTGGACAGTTCTGGCTCCAGATGCTTGATAAAGTTGATAAAATCGACGAAATCCAGGCTGAACTACAAACAAACGCAGAGGGTTACGTCGATATTGAGACCCGCGAGATGGGCACGCTCTGTGTAGCAAAATATTCAGTCGATGACCAGTGGTACCGAGCAGAGATACTTGACTCTGATTCCGATATTACTACAGTACGATTTGTCGATTATGGCAACACAGATGTTTTAGACAACCAGCCAGGATTGATAAAAACTATTCCAGAACAATTGAAGGCAATCGAACGTTATGCGGTGAAAGCTAGTGTGAACGCCATCCCTACTGGAACCGGACAGTGGTCGGAGCCGGCATCCGATTACTTCACTCAACTCGTAGGCGATCTTTCAGCACCAGTAGACGCATTAATCGTCCTTAAGGATGTCACGATGTATGTCGATATTTTCGTGAATGGTCAAAATTTGACGGACAAATTGGTATCGGAAGGACACGCGACAAGATCAGAGGAGAGCGAGTGCGGTAACTACCCGTCCTGTTTTGCGAGTCACGTTAATTCACCGTCGGAATTCTGGATTCAACTTGAAAGCGCCGCCTTAGAATTGCAGGCGATGGAGGCGGCAATGGTCGATGCTGAAAACTTCCCCGAACTCGTAGCAAAAGAGGAGGGTGTTCTTTGTGCAGCCAAATACCCTGAAGATGGAGCTTGGTATCGGGCGCAAGTTATCGTCGACGGTTCCGAAGGTACGGAGGTTCTTTTCATGGATTACGGCAACGCGTCGATTGTGAGCGAGTTACGAAGTCTTCCGGAAGAGCTGCAAATTAAACCCGCTCTTTCGAGAAAGTGCGCTTTGCAAAAACCTCCACACGTGAAAGCTTGGTCGCGAAAGTCTGAAGTAAAGTTCAACGAGCTAGCCGCCGAGGGAGCTACCATATTTAATGTTCAATTTGTTGCGGCCGGGGATATCTCTATTGTCGACCTCTTCTTGGAAGGAAAATCTGTCTCCGATGAGTTGGCTGCCTTGTGCGAGGAGCATCCGACTTCAGAAAGACCTACACCAGTCGGACAAGATTTACATAGTAGTGGGAAGATTTGCTATATTAATTCTTTACAAGAATTTTACGTACAGCTGGACGATTCAATAGGTAACCTTGATAAAATAACAGAAAGACTGAATAGTGCCGAAGATTTTGAAGCTATAGGAGAACTGAAGGTGGGTTCCGTTTGCACGGCTTACTGGAGCGAAGATGAAAAATGGTATAGGGCTAAAATATTAGAATTTTGTGATGTAGGTTATCACGTGCAGTTTATAGACTATGGTAATAAAGCAAAATGTGAAGAATTTAGACAGTTACCTGAAGATATAGGGTTAATAGAACCCTTGGCTAAGTGTTGTCGCCTATCAGGTTTCGGAGACGACATTTCGAATGAATCTGCTAAATCAAAATTGGAAGACTTAGAAGCGGAACTAGTTACATTCCAGATAGAATTTTTAGATAGCTTAAAAGAACCATTACTTGTAAAGTTATTACTAAATGGTATGGACATAAGTTGTATCTTGACCAGTGACTCCCCATTACCCGTAGAAAGTGACGATGTAGCTGAACACAAAGCACAAAATGAAGTAGACACTAAAGAAATTGTTGCTCATGATGAAGAAAATATTATTGAAGGAAATCTAGATTCATCACAGCAAGACTTAAATGAAAGTATAGGTAGTAATAATACAGTAATAGAAAATAAATCATTTGAGGAAGCAGATGTCAAGGTGAATGATGCTTTAGAAAATTCGGTTACACTTGATAATGTTGAATCATTAGCACCAGAAAAAGAAATATCTAAGACTGAGAAATCATCTACATTATCAAAGGAGAACGAAACGTCTACAGATTCACCACAAACGTCACCTGTCAAATCCCTTGAAGGGGTAACAAAATTGACGCCAGAAATAGAATCACCTCAATCAATCGATGATTGCGCATCTCCAGTCATTACAGACAATGAAAAGTCTATTTCTTCCGAAACATTTAAAAGTTCTGATGATTCATTAAAAACTGAAAAGAATGAGTCGAGAGAATCTCTGAATACAGACACTGGCTATGCAAGCGAGTGCACTAACGAAAAATCCACAACAGAATCAATAACACCAATCAAAAATGAAACTCACGATGACAAGAAACCTGTAAGTGTAGAGTAAATGTAAATATAGATTTAAGAGCTCATATTTTGTATTTTTTGTGATGTCATGGGTTATGTTGACTTATTTTGCAATTTAAACTATTGCAGTGTTGTTTCCGATTAGATATCATTTGGAATGATTTTGTGAATCGCTAATTATAACGTTGAAAGTCTTATTATTTAATTTTTAGTTTGTTTGCGTTACTTTAAAATTTTTATACCTTGTTATAAAGAACTAGATTTTTCGTGCATCTTAAAAAAAATGCACATTAAAAGTGGCAATTTTATAGTGAAAAAAATATGTTGTAATCATAATTTAATTTTAAAATATACGAACATGTTGCATTAAAAGAAACTCAAAAATAAAATTTCTTTTTTATTTCTTGGCACAATTTTTTTCATTATAAATGTCTGATTGTTCCATATAACTTCGATTTTGTAATTTACCCTTTTTTAAATTAGGGTTTTAAGTTGTGATTGATATTTATTCAATTTATTCCGAAATTCAATATTTCAAAAATTTATTTCTTGTAAGTAATAATTAGAAAAATAAAGTTCGTTTCATTTGTTTATTATAATAAATATCTAATACTCATTATTTTGTTAAACAGTGACAATAAAAAGGATCAAAACACTTTTAACACATTCATCCTTCATAGATAGGTCCAGTTTTGTTTTATTATGTTCTCAAGATATTTTTTCCGATTTATGATGATGTATAATATCTTAAGTAAAAAAAAACCTTTTTATCAGTTGAAAAGTTAAATATTTCTCAAACAAATTGTTTGCTAAAATATTACTTTGTTGAAAAAAATAAAGCTACTAAAAGAGTGTTGTTATTTTAATTCTAAAATAAAATTCACATAGAATAATATCTATTTTATTCAATATCAATAGTATATAGATACAAAAATACACAGCTAAAAATATATATACAATATCAGAATCAATTTTCATAGGAAATACAAATATATATTCACAAAATAATGTCGAGTGGTCGTAGACAAAATATATAGTGCATTTTATGGCAGAGAAACATTTACATCTATACTGCGTCCATCATATTATCAGTCTTTTGACAGCTCACGCTCATTAAGTTTTGTATTGCTTACGTACAAATATCATACAAATAATATTTGTACTTTATGGATGGGTACCGCCCACTTAGTGATGTCACACATAATGGGTTACTACGATTATGCCACAGATTAAAAATAATCGGTAGAAATCGATGTTACGAGTATTAAAAGACATTTAATAACATTATATAAAGTTTTACTTTCTTCTTAGTTAATACATGAATACAAATAAAACAATCAGGATATTTTAATTTATTTTATTAGCACGAGTCGTCGGAATGATAATCAACACTAGACTCCTCCGATGAGGAGTCTTCAGTAGCAGTTATTATTAGCTCTTGTGTAGATAATATATTATCAAACGCAATATCACGTTCCCAATCAGAGAATATTACTCTTTTAGTTCTTTCCACCACACTTGCCCAGTTCTCGGCCGTTACGTGGGTGCAAGCATTCTTTAGCAATTGCAACATTTTATTCGCTGTGAATGGGGGGCTTGTATTGCATCTCGCAGCATGCCCTTTTACTTGTGCCCATATAAGTTCTATTGCGTTGTACTGGCAGTGGTATGGAGGAATCCGAAGAACAGTATGGCCATATTCTGCTGCCATTTCATTGATTACATAGCGTTTTGCTCTCTTTTTGGTTTTTAATATTTTTATTAATTCAACTTTTAACATTGAGTCGTCCACATTTTCTCCATTGTCCCGAAGCCAATTAATTATTTCATGCTTTTTATTAGCCTGTGTTGGCATTTTGTCAATTTGACGGGAGTGGTAGGGCGCATTATCAATAAAAATTATTGATGGTTCTTCCAATGAAATGAGCATTTTTTTGAACCACTCTTCATACACATTTGCATTCATCTCTTCGTGGTAGTCATTTGATTTCTTCGATTTAAATGCCAACAGTGCGTCTTGTACAAATCCTTTTGCTGTACCTGCATGGCAAATGATTAGGCGCTCACCTTTTCCCATTGGTACTGAGGAAGTGGAATCAGCAGTATCATCAGTCCAGAAACGAGATAGTGTGTGGTTAGCGTTGAGCCATGTTTCATCCGTGAAAACAATATTTGCCCAATCTTGTATTTTCTTTGCCTCTCTTAAAAAATCACAACGTGCTATAGCTATATCTGTGCGTTCCATTAATAATTTTCTTTTATTTAACTTTTTATATGAAAAGCCAATTGTGTTCAAAACTTTGACCAAAGAAGATTTTTCACCATGAAATAGACCACTTCTTTTCAAAGAAACAATAAGTTTTCTCAAAGTTGGAATTTCTTTTCTCAAGTAGTAATCTAGTTTACGTAGGTTATCATTAATCGAATTACTTAGGTACGTAATTCGATTAATGATAGTAGGTACTATAATCGGAATGGTATCGCATACGAGAATCTTTAGGACATCACTATCGTCAATCTGTCAAAAGATGGTTAATATAATGGACAGTGTATAGGAAACATTAACACATTGAATGCCACGACAGTCTGACTGACACTTTTCCGGTCAGGCCGCGTCAAGTACAGACTGACAGTATAAAATATGATAAAGGATAAAATTGAACATTGTTAATAATTTAATGTATTTTATTAAAACAACTTAAGACATAAAAATAGTTGTCCTTTACAAGTGTCCCAAAATGTTATAACCTATTTAAAAAAAACGATATATTTCCTTTACACTTATTCAATAAATAACAAGCGATATTCTCAAAAGTCAACCCATTTTTTTCTTTCTCAACAACTTGACACAATATATTGACGGTGACAATGTATTTTTAATATTATATATTTATACTATTTGAAGGAGGTTTTATTTGAAACATGTTTGTGTTTGTTTTACCATCGAGTAAATTCTACTTTGCCAGTGTTGGGCTTCGCATTACTTTACCAAGATATCTGCGCGATATGACGGGGAAGTCGCAAAGAAGGAAGGCACTCAACGTGTTAAAGTTAAGTTAACTACCTGTTAATTTTATCGTTAGCCTACACTAAAAATTAATTAATTAATTAATCTATTTATTCTTCAAATATATATTCTTCACTTAAACCAAAATTATTGAAAACAGTCATACTCTACGACTGGCCTATTGGCGCAGTGGGTGGACCTACCATCAGCTCCGAGGGTTGCGGGTTCGATCCTGCCGAGGGCCAACATTTTCTATAAACAATGTGTTGGTTCTTCAAGTCTGGGTGTATATTTGTGTTAATTATGTATTTAAAATTATATATGGATATATTCATCAGTTGTCTGTCTAACATGAAACAAGTACTAAGTTACTTACTTTGGCGTGTAAGTGTCCCATATATTTATTTATATAGCATTCCATATCTTTTCTATTAGCTTTATCGCGGGCTAGCTGTGCTTGCCGCTTAATCCCGATCCCGCAGGAAATGTAGAATGAAAAGTAGCCTATATGTTGCTCCACAACCCTCTATCTTCCAGTGAAAGTCCCATCAAAATCGGTTTAACGCTTCCGGACTATATAACGACACTTTTCTTTCTTCCATATTTTACTAGAAACAGCTCAAAAAGCTGTTATTAGATTTCGAGAAAATCGATCGTTTTTTATTAGATTATAGCAAAATAATATTATTATTTTTTCTGCATTATGGATCTCCGACAAGTAACGCCTATTTCTATAAATAATCTAGTATTATATAATAATACTAATTAATAATAATAATCAATTGCAAATTATTATTCTTTTCGGTTTAATGCTATTGATGTGAGAACAAACATAAAGAGTAATACTCCCTATAACGCGGTGCTCTTATAACGCGTTTTCAGTCCCTCGTATAACGCGTGTTTTCCCCCATATCCACGCGGAAATTTCCCATGTTTCACGTATCATAATATTAATTTAGTGTGCCTGGCTTTTGAGTCGTAAGAAAATTGGTTATGCAAAAATCACACGCTTAAAGCGACCTAATTAAAAAATGTTTTTTCATAGCAATTTGCAATAAAAAAAACTCAAAGGAACCTATAACTTTGATGAGCAAAAAAAAATTATAGTTCTTTTTTATGTTATGTACGTATAGTTCGTAACGTGATGTATCTAACGCAATTAAATCTAATTTTGAATTAGGTCACTTTAATACAAAACGTTCGATATATACTGAAGTTTAGAAGTTTTATTTTTATAAATTTTATTTTAAACAAAATATTTATTTCCCAGACATGTTTTAATAAAACGCACATATTCCGTTCATAAAATAGTTTTATCTTACATATTCTAATTGAAACCCATTAACGACAAGCGCGGTATACGAGAATACTCCCTACGACGCGTTTTCCTATAACGCGGAACCAATTTACCGCGTTATAGAGGGGATTACCGCATTAGGAAATCTATACAAAAATAATGATTTATTCTATTAGACCTAAAATACCTATATCTTTAAGGTCATCATTTTTTTCTAGTATCAAACCTTTTTCGTTGGCCAAATGCAGTATAGATAATAAAGCTAGAGGCACACTGAGTGATTCCCTCATATTTGTAGACAATTTTTTAGGTAATCTCGAGTAAATTGAGGTAAATGTTGTTGGCGATACTGTTTTCTTTTCTCTGTCTGCTGTTTTCTCCGTAAGCATTTTCCAAGTGCAATGTTTCAACTGCTTCATATCCACTTGTTTCGCTCTCATGGCGTATGGTATGAAGATTTTAGCCACCTGTAAAAAAATTACAATACATGTAGATATAAGTAAATTAATAGTATTATACTTAAGTCAAATTCTTTTTTTTGATTGATTTGAAAAAATTGAGATGGTATGGAAATGTAATGAGGAGGGATGAAAATGAGATGGTATGTACATGTAATAAGGAGGGTTGAAAATCATGTGACCAAACGTGGGTTAAATTTAAATGTGTATGGATATGTGCCTAGAGGGAGGCCTAAAAAGAGATGGTTGGATTGTGTGAAGTACGATATGCATATAAAAGGAGTGGCGCCAGAGTTGACGAAAGATAGGACAGAATGGAAGAGAATAACATGTTCTGGCGACCCCACTTAGAGTGGGATAAGGACAGGAAGATATATATTAAGTCGAATTCTAAATCAATGTTGCATCTAACCATATTTGTATAATAAATGCGAGTCTGTCTGTCTGTTACGCTTTCAGGGCCAAACCACTTAAAAAATGAAGAAATAATAATAGACTCAGCTAGCATATAGATCGCTTCAAGAATTTGCGCCAAGTAAATAATTTAGGGTATTGAGATTTATTTGCTACATTGAGATGTTAATTTACATATTGATATTTGAAATTATTCACACGCGTTTCGTTGAAGAAAAACAACATCTTTCTAGAGTATTCCTGGTATATATGTAACCTATAGATTGGCCAGTTGGCACAGTGGGCAGTGACTCTGTTTTCAAGCTCCTCGGGTCGCGGGTTTAATTCTCGCCGAGGATTATCATTTTCTATAAACAGTTTGTTGGTTCTTTGAGTAAGTTGTATGTATGTATTTAAAATTATATTTGTATATATTTGCCAGTTTTCTGCCACCCATAACACAAGTATTAAGTTATTTACATTGGGGATGGATGACAATCCCATATATTTATTGTTATATTATAATTATTAAATACGCATTAGAGCAACGTTATGGGTATATGTTCCAACCTTTTTCTCAAAAAAAAAAGGTTAGAGGAGACCTATGCTCAGAAGTGGGATAGTAACAGGCCGTTACTGAATATACTTCTATTTATACTATTTTTTAGACTAAGAATAAATATCTGACAGTAGTAGTACCTTAGTGGGCGGTTCAAGCATATCACCGATCTCTTCAAGCTCTGCGGACCTGGCTTGTTCGTGAACCTCGCCCGCAGCCGTCGCGTCTTCGTTGCACCAATCATCACCGTCCTAATAATAAGGAATTTATTAATATCCAATGCAGTACGGATTTGCATAGAACCAATAATGCCCTATGCATGCATGCTTTATATATACAAAAATGAAGTTTGTTTGTTTGATTGTTGGAACGCGCTAATCTCAGAAACTACTCTACCCATTTGAAAAATTCTTTGAGTGTAAGATAGTCCATTTATCGAGGAAGGGAGGATTTTTATGTGTGCATATATAATATCTGAGTGACCGAGCCTTGCTCGGTAATTTTTTATAAGATAAAAAAGGAAACTTTAAAAAAATTAATAATAGGGTAGGTGGGGCTCGATCCTTGGTATTTTTTAATGCTCAAAAACAGGGATAAAATGAATTTAAAAAAAAACGGTTGCCTGTAAAGTCGGTTTTACGGGCAAAGATTTTACGTGACAACGTCTTTTTAAATGTGATGGATTGGAGTGGGAGAGAGATGAAGGCATTCGCCAGTCCGGCGGGCCTCTCTTTCGTTCGGTGACTCATCGTAACAGACGTGAGCGGGCGTTACACTTTTTCATGCGTGACTCCAAGCCGCAACCTAATTTAAGACGTTGTCACGTCAAAAAATCTAGCTAGATCGATTTTTCTTTCCGAAAACCACCTGCATGCAGGTAAACGTTGGGAGCCGTTTCCGAGATTCCGAAAATATATACATATACATACAAGATTAACACATTTAAATATTAAAGATATACATACAAGATTGGTTCATTTAAATACCAGCTGTCTGTCACCCATATCACAAGTATTAAGTTACTTTGGGGACGAACGACCTTATGTGTCAATGTCACATAATTTTTTTAAAAATCTACAGCAATAGTATGACATTGAAAAGCGTCATCTATTATCGACCTATCACGCGACAGAAGTCCTCGCGAACAAAGTCACAGGTTTTTTTTAAATTTATTTATTCAATATAATTTTACAATCTAGTTTGGCTTATTAATAAGACGCGTTTAAAAAAACCCGTGAGGTTTATGCGTAACGCGAATGCGTACACCTGCCCGCAGAATGTATTATACATCACTAACTTAAATTAAATTAAATAAACTAAATTAAAGAATTACTTATACATTCTTAAATAATATGACGAGCATATTGCTCACATTGTATCTTGTTTTTAAATAACTTATTTAGTATAAATTCTGGCATTTTACTTAGGATATATAGGTAAAAGCTTGTTTCTAATAAAGAAGTACGCGTAAATAGGTTCAATGTACCGGTATATTGTTGGGGCAGTAGGACGCGTCGTTCTCGTTGTTATAGTCGTACTCCTTGGCCTCCTCCACGGTGAGCGGCTCGGCGGCCGACCTCGCCCGCAGCGCGTCCCGCCCGCGGCTCATCACCAGGCTCCGGTGCAGGAACAGCTTGCTGAAGTGGCTCTCGTCGAGACCTCTGCGGACAGACATTTACACTTTCGATATTGCAAATGAGTGCTATCCGGCTGAGCAGAATAGACCACCCTCGTTTCTTACCGAGGTGTCGTAAAAGCCGACTAAGGTAAGTTGACATCAAGCAGGCGGCCGTTCGTAAAATACGTTGCCAAATCATGTGACAACATGTTTGTAACATGTTGTGCTGACCCCACTTATCCCACTGCCCTTAATCCCTCTCAAAGTGGCACAACATGTTATATTCATCACAAATGATGGCCGCCTGCCTGACGCCAAATTACCCCAGTCGCCTTTTACGACACCTCGGTAAGAAATGAGGGTGGTCTATTCTACTTAGCCGGATACCACACAGCGGGTCAACTTACCTTAGTCGCCTTTTACGACACCTCGGTAAGAAATAAGGGTGGCTTATTCTACTCAGCCGGATACCACACGGCGGGTATTCAACATAGAGTAAAAAAACAAGAGAGTAAGACAAAAATATATTACAAACAATTTAAAAATTTTGGTACGCATATTAAATTGTATTTTTTTTTGTATTATTGTTTTTTCGAACATTTTTTGTTATGGTACATAAATAAATAAATAAATTAATTAAACTTAACAGTCTTCAGTCCACGAAATCCGTATCCATGATTCTAGGTTTTCTTAATGCGTTTCTTTTTAAGCAAAGACAATGTGAGGGCTGTACATTCGTGTAAAAAAGTAAATAACTACCGATGACATCATCATCATCTAGACTCCCCTACCCCCCATGTCATCCAAAATAAGCAAAGCAAAGACCCCCCTGCTGAAGTATTACGTGAGCACTATGGGGGGCCATAGTGCTCACGTAATACTTCAGCAGCAGGGTACCGTCTCGCTTACTCCCCGGGTGGGGGGTAAGCAGGGTACGGGCCTCGAGGCAGTTCCTCGCGGGTACTTAAGTCCGGTCTGTGTTCCGGCCATAGGCCGAGGTCACCTAGGTGACCTAAGGGTGTTGGTATTTGAGCCGTGAGGCCAGGTCACCTAGGTGACCTAAGGGATGTCTGGTTTGGGAATGGTAGCTCCCAGACCTCAAAGTCTTTTTCAGGTGGTGTCATGATCGGTGGTGTCAAATTCGCCCTCCCGCCCATCGCCCTCGTCCTCGTCGTCGCTGTCGTCATCCGCTTGTCGGGCCGCGGAGACAGTGACCGCAGGAGCTCGCGAGGCAGTGAACGTTCATCGGGTGGTCGCGCATGGAGGAGCAACGAAAAGCGTAATACTTAAACGGTCCCTAAAATGTTATACCTGTCTACAGGTGTTTTGAAGTTGGCCTCATTCCACGAGTGTCCAGTAGACAAGGTCTTCCTGCTGATCATGATCTTGGCCGGCTGCGTGGGCTCGTAGTCCGGCGCGGAGGTGGAGCGCGCGTCGAAGGCCAGCCCGGCGCCCGTGAAGTCCAGCTGCCGCTTCGTGCGGGCCTGCTTCCTGCCTTCGACGACCACGCGCCCGGCCGCCGTCGACTGCGTGCGTTCTGTCATCTTTGACGCTGCAGAATAGTACATAATATAAATATAACACAAATATATGTACATAAATATTATAACAAATATTTTTCTATTTAACAACACAAAAATTATTATTATAACGTCTGGGCCCAAAGATTTTTTTTGACACACACACGGTCGTCCGTCCCCAAAGTAAGTAACTTAATACTTGTGTTATGGGTGACAGACAACTAGTGATTATATCCTTACTAATGTTATAAATGCGAAAGTCTGTCTGTCTGTTACGTTTTCACAGCAAATCCGCTGAACCAATAGATGAAATTTGGCACAATTATTCCTTATACAGCGGGGTAACATATAGTACTTATATATTTTTTAAATACATACTTAAATACAAATATACACCCAGACTCAAAGACCAACAAATTCATTTATAGAAAATTTTGGACTTCGGCGGGAATCGAACCCGCGACCCGCGGAGCTGAAGGCAGGATCACTACCCACTGAGCCAACGGGCCAGTCAATTTTTTTTATGAAATAAACAAAAACTAAAATATACAATAAATCTTTCTTAAAATATTTTTAAGAAAGATTTATTTTGATGATTTTTATGTTATCCTGATAACATATAAAAATCATCAATCAATTATAAACATTAATTGTGCCAACCTATTAGCCGAGCCAATGTTCACTACGTAAACGTAACTGACAGACAGACAGACAGCTTTACGCATTTATAATATTAGTAAGGATTATTATTATAACAAACCAATACAACGCTTGCACACTAGCAAACAGGTGTATTTTTACACCAGCCAGTTGACTATAAAACGGTGGCCGCGGCCAAAATACATTTACGAGTCGTGCGACAAGCCACCGGCTGTCCCTCACACATACAGTCCTTCACAGCGCGTCTCTTTAAGCCTAGGTCCGGCCTGGCACCCTTAAGGCGACGCTCCCAGGATGCTGCGAGTCTCGCTCGAGACTCGCTCTCCCAATCTTTCACTCCGGCGATGCTTCTGCGCTCGCCCACTCCCTCGGTGACGCTGTAACAGCCTCAGGGCTAACAGCCTTAGTTAGAGTCCGAAAAAAACAAAGATACATTTAGTCGATTGCTAGACGGCAACAAGTGCGATAGCTTCGCAGCCCACTCTGTTGCTCTGAGCGGTAGACAGTGACTTAACATAACATTAAATATATATATATAAATATAAATAAATATATGGGACACTTACACACACGGTCGTCCATCCCCAAAGTAAGTAACTTAATACTTGTGTTATGGGTGAGAGACAACTGGTGAATATATACTTATATATTTTTAAAATACATACTTAAATACGAATATACACCCAGGCTCAAAGACCAACAAATTCATTCATAGAAAATGTTGGCCCTCGGCGGGAATCGAACCCGCGACCCGCGGAGCTGAAGGCAGGGTCACTACCCACTGCTCCAACGGGCCAGTCATATATATATATATATATATATATATATATATATATATATATATATATATACATACGAGGTGTGTTAAAAAAGTATCGCGAATTTTGAATTTTCTCGGGTTACGTATATTCGAATTTCGTTTTTTTTTGTGGCGTTATGTTGGTACATTTGTCCCTCACTTATGCTGACAAGTTTGGCCATTTTGAAATTTCAGTTAATTGTTGACAGCTGCTTTGCTTGCACGTGTTTTGGTTCGTCTTCGATTTTTCCTTATTCAAAACAATGGACCACGGTAACGCCCCTGCTCACACAACGCTGCTTGTACGCGACTTCTTGGCCAAAAACAACACACTAATGATACCGCAGCCACCTTATTCCCCAGATCTGGCCCCCTGTGACTTTTTCTTGTTCCCGAAACTGAAAAGGCCCATGAAAGGACGACGCTACGCCACGACTGACGAGATAAAGACGGCATCGAAGGAGGAGCTGAACAAGATACAAAATAATGATTTTTTGAAGTGCTTCGAAGATTGGAAAAAACGTTGGCACAAGTGTATAATATCCCTGGGGGACTACTTTGAAGGGGACAAAATAAATATTCACGAATAAATAAATAGTTTTTGAAAATACACAAAATTCGCGATACTTTTTGAACACACCTCGTATGTATATATATATATATATATACATACTATATATATATATATATATATATATATATATATATATATATATATATATATATATATATAGTATGTATATGTATAGTATATATATATATATATATATATATATATATATATATATATTTAATGTTATGTTAAGTCACTGTCTCACACGTCAATGCTGTTTTTTTTTTTAATCTGGCACCACAATATTACTATTTTATTATATATGATTTTCAGAAGTCTATTTTCAGAGACCGCGAATCGGGAAACGTAATGTAGGACACCCTGAGATTCTGAGAGATGGAGTGACTATATACGTAAGACCGCGGGCAGTGGAAGCAGAAAGCCCAGGATCGGGCTAAGTGGCAAAAAATTGGAGACGCCTATGTCCAGCAGGGGACTAAAGTGGGCTGATAATGATGATATATTATTACCCCTGTTGTTCTTGAGCCGCCAGTGCGCGGGCCCCGCCCACGCGGCCACGATGGCGGCGCAGTAGCTGTACTCGAGCCGCGAGTGCGCGGGCGCGCTGGGCCGCATGTCCGCCAGCCGCGCGGGCGCGCCCGCCAGCTGCGCCAGGCGCGCGCCCACCGCCACATCCGCCTCCTCCTCGCTGTCGATGCCGCCCAGAGGCTCATCGTCTGTAACGACACATTCACCCATGTAACGCTGACGTCACTAACTTTAAATTTCAAAGTCCAAAAAAAAGAATCTAAAAATCTTAATAAAATAAAAATTAATTTTAATTAAAAAAAAAAAACAACATTTCGTATAAGATTCTATAACAAACTTCCGCAATCAATTTCAGCACTGCCATTACAGCAGTTTAAAAACACTGTTAAAAAGAAGCTGATACAGAAAGCCTACTATACTCTTGAAGATTATTTAGAAGATAAGAATGTGTGGATTTAGCTCTCTTTGAACCTGTACAAGACAGTAACGACTTAATCTAAATAATATTAAGAATTATATTTTTAAAAGAGCAACCGCCGAGTTTCTTGCTGGCTCTTCTCGGTAGGAACAGCTTTCCGAACCAGCAGTAGAATTGACGATTCAAAAGCACTTGTTTACAAGTTTATTTGAATAAAGAATATTTTGAATTTGAATAATAACAATAAAAAAACACTATATTTTAAAAACCTAGTTACTAAATAAAATACCTACTTACATAATACTATGTTTACATTCAAACAAATTTATCCAATTAACTACACTAAACTATTATAATTATATATAAAAATAATAAAAATCAAGTATGTATACATATATATATAACGTCCCTCGATTTAACGACAAACTCCCTAAAGCGTCGATATCACTTGGCTTTGGTTGGTTTAGCTTGTTTCCCATACAATGATACACTCTATATAGCATTGCACTCACTCTCAATAACGACAGCAATTTAATAATATACTCGTAAAGTACTTTTTAAGTTGCCAAAATTAGTAAAAAGCAGCTGTGTATGTTCTTTTGTCAATATATATATATATATATATATATATATATATATATATATATATATATATATATATATATATATATATATATATGTAACACAACGTACTAGGAACACCTGATTCCGCACTCAAAACTAGATGGCGCCACTCGTCGTTTGCTCCGCGCTATCGAAGTGCTTTCATAGTAATATAAGAAGTCCCCATACATTATGTTTAATTAGATTAGATCGACATCGCTATCAGATCCTATGGCTCTAATGTGCATCCTACTGGAACACTACGCCTTAGCGCGTCTGAGACGGTGCATCCTCCGTCCGGCACATCCACACCTGGAATGCCGTGAGGAACCCGTCGTCTGTCCGCGATGCTTTCCGTATTCGTGAATAGCACGCATTCCCGCCCCCGACAGTACGTGCGTTCCGGTCCAGCGCCTTACAAATGGCGCCCAACTAGTGGCCGAAAAGCGACCTTGAGTACAGTCTGACGATAAACTCGCAGCCGAAAAGCGCCCCTGAGTACAGTCTGTCGACAAACTCGCAGCCGAAAAGCGATTCTGAGTACAATCTGACGACAAACTCGCCGCTGAAGAGAGGCCCTAACTTCATCATATAATCTGACGCACAACTCGACGTCGAAGAGTGACCTTGAATGCAGTTCTTGTCCAGGGGGAGGGAGAAGAGAAACATCCGCTGGAGTTAGCTATCGATCCCAAGTATATAGTGATTTGCACTTCGTCGTATTACCAACTAGCGACCAACGCGCATTCGAAGAGTGGCTCAAAGAAAATTTTATGAACCGAAGAAATGCCGAGTATTGTGAAGAAACCTAAATCAATAGAACACATTGGCAAACATATCAACTTCAGCGATAAACTGTTACGAAAGACAATACATACGCCTATATCTGTTCCACTGCATCGCTTAACGAAATGGTTGAGAGGCATCATTCAACCTTATGTCACCATGGCGGCTTCTGCAGTTTTGTCCAGAAGAAGGGACGGAATGAATATCCAACGGAGTTCACTACTAGACCAAGCCAGAACGAAACTACTCAATACCATCGATACGAAGTGGCCGAGGCATCCGAGGAAAACAATTTTTATCCTGTCCTACTCGTCGGGACGCCTTCGTGGACAGAGGGGGAGTTTGTAACACAACGTACTAGGAACACCTGATTCCGCACTCAAAACTAGATGGCGCCACTCGTCGTTTGCTCCGCGCTATCGAAGTGCTTTCATAGTAATATAAGAAGTCCCCATACATTATGTTTAATTAGATTAGATCAACATCGCCTATCAGTTCCTAAGCTTACACAGTGCATCCTCCTGGAACACTACGCCTAGCGCAACTGTAAACGGTGCATCTTCCGGTACATCCATATAAGGAATGCTGCGAAGGACCCGTCCGCGATACTCTATGTTAAAGTGACGATTAAACTCTTGTACCTGTCACCTGCTCGTATTCTTCCCCCCATCCGTCGGGTCATCGTCTTACATATATATATATATATATATATATATATATATATATATATATATATATATATATATATATATATATATATATATAATAAGTATGGACTTAATCGAAATGGCTTCTGAAATAAATTACTTATTATTCAATGGCCAATTAACGGTGCTAATCTTTATTATTTAGGAAAGTTATTATAAATAAATTTAAGATTTTTCAAAAAGTGGAGTTAATCGATGTGTGCACTGAGCGGCTCATATATATATATATATAACTCATTTCAATATTAAAGATAAAATAAGTGAGAAGTGTATGTACCATATAAATCATTATGGGCCTCGTCCTGTGGTATCGGTTCAACTTCAGCATTAACATCAAAAACCAGAGCCTGCTGAGACAAATTCAATCTATTCTCCTCTATCCAGTTTGCGACATGATTCCTACAAATAAAAATAGCATTTATTTAGTACTAGTAATATCCCGCGGTTTCACCCGCGTACTTACCGATTGAAACTTGTGTCTAATTGATAATTGCAATTTATCACACGCTTTTCGGTGAAGGAAAACATCGTGAGGAAACCTGCATATCTCTAGAGAATTCTGGAGATATGTGTAACCTACCAATCCGCATTGGAGCAGCGTGGTAAAGGTCTTAGCTTCAAAACTTCTCTCCAAAAAACGGAGAGAAGAGGCCTATTCTCTGCAGTGGGATAGTAACAGGCCGCTATTTACATACAAGAATAACTCATTTAAATATTAAAGATATAGACTTGCTTTTAGATAAAATATGTTGTCTGTGGTTGATACTTCAAAAACATAATAATACAACATTCTTCTAAAAACGTTGTTTTATCCCTAAAACCTACCTAAACCTAGAAACCTAGCTAAATTAAATGTTAAATAATTGCTATACATGCAGACTCACGTGTTTTCAGTTTCGGGGTCCCAGTTGCTTATAGAGAAGCCAGTGAATGGTTCACATATTTGATCTGTGCTATTGAACGCAGGCAGTAACTTCGTTGCGATCGATATCCGTTCGTTTAGTGACAAATTTTCTGGAATATTCTCTTTTATGGGTTCCAGAAATCGATCATCGGTCCTGGATTAAAATTAAAATAATATAAATATAATAAATAATAAGTTGGCGCAGTGGCTAGTGACCCCGCCTTCAGCTCCGCGGGTCGCGGGTTCGATACCCGCCGAGGGCCAATATTTTCTATAAATGGATTTACTGATCTTCGAGTCTGGGTGTATATTTGTATTTAAGTATGAATTTAAAAATAATTTAAATAAATATTCACCAGTAGTCCGTCTACCATAACACAAGTATTAAGTTACTTACTTTGGGGACTGGCGACTGTGTGTGTTGTCTCTTATATTTATTTATTTGTTTATAGATACATGTTACATGACAGTAATGATTAAATGTTACTAGTTCTAAGAATTATTTTTAAAAGGGCAACTGCCGAGTTTCTTGCTGGCTCTTTTCCGTAGGAACAGCTTTGCGGACTAACAATAGAGTTGATTCAAAACCAATTGTTTACAAGATTACTTGAATAAAAAATATTTTGAATTTGCTAATATTTATTATAGATGTGATGGCCTAGCGGTGCGACCGTGTGAATCTCTAGAGACGATCATGGGTTCAAACCCGGGCAGACACCAATGAGTTTTTCTATTAAAACTTATGTGTCTAATTGATAATTGCAATTTATCACACGCTTTTCGGTGAGGGAAAACATCGTGAGGAAACCTGCATATCTTTAGAAAATTCTAGGGATATGTGTAACCTACCAATCCGCATTGGAGCAGCGTGGTAGGTCTTAGCTCCAATCCTTCTCTCCAATAACGGAGAGAAGAGGCCTATGCCCAGCAGTGGGATAGTAACAGGCCGCTACTTACTTACTACTTATTATAGATATGTAGTTAGATTACCTTAAAATTAATGCTAAAGTCTTGTCGTGTATAGGAAGAGTCGCATTAAAGGCTCTGTTCGATGATGTTATATCTCCGGCAGTCGCCGCCAGCCTTTCAAAGAATGGATCTGTGAATATAAATATATATTTTTAAAACTATATATTTTTTTAAATTCTTTATTGTACTATTAAGATATATAAAAGTATGTACAACAGGCGGACTTAAAACTTAATTAAACGTTCTCTACCAGTCAACTTTAGGGTCAAACGGAAAATTTAAATATCTGCAGTAAGCAAACAAATATAAGAAGAAAGTAATAATTAAATAAAGAAATCAATAAACTGTAGCGACATACTTAAGCAAATGAGAAATAAATAATTGGAGAATGATTTGTATAGTCCTAGCGTGTAAGTAATTTAAGATAGATATAACTTGTACATTTTTGCTGTAAATAAAAAGAAAGAAAAAAAAAATAAGTTGGAGAAGAATAAAAATAAGATAATACATGAAAAAGATTATAACAATATACATATGCGATTAAAGAAAAACATTATTAATTGTTACAGTATTGGTATCCGGTTAAGTAGAATAGACCACCCTCTTTCTTACCGAGGTGTCGTAAAATACGACTATGGTAAGTTGATGTCAGCCAGGCGGCCGGTCGTAAAATACATAGCCAAATCATGTGACATGTTTATAACATGTTGTGCCGACCCCACTTAAGAGTGGGATAAGGGCAGGAAGATGATGATTATTAATTGTTACAAACAATCAATGTGTTTTTTAACATATGATTTTTAAAACAAAAGTAATAGTAAAATTATTTTGCTATAATCCACGAAGAAGTAAAATAGAAAATATATATAATGCTAAATGTAGAGTGGACAATCGGTTATCATACCTGATACATGCAGGGTTCGTAAAAACACATGCACAAACCTCCACCACCGCCACCACAATACACAAGCACTACATACGTTCACTATCACAAACTCAACAATCGTTTCGCTCCGCAACCGAAGCATCATCAGGAGATAGACTCCACGACCAAAATCGCAAAGCCTATAGTGGTCGTGGGGTCTATCTCCTGATGTTACTATATTTATATATATATTTTCTATTTTACTTCTTCGCGGATTATAGCAAAATAATTTTACTATTACTTTTGTATTATGGATCTCCGCAAAGTAACGCCTAATTCTATAAATTATATGATTTAAAAGTAAAGTTTTAAGCGGCGGAATCTACATGGTACTTACTTAGGTTATAATTATTACATTTTTGGATACTCATAGTTTAAAAAGCCCCGATCTATATTATTTATTAGGATCTGAATAATCTCTTACCCACATAGTCATTGGCGTCAAAGTCTCCATTAAAAACTTCTGGATTTGTTGCTATAGCCCCTTTAGATCGTTTTTTCTTCTTCTTAGGAGCAGGGTTTTCACCATCTGCCTGTGCATCATCTTGGGTCTCACAATCATCATCCTTTTTGCCTCTTTTTGTCTGCAAAAATTTAATGGGGCAAATTAAACAATTTTTACATACATTTCGGTGTATAATGTTGACTTGATTATGACATTAATTTATAGAATTAGGCGTTACTTTGCGGAGGTCCATAATACAACAGTAAATTAAAATTCAAAATCAATATTTTTTTTATTAAAATAAACTTGTAAACAAGTACTTTTGAATTGTCAATTCTACTACACCCTCCTTACCAAGGTGTCGTAAAATATGACTAAGGTAAGTTGACGTCAGGCAGACGGCCGGTCCTAAAATACGTAGTCAAATCATGTGACAGCATGTTTATAACATGTTGTGCTGACCCCACTTAGAGTGGGATATGGGCAGGAGGATGATGATGATAATAAATTAATTACCTGCGCAGCTTTACTCAAGCCACCAGCCATTTTCAGTACATCATAGTGGACAGCGTCAACTCTAAATGAGTATATTCTGGTGGAGGCATCTACAACTGTAGATGCTGTTTGTAAATTCTCCATACGAGCATCATGTCGACGAAGCATGGACGTCATGAAGTCAATCAGCTGGAGATTCCATGCATTGTCTTTGTTAATTTTCTGGAAAATATTTTTTAAATATTTAGATTTTCATACTTTATACATGCAGGTTGTGTAATACTCATGCACTATAAGCAACCATCATCACAATACAGATTTATTACTACAATTTCATCAATCACCTGTAACTGAGGCATCATCAGGAAATGGACTCCCAAAAAACTCACAAAACTAAACTCACAAAGCTTCATAATAAAATAAATTATTATTTTTTGTAAAATTTTAAATATCTTAAGATTATCATTGTGACTTGGATTTAAAAAAAAATCGATTAATAAATAATCAATTTGTATTCCTTTAAAAATCGTTTTTTTTAAGTTGTCTTTTTCAATATTAATAATTAATTACAATAAAGACTAGTTAAAGTGGAGAACTACCAAGAAATAATAAATTGGTCTAAATTGGTTTCATCCAACAACGCATATCTAATCTTAAAAATCGAGAAAAAGAGTAAAAAAGAAAAAGGGATACCTAAAATTATCGATTTTTAAAAATCAATTAATTTTAAACTTATCAACAGCAACATGGGTTATGTCCAAGTTTTCAATTACTGTACAATATACAATGGTTTACTAGAAACAATATGATTAAATTTGAAATCTTTAACAGTACCAATATATTTAAATACACCAGCGATCACAAAAACATTTTTGAATAGCATCTACTATTTGTATTAATATGAATAACTTTAAACATACACATTTTGTTAAAAACTAATTACCTTTACAGATTAGTTTAACAATTATACAAGATTTCCTTTTGTAGCAAATATTAAAATTAGGTTATTGTGATAAAATAACCATTGCACTGGTTTTTTTTATTGCAAATAAACATATTCCTGTCCTTTGAATTTCACAAAAGTTTATATAAACATATGGAACATAAGGAAAACATCGCGAGGAAACCTGCTTATCTCAAATCAAATCAAAATAAGAGAAGAAGAGAATCAAAATAAGCGAAGAAAAAAATTAAGAGAATCCTGGGGATATGTACTTCCAATTCGCATTGGAGCAGTGTGGTAGATCTTGGCTCCAATCCTTCTCTCCAAAAACGGAGAGAGGAGGCCTCTGCCCAACAGCGGGATAGTAACAGGCCGCTACTTACATACTTACTTACTTTATATAAAACTGGTTGGTTGTTAGTGAAAATCAGGTTGCTATTGTTAATAAGTTGCACATTGTGTACCATAAAAAGTTTTCTTTCTCCTATTTATATTTATTATGGTTAGTTTCCACTATACTAATAAGATTTAAAATGTCTTACATTTTCAGCATAAAGCTTTAAACATCCTTTAACATGTTCCTTTTGTGGCGATGATGACATAGTGGTTCTATTTCTACGTGGTGAACTGGTTTGAGGTGTGGAGGTAGCAACTGCTCTCTCGGAGGCCACCAACGAGGAACGTTCTGCATCATCATCATTACACTCCTTAAAATGAGCAAAAATAAATAAATGAATATATGGGACACACACACACGGTCGTCCACACCCAAAGTAAGTAACTTAATATTTGTGTTATGGTAGACAGACAACTGGTGAATATATACTTATATTATTTTTAAATACATACTTAAATACAAATATACACCCAGACTCGAAGACCAACAAATTCATTTATAGAAAATGTTGGCTCTCGGTGGGAATCGAACCCGCGACCCGTGGAGCTGAAGGCAGGGGTCACTACGCACTACTCCAAGGGGCCAATCAAACAACATATCGAGAGTTATAATAGTTTTCCTGTTGGAATATTTTCTTATCCACCATGATTCTTGAAAAACAAAATATATTGTCATTCATAATATAACAAATTATAAACACAAATCACGAATAGTTACCTCATTTCTGATAATAGCCACTCGATTTTGCGGTATTAAACTTCGTCTCCGTATACTATTACTGCTCCCGCCAATACTTATTCTTGGCAAACTGTTTGGAGTCGAAGTGATAGGATTTTCTAACATCGTTCTGCGTCTATTTGTAAAAGTTTATAATAATTATTATATATAACTAAAACACGTTTTAATGTACAATTGACAAAAAAGCTCTAATTCCGCTTTTTAATCGACGTTATCATTGTTTATAAAATTAAAAATCAACGGACAGTTATGAAAGGTTGCAGACAAATAATCCAGATAACATAATAAAACAGACTATTTCTAGAAATATGTTTCACGATTATTCATATATTTTGATACTTTGACAATGCACAACCGAGCTTCTTCTTGAGCTTTTTTATATCTGATATAAGTGTATAAAGTGATACATAAAAATAAATAACGAAAAATTAATGTAATTGAGTTTAAATGTCATTCATTTCATATATAAAATTGTTCAATATTCCGTTGAAAATCGGTTTCGTATTTTTATTTAATCTGTATCCCCAGCTGTTTATAAACGCGCCGCTTGTTGCCAACTTCACTTCAATCATTTTATTTGGTGGCTGTTGGTTTAACAGACGTTAATATCAGAAAAAATCTTCGTCATCGGCAGTTGATTTACCAAGTGACATTATGAGTTCGGGTATGCCTGAATTGGGCTCCAAAATAAGCCTAATATCGAAAGCTGACATCCGTTACGAAGGCCGACTTTTCACAGTCGATCCCCAAGAATGTACCATCGCTCTAGCTAGCGGTAAGTTGACAAATGGATGCTGTTATCTTGTTGGGTGTTATTTCCAAAACTTTCCAATAGGTTTTTGAATATTGTTTATAAAATCCGAGGTTTTGGTAGCGTTTTGATTTTCAAAGTGGTCCAAAAATTTGGTCCTTGTTCTCGCTCCTTCTACGGGACACTTATTTTTCAAACCTTGAAATAACTTCAAACATCCTTTTCGTCGCTGCCGCGATTGTTACCTTGTATTTTTTTTGGTAAGTAATAATATAATTTGCCACATTGTCGTCTACCTTCAAAGTTTTAAAGTAACTAGAAACCTTTGTGACCGCGGTTTCACATTGATGACGTTGATAACAGTTTGTTCGTGTAAACAATGGGGTCGCATCGGAAGAGTCCAGTCTTTTGATCAACATCCACAAAAAATCGGCAGATGGGATTATGCCTGGTTTAATGTTTGTAAATTTTGTATCAACTTTTATGTTTACTAACATCTGTTTATATAACAACATTATATTGTAATAAATATGTGGTTATCAGGATCGTAAATTTATATATATCGTTTTATCTCAAATAAATCATATAAAGTTGTTATTGTTTAGACATGACTGGTATTTTCTTCTGTGTGAATTTTTAACAATTCATTATAGTTATTCTATAATAAAAAAAAAAAAAAACAAACATGGAGGTCCCAGAAATGATAAAATCATTCGGTCTATAATGAATAAGTCATGTAACACACAGAGAGTTCTTTGACACAGGATACTTTATATTCACTTTTCTAGTTGTAAGTAGTCCGTTGAAAATTTGAATATTCTTAAATATTGAGTGAGTACAGTATAACTGCTGAAGGTTCATATAGCAAAATAAAATCATCAATAACAAAAACTTATAATGGAGCAATGGAAAAAAAGGAATGATTATGATAGTGTTAAACTAAAAGCCGTGTTTGTCATTCTAAGGAAAACCTCTGACTTTAACTTTAAAAACATAAAGTGAATAGATGATACTCTGTAGTCTATTGTTGAGGTCCAAATTAACAGCTTAATTTCACCATTTATTAGTTACTTTTAATTTTTAACCAAAGCTACAATGTAATTACTATTTAATTAAAAACCCTTTTCATTGTTCGCAGTTCGATCATTTGGAACTGAGGATCGGGAGACTCAGTTTCCTGTGGCACCTCAGAGTCAGGTGTATGATTATATCTTATTCCGAGGCACTGACATCAAGGATATTCAAATACTAAAAAATGTGCCATCACTTCCAAATGACCCTGCCATTGTGCAGATGTCTGTGCCTCCCTCTCTTGGTGGAGGCGGTGGACAAGGGCAGTATGGGGGACAGTATAATCATCCAGTCATTGGGCAGACTCAGTACCCTCAGTATCATCCGATGGCCGGCTTTCCTGGAAGTGTGCACCCTCAGCTCAGCAAGACGAGTGAGTTATCGCCTCAAACCTCTGTGGACCTGGCACCACAGCCCCAACCTATGACAGCACCAATTGGATCAGGAGTGGTTCACCACACCAATCAAGTGAAAGACCAAGGTTTTTATTTAATCTAAGTTTGGCTTCAGCACATGCTATGCTTGCGATTTATGCACACAAAATTATACTAACTAGCTTATTTTTCGGTGTATATATGGGTCTTACATCATTTTATGACTAGCTGTACTTTGTACTTTTTACCTTGTAATTCAATAAAAGAATATTTTGCCTGTATGGGATAATTTTATTAATCTTTATTATACAGCCATTTTTTCCATTGTCAAAGAAGAAAATTATATTTTTTTAGCTTAAATATAATTTATTAGCTTCAATCCTATTATTTCATCAACAACAAACCGCATATATGTTACAAAAATATATGCTTCCTTTGATTCTATCTAAATTTTTCTTTTTTAGAGTAGATTCTGGCTTGTTAATTTTTTAAAATTAGATTAGTAGAGATTCTTTTTCTAGAAAACTACAAAATTTGTATAAAATATTTATTTTCATTTATTTTTATTACATCAATGTTATGATGAATTTTTATGTTGTCATAATCTCATATTCTCATTCATTCATTAATGTTTTCCCCATTGTTCTTTTCCTTTAGACCCTACATAATATAAAATTTAACTATGTATAAGTTATCTTGTATTTATTGTTTTTATTGTGTGTATATAAATTTTATTAACAAATTTAAAAAATATTAATCATTATATATGTTTATTTCATAGAATTTATATATAATATATTTCTGGTATAATTTATGTATTATATTTCTTGCAACTAATAAATTAATTTACTATTTCGATTTAATTATTAAATGATAATATATAGTATTAATTGTTTTAATTATAAATAATAGATTTATATATACTTTAACATATATGGATTATAAATTATATATAATATTATAAATTACAAATTATATATTGACTGGCCCATTGGAGCAGTGGATAGTGACCCTGCCTTCAGCTCTGTGGGTCGCGGGTTCGATTCCCGCCGAGGGCCAACATTTTCTGTAAATGAATTTGTTGGTCTTTGAGCCTGGGTGTATATTTGTATTTAAGTATGTATTTAAAAAATATATAAGTATATATTCACCAGTTGTCTGTCACCCATAACACAAGTATTAAGTTACTTACTTTGGGGACGGACGACCGTGTGTGTAAGTGTCCCATATATTTATTTATTTATATTTATATTAGAATCATAATATTACTTAACCATGAAAAATCGCAATCTGCATAAATCATGCCTTGGTCTATTGCTTGTGCATCCTGGTAAAGTCAACAGTGAATGTGAACTTTCATTTTATTATTATGAATATAGCTTCTTTCTGGCAGTAAGTTTCTATTCCTATTGCTTGAATTTTGGTATAATTTTATTCTTTTGGAATGATTGACTCTATAAATTCATCAAATTTGTATTAATATAAATACTATGCTAATTCTAGTATATAAAAATGAATTTTTGTCTGTAAGTCCTTAATATGAAATGGCCGGACTGATTTTAATAAATATTTCAGACAATCCTTAGACTAGCAGATGATCCTGAAAACTTTTTTGTTGATGAGAGAATTTTGTTTTAATAAGTTCTGTTTCTAGAAAAATTCGTAACTAGACTAAGTCACAGCAACATGTTGCTGTGGCCGGACAGCTACTTTTAAACAAATATGATAGTAACAAATAAAATAGTCATCACTTTATTCTTTTGTAATTATATAAGTAATGTTAACATTATTTGGCTATAATTTCCAATACAAGAACATTTTCTTTGTTAAATATTTGTTTATATGTTCTGCTAAATGGAGAGTTTGTTAGTTGTTATATTTTATTTTTATTAGATCCACCAATCCTAATTTATTTTTAAGTATAAATAATAAACATAGCTTTTCTCAATTTAACTTATTTTTAGGCAATTTTCATACCTGATACATGCAGGATTCATAAAAATGAATACATTCTCAACCAATCTCTATCTCAGCAACTGTTTGGCCCCATAACATCTTGTAGATATTCTCTAACAAAGTCACAATGCAGAAAGGAAAGCTGATCCTTCTAATCCTCAAATATTTTTTAATTATATTATGAATATCATTATATTAACTAGAGTGCTTAAATGTTTTATTCAGGTTCGATGTTAGATTTAATTGGTGGGGGTTCGCAACAGAGTGCATCTCGCTCAGGCACTCCGGCTGCTGTGGGTCACAGGAAAAGCCCTACAGCTGATCAGGGCACACAGGTGAGTGTTGTTGTCTCTCTCTTCCTATCTCATCATCATCTTCCAGTCCTTATCCCAGTCTAAGTGGGGTCGGCACAACATGTTATAAACATGCTGTCACATGATTTAGCTGTGTTTTTACGATTGGCCGCCTGCCTGACGTCAACTTACCTAAGTCGTATTTTACGACACCTCGGTAAGAAAGAGGGTGGTCTATTCTACTAAACCGGATACCACACGGTGGGTCAACTTACCTTAGTCGCCTTTACGACACCTCGGTAAGAAATGAGGGTGGTACTATTCTATTCAGCCGGATACCACACGGCATTCTCTCTCTCTATCTCTTATGGTTAATTCACAATAGCTACCTTTATGTTCAATTTGGTTAAAATATTTTGACACACTTCCACGTGAATGAAGCAGCAGGCATAAAATTTCGTACATTCTTTGCGATATTTCCTCCTCCTCGAGTCGTCTTCGTCATTGCTGAGGGTCGTGACCCCCGCTATGGATCACTTTGGTGCAAACTATGTTGCGCCAACGGGGTCTGTTCTCAGCGTGAATGGCCTTATACATCCTGCTATTGAGAGTGGTGCGCATTTAATCCGTCCAGCGTATTGGACTTCGATCTCTTGGTCTCTTCCCTTGGATTTTGCCGTTGACCACAATCTTTTAAAAGTTAACACCACTTTTACGAGCAATATGTCATAAATACTGAAGGACTTGTTGCAGGCAGCTTGAAAGCCTAGGTGAAATGTTTGGTTCCTTGAGTATTGATAAATTACTTCTCTAACACCACATCTCGAAGGTATTTACGCGTCTACGGTCACTTGCTCGGAGTGTCCATGTTTCAGCTCCGTAGAGGAATATGGAGAATATCAATGTCCGCACGAGTTTTTGTTTTTGTGGTATTCCTGTTATTTCTATACTTCCGTATTACCTTTAGCTGGCCTATGGCTCGTTTGGCCATATCAATTTCCATCCGGATTTGGGATTCGCATGAGCCGGTGTTAGAAATTATGGATAAATAAAACTAGATTAATAAAACTATCCACTTTTTCAAAGTTTAATATTTCTATACAATATAATCCCACTAATCCGGCACTTCGATAGATCGACACGTCCAATTAAGTAATTCTAATGTAATAACTTAAGAATCATCAAAAATTTATTTTTTCTATGAAATGCTTTATTTTATTATTACCTATTACTTTTTCACTATAATTCAGTAATCCGAACCAATAATCCGGCATCCTCCGGTTTTAATAGTGCCGGATTAATGAGATTATACTGTATTATATTATTTTATCGATATATTGTTATGTAATTACGCCGTGTGGTATCCGACTGAATAGAATAGTACCATTTCTTACCGAGGTGTCGTAAAAGGCGACTAAGGTAAGTCGACCCGCCGTGTGCTATCTGGCTAAGTAGAATAGACCACCCTCATTTCTTATCGAGGTGTCGTAAAAGGCAACTACGGTAACTTGACCCACCGTGTGGAATTTAGTGTTCGGTTTAGTAGAATAGACCACCCTCTTTCTTACCGAGGTGTCATAAAATACGACTACCTAAGTTAAGTTTATATCAGGCAAATCATGTGACAACATGTTTATAACATGTTGGTATCTGGTTGAGTAGAAGAGACCATATTCTTTCTTACCGCGTTGTCGTAAAATACGACTATGGTAAGTTGATGACAGACAGGCACAACATGAACAATATGAAGATGATGATATTGTTATGTAATTTGTTAACTCTAAATTCAAATTCAAATTCAAAATATTCTTTATTCAAATATTCTTTATTCAAATAAACTTGTAAACAAGTGCTTTTGAATCGTCAACTCTACCGCTGGTTCGGAAAGCTGTTCCTACCGAGAAGAGCCAGCAAGAAACTCGGTGGTTGCTCTTTTAAACATATAATTCTTAATACTATTTACATTCAGACGTTACTGTCTTGTACAGGTTCAAAGAGAGCTATATCCACACATTCTTATCTTCTAAATAATCTTCAATAGTATAGTAGGCTTTCTGTATCAGCCTATTTTTAACAGTCTAACAATATTTGTTGTTTCAAGGCTGGCGCGAGTGGTTCCGGCCAACGTGACAGTCGGCGCACAAGCACCGCTAGCGGGAACAAGGCCCCGGGCGCGCAGAACCGAGCCCGTCCGAACTCGCGCACCCGCCAACGCGCATCCAGCGGCTCCATGCCAGCGGCGCCACAACACCAGAACCAGCATCAGAACCAGCACCAGAGCCAGCAGCCCCACCAGAACCAGAACCAGCATTCTCACCAGAACCAGCACCCCCACCAGAATCAGCACCCCCACCAGAATCAGCACCCACACCAGAACCAGCACCCGCATCAGAACCAATACCCCCACCACAATCACCAGCCCGGTGAGCGTGTAGAAAGTGAGTTAAGTTAGTCTAGCTCGTGACGTGACGTGGGAATGTACCTCGTGGTGTTAAATTTTCTCTTTTAAATTATAATGAAAGCATGTGATATTTACTGAGACTTCATGATTAATCTATAATTTGCAACAAAAGCTTTTTATTTTGTTTGATGTTTACTGTTTGTCATGTGCTTAACAGTGGCATGAGTGGGGTGATCAGAAACTGAGATAGTCCAAGATCTTATACCGATTTCCTCAAACAAGAGAGCAGAGTTTTGCTCACTATCAGTCACATTTCCTTTGTTGATTAATGGGAGATTAAACTTTGTTCTTCGGATAGGGCGATATTTATGTTTACATACAAAGATAACCTATACCAGTTGGTATTTTTGTTAATTAATAAAATTGAACCTAACGCGTTATTCACTTCAGTTCATTATTTAAATTCCTCCTTGGAAGTCCTCGGTACTGCTAGTCTATCTACGTATATATAAAAAAAGTATGTATATATGTTAGTTGTATACTCCGGAACGGCTTAACCGATTTTAATTGAATTTTACAGACAATCTCTAGATTGACATAATCAATAATACTCTAAAGTTTGGTTTTATTCGGAGCAATTATTTTTTAACTGTTAATGAGTTTTTCTTGTGAGGGTACCAACCAACTTTAATAAGAATTGCAACAGAAATTATAATTAGAAACCAGACTGTAATAAGAATAAGATAAGAAACATGTAAAGTAACGGCCTGTTACTATCCCACTGCTGGGCATAGGTCTCCTCTCTCCGTTATTTGAGAGAAGGATTGGAGCTAAGACCTACCACGCTGCTCCAATGCGGATTGGTAGGTTACACATATCTCCAGAATTCTCTAGAGATATGCAGGTTTCCTCACGATGTTTTCCTTCACCGAAAAGCGTGTGATAAATTGCAATTATCAATTAGACACATAAGTTTTAATAGAAAAACTCATTGGTGTCTGCCCGGGTTTGAATCCAAGATCGTCTCTAGAGATTCACACGGTCGCACCGCTAGGCCATCACAGCTTTAAGAAACGTGTATTTATAAGAAAACGTGTATTTTGTATACAGTGCAGAACTACAACCGCGGTGGTTGGAGGGGGAGGTCGCGTGGCCGGGGTCGCGGGTTCGTGCCCAGGAACAAGAACACGCTGAAGTTTGACAACGACTACGACTTTGAGCAGGCCAACACTGAGTTTGAGGAGTTGCGCAGCCAACTTGCCAAGGCTAAGATATCCGATGGAGAAGTTAAGACTGAGGTAATTGAATGATTTCTTTATTACTATCTTTTACCCGCAATTTTTAGTATATTAAAAAACCCATACTCATATAATGCGAAAGTCTGTCTGTCTAACTGTTATAACGCTTAATTGCTTGGACAATTTTGATAAAATTTGACACAATTCAAGAATCTTTATTTAAATTAGTAATACAAATAGTTAATGCCAGTGAAGTTGCAGGTTAGCTAAATTAAATTAAATGGATACCTAGTTATTTGTTACCAACAATAAACGAATTTTCAATTTAATATAAAATTTCTGGCTTGTCATAGTAAAACTTTTTTAACAGATAATTAATAGATATAAATATAAACACTTCCTTAATTTTTTAACTTATGCTTTATAAAAATTGGTTTACTTTATAGGGGTAATTTGTGCTAAACAAAAATCTTATACCTTACAGGGGTATATTCATTACCCTGATAAGGTACAAAACTCAGTGAGTTTTGTCCCCTTACAGAGTGTGGAAGTGGATAAAAAGGATGACTCTGGGAATGAAACTGGGGCTGGTGAGCCTGAAGTAGAGGACGATGGTTTCACTGGATATGACAAAAAGAAGAGCTTCTTTGATAACATCTCCTGCGAGGCTGTTGAGAGGTAAGGAAAGTTTATTCTTAACATATATGAGTGTGACCGAGCCGTGCTCGTTAATTTTTTTCCAAGATAAAAAAGGATGAAACTTTTTTGAAAAAAAGAAAAAATCCTCCATTCCAGTTATTTTCACTTATGTAGACCGCCCGTTCTCCAAATGCAGCTACCATGGCTTTACTATTGATATCAAAAATAGCCTTTTATATTCAATATAAATTCAGCATTTTTCATTGCCCGAAAACAGGGACAAAGACATTTTTCTTTAAATGAAACCTAGCTAGATCGATTTTTTACCCACAAAATCCTACATGCTGAATTTCATGAAAATTTAACTAATTGATATAAATGTGTGTGTTTATTTTTTTAATTACATTTTATCTCTGTAGAGCTGTAGTGACGACACGACATTAAATGAATCCACTGATCACGTAAACGTATAACTTTGCCATAATTCAATCTCCTTAAATATTGTTTTAAAAAAAAATATTTTCGTACTAATTGTAGCTTTTAAGCTTTCGTAATCCGAAAGCTTAAAAGCTGCCAATTCCAAACCATTTGTTGTGTTATTTTGTCTGAGATATATATTAAATTCAAATCCTCTGACATATCGCACGATTAGTATTAAAGTAACCGAATTCATAAAAGTTGTTTTATGGCAAATTGCAATAAAACGTAGCAATAGAACGTAGCGCCTACAAAGCTCGTGTTAAAAAGGTCCATAAATAGGATAATGTCATATATGGCATTAAAATAAGGCTGTATCTAGCACAAGTCTAATTTTGAGTTAGGTCACTTTAGGTGTGCCGTCCGCGATTTTCGGAGCAGCCTATGCACATAAATATAAAATAATTGCGATGTTTTGTACCTGTTAACTGACTTTTAGTGCCCTGAATTAACCGGGCCCGGAACTTCTTTTGGCACTTTACAATCACTGCACTGGTATGTGGTGTGTGAGTGTATAATAAATATCCCAAAAACTATTTACTCAATATTAAATTAGCTATTTACGAAAAAATTCTTAATAATAACTTGCGCATTAGCAATGTGAAAAAATAATCGATTTTTAAAAATCGATTATTTTAGCTATCCCTTTTTCTTTTTTACTCTTTTTTTGTTTTATTAAGATTAGATATGTATTGTTGGATGAAACCAATTTAGCCAAACTACACATTTTAATCCAATTTCACAAACAGCGCATCTGACTTTATTTCTTGGTAGTTGTCCACTTCCACTTTAATTAGCCTTTATTGTAATTAATTATTAATATTAAAAAAGTCAACTTTTGAAATAGAAAAAATCTATTATTTCGTATCGTTATTGTATGAATCTGGAAGCATTGTGTAATGCGCGGATAATGAAAAAATCTTTGTATTACAAAAAACAGCCGTACGTGGCATTTACAATTTAAGTCCGCGGGATTCCCTGCGAGAGAAGTTTAAGGAAATAGGTATTCTTACATTTGCTTCACAGTATATTTTAAGTAATTTAATTTTTGATTATAAAAATATAAAGAATTATAAAACAATAGGCGATGTATATAATAGACAAAGTAGGAACCGACATAAGCTTGCGGGCCCCCTGCTTTGCGCTTTGAAAAAGTACGTAAGTCGTTTGTGGGTTTGGGTATAAGGTTCTATAATAAAATTCCACAATCAATTTTAACTTTGCCATTACAGCAGTTTAAAAACACTATTAAGGAGAGGCTGATACAGAAAGCCTACTATACTGTTTAGGATTATTTAGACGATAAAAATGCGTGGATATAAATATTGTTCGACCCTGTACAAGATAGAAACATTAAATGTAACTAGCATTAAGAATTGTATTTTTTAAAAAGAGCAACCGCCGAGTTTCTTGCTGGCTCTTCTCGGTAGGAACAGCTTTCCGAACCAGCAGTAGAGTTGACGATTCAAAAGCACTTGTTTACAAGTTTATTTGAATAAAGAATATTTTGAATTTGAATTTAATACTATTCGTGTCGTTGCTAGGTCAAAGGGCCGCAGCCAGCGGACCGACTGGCGGACGGAGCGCAAGCTGAACTCGGAGACGTTCGGCGTGGCGTCGGCCAGGCGGGGCGCGTGGCGTCCGCGGGCCACGTGGCGCCACCCGCCCATGCACCACAACCCTCACCCGCATATGGCGCCGCACCACCCGTTAGTACTTTATACGTAATATAACTTACGATTTAGCCAATAGGGTTTGGAAAAAATAATCGATTTTTAATAATAAATTATCTAAACATTATAAATATATATTTTTATCGATAATCGATTACATTTATGTTAGCTCATACTTTCAACACTACCACGATACCATAATTCCAGCTCCGAGATACACTTCTCTTGACTAACGAACAAAAAAGGAAGACTCCAGCGGAAATAACAACAGCACAGTGTTGCCACCTGTTAAATCAAAAAGAGCGCGATACTCTTGTTTCATGACTGTGTTGCTATAAAATATAGAGTGGAAGTCATTGGCGACAACTTAATTACCCTCATTTTGTTCTTTATTTTTTAGAATTAAAAATGTGTTTATAGCTGTCACTAAAAAACTAAGTTACTGAAACGAAACTATAGTTTTTTTTTAATGAAGGGTTGCCAACCTAAACAAAAATGACCACTAAGTTCATGTGACAAAAGCAGTGTTGAACAGTGTTATTAATAGAGTTATCGATTAATTTTGCATAAAAATAAATCGATTATTTAGTATTTTCGATTTTGCCACTCTAAGTCTCTCTCTCGCTCTCTCTAACATTTCTGTTAACTAGTAGCGTAGCTATATAATAAATAGAGCCCTCCCCCTCATCGTGATGAAATGAGAGCGTCGGATCTGCTCCTATGATCCCCTCACCCTATTATTAGGGTTGAGTTCTGTTATCAGAACTCAGCCTCTCAACAACTGATTAACTGAGCGAAGCATTATTCTTCGTGATCAAATCAGAATCTTAGAATTCTACTATATGTTTCCAATTCTTGGTATTGGACTTTGGTAATCCGTTCAATGTTAGTGTACCAGAACAGTAACCATAACTCAGAGGGCAGTATGTCTTACTTCCCCAGCTGGAGACCGATGCGCGGCGGCCGCGGCCGGCCCAACAACAACATGGGCAACAACAACAACATGCGCCGCAACAACAACCCGTCCTCGTCCACGTCGGCGCCGCAACCCCAACCCGCATCCGCCGCTGGTAACTAAATCTTAATATTTAAATTGATTACAGTGTATCCCCCATATAACGCGGTATATTGGTTCCGCGTTATAGGCAAACGCGTTGTAAGAATATTCTCGTATGCTGCGTTCGTTTGAAGTTCGTTACAGTGGGTTTAAATGGAATATTATGATAAAACTATATCTTGAACGCAATACGTTTTATTATAAAATTTACTCTATATACTCATAAACAATGATCTTACTATTCAAAAACAAGGCAAACAAATTTAATAATTAATTAATTTATAAATTAAATTTTATAATACTTAAAACATGGGATATTCCATTATGGTATATGGAGGATTATCCGTTCCCAAAAAACAAATACTTGGGTCATTAGTAACAGAAAAAATTTAGATATTCTGAGATATGTTGCGGCTTCAATGTGGGTCTAAGCTTCGAACCTTCCCCATAAGCCTTGCTTGCATTCTTGAGAGGTGCCATGGCTGAAACATGAGTTCTTTTTTTTTGCTTAAGTCTAGAGTCTTGGTTTCTCTTAGCAAATTGTAGTCTTATTATTAAATATAATAGATTTCTATCTAAGATAGTTATCTAAGTATCTTAAATAACATTGTATGTTATTAGTTGGATTGTTACACTAATTTGTATTAATGTAACAATCCTACTAATTATATAACATTACTTTTATAAGTTTTTTTTAATTGGTGTTATATATTGTCCTTTTTTATTTCAGCCAAGTAGGAGATAATCATGTATCAAGACAAGAAGAGAGAGTGAATCTTAATTTATTATCGCAGAGGACTAATCACAAATAAATAAGTAACGGAAAAGTGTATGTCGGTGAAAAGTTATAAATTCATTTCACATATGCATTGGCGGGGGCTATATTAGGTTGTAGGAAGAATAGTGGTTCGGATGTAAGTGATGGACATTGCTATGGTGTGATAGTGTTGTATCCAATATATGGAAGGTGAAAGATGGAATTCCTGCAAGCAGCATCATGATACTTCGTAGCCAAGTGTAAATCAACACTGCTCGAAGATCAGGATATTGACTGACAAGATAACCAGTAATACTGTGTTAAAGGTTGGTCATTTGCCGTGATTGTTGCCTTATATAACGAAGTGAGCGCCCCGCATTGTATAATTTAACGAATAGATTTTAATTATTATTTTCTTTTGTCCAGTGTCGTTGTGCTTAATTTCTTATGAGCTATGACACAAAGGACATTGTAACAGCAGTCCTACTAGATTATAGTTAAAATGAGCTTATAGAAATACCTTTGAGCGAGTTGAGCACCGGTCAGGTATCGGTTAAATTGTATTTGAAAAATTTTAGCAACCGCTAAATGTGTTTCGGCTCTTTATTAAAATGAAAATTTGACTTGTGATCATATTGACTGTCAGTTTTTAATTAGTTTTAGATTAATAAAATGTGATAGTAGGACTGCTGGCATGATCCTCTGGCAGTTTAGAATGTATTCGAGATTTGTAGTATGAAGATTTGTTAATATTGTATAGAATTGCTGCTATGAGGATTGAAGCCAGATTGAGGTGCGGTTATTGTGATTGTTCGTCACACAATATTGTGTTTCACATATGGAACTGTACGATTTGTCTAAACAAATTAGTAACAGTGTAATGTACAGTTCAAACGGTCAGCTGATGTTCCATATAAATGTGCGGTTAATTATAATAACTTTTGACAAATATCATAAATAAGTATTTGTAAAAATGTTCAACTCAAAAACGGTACCTGGCATTGTATTAAAATGAAAATATACATTTACTACAAATCTTTGATGCAGTTATTTGATTAAAACATCTTTATTTTATTGTTCGTAGTTTTTATTGAAAACTTAATACTTGAGCTTATTTCTTTAACGTTATTAAAGCCGCTCAGCTCAAATATAATCAGAAAAATTACTCGACAACTAAAGAAAGCAATTATATTGATATTTTTCCTTTATTCATTATTATCCTCCTGCCATTATCTGCTGTCACATGATTTGGCTACGTATTTTACGACCGGCCGCCTGCCTGACGTCTTATCTTAGTCGTATTCTACGACTCCTCGATAAGAAAGAGGGTGGTCTATTCTACTTAACCGGATACCACACGATGAGTCAACTTACCTTAGTCGCCTTTTGTCGTAAAAGGTACCTCGGTAAGACATGAGGGCTGTCTATTCTACTCAGCCGGATACCATACGGCGGGTCGACTTACCTTAGTCGCCTTTTATGACACCTCGGTAAGAACAGAGGGTGGTACTATTCTATTCAGCTGGATACCACACGGCGGTCTATTCTTATAAAACAAAGTCCCGAAATCTACTGAACGGATTTTTTTTAGTCTTTTTTTTAAACTAAAAAGTTTCTCTATACTTAAAGGTAGTGCAATTATTCCGGAAGGTTAAGAATAATAGTCATTCTGTGCAAATAAAGCACTCCTGAACGCCATTTATTGAAAATTGAATTGAATTGAACAATAACTTTATGGTTTTATCGAAAACTAGCGGCCTGCCCCTGCTTCGCACGGGTATAAAATATATATCCCATGTCAGTCAGTGTAAAAAAATGATTAAAATCGATCCAGTAGTTTTGATTTATTCATTACTGCCCGTGGCCCGCAAGCGTTAAATTTGGAGAAAAACAATTTCCCTATACCAAGAAGATTTCCTGCTATCTTTGGAATATCTCAATTCATATAGTACATTTTTACTTATTTACTTTTACATTTTCCCTATGTATTTTATTTTTACAATTAATTACAGAATGTCTTTAAACAAACTCTTGAAAGAGCGACATAGCTGCTAAAGTCGAAGTGTTATAGGGCGAAGCGCGGCGTCCTCACGGCATTATAAATCTGTAATATCTCCGAAAATGTCCACTTAAATTACATGCTGTAAACGGCCATATTGATCTATATTAAATGAATTATTTATTTAAGGTACTTAATTGGGTAAGAATTAATGCTGTATTGTATAAAAATTGCTTAAAAAATAAGGCATTATTTTTCGTAAAAAGTAAATAACAAAAAATGCTATAGTGGGTTATCCATAAGAGATAGACATATACCATCGCGGACTTTTCTGTAGACCTTTTCAAGGTGTACAAATACTTAGTACATCATTTTGATAAATCTCGTAGGGTTTAGCCTGCGTTTGCAATGTAAGCGGAAAAAAATGTAATTATGTACAGAAACCTCAAAAATTACAGTATTTCTCTACTCCGTATTGACAAACCGTCGACAAACTATTGCGTACAAACCTTCCTCTGGAATCACTCTATCTATTAAAAAAAAACCGCACCAAAATCTGTTGCGTAGTTTTAAAGTTTTATGCATACATAGGGAAATATGGACAAAGAATGCGACTTTGTTTTATAATATGTAGTGATTTGTTTAAATGGTAGCGCAGTTGTTAAAAAAAAAATCTCGTCTGTTGGGAGCATTAGTCGCGTGCGCCGTGTAAACCAAGAGACACTCAAGTAATTGTAACTAAACTATTTGTGTTAATAAAAGAAGTATTCTAAATCAGTTTTATTCTCTTCACAAAAATTGCAAAAATAAAATCAAAGTAAACTCTCATTCGCTATCCGCGGGCTAGCTGCTAATGATAGCGGCTGTCACATCTCCCACGTCAAAAAATGGCGCGAAAGGCTGTGGCAAGATGTGACGTCATGGCTTGCTTGCTTGCTTGCAGTAGCGACAAGGCGGCGTTGTTACATAATATACTAGAGAATTGTAAAAAAAAAGTCCTCGATAGTATCTTTCTGTCTCTCTCTCTCTCTCTCTTATGGTGGTATGGGCGAAACCCCAGTCCCAACTAGTGTTAATTAGCTAAGTAACTAATATTAATATAAGGTAAAGGTATACGTAAATTAAACACTACAAAGTTACGTGTGTAGTTTAATATAATAGGAGAAGGTATAAAAAGTGTGAATCTCTATGGATTATTTACCAGCGCTCTTATCCATAGAGATCTAGAAATGACTTATCTACTAAGATATTTTAAACACCGTCTAATACAAAACAACCTAAGCCATACAACCAAACAAGATCTATATTCATACAATACATAATGTCAGACATTCGTAACTTACATCAAAAGCACTAACCTGATCTATGCAAATACTTTGAAACTTCAATTACACGTTACATATATTTTAGTGTGAGGCAATACATGCTTATAAACTAAGTTACATTACAATTTATAAAATATTTTAAAAAATATAAATACTGCTCTTAAAAAAACTATCACTACTAGAAGAAAATATTTACACAACCACATTATTTGATTAGTTAAATATATATTGTTTTTACATTTATGAGCGTCATTGTAGCTTTTTTTAAATGTTTTTTTTGGACTTCTGATGTTACTTAAAAATGATTATTCGCTTGAATCTAAATGAGCACAGATTGTATCACTATAGGTAAGTATATTTTGATACCTAAAAAATTATATTCATTTAGTGTTATTATAAGACGGCCTAATTATTTGTCCTTGTCCTTGACGTTAAGAATGTGTTAAGTAAAGCCTCTGCCTTAGTTTTTGAAAATAAAAAAAACCGTTAAAACAAAAAGAGCTCAGGCTGTATGAATTTGATAATGTACCTTAAATTAATGTACGTAATGTACCTTTAAAAGAGTTTCTAATACATAAGTTTAGTTGACATTAGCAAATATATTTTTGGCAACCACTTGTTATATTACAAAAGTAATGAGAATATTGTTTTGCTATAATCCGCGATAAAAGAAAATATATGTAATGCTAAATGTAGAGTGTACCATTCGTTATCATACCTGATACATGCAGAATTATTAAGAACTCATAAAATACCCGACACCGATGACACAACAATACACAAGCACTGCACACATTCACCACCACAATTTCAACAATTGTGTCGTGTGTATTATGTCGTGTGTATTGTTGTGTCATCGGTGTCGGCTAGTATATGAGTTCTTATAAATTCTGCATGTATGTGGTATGAGAACGAATAGTACACTCTACATTTAGCATTACATATATTTTCTTTTATCGCGGATTATAGCAAAATAATACTCTCATTACTTTTGTATTATGGACCTCCGCAAAGTAACGCCTAATTCTATAAATTACTTGTTATATTATTACCAGTATATATAGTAATATTGCGATTTTTATTCTATGTTAGTGTATCAATGATGTCATAATGATGTTTGTAAGAAGTGTACATAATAACTTATCACTAGGTATCCTACTTGAATGTGAAAGGTATCACTAAAGGTCAGTCTTGCACCAATATTGTCGGTGTTAAGGGACAAAAATAACTGAGCCAGTCAAAAATTAGGAACTTAGTAATTCAAACATAAATGTTTTGATATAAATTTTGCGCTACTAAAATGAATTAATTTAAATTTCTTGCTTTTTTAATGCATTATTTACATCGCACATTAATTATTATAATGGTATAAAACGGTATAAAAAACATTTATAAATATTAAAATTATGTATGTACCCACATTAAAAAATGTTTGCAATTCTTTACTACTACCTTTTGTATAGCTATTTTAATTTGATCATTTGTTTTTTTATATGATAAGCTTCTGCCCGCGACTATACTACGTGGGTACTGTTAAAATCTGAATAAACACTATATTATATTAATCCAGGTTATAAAAATCATCCGTGAGCTGAATTTCATACCAATCCGTATTGCCGGACGTACAGAGTTTCATATTTTTATATATATAATAATAGGTAAGTTATATTTTGTCATTTATTTACCAACCTAGATTTTGGTATCAAAACTTAAATGCTTTCTATTAAAAGTTTCATATTCCTAACGGTGCTATTCGCTAAAGGTTCTAATACAATATCGGCACTTAAATATTAACATACATAAGCCATAATTTCTTAATTAAGATCATTGAGTCTTAAATCAGATTTTAATGGCTAAATTTGCCATTAAGGGCTTTGCGTGGTGGCACACATATATTTAATATCAAATCTTAACTATTTGCGTAAAACCTTATATTTCTGACTAATATTGTGCATAATTCCTTCCGGTTTTTGATTATTTGACTATAAATGGAAATAGTTTATAGAAAAGCGAATACGTTATTCATGAATTATTAAGTACAAATTACTAACAATTTTTTTTACGTTTCTGTTTATTAAAAAATTGTAAATACAAACCTTGTACAAAACAATTATCATATCAAAACTTTAAAATATTAAAACTAATGCTTCGTTATAATAAAATATTTAAAAAATTACAAAAGTAGTAAGCTGGCAATATATATCAGATTATCTTTGGCGGCACAAAATGTTTAGCCGGCTTAAAATTAATTGAAACTAAACTATGAAAACAAGTTATAAATAGCTAACAAACCAACAAAAATACACTAAAATATTAAGACATTAACTCTAAACAGAATTTTCCGTGAGAAAATTTAACCGCGCCACTCCCTTGGGGGTTGTCCATTTTCAACGATCCAGACTGAGCCACTTTGAGCCTTCATGAGAACGTCTATAAGCGTCCTGGCAACGTGCTCAGGACTGCAACAAACATGTAGTAAATTAAGCATAAGTATTTTTCCTAACAGGCAACAAATCTTTAAGGCTACATTTTAAATTAGGAAAAGTCTTACATTTATTTAAAAGGTTTCAAATAAAAAATATTTTGACATTGTTAATTTATAATTAGCAAGGTTTTGTTAAATTATTCATTGTTGGACGAAATTTTTTACAAGATAATTAAAACCGGTTAATAGTGTTTTCACACGAATGTGTAGGTAGGTCATACCTAGGTCTGTATTAAAATAGTTATATTATAAGTCAATGTTATTTAAAGTTTGTTGGAGGCTTTGAAGAATTAGATTCCAGGTGATTAATAAATTTTTTTAATTTGATGAAAGGTCGCACATATGAAATGAAATAAATTAAATGTACAATTATTTGCTTAAATTCTTTGTTTTAATAAATATGTGATCCTGTATTGTTTTAGTAAGTACATTAGATTTATTTTCTTCGAGACTAAATTGTTCTTTGACACGTGATTAAAACTTGACGCGTTTCGCCAAATACCACGTAACTCTGATGAAATGTTTTACGCCTTTTTCGCTCTAAGACCATAAAGGTAGAAAATAATAAGAATAAATAGGAGAAAAGTATTTTCATTGACATATGCAACATAATTACTTAGGTCATAAACTTACCTTTGCGCTTTGCAGTTGGCATTATCTCTTTGCCAGGCAGCTTCGTAGTCGGAAGACATAAGTTGCTTACGGATTTCTTTCACCAGTCCAGTGTCTGTGAGGCCCGGGCAAAGTGCTATACTTCGGACACCCGTTAAATTTACATGATACTGGTCCTGAAGTAATAAGAAAGTATTAAAAGTTTTATAACTACCCACTTCTAAAGTATTATAACTACTCTAGAATAGATGCTAGTATTTTTCTAATGGCGATTTAATAATATAGGCTTCCGTAATTAGTAGAAACGTGATTAAAACAATTAAGATGGGAAACTATTGTAGGTAATTCTTATTGGGAAAACAATAAAACATTTCTACGAAACATTTTAATAACTACTAAAATAGTTTTAAAATTGCACGTCGTAGAAGTTACTTGGACTTGGTCATTTCGAGTTACTATGCTGTTCCGTAGAAATAGTCTTTTTGCACAAACTACTTTTCTTTGCTCTTTCATTTTCAATATCAATATTGACGCGCACGCAATACATCAAATAATATTCAAAACCGCACAAAGCTCAAAATCACCTAACGCCTAAGGATATAAACATATAATAAAGGGGATAGAAGAATCATCTGGAATAAAGGTGAGTAACACTTTATCTTCCTCTAAATGGATTCGATGTTCAATTTCTCATACACATGCCATTTGCTTTGAAATGCATTTTAATAATTTAGATACAACTAGCGGCCTGCCCCTGCTTCGCACGGGTATAAAATATGTATCCCATGTCAGTCAGTGTAAAAAAAATGATTAAAATTGATCCAGTAGTTTTGATATGGCGCTGTATTTAAAAAATGATTTTCCCTATTTTCCCGCTTTTCTATTGAAATTTTTCCTAGATTTTCGTTGCTATAAACCTCACGGAGCCCGAGACCTTTCCAACGAATGCAAAACCGTGGAAATCGGTTCGTGCGTTCTGGAGTTATATCGTCAGGAAGGAAAACCCGACTTATTTTTATATAGTAGATATAATACAATGGAAACACAATAATTTTCCAAATCTTTTGCATATAATTGCTTAATTTTAAATAACTGTTATTTTTAAGCGATAACTTTTATTTAAACATTTGCAATTGATTTTGGCGAAAAAACAAATTCTACGTCAAATATTGTCTATGCACTAACAATCCCGTATCAATGTGAACATTTGTTTCTTAAACATTTGTAAGGTTTATCTCTCACCCCATAAGACCTCGTGAGACCAACAACAGCATAGTTAGTGGCAGTATAGATCGGTGTTGACACTTGAGGTCTAACAAAAGCAGTTGACGCGGTATTGACGATGGTACCGCCTTGACCACCACGGTCCTTGCCCATAAATCTATAGGCGAGGAGTGTGCCGCGAATCACTCCGTTCTGAAACGTATAAATTAGTAACAAACAAATAAAAAAATTACAAAAACTTAAATAATTAAATCACTGTTTAAGATACGTATTATTAACTACACAATTTCAATCACATTTTTCAGTTAAAATTTTGGGTTTTCATTCTATTGTAATAACTAAAAATCATAATTCTGTTGTTCTTATTTGTTAAGTTAATGCGGAAGTACGATGTTAGTTACATCAATTAATGAATTTCTAATAATTTTTAGGTTTTATTTTGGGTAAAATTAACGCCAGGTGGTTTCCGGCTGAATAGAATATTACCACCCTCATTTCTTACCGAGGTGTCGTGAAAGGAGAATAAGGTAAGTTAAACCACCGTGTGGTATCCGGTTAAGTAGAATAGACCACCCTCTTTCTTACCAAGGTGTCATAAATTACGACTAAGGTAAGATAGTGTCAGGATGTCAGGTGGCCGGTCGTAAAATACGTAGCCAAATCATGTGACAACATGTTTATAACATGTTGTGCCGACCCCACTTAGAGTGGGATAAGGGCAGAAAGATGATGATTTGGGTAAAATTAGAGCAAAATTAAAGCAAATGTCGCAATCCATATTAGACTTATCTACAGAAAAATTTTAATTAAGTGTACGAACTATTCTTATACGTAAAGCATACTACACAATTGAAGATTATTTAAATGATAAAAATGCTTGGATTTGAAAATACTTTCAGCTTCAAACAACACTACGGTTAAATAATGTAAATTTAAAATGTTTAAAAGATTGACCGCCGATTTTCTTGCTGGTTCTTCTCGGTAAGAGCAACATTCCGAACCAGCTGTAGCTTCATTAAATCTAATTGATCCATGACGACTCAAAGTGCTTGTAAAAAGGTTATTTGAACAAAGAATATTTTTATTTGATATAATAAGGGATACTAAAAGACTTCTGTTTACAGAAGAAATGGAACTATATTTACTTACCAAATTAACATCAACTTCTAGTTCCCAAAATCTGTCATTCATAACACCCGCATTGTTAATTACTATGTCTAAACGGTTAAACACCTTAATTGTCATTTCAAACGCTTCTGAAAATCAAAATTTAATACAAAATTAGCTTGTAAAGGTATAATTTTTATTTTGCAATAGTTAGGGCATAAAACTACCTAAGGATATTATTTATCTGTAAGATTAAGTTAACAAACTCCGTACGTAAATGTAAAATATATTATTTAAAAAAAACTAAAAAACGTAGCTAGTAAAAATGGTGGCTTTTTAGTTTTTTTTACACAAGGTTGTCCGTCCCCAAAGTAAGTAACTTAATACTTGTTTTATGGGTGATAGATAACTCTTAAATATATACGTATATAATTTTAAATATAGGTATCCTTAAATATAAATACCCAAATACACACCTAGAATCGAAAAACCAACAAATTTAAAATGTTAGCCTCCGGCGGGAATCGAACCCGTGACCCGTGGAGCTGAAGACAGGGTCGCTACCAAGTGCGCTAAAGGGCTAGTCTATATTTATTTTCCACTTTTTAGTGCAATTTATTATTCAAGTTTATTAATATTCATCTATTTTATTAATTTTCACCAGTTCTTGATAAGTGCAAAAATTTTCAATTAAATTTGCCTTTTAAAAGGTTTAAATTAATTTCAAAGGTTACATATTTATCTTCTTCTAGTTCTTGATAAGTATAAAAAGTTTAAGTTAAATTTGTCCTTTAAAAGGTTAAATTGTTTTCAAAGGAGGTTACATTTATTTATTACATAGTTAAAGGAGGTTACATATAGTTAAACCCATATAAATGATATCTTACCATCGTACTGAGGATAGTCGGTAACATCGCATTGGCAAAACAAAACATTTTTCCGACCGTATTTAACGCCGAGATCATCCGCTACTTGTTCGCCGATTTCTGAATCAATATCGCACAATGAAACCTGAAACACAACATTCTTTTGTAATTTGCTAAAAGTGATTCCAAATCAACTGAAACAACGGAAGAAAGTAACCCGAGGGTTTATTTCTAAAAGATAATGAGACTAGAAAAGTCATTTGTAGAAGTCATGACCATTTGAAATTCCGCAATGGGTGAACAAATCAATATCACAAATATGGTTGTAAATAGGATTAAACCATATTACATTCAAGAGAAATTGCTAGTGCAAAAAAGGTATTGAACATAATATTAATAGCTTTTCCTTAACAAGCAAATTAAATCTAAAAATAAATTACAAATGTATACCTAGGACTAGTAATTCCTGTTCGTTAACACTAAAATTAGTTTGTTGTGACATTCAATAAGGGTTGTATAGACATTACCGTCAGGGGAACTTAGGAAACAATAACTGCAGTTTAAATAAGAGTACAACTGAATACGAGGTGTTTTGGTCAATTAGTAATATCTATAGTGATACTTGTCTACTGTCAAATGTTTCAGACTTTTGAAAGTGCCAATAAAACGGTCTAACCCACATCATCATAATCATTTTCTTTTCCTACCTACACATCTGATAGTTAAACTTGGTTCCCTGTAAAACGGTTGATAAAGCTACAATGAGAAGATCTGTGTAGAAAATGAGGTAGTAGACAGTAACCATAACTAGTAAAAAAAAAAGTTTTAAAACAGCTTCTAACAAAATTTCTCATCCATACTGTTAACCATTGAGGATTTCCCTCGTCTGAAGCCAATCCTGGCATCTGAATCAGATCATGCTTATGTGCATGCATTGTCACTAGGACTGGACCATGTATGTAAAATTTCAGCTCAATCGGACACCGAGAAGTGGGTCTAATTTAACTTGCAAGATTCCACCTTCACATACATACACGGCAAGTTAGCTAAAAGCTTTTAATAAGGAAATAAAAAGAATTTTATCAAACCACATATCATTTACTTAAGTTAAGATAATTGAAATAAAATAAACACATAGAATTTGTATATAATAACGTATGCTGTTGAAAAGACTCATCTAAAAAGTAGAGGATAATTATGTCGAAATTCCGCCTGGTGACATTGTTTAAAAATATCGTGAAACTGAATTGGCGAGGTCCGTGAAACATAGTTACAAGAACCAATGTAAATCGCATCCCAGGATATTACAAAGTCAATTATGCACCAGAATTTGCAATTGTGGCATGCGTAATGAGGGAGTCATTACGTGAGTAGAATCTCAAGAAGGTCGTAATTAACTAATAGGATATATCTAGGACTACAATCTTTGCCAATGAAGAAATTATAGAAAGGAGAGAAAAACTAATTGGACAAGTTTGTATAATGGCTGCGGTCTTTCACATAACATAGCAGTAGCCGCCATTTTAATGAAGCAATAAAAATTGCAAACTGAAAACCATTCACAGAGCAGTTGAATAAATATACTGCATACATCAATACGAGTCCTGACTAGTTACCATATACAGATTGAACCTTTGGATAGAGTTTACTATTCGCTTTAAAAGCACTTTAGTGGTCCAATACGAAATTGGTTCGTACATAAATATCGGAAATGCCTCAATTCCGATATTTATGTACATACGTACCTACTCAGCTATTTCGACCTTTTAGTGTACTGCGCATAAATTGGAAAAAGAATCACTTATGGAATCATTTTGCCCCATCCGAAGAATAAAGTTACATGTTGTATGGAACATTTGACTTTATTCTTCGTATAGGGCGATTTTGTTATTACTAGCTCAGGGCTCGATGTGAAAATCTAAAAAATCCAAATTCTAAAGAACTATTAATTTTTTGGTATTTTACATTGTGGTTTACATTGTATAATTTATTTCTGATTTACAATAAAAGAAGTTAAGATATGAAAATTTTCTTATCACAAATCATATACTAGCGTTGTTACATCAATGGGACAACAACGGTTTTATAGGTACTGCAAAGTAATATGGATACGAATGGGTTTTAGTTATAGAACTTTTTTTTGTTTTCTCTAAAATTTTAATTTTATTACGGCTTTTCAGAAAAAAAGATTTTTTTTATTAATATTAGATTTTATTAAAATTACAATATGATTGCTAAAACCTAAAGCTTGTCACACATGTTGTAGATAATATATTTTATCTGCAAATAGCAAAAAAAAAAAAAAAATTCTGCTTCGTTTCAGCACATACTCGTACAAACACCGAGAAAAAGTAGTCTAAGTTAACAAAAATCACGTTATTTCATTACACTGTTTAGGTAGAAGACAAAGAAATATTTTTGCATTTCTATTAATATGGATCATAGCGTATGAAGCTATCAACATATAGTTACCATTTCACTTGATTGAGTAATAAAAACTTTAAAATGATATTACGGACGAGTAATAAGGAAAAAATATTTAGCTAGTATCTGTCCAACCCTTCAACTAAATCTATACAAAAAAAACACTGGAATACGTTAATTGGATGTGAGATAAGAATTGTACAAACAAACACACTTGCGTTTTGATATCAGTGTGGACGGATATATAGTGATAACTATATATCTCGTAAGCTACATATCTGTTGCATTGGATTATTTATAGATTTGAACAGTTTCATTAGAGAATTTATAGGTGCGACGAGTAGAATCTTGCATAGTTGGGAAAAGAACAGATACATATTCAGTTATGGTCTCTCTAATTTATTGATATTTGCAAGTGTTTCAGGATAAAACGATTTAAACCTTAGAATACGATTATAATCAAGTAGATTGTTGACTACTGACAATTTCCAACATCCGTTTTTGATATCCTGATTTCATAATTGCTTAAAATAACGTTATACACTGTCCATTATATTAACCATCTTTTGACAGATTGACGATAGTGATGTCCTAAAGATTCTCGTATGCGATACCATTCCGATTATAGTACCTACTATCATTAATCGAATTACGTACCTAAGTAATTCGATTAATGATAACCTACGTAAACTAATAACAGATATAGAAATCAACATTTTGATTTAATATTGCCTTAGTTTTTTGAAAATAAATGTTAATCCGTGTGTATTTATTATAATCATAAAAAATATATTATACATCAACTGGCAACATCAACAGACCTTCCGCTTGGCCGCCATTTTGACGTGATCTGTCACTCTCAACGAAACGCCCGTGATAGTCACACGCATTTACGTTCGCTGAGTGTTCTCTCGCATCTGTTACACCTTGAGTTAAGTAGCTTTATTCCTCGGAAAAACTTTTGTGAAACTTATATTAATTGATCGTGAAAATGCCGAAAGGACGTGTGTTGAAAGCACAATCGAGACAGTTAGTGTTAAAACTTCATGAGTATTTTGAGCAAGAAAATCAAAATGGCGGACCTCTTATACCTATCACGCAAGTCCGAAACCGTGTTGCAGCCGCGTTGGGGATCAGTCTATCAACTGTGACTAAAATCACTACTGATGCCTACGGCAGGAGCGGCTTGGAGCAAAACAAACCATCTACACCAAAAAGAAAGCGCCGGGCTCATAAGGTGACAGCTGTTGATGACTTTGACGCTGACGCTATTCGTCGTCATGTATATGATTACTACTTGAGAAAAGAAATTCCAACTTTGAGAAAACTTATTGTTTCTTTGAAAAGAAGTGGTCTATTTCATGGTGAAAAATCTTCTTTGGTCAAAGTTTTGAACACAATTGGCTTTTCATATAAAAAGTTAAATAAAAGAAAATTATTAATGGAACGCACAGATATAGCTATAGCATCGCACGTTGTGATTTTTTAAGAGAGGCAAAGAAAATACAAGATTGGGCAAATATTGTTTTCACGGATGAAACATGGCTCAACGCTAACCACACACTATCTCGTTTCTGGACTGATGATACTGCTGATTCCACTTCCTCAGTACCAATGGGAAAAGGTGAGCGCCTAATCATTTGCCATGCAGGTACAGCAAAAGGATTTGTACAAGACGCACTGTTGGCATTTAAATCGAAGAAATCAAATGACTACCACGAAGAGATGAATGCAAATGTGTATGAAGAGTGGTTCAAAAAAATGCTCATTTCATTGGAAGAACCATCAATAATTTTTATTGATAATGCGCCCTACCACTCCCGTCAAATTGACAAAATGCCAACACAGGCTAATAAAAAGCATGAAATAATTAATTGGCTTCGGGACAATGGAGAAAATGTGGACGACTCAATGTTAAAAGTTGAATTAATAAAAATATTAAAAACCAAAAAGAGAGCAAAACGCTATGTAATCAATGAAATGGCAGCAGAATATGGCCATACTGTTCTTCGGATTCCTCCATACCACTGCCAGTACAACGCAATAGAACTTATATGGGCACAAGTAAAAGGGCATGCTGCGAGATGCAATACAAGCCCCCCATTCACAGCGAATAAAATGTTGCAATTGCTAAAAAATGCTTGCACCCACGTAACGGCCGAGAACTGGGCAAGTGTGGTGGAAAGAACTAAAAGAGTAATATTCTCTGATTGGGAACGTGATATTGCGTTTGATAATATATTATCTACACAAGAGCTAATAATAACTGCTACTGAAGACTCCTCATCGGAGGAGTCTAGTGTTGATTATCATTCCGACGACTCGTGCTAATAAAATAAATTAAAATATCCTGATTGTTTTATTTGTATTCATGTATTAACTAAGAAGAAAGTAAAACTTTATATAATGTTATTAAATGTCTTTTAATACTCGTAACATCGATTTCTACCGATTATTTTTAATCTGTGGCATAATCGTAGAAACCATTATGTGTGACATCACTAAGTGGGCGGTACCCATCCATAAAGTACAAATATTATTTGTATGATATTTGTACGTAAGCAATACAAAACTTAATGAGCGTGAGCTGTCAAAAGACTGATAATATGATGGACGCAGTATAGGAGGTATATTTTTCGCAAATATGAAGCACTTTAAGTTTATTCGATTACTATTCAGGCATTTTTATTCATGAATATAACAATATTTATCTAATTTTTTAAAATTGTAAATACATAGTTGAATTACGAATCACCTTAAATACAATTTCCCTGAAAAACGCCATAATCAAAAATAATACTGATCGACATATTTTCATATTGGTATTTATACAACGATAGTAGACTTCTTTAATTATGATTTTATGTAATAGTTTGTATTATCCTTTTTGAGCTGTGATAGCGTAGCGTTGAGACCGTGACTCTTTCCAGGACGTCACGGGTTCAAACCCCGGGTAGACACCTATGAGTTTTTCTATTTAAACTTATGTGCCTAATTGATAGTAGCATTTTATAACACGCTTTTCTGTGAAAGAAAACATCGTGAGGAACATTGCTTAACTCTAGAGAATTATGGAGATATGTGTAACCTACCAATCCGCATTGGAGCAGCGTGGTGGGTAATAACTCTAACCCTTCACTCCAAAGGCTTATGCCCAGCAGTGGGATAATAAGAGGCCGTTACTATTATTATTATAGGATATAGAAAAAATATTTTATATATAATTTAATTTACCAACTTAAATCGAACGGTATTTTTGGTTAAATAAATGTGGTATATAAAAAATTTAAATTGCTACTAAAAAAACTAAAGTAAATTTGTTATTATCTAAATGTATGTACACTACTAAATGACTCTTATCAAGAGGTTTTTTTTTTACCTAGAATATTTAGAACTGTAACTTACTAAATATCGTTCCATTATACATTTAAGAATAAGATACAAGTTAATTCTATAGCGAAACCTGGTACCTAAGTAATTGTCTCATAAAAATAGGTAAACATAAATGAAATGAATCAACGACCGAGACGGAGCGAAAATCAATACAAATAATAGGCGCCGCAAGAGGAGTTTGACATCTTTTCTTTCAACTCACAACCGTACTATACTAAGTTATTTACGAAACGCACACATTTGGCCACTTTCCAACCAACTTTAACCTCTTACCTTGAACTTAAGATGATGGAAGTGGTTCAACTTACCTTAGCTCCTTGCTTCAGTAACTCTTCGCTATAAGCTAGACCGATTCCTGCCGCCGCACCAGTAATTAAAGCAACCTTGCCTTTTAACTCCATTACTATATTTTACTATTTCGTAAAGACTGCGCCCGAATGCGGCAAACTCTACGCTCAATGTGGGTGCGCTTCGATCGCGACGGAACTCCGGTTGAAAGGGGAGGTAGGGGGGCGCTCTCCCAGTCCTCCCTAAATTTCCCCTTCTGTAGTAAATATACGCACGATTGCACGCCACTCTCGCCTACGTCGATTCAGTCGCTTGTGGACGGTTCACAGGACACTATACGACTATTAATACCCGTAGTACGCCACTCATATGTTCTATGCTATGAATGCGATTGTGAACCATGCGCTATGGATTTATTTATTCGTATCTCCAACATTACATCTCATCATCATCTTCCTGCCCTTATCCCACTCTAAGTGGGGTCGGCACAACATGTCACACGATTTGGCTGCGTTTTTACAACCGGCCGCCTGCCTGACGTCAACTTACCTTAGTCGTATTTTACGACTCCTAGGTAAGAAAGAGGGTGGTCTATTTTACTCAACCGGATACCACACGGCGGGTCGATTTACTTTAGTCGCCTTTTACAACATCTCGGTAAGAAATGAGGGTGGTCTATTCTACTCAGCCGGATACCACACGGCGGGTCGACTTACCTTAGTCGCCTTTTACGACACCTCGGTAAGAAATGAGGGTAGTACTATTCTATTAAGCCGGATACCACACGACGGAGATCTCCAACATTATATCTATACTAATATATAAAGCTGAAGAGTTTGTTTGTTTGATTGTTTGAACGCGCTAATCTCAGGGACTACTGTACCGATTTGAAAAATTCTTTCAGTGTAAGATAGTCCATTCATCGAGAAAGGCATATATGTAACATCAAGCTAAGATGAATAGGAGAGGAGGAACAATAAAAAAAAAACGAAAACGACAAAAACGCAAGGAAAGCTTTAACTTAAAGCTTTCCTTGTGTGCGCTGAGTAAACGGTAATAGTTATTCAAAAATCATGTACCTATCAAAAAATTGTTCTTCTCTAAAATTTGTAAATAATAGTCCGTGATAGCATATGTCTAGCTTTTAAGGTTAACCCACTTTAACCATTTTTTGATTATCGAAAAAGTATATTACGGTTTTCATCTTTTCACGCGGGCGGGGCCGCTGGCGACTGCTTATATTAAATAATCCAACAAATACCTATTCTCTTTAATATTTAACGGCTTCAACAATTTTCATGAAACTTAGTATGTACAGGGTTTCAGGAGTGATAAATCTATTTAGCATGGTTTCATTTAGAAAAAAGTACGTTTTATCCCTGTTTTCGGGCACTAAAAATATGCTAAAATAGAAATAGAATACAAAGCTTAATTTTAATGTCATTTGAAAAGTTGTATTGCTTAATGGGAAACGGGTGGGCTAAAAAGTGAACATACCCGAAATGATGTCCCACATGTGACTTCTTTTTTTATTATTCTAATTGCATTTTTTTATATATCTTTTAATAAAACAACTCTGAAATTAAAATGTTAGTAGCTACATTTTGTGATTAATGATGAAAGCTCATCGCAGCCAATATCCGAAGATAATATGTCCGTAACTAAAAGCTAACGAAATAAAATACACACGTCTAGTTAACTTTATTTGTAAATTTCTCAATTTCAGCGTTACAATAAATTTTTCTCAGTATATTATAAAAAATATATTTTACATTTTTTTGAATTTTCTTCAATGACTAGTGAAAATATCACAGATTTTAACATTGCAGCGATTATACTATCCCTGCACAATATTCAAAATTTATCCAAAACGCGATCCTCTGATTTCAACGGACGCGATCTGTACACTATATACCAAAATAAAATTTATCACAAACAATGTTCAATATAAAAACTTGATAATTTAAAAATGCATCGTTTTGTACAACCGTTTCTAAAATGAAACGGTGCTTGATTTGTCTTGATTTCGCTAATTACATAAAATAAATAAAAATATTCAGTTAAAATAATTTGAGTACATGATTTATGTATAAAAAGGATTTACAAATAAACTATATACATATTATATACAGTTAATATCGTCGTATGTACATCATGAACAGCAAATGATGAGGCAAACTTTCAAATTAGTTATTAAAACCTGTATTCATACAATGTCGCAATGTCTCGTTTAAGTCGCAATGTTTGCTGAAATATTATACCGAATCCAAAATTGTATTTAGACAATAAATTGATACAGGTATCTGTAATTGTAAATGTTGTCTTTGGCATTGTCTAAAAAGAACAAGGCAAACGAATTATTAGATTACCAAAATGTGGATTTTTATAAGCATTTCAGTTTAACAAGAATTTCGAATTTGAATTTGTGATAAAAGATATCAGGAATGATGGGCTTGATCCGCTCCAGCGGCTGGCACAGCCTTGGCTAGATACGAAAAAGATCTGGCATTTGGAAGACCAGCTATAACACAGGCACTTAACGCGGAACGAGTGAGATTCATTGGCGCCGCGTCATACCATTCGAGGGTGTCTCCATCATAGCACTCCACATGAGGAATTGTAGTTGAACCTGGAATAGAACAAAGGTGTAGAGCTTTAGATACACCAAGCTACTCCAAAGCCAATAAACAGACTTGACATATCTAAAGTTTTCTAGAAGGATTCGGGTTGACTAATTAAAGCGAAACTAAAACAAAGCTTGAAGTATGGATCTTTAGATCCACCAAGCTCCAAAGTTAATAGATTTCTTCTTGAACATATCTTCACTGACAAAGGTCGTGCCTAGTATCAGGATCTTAATTACGTGCCCACCACATTCTGCCCCTTTTAGAATAGAAGCAGATATAAAACTTGAAGGCTTAAAGTCTACACCTTTATACCCATTAGCAGTTAAATGAAACTGCTGGACAGACATATCAGAAGAGTTTTCTGAAGATACTAACTACGAATAATCGACTGTCGTAGTACGAATAGTCGACTAATTGAGCGAAAATAGTACAAGAAGTAATACTGGTAATGGCTATACCTAGTAAACTAACCTTAGTAAGTCAATATTGGAAAATTTTTATTATCAAATTTATCTATTGTTATGTTTTGCTACAGGCAAAGCCGAAAAGGTTAATTTTTGTATACTCGTACAATGGCGAGTAGAAATCGTTATAATCGAACGTTACAGAAGTATCCACCCAATATTCATAAATTCGCATGATTAGTTTATGGATAGTTAATGTATAGAACCGGCTATAGTCACGTCTTATTCTATCGGGTTAGCCCGACTAGTTTCGAAACCATCCGTGATAATTATTCATGAGCTCTTTACACGACGTTAACGCGGTAACTAGTCGGGCTATACTCACGTTTAGTTAGTAGTTTTCGGTTCTAACATTAACTATGAATACTATTCACGGTAGTTTCAATTTATAGAGAGTTTATTGTTGTTGGATAATTAGTCAATAAGTCAATTAGGACGAAGTGTACTTGTCTTATATAAAGCTAATTCAGGTTGCTTTAAGTGATAAAATCGGAGGAAGGGAGGCCATTATTAGCTTTACTCACCGTTAAATCCTCCAATAACGAAAATCATATCGTCGAGCAGGACGGTAGCAAAGTTGCTCCTCGCGCTGAACATTTCTGACACTTCCTGCCACTCGCCGCCGCGGTGCGGGCAGAACAGTTCCCCTTGTAAAAATAGATGAATCACTTTCTTATTTCGAATAAGAAAGTATAAATTAAAAGAGCCCTAATTAATTAATTAATAATTAAAAGAGCTAGCGGACTTTTTTTATTATACACCGGCTGTGACCGCAGAGAAGACCCTACAAAAAGTAGTCTACATCTTGCTCCACAAACTCCTCTATCCACCAGTAAACTCCCATCATAATCGATTTAGCTGTTACTATTAAACTAAACCTTTATGAAGAATTGCACTATACTTCAGTAAAAAAAATGAGCAATAATCCGTTTAGTAAATTTTGAGAAAATCGATCACATAATCCATCGATCGATCAGATGGACACCTTTTATAGACTTTGTTTTATAATGGGTAAATATTCTTCAGTTGTACCAAATTTAATAAATTTCGCTCCATCAGTTTAGCTGTGAAAGCGTAACAAACAAAGACACTTGGATGTATTAAGTTAGTATAGAGTAAAATTGAGGTTACAAATAAGGTCTTGAACCCGATAAACTAGTGCTAAATATAGTAGTGCCGACGTATGGGAAGTGATATGCCCATAAGGGGAAAGACATATTTGTTGCAATATTAATGGCTTCTAAGTATCACTGAGTCATACGAAAGTGAGTTCATAGGCGTTTCTATGTCGTATCTGTTACTTTTTCTAGAAAATTTTGAACACAATATTTCGTTTATATATTTCTTTACTAATCGCCGTGTGGTATCCGGCTGAATAGAATAGTACCACCCTCATTTCTTACCGAGGTGTCGTAAAAGGCGACTAAGGTAAATCGACCCGCCGTGTGGTATCCGGCTAAGTAAAATAGACCAACCTCGTTTCTTACCGAGGTGTCGTAAAAGGCGACTAAGGCAAGTTGACCCACCGTTTGGTATCCGGTTGAATAGAATAGACCACCCTCTTTCTTACCGAGGTGTCCTAAAATATGACTGGGGTAAGTTGAAGTCAGGCAGGCAGCAGGTCGCAAAAACGCAGCCAAATCATATGACAACATGTTTGTAACATGTTGTGCCGACCCCACTTAGAGTGTAGTTTTCCTAAAGTTCAGCATGTAGGGGGTTTTGGGGAAGAGAAATCGATCTAGCTACATTTTATTTAAAAAAAATCGTTTTATCCCTGTTTTTGGGCATTAAAAAATACTAAAATTTATATTGAATTGAATTTTTGTCATAAACTTTTAAATCAGCGTAGCTTATTCGGGGCACGAGCAGTCTCAAGAAATGTAAACCAAGGATCGATCCCAACTACATAATTATTTTTTCTTTTTTTATTAAGTTTCTTTATTTTATTTTGTAAAAAATTACCGAGCAACGCTCAGTCAACCAGGTACTGATAATTATACAGTAAAATATAAATACTAACCAGTATTAAGCCGGCTGTATCCATTGAATCCGCCGAGTGCATAGAGACAGTCCCTATAAGCTATAAGGCTGACTCCGGACCGTGGGCTTATCATCGATCGAATAAAGCACCATTGCTTAGTGTCCGGGTCGAACACTTCCGCCGAACTCAAAACTTCTTGTCCATTAAAACCACCAACTATGTATATCTGTTATTAGGAAATTTGATATGAGTTACTGTAATGTAAGTAACTTATTTAGCGGTTGGTCCAAACGGAAGATACTAAATTCTTTGGTTACTATAGTGTCAGTATTTTAACTGTATGTTCAAACAGCAAATTACGAAACCTCTATTTACATATATTATACATAAAAACAGCGTGTTGAGTCTAAGCTCTAAAAATAGGGAGATGGCTTAGGCTCAGCAGCAGGATAGTAACACGCTGTTACTTTTACTTTGATAAATTAATAGTTCTGAGGCGTGATCAAGGCGTACCATGTTTTCTATATATAAAAAAAACATTTTGTTATTATTCGAAAACGAGCCATTCAAAATTCACTACACGATAGCCCGCGGGACTAGTGTTGAATTGAGGCTAAACTCGAATGAGTCACAATTGGGAATTTGTAGTAATTATGAGGATAACGATGATAACGAGGATTAGCATATTATCAAAAAGACAAAATCTCAAAGTTAATTCGTATATCAAAACCTATAAATTTAAGTCTATTAGTTTCTACAAAGTAGAATCCGATATAGGCTTTCGGCTTCTGCTTTGTGCCTTATAAAAGTACGTAAATTATTTGTGGATTTTGTTATACGATTCTATATCATTCCACAATCAATTGTAGCCTTGCTAACAGCAGTTAAAAAAACCATTATATTAAAAGTGGGTTATTACAGAAAGCCTATTTACTATTAAGATTACATAAATGATAAAAATGACGTTCAAATTTCAAAACCAATCAAAATCATCATCAAAACCAATCAAAATATCAATGGCGTTTTCCTGCAAAAACCCAGTTTGTTGAAGAGATATCCATGCTACACGATTCTATGCCGCTTTGATCCACTGGCTCTCCTCGACTCTTTTAGAGTTGTCTATGTACCAAGTAGAGGATCTGCTAACGCTATACTTTCAGATACGGGATCGCCACCTCGATCGATCCACCTTATGACCTCAACGCTAACCAGTTCTAAGAGCCACCTTAAGTAAGAAAAAACATTTTAACTGGCCTTTCCACCAAGTGACGCCGCACTAGCATCAGACCGCTGCTTGTTCATAGGCGTAGTCATCTCCCACTGGTTCTTATCGGGGTAGTATCTCTCGACGGATGCCATCCGCGTCCGCCCGTTATAGCCGCCAAGCGCATAAATCAATCCATCTATATGATTTATTTATTTACAGTTTAAATCTATATATTACATTAGTCACTATCCTACCCTTATCCCGCTCTAACTGAGCATAACATGTATTTCGCTTCCATTCTATCCTATCATTCGTTAAGTCCGGCGCGTCACCTTTTATATGCATGTCATACTTCATACAATCTAATCATCTCCTTTTAGGCCTCCCTCTAGTAACGTATCCATCCACATTCATATTAAACACTCGTTTGGACATATGATTTTATCCCTTTTCATTCATCATCTTCCTGCCCTTATCCCACTCTAAGTGGGGTCGGCACAACATGTTATGCTGTGACATGACTTGGCTGCGTTTTTACGACCGGCCGCCTGCCTGACGTCAACTTACCCCAGTCGTATTTTACAACACCTCGGTAAGAAAGAGGGTGGTCTATTCTACGAAACCGGATACCACACGGTGGGTCAACTTACCTTAGTCGCCTTTTACGACACCTCGGTAAGAAATGAGAGTGATACTATTCTATTCAGCCGGATACCACACGGCGTTTGAGGTCATCAGTCCATCTCGTGGGGAATATATCGACACTGCATTCCAGCGCGGGGTCGTAATTCCAACACCTTGAGACCCCAACGCCCATCGGTTCTCAGCACTATCTGCCCCGCCCATCGCCACTTCAGCTTCGCGACACACTGAGCCATATCGGTGACTCTGGTTCTTCTACGGATCTCCTCATTTCCGATTTGATCACGTAGAGATACTCCGAGCACAGCTCGTTCCAGCGCCCGCCGAGCGACTCTGAGCCTTCTTATGAAGCCCATAGTGAGTGATCATTATATGTCGATACGATCTTAATTTTGCACTTATCGTATTTTATATCGGATATCGGAACTTTTTTACTTTCCTTTATATACTCATATTTTTTTCTATCCAGTCTTGTATATATTCATTTAATAATTATGTCATACCGTGAACAACGACACTGACGTAGCATCTCGCTTGATACATGCAAGCTCGCTCGTGCCAAGTGTTGGCAACTGGATCGTAGCATCGAACTGTGTTGAAGTGGTCGCTACCGTCGAACCCTCCAATCATGTATATTAAATTGTTCAGAGCACACAAGCCATGGTATGCGCGAGGTGATAGATCCATGTGTATTGAAAGAAACCAGCGGTCGGCGCTATAAAATGTAAATCGGCTAGCATAATTTCGTTAAAACGGTTTTCTTTAAATAAATTTGAGTGGAATACTCTTTAGTAAAGTCTGCGATATGGGACTGGCCCGATGGCGCAGTGGGTAATGACCCTGCCTTCGGCTCCGCGGGTCGCGGTTTCGATTCCCGCCGAGGGCCAACATTTTCTATAAATGAATTTGTTGGTCTTTGAGCCTGCGTGTATATTTGTATTTAAGTATGTATTTAAAAATATATAAGTATATATTCACCAGTTGTCTATCTACCATAACACAAGTATTAAGCTAGGTACTTACTTTGGGGACGGATGTCCCATATATTTATTTATTTATTGCGAGTTGTAAAAATAAATTTTAAATTAAATAGATAATTATATATACACTATATTTTAATTTGCTTATGAGATAGGCTCTAATAATAAGAAATTAGATAAAAATGGTCTTAAATGTTGATAATAGTTACCGTGTATCATAGGTTTCAACAAAACTAGTCGGGCTTCCAGCGCTCCAACCACCCACTGCGAATAGTATTTCGTATGGTATTCGAGGTCTTGCTAAGGGATCGTTAAGATCGGCTTCTGCATCAGGCCTAGAGTCCAAAACCGTAAGAAAAACGACAGCTGGATAAAGTGCTTCTTGACATTTCTGTAATCAATGTCCATTATCGTTAATAATTTTAAACTTAAAGAAAAAATTGTATAAACGTGAATTATACTTACCGCGTCATCTATCACTGGTTGCCATTGTAAAACTTTAGATTTAAAATATTTATAACTTATGTGGCCATATCGAACACACGATAATAATGACGGAATGTGTTTTCGTCTATTTTCTAAATCATGTTCTACCCACGTCTTTACTGCTTGAAAAACGATTCCCTCATTTTTAACATTTAATTCATCATCACGCAATATGTCCTCTAGCTCTTCATACGATAATGATTTAAATTCACTGCATTCTTTTAATATTTTAGAGAAGTTTTGTCTTATATACAGTTTGCCTTTTTTCTCTAGCTCACTACAAAAGTAGCATCTTGCAAATTTAAATATTCCAAGACAGTTATGTGGCCGTAATTCTTGCAAAAGAAATTGACAGCATAGTTGAATAACACCAACTACATCAAACTGGTCCGCATATGGTAATAAATATTCTACATTTTCAGCAGATACTTTGCATGTTCCTGAATATGCAAAGTCGAGTATTAAACTCATATAGTATGACGGAACGTCCACTACTATTTTTCTTTCTTCTGGTCCGCCTTTCTTAAGAGAATTCACGAATATAGCTTTAAAATATGGACTTACTGCTGAAAGTATAGCACGATGTACTTCTATAGAAATGTTATCCCTACATACGATTGTCCCATCACACAGCTGGCCATTCTGTCTTAATTCATTCCAAATAGCTGGAAATTCTACTACTGAATAATTTTCCGGGAGGCACACACACTTCCTCTTGCGAGTGACTGTTCTTTTTTTCGTTAGGCGGGGCTTAGTAAGTGTAGGAGTACGAACGGAATTTTTGCTTTTTGATAATTTTCGATGTTTCGTATTAAATTCCATCCCTTTCGAAAAAACGGCGGTCGAAACTTGTTATTCTGTCGCGATGACAGAATTATCAGACATAAATTCATTTGTTTTTGATTTTTAAAACAATTCAGTTCCATTGAAATTTCATAACATTCCAGTAAATTTTACTAAGTACATTTTATTTGTTACTTTTAATTATCTATACTCATAAAATACAAAGAGACTGGCAGCATTGCAACTCAGTGTCAATTTTTATTTGTCTATAGGCTCTTTTTCTTCCGGTTGTCAATATGGTGAGTTTAGGTTGAAAGAAGTTTTAAGTTAATCAATGAAAATCTTAGTGAAATAAATGTGTTGTGAACGTTAGGAGTGATTTTGTATATAAGGAGTGTAGTTAAAATGTGTTGCGATATTTATTTCAGGGTGTCGACATCAACCATAAACACGACAGGAAAGTTCGGCGCACCGAAGTTAAATCTCAAGATGTATACTTGAGATTACTCGTTAAAGTAAGTTACACTTATAACTTACGTATATATAGTATTCTATTTTCTATTTTCGTATTCAAAGACCAAATTAATATTCTAACCTATTTCATTGTTGACAGTTGTACAGATACTTGGCGAGACGAACAAATGCTAAATTCAACCAGATTGTTCTTAGGCGGTTGTTCATGAGCCGTACTAATCGTGCACCCATATCGCTGTCTCGATTATCGCGTCACATGAAGAAACCTACTCGTGAAGGCCTGATTGCTGTTGTTGTGGGCACAGTCACAAACGACGTAAGACTATACAAGGTTCCCAAGTTATCAGTGGCTGCTCTCCATGTCACAGAGAAAGCGCGTGCCCGTATTTTGGCTGCAGGAGGTAAATGTTTCTTTAATTCATAGTTTTAAACAAGTGTGTTATTATGTTTGGCTGGGAAGGCTTACTTGAATATAGTATAATAGAAAGAATATAGTCTTCATATAAACTAATGTGTTTACATGGAATTTGATGTGAATTAGGAATATTTTAATAATATATTTCGATAAAAGAATTATTTTCACATAATTTTGAAGATGATCTTATTGCATTAGTATTTTTTTGGCTATTTTTCTAATAATTTGAAATGAATATTAAGATTGCAATATTATATTATTTATAACTTCAACTTTACATCTAAAAAGCTGTAATTATGTACTTTTTTTATGTAAAAGAATTTTCTTATCCTATGTGTTAGGTGATAATCTAGGACACATTCAAAGCTAATGAATATTGATGAAATTTGGTTCAAATTAAGTTCGTGTAATGGGCTAATATATAATAAATTCCCTTAGGACCACATGCATATTAGAATTTTATTTTTACATTTCATCATATGAATATGGAAGATATAATAAATGTAATAGTACACCATGTGGTATTTGGCTGAATATAATAGTACCACCCTCATTCAATTCAAATGCAAAATATCCTTTATTCAAATAAACTTGTATACAAGTGCTTTTGAATCGTCAACTTTACTGCTGGTTCGGAAAGCTGTTCCTACCGAGAAGAGCCAGCAAGAAACTCGGCGGTTGCTCTTTTAAAAATTCTTCATTTCTTACCGAGGTGTTGTAATAGGCGACTAAGGCAAGTCGACCCGCTGTGTGGTATCAGCCTGAGCAGAATAGATCAACATCATTTCTTACCGAGGTATAAAAGGTTACTAAGGTAAGTCAACCCACAGTGTTGTATCCGGTTGACTAAAATAGACCACCCTCTTTCTTACCGAGGAGTCGTAAAATATGACAACGGTACGTTGACGTCATGCAGGCGGCCAGTCATAAAATACGTAGCCAAATCATATGACAACATGTTTGTAACATGTTGTGTTGTTATGTCTAATTTCCAACAAAATAACAAAGTATCCTAATATTGAAACCTGAGGCACGCACCATCATGAGTTTCTGTTTTTAATATGTATTTAATTTCTTATTCCAGGGGAAATTCTAACATTTGACCAGCTTGCTCTCCGTGCCCCCACTGGACGCAAAACAGTACTGGTCCAAGGTCGTAGAAATGCTCGTGAAGCGGTCCGTCACTTTGGCCCTGCACCTGGTGCTCCCCGCTCTCACACCAAACCTTATGTGCGCTCTAAGGGACATGAGCGTTCACGACCTAGCCGTCGCTCTAACGTGTAATCTTTTAAATATAAGGAGTACAATCTATTTTGTTTTTCATTTATTTTATAATGTAAGGAAAGCTTTTTTAATAATAATAATAATAAAATACTTTATTGCACATAAAAAAATTGAAACATGAAAGTTAAAATTAAACAAAACGAAGTGCAGAGATGGCCTTATCACTAATAGTAATCTCTTACAGGCTACCTAATTAAAGTTAAACAATAGAAATTTGAATTAATATGTTGTTTATATGATAGCCATGTGGTATCTGACTGAGTAGAATAGACCAACCTCTTTCTTTACTGAGGTGTCGTAAAGGGCGACTAAGTTGACCCACTGTGTAGTAAGTTAAGTTTAATAGGCCACCCTCTTTCTTACCAAGGTATCGTAAAATAAGACTAACGTAAGTTGACGTCAGGCAGGCGGCAGGTTGTTAAAACGCAGCCAAATCATGTGACATGTCTATAATATGTGCCGAGCCCACTTAGTGTGGGATAAGGGCAAGAGGATGATGTTGTTTATATGACATGTCCATAGGTTAAATGTAGTTTTAAGCAGGTGTAAAAGCTTACAGAGGTCATACATAGTACTGTCAACACTACCATATAATATACACAAAATTGTTTACTAGGCAGAGATGTAATAGTTCATAACTTAAAATGTGCAGTAGTTTGTAGCTTAGAGAAGGAAGGAGTATAAATAGCACTACTCAGAGTCCAGCCTTCTACTGAAACTCAAACAATTATTAGATGCTTCAATATCTAAGTTATGCTACCATTATGTGTGCATTTGTTATCATGCTTTACAAGTTAGTAGTAGTGTAGTTATAGTGTATGTAATGTAGTACCACACACAAATTAGAGTGCTCAGAAATTGGCTGTATATTTTTTGTTATCACTTTATAGTAGTGTGAAACTAAAATTTCCTTTTAAATATAGCATTTAGAAAAATAAAATAACATTTTCTAACAAAAGTATATATTTTACTAACAATAATTACAGATTCACTTAAACTATAACAGGACAATATTCAATTACAGAAATTGTCCGACCAGTAACTCACAAGAGATTCATCTTGCTTTGTGACACCCAATACTTGCTTTAACTTATTGACTGCATCTGGTTTCCCTGATTGCATTGCTGTTTTAAGTGTTTTTGCAATTCTGAAAATATTGTTAAAAATTAAATGAGGCTAAAAATCTTTAAAAAAATCAAAGGAGTAATATATTGTTAAAGATAGTTTAGTAGCGAGTATTAATGAAACCAGAAGAAATAAGAATATTACTTTGCTATAATCCGCGATAAAAGAAAATATATGTAATGCTAAATGTAGAGTGTACTATTCGATCTCATACCTGATACATGCAGAGTTTGTACAAACTCATGCACTACCCGACACCGATGACACAATACAATACACAAGCACTGCACACATTCACCACCACAATCTCAACAATTGTTTCGCCCCGTAACCGAAGCATCGTGGAGTCTCTACGACAAAATCGCAAAGCCAATTAAAAATAATTCTATAAATTATTAATGAAACCCTAAAGTATAATTTAACTCGTAATTAATACTATATCCCAAAGCAAAAGTAACATCATGCAAGATGGCTTGTTTTAACGTTTCCATTGAAACCTTCGATTTGTTGTTGCGCATTACGCCGAGCACTCCATGGGCTGTGTTCGTAGGACGCTCGGTGACAGGAACTCTATAACTATCGATGTGAAAAAATAATCGATTATTTTTTTATCAAAAATCGATTATTTAAGGTATCCCTTTTTCTTTTTTTACTCTTTTTCTTGATTTTAATATTAGATATGCATTGTTGAATGAAACCAATTTAGCCAAACAACACATTTTAATCCAATTTCACAAACAGCGCATCTGATATTATTTCTTGGTAGTTCTTTACTTTAATTAACCCTTAATGTAATTAATTATTAATATTAAAAAAGACAACTTTTAAAAATAGTATGAAAAAATCGATTATATAAGGGATAAAAATCGATTATTTATTATTCGAATTTTCTACTCCAAGTCACATCCCTATCTATAGCTGCTTTATCCGTTATCCATCAGATGCACTCGTAATACGCACGATAGCAGCCACCTCTTATAATATCCGTTTACAATAAATAAAAAGCGGTGTAGGTTGAAAGAGCTAGTTCATATATATAAAATATTATTATAATAAATCTGTAGAAAGGTCAATTCTGTAACTGAAATATATTTCCAAAATAACTATCAGGGGGTGATTAGGGATCGATACTAATGCCAAAAATGCAATCAGTAAAATTTTTGTCTGTCTGTCTGTCTGTATAACCGTTATAGAAACAAAAACTACTCGACGGATTTTAACGAAACTCGGTACAATTTTTATTCATACTCCTGGGCTGTTTATAGTATACTTTTCATCACGCTGCAATCTATAGGAGCAGAGCAGTGTAGGGAAATGTTGGGAAAACGGGAGAAGTTACTCCATTTTTTAAGCTTCCGTCGCGTGTGCAACCTTGATGGTTAAAGCTACACAGAAATCATGTATGACGGAAATGTTCTCCTTAAAATTATATAAAAACTATCCCACGACAGCATATGTCTATCTTTTATGGTTGACTTACAATAACACGTGTAACTCCCGATAGCTTAACAGTTCGAAGCTTTCTGGTTATATTTGTCTACTCCTACGTTTATATCACTCTCAGTCATCGGTAATAAAGTAAATAACAATCTACGGACGGTAACTAGAGATCACACGACTTTCCAATAGGACTACCTACAGATCAAATCTATACTAATATATAAAGCTGAAGAGTTTGTTTGTTTGTTTGATTGTTTGAACGCGCTAATCTCAGAAACTGCTGGTCCGATTTTAAAAATTCTTTCAGTGTAAGATAGTCCATTTATCGAGAAAGCTATAGGGCTATATCACATCACGCTAAGATGAATAGGACAGGAGCATCATTAAAAAGTTGAAAGCTTTTCTTGCGTGCGCTGAGTAAACGATAATGGTTATTAAAAATCATGTACTACAAAATTGTTCCCCTCTAAAAGTTCTATATAATAGTCCGCGGCAGCATGTCTTGCTTTTAATGTTAACCTACTCTAACCATTTTTATAGTTATCAAAAGACTATATTACGGTTTTAATCTTTCCATGCGGGCGGAGCCGCTGGCAATTGCTAGTATAAAATATTGATAAATTTTTTCTTACCCTAACCATTCAAGTTGCAATGATTTTATATGTTGATGTAGCACAGCATCATTAAATTTCGTATTACTCATGGCGTTTTCGATTTTTTTCATTAGAGTGGGACCTGTAACAATGGTAACAAAATCATAGAGGTATACTAGAGTATGGGGAGCCACCCTAAAATGTGTGCATCAAAAAAAAAGCAAATAAGTCTACCTGACTCTTTTTTTATGTGTGACTAGACATCATCTTCCTGCCCTTATCCCACTCTAAGTGGGGTCGGCACAACATGTTATAATCATGTCACATGATTTGGCTGCGTTTTTACGACCGGCCGCCTGCCTGACGTCAACTTACCTTAGTCGTATTTTACGACACCTCGGTAAGAAAGAGGGTGGTCTATTCTACTAAACCAGATACCACACGACGGGTCAACTTACCTTAGTCGCCTTTTACGACACCTCGGTAAAAAAATGAGATTGGTCTATTCTACTCAGCCGGATACCACACGGTGGGTCAACTTACCTTAGTCGCCTTTTATGACACCTCGGTAAGAAATGAGATTGGTCTATTCTATTCAGCCGGATACCACACGGCGTTAGACAAAGATAACTATAGGACTGTAATTGTCCTTCTTAATATTTGTTAGACATGCACTCACACTTTTTATGTATAAATACATATTACTCTATACTCTATGGTCTAAAGAGATTAAGTTTAAAAATAGATTTAGATCTTTACTTACATTTTATGGGTATGCTATGGCTCAATTTGCATTCATAATTACTATTTTCAGTCTCTTCTAAAATACAGACATCTTCATCTGGTGATATTTGGATGGTATTTTCTGCTCTAATGTGATTGTGGTTTTGATTAACTCTTATTGGTATTAGCCTTGATAAACTGTTTATAATTCTAGCAGAATCTACATGTTTTGATTTAATTACTATCTGAAAAAAAATAGTTAAAGGTCTTACATAAGTGAAGAATAAGTAAGAACTTGCAAATATCATCCAGACTACCATATATATAAAATACAATCTTTTTTTTTTAAATTGTGTGCTACTATACAACCAGTACCAATTTCATACACATATATTATACAGACTTCTCAAAACTACTATAGATCTAACGATTATTATGTATATAATAATCGTTAGCTGTACAGGCGACAATGATGGCTGCAACTTAAGTGTAACATTCCCTCAATCATGTATCATTTATGTTTCATATTCCCGAAATGCTGGAATTTTTGTATCCTGTATGTTATCACTGAATAAAGGCTTCAATTGTATTAAATTTCATCAAATTAAATACAATTAAAATTCGTCCAATGGTTATTTATGAAAGCGTAAGAGATAGACAGACTGTATGCATTTCTTATATTACTATATGTACTTACTTGAATTCCAGTCAAAGTGCAATATAATAATGTCCTAAATACTGATTTGCTGAGTAAATCCTCTAGTTTCCTCAATGACATGAGGTTCCCTTCTTTTGGTTCACTGTCATCAAAAACAGTACCAACTGTATTTTGAGGATTCAACTTTTTTAACACATCCTGACTTGTATACAGGGTTTCAGAGTATGTTATAGCACCAGTTCTTAGCATCCATGTGAAGTGGGAATGAAGTTTTTTAAAAATTTCTTCATCACCTAGAAAAAATATATTTTACAATTAAGGTTAATTGTAAAATATATGAATTGACTGTTTTTTTTCTAATAAACAGGTGTTTATTTGTATGTCCTTTGAAATAAATTTTAACCTCAAATGATCATTTTTGAGTCACTTTGAGCGGACAAATTTATTTCAAACTATGTACATATTAATACACATATAAAATAAATTTAATTAAAAAATATATAAACATCATCTTCCTGTCCTTATCCCACTCTAAGTGGGGTCGGCACAACATGTAATAAACAGGTTGTCACATGATTTGGCTACGTATTTTACGACCGGCCGCCTGCCTGACATCAACTTACCTTAGTCGCCTTTTACGACACCTCGGTAAAAAATGATGGTGGTCTATTCTACTCAGCCGGATACCACACGGCGTAAAAAATATAAAAACATTCGAGTTTACACAAATAAAAACACGTTTTCATACTAAAAAGTGTGAAATAATGAAAAGTCAACTTAGAATTTATAAAGCCTTATAACATACCTGTAAGTTGTACAAGTGATCTGGACTGGCCAAAATCATTTCTTCCTGTTTTCAACCTTAAAGCTCGCTGTGAACATATGCTTTGTTCATTTTCGTATACCACTTCTGCTAACTGTTGTAGCTCCTTTGCTATTTTCTACAAATAATAAATAAAAACTTAATATGTTTTATTCAAGAAGTTATACTCTTTAACTTTAAAAGCAAATTAAGATAAAATTAAAATTTATTATTATAAAGAAACTTAGCCACATTATTTCCAAATTTCGATATTGTTTACAATATAGTATTTAAAATGTGTGACAAAATAATATAGTATCATAGTAAAATGTACAATATAATGTTATTTAGTTAATTTGGCTTATCTTATTGCTACATCCAGCTTTTTTTGCAGCCCTTTATTTAAAGATATATTGATAAGTCAAAAAATCTTCTGAGTGCCACCAATCTTTACAGAATTATCCCATGTTATTTAAAGATTGTTTGGATATTTCATTAAAATCGGACCAGCCACTTAAGAGTCTCAGAGTCTATAAGAAACATAAATACTTTCTCTTTTATATAGATAGATAATCAAACCTGCATATGTTCTGACAGTACAGGTGTTAAATTCAGTAGCAGCATTTTGTCCTTCATCAGTACCACAATAGAGAACATTCTTTTCAACCCTCTCGCTCTGGTGTCTTTTAATTGAAACGTAAGACTCAGTACATGGCCCTGAGTGTCACTGAAGTATACAACACCACCTTCTTTGCTCCAACTTACCTAGAATTTGTTGGAAAGAAATTGAAATATTATATATATATTTTTTTTATTTATTTCTTTTTATACAAATTTTTAGAAAAGAGGAAGAAAAATTAAAAAAGCACATGTATAAAGGCGGACTTATCCCTAAAAGGGATCTCTTCCAGGCAAGCTTTGAGTAATAGAAGGAAAAGGACAAGTATTGAAGAAGAAAGAGAGTACGGGTTATATAGAGAGAAAAAAAGTTTATATAAATTTAACTATATAATCTATTAAATAATTATATAGTAGGGAAGTCTAATAAAGAAGCAGCATAGAATATTTGTTTATTATGACAAGCCAATAATATTTTACACATACCTATTAATTTTGCATTTTCATAAGGCAAGCTAAGGCAAAGTTTTATCTTTAGAAAAATATTTAATTAAATATGACATAACTTTCCTAAATTTATACTCAAGTTATAAAGCCTGTTACTATAACTTAATAATAAAAGTGGTTTTAGATTCAACTGTGAAAACAAAAGCTTAAGCAGAAATTTCTGAGAGATCTGATACTCCAGATTTTCATAACTTTTTCTTTAGTTCCCAAAAGTAATTTAGTTACTACAACCAGTAGTTATAGTAATCTTTTTATTGTAAACAAGAAATTTATATTAACAACATACAATATAGTAATAATGAGTGCAATGGCAAGCATATTCAGGAATCAGAATCTCTTCCAGCCAACACAGGTTGCTATTAGAGAATTAAGTAGCTAGCCTAAATAAAAAAGGCCTAAAGCCTGATAGGAAAATTTGTGGCTATGTCTGAGCTTATGTAACATACCTCGCATGTAATACTACGTAAGGCTGCTTGTCTTAAGAACGCTGTTATGTCGTTATTGGGAACAGTCTCTCTGCTGCAAAATATAATTCCATTGTCATTGCGCGATATAAACACTGTTTCTGGTCCAATAGAGGTACAGCCACTGCATTGAGCTGCACATTTCGAAGACTCCGTAGTGTGACTCTCATCATCCGTTGTAAATGTGCAAAACACTGAACGTGGACCGTGAGCCTCACAAAAGTGGCAAAAACCAATTATAGCATTCATTATTTGTACAAGTAGACAAACACGAGTTCAGTACATATTTATATAGACTCAACAATTACGTCTGATAATGGCATATCATATTAAATTAGGAAATTAGCAAAAAAGTAATGTTTGTTTTTTTATGTGATAAATGTCAATAGCATATGTTTAACATCAAAGTCAAAATATTTTTAAACAGAGCTTAGTCTATGGTCGTTAGTCGTCTTTCTGATTAGAATGTAATGGGGATATTATTGTAAATCTGTAAACGAAATCTTTTGAACATAATTCAGAAAATTCATAAAAAATTCTTTGAACAAATTTTTTTTTGGATTTGCTTCTTAAAAATCATAATACTCATTCGGTAGTCAATGCGATTCTATTTCATAAAGCTATTTTGAACTATTGAAAATGATTTTATCTCGATTTAGTATAAAACATTATTCAGTAATTAGTAGTAGTACGCAGGATAAGGTTTATAAATATGCGAGGGTTAATAATGTAAAAAAAATCAATAAATATTTCTATTGAACAAATTAAAACCAGTTCCACGATTTTCAGTACTTTATTGAACTGTACACGAATTCATTTGAACTCAACAGGCACAGGTTACGAGTAATTGATAAATTTTATTATAATACCAGTGCTGCACACTATGAACGACATTAGTTAATATACGTTAAAATTACATAAATTATTAACAATAAAAAATACCACCTCGCCAAATATCACTAGCTAGGCATTCAAACGGTAACAGTTTAAGCGTGACACTTCACAGAATGAAAGAAAACATGTCGCAAGTAAGAAATAAATTATTTTAATTATAAACAAATTAACATGATGTTGTCGCCTATCGGAAAAAAAATTGTCTAAATTGTACGTAAACACTACTATATTGATTTATTTCTTAGATACAGGCTTGTAAGCTAGTTTTCTGGATTTTATGGACGTCCACTTGTGCCGTTTGTAGTAGTAGATAATTGCAGCCAACATTGAGAACATGCCGATGGCTTTAATCGTCATAAGACGACGGTCGTCCAACTCTGGCTCGGAGCACCACCTGAGGAAAGTGGCCACGTCTTTGGCCAACTGAGAAGCTGTTGCTGGTGTACCGTCGGTGTATTCAGCAGCCTAAAAAAAAGTTACAGCCTTTTATTAGCACTGCACAGCACAACCACCCTAGGAAAATAAGCACGAGCTGACAGTTTCGTTGCACACAATATTGCAGCTATGTTTGTACTTGGAAAATTTAAAAAAGTCATGCTAGAGAAACTAATGGCAACCACGTACTTATATCAGTGTTAATGTATAGAAACTAGATTATAAAAGTAACTGCCTGTTATAATCCCACTGCTGGGCCTTCTCTCTGTTTTTTAAGAGAATTGTTAGAGCTAAGATCTACCACGCTGCTCCAATTTGGATTAATAGGTTACACATATCCCTGGAATATTCTAGAGATATGCAGGTGTCCTCACAATGTCTCTCTTCACTGTGAAGTGTTTGTGTATAAAACATAAGCAACATAAGTTTTAACAAAAAATACATTCATGCCTGTCCGGGGTTTCCCATGACTCCTCAAAAGAGTCCAACAATCAAACCACTGGGTTATTAACTTTTTTTCCACCAATTTTGCCAAAGAAATCATATTGATATCAAGTGAAATTCACAATTTTCAAGACAATTAAATTAAACAGTATTAGTGGCAGCGTGCATGAATATGTATTCATTACAGTTGTTGCTGATTACAATTCGGGAATTATGTTAACGTCCAGCGCGGCAAATTAATAGACAACTGAATTTAGGGATGTGACAATTTATAAATAATCCTATGAATTATTTTGAAAATAATTCATAGAATTAGGCGTTCTTTTGCGGAGATCCATAATAAAAAAGTAATGATAAAGTTATTTTGCTATTATATGTGGATTATAGCAAAATAATTTTATTATTACTTTAGAATTATTTTGCTTTGGATGTATGGCTAGGGGGAGGCCGAAAAAACGATGGATGGATTGTGTGAAAAAAGATATGCATGTTAAAGGAATGGCACTAGAGTTGACGAATGATAGAGGAGAATGGAAGAAAACATATTGTGCCGACCCCACTTAGAGTGGGGAAGGATAAGAGAATGATAAGAATTATTTTGCTTTATTACAGCTATTTTTACTTTTGTATAGCGACGACAGGTTTATTTCTGTTTGTTTCTTTAACTGATAGAAGGAAAAAAACCTTACTAAAATTAATGATATTGATATGGACCTTGGATATTGGTTAAGACCCAAAATGGGTGAAAATTACATTGGTTTCCAAACCTCGTTTACATATAATACTTCAAAGGCCACAACCAAATTACTCATATCAGACATTGCATACCTCATCAAACAACACTTGGGCCATGGATATGGCACCACCAGGGAAGTATGGGTTGTAGCTTTGACCCTCACGAAGAACGACTCCGGCGGGTGCGTCGAAGTAACCGGTCAGTAGAGCGAAGATGTAATCCTCGCCGCCCTTACGAGCCAACGCTATAAGGGACAGGTCCGGTGGGTAAGCACCTGGAATACAAAATACACTTTATTCACATTCACACACTTATAGAACAATAGGTGATGTATATAAATAATAGACAAAGTAGGAACCGACATGCGCTTGCGGCTCCTGCTTTGCGCCTTGCAAAGGTACCAAAGTCGTTTGTACTTCTGAGTATAAGATTCTATATTAAAATTCCGCAATCAATTTTAGATTTGCCATTATAGCAGTTTAAAAACACTATTAAAGAGAGGCGGATTATTTGGATAAGAATGCGTGGATATAGTCTACTGTCTACTGTCCGACCCTGTACAAGATAGTAATGACTTAATGTAACTCGTATTATGTTGAAAAGCAACCGCCGAGTTTCTTGCTGGCTCTTCTCGGTAGGAACAGCTTTCCGAACCAGCAGTAGAATTGACGATTCAAGAGCACTTGTTTACAAGTTTATTTGAATAAAGAAAATTTTGAATTTGAATTAAATTACAATGAGGCTACGACTGATTCAGAAAGGTGGTATTACCTGCGAGAAACTCGGCGATCTCTCTTCAAAAATAAATATTTCATTCATATATTTACAATTTTGGGCATTGAAAAAGATGGATGAAAGAAGATTGTATGCAAATAAGATGAAAATAGATTGTGGAATTTTATTATAAAAATGTATACCGAAGCCCACAAACGATCTACGAACTTTCTGAAGCCCTAGCCTTGACAACCTGTCGGACATATCCGCATCTTAAAAGACTTCTTAGTAAGGGTTTAAGGGAACTAATCAATTAGTTTTGTGTGGAAATATTAGCCCTTGGAGGAAATCGAACCCACGACCCACTGATGGCCAACAGGCTAGTCGAGTATCATTACTAGATGTATTACCATTGTTGGCGGCTCTGGCAGCATTTTCATTCGGATATGGAGAGGGTAAGTAATCCGACAGCTTGCCCGGCCTCTCGAAATAGTTGCCCTCCTCATCAGGGCCATCTTTGATCATTACCTGGAAAATGATTTAATTTGATAATAGAAATCACATAAAAATTAGCGAAGAGTAGACTAAATTATTTTAATATAAAGTATAAGTGTGTCTATTACATTTTCATAGCTTATCCACTAGAGTGATATTTATTTAATTTAGTACAATTGAAGCTTATATACAAGGCTAACATATGGGATATAAAAATCTTTATGCCTGAGTGACATGTAAAATCATGTGGCACTTAATTAAGAAAATTTTAATACTTTAGTTGACGAAGTTCTCTCTTTTGCATATTCTATTTTTTTATATGTACACATACACACTTAGAGTTGTCGTGCTTCCGTTGCTTATGATAATTTTTAAACAGGCTTATAAGCATAGAGAATACTAGACACAATGGCATCTATATTTCGACATACTGTAAGATCCTTTAAAAAGCATAGAAGTCATAGAAGTCCTGCCCTTATCCCACTCTAAGTGGGGTCGGCACAACGTGGTTGTCGCTTCCATTCTCTTCTATCATTCATCAATCCTCGTGCTACTCCATTTATGTGCATATCATACTTCACACAATCCATCCATTTCTTTCCTGCCTCTACTCACATATTCATCCACATTCATATTTAACACTTGTTTGATCACATGATTTTCATCCCTCCTCATTACATGTCCATACTGAGTAAAGTAAGTAGCAGCCTGTTACTATCCCACTGGTGGGAATAGGTTTCTTCTCTCCGTTTTTGGAGAGAAGGATTGGAGCTAAGACCTACCACACTGCTCCAATGTGGATTGGTAGGTTACACATATCCCCAGTATTCTCTAGAGATATGCAGGTTCCTTACGATGTTTGCCTTTACCGAAAAGCATGTGATAAATTGCAGTTATCAATTAAACACATGGGTTTTTAACAGAAAAACTCATTGGTGTCTGCCCAGGTTTGAACCCGTGACCTCCTCGAAAGTCGCACGGTGTTACCTCTGGGCTACCACAATTTTGCACTTCTCGTCTTTTCTATATATAATTGGCGCAACTTTCAGACTTCCTCTTATATACTAGTTTCTTATATTATCCAGTCCTGTCACACCACACATCTACCATAACATTCCCATCTTATTTGCATGCACTCTTCTTTCATCAACATTTTGACCCATATAGTACAATACATCTTATGACCATTTCATAAGTTTTCCCCTTAACTTTAAGAGACATTCGGGCATTTAAAAAGCATACAAATCAGCTGTTAATTTATCTTGGTTTTTGATGTATCTTTTAATTAATTTGTCTCACATCAGCAGCTTCAGCCTTGGCCTCCTCTTCGGTGTGAGTGACGTTGACCAAGTTGCGGAAGGCGATGTATTGCAGTGAATGACAGGCTTTGCACACCTGCTTGTAGACCTCGTAACCTCGACGAATGCTGGAAACAACGAGTAAATTTTAATCTAAGGCTTCTTAGGCGAGGCTATGGACAACTGACATATATACAGTTCATTGACCCATTTGCATTGTAATAAATTCAAATAACTCTATCTCTGTAATTACTTATTTATCGCATAATGATACAAACTTTTAAGTGTGCGATGTTCAGGTATCGTTTTCATAGTATATAAAATATCATGCCGTATTATCGTACATATATGATATATCAGCTAATCATTCGTCTAAAACATTTTATAGAACAAAAACACGAACTTAATAGAACACATTACTTTTACCACTGTGACGTAAGTTTTAGTTTATTGTGTTAAAAATATGCAAAGTTGGCTGTTACTTCATATTATAAAGTTTTACCGTTCTTTCATTTGCCTATTGGTTGATCTATATTGGTAGTATATTAAATATAAAAACTTCGTATTAACCCTAAAAGTATTATATTATTGGAAAATATTTATTATTCTTCAAGTCATAAGGCTCCTTAATAATTGATGTAAAGGAATGATACCTTAAAACAATACGAGAGGAAAGGTTCGCGCGAGTCACCCCCATGACATCTTTGGTTAATACAATAAATACTCCACTGACTATATTTATCTCACTACTTCGTAAATGACCGAGCCTTAGAGCTCGGTAATTTTTGAAATGATGTAAAAAAAGTTAAAATTAAAAAAAAATTGAAAAGAAAAATGAAAAAATAATAGGGCAGGTGGGGCTCGATCCTAGGTATTTTCACCTCTCTAGACCGCCCGTTTCCTAAATGAACTACCATGACTTTACGTTTGACAGCGAAAAGTTGTGATTGTATTCAACGAAAATGAAAAAAAAAACACAACATTTTTTAAAATAAAACTTATCTAGATCGATTATTCTCCCCCAAAACCCCCTACATGCTGAATTTCAGCAAAATCATTAGAGTTGTTTCAAAGATTCCCAAAAAATATATATATACATATATACATACAAGATTAACTCATTTAAATATTAAAGATATTGCAGGCATACTGTTTTCATGACTATTCTAGAAACCAACAACTCATTAACTAAATGGACGTTGAAGATTACATCGTTAGTTAAGAAAATGCATTATAAAATGCGCACTTTATTACTTGTATAGTAAATAACGGGAATAAACTAAATTAAAACTCTTCAATATTTATTGGATTATGAATTATATTATCTTGATTACATAGCCTATTTACCTTTTCTATCATTTACGCCACACTGCGTACTTGAAAAAAATGGCTGACAACGTACATTGTACAATAATTATAATATAGATATTGAGTTACTAAGGCTACTTTAGTCATGCATTCATTTGGAATCGCAAAATCACCAGTCAGTTGTTTTAATGGCTTATGTTGTTTGTCTCATTTCAATAAATTGGAAACATGTTTATCCTAACCAACACAATTTGATTAAAATTCTAGACTAAAAAAAGATTTAATAAATAATTAAAATAAATGTATGGGACACACGGTCTCCCATCCCCAATGTAAGTAACTTAATACTTGTGTTAAAATACAAATATACATCCATGGTCGAAGACCAACAAATTCATTTATAGAATATGTTGGCCCTCGGCAGAAACTGAACCCACAACCCGCAGAGCTGAAGGCAGGGTCACTACCCACTGCACCAACGGGCCAGTCAATTTCAAAGTTCTATTTGATCTATGTTGTACAGAAAGGAAATGGGTAGGTTTTATTAATTCATTTGTTTATCCAACCTATATGTATAAAACACTTGTATTCCGCTCTTTACAAATGGATGAGATTTATGGCTTATTTTGTTTCTTGAATGATGAATTATTTATATATCCTCCTGCCCTTATCCCACTCTAAGACAGGTCAGCACAACATGTTATAAACATGCTGTAACATGATTTGGCTGCGTTTTTACGACCAGCCACCTGCCTGACGTCAACTTACCTTAGTCGTATTTTACGACACCTCGGTAAGAAGGAGGGTGGTCTATTCTTCTAAACCAGATACCACACGTTGGGTCAACTTAACTTAGTCTACTTTTACGACATCTTGGTAAGAAATGAGGGTGGTACTATTCTACTTAGCCGGATACCACACAGCTAGAATGATGAATTATTTATTTAATTTATATAATTGAAAAAAAGGATGTGGAGAAAAATAGATTTATTCCAGTCTCCTTAATGTTTATTTTACTTTAGAGCAAAAAATATTTCTTACCTAGCATGGTCAAGTGACTTGAACCAACCATCATGGCTCCAGGGCTGATGGTATGGATGTGCTTCAGATCCTGAAGCTTGTACTGATTGTTCTAGAGCAAATAGTAGTGCTCCCACACCACCACCAACTACTCCTAATGTGGATAACCACTGTAATAATATAATAAAATATATTTATATTTACCTTTTGTATCTTTAGTGAAGAAATATTAGGCGACAATCTTAAGTTAATAACTCAATTATATATTTATATTTACCTTTTCTAACTTTAGTGAAGAAATTAGACAACAGTTTAAATAACTCAAATTTAAAAGATTTGAGTTATAACATTACCTCTTCATTGATATAATCATCAAAATCTGTTTATTGTAGTAACAATACTTAGTATATTAGAAACCAGAAATAAATGTAAAAAGGAAGTTAGTAAATTAATGCTTAGCTTGTCATATAATGAAACGGAAGAGATACTGAAATGTATGTTATAACAAATACATATATATTTTATACACAAAGGTGATTTTTTATTCATTTCATTTGGTTTTGTTACACAACCTCTCACACACACTCATGCACTTTACATATTACTCACCGAGAGGAACATATTCAACTACCCTCTTTTTTTCTTATCTTTTTTATATCGTTTACTTAAAGAAAAAATTGTCATTTTTACAATAATAATATATCACATTTTACGGGAAGGGTGCTGTATACAGAGATACAGGGAAACCTAGTTCGGTTACATAGGTCAAATTTTTTAAAGATTTATTTGTATCGAAAATAATATTTTTTTTTTGTGTTTATTTATATTTATGTAAAAATGTTTTTTCTTGTACAATAAAGAAATTATTAAATTATTCAATTCAATTCAATTCTTGGGTTTATGGCTTTTGGGAGTGTCACAGGACACTAATTACTATTAAATTATTATTAACAATAGGAAATAATTTTTAAGATACCTGGGAATATTTTCTCAGCTAGTTTTCAGTTAGTAAAATAAGATATTTTATTTTCTTGTGTAAGTTATTTAATTTTTTTGTGTATTGGGCTTTTAATGCCTCTCAATAAAAATATTATTATTATTATTAAAACTAAAAAAAATTATGATTTCATATATTTTCAATAATTTGGTTTCAAATTTTGTAATTATTTACCATCATGAACGCGAATGAAAGTTTTTTTTAAAATAATAAACATGCCATAAACTTTAGCTACACTGATTTTCCTTATAAAAATGTATATAATGGATTATATTATTACGATTAGTGTTCAACTGATAATAAAACTTGTTACATATCTGTATTTTATATTATGTATATGTTTTCCCATAGACTGTGTATCTGTTTATTAAAAACATCAAGGAAAAACTTGAATGACATTGTGATAAGTGATGCTTGAGATTAAAAATGTTATTCAATACACTCACCATTTTTCTATTTCTTGTCCATCCCTTAGCTGCAGTAGACAGCTGACAAACCTGTAAGGGATGGGTTTATATAAAATTTTCTATACACTTGTTACATAATGTTGCGAAGGTTATGCTTCGTCCTACAATTTTTTTGAAACACTGAAAGACAGTTTCTTTCTTCGTCTTAAGCACACACTTTTATAATATATAAATGATTTACAATGTGATAAACGTTATAATTTAACAAATTACACCAATATTTCGCAAAAACGCATCTTCCTAAAACAGTTTTTTATTAATTAAACAAACACTTTGGTAACGTCTAGTAAGGTAGAATGGTTCTGATATTGGGTTATAAGCTTCAAGGCAATACCTGGGGTGTAACTATCCCATAATTTTTCAAAAGTCGTGCCCCACAAATCCTGCCTACGGCGGCCGCCATGATAGTAAAACGTCGTAATGAAAGACGAATCAACTGACAACTAACATACGAAGCTATTGCTAGTATAGAAAATCAATTTTATTGCAGCATAGGCATAAACACAAAGAAGAAGACAAATAGTTTTATAATTCGTCAATTATTACATACGAGCAATACATTTTGTATAACTTGATATTATAATAATAAGTACCTAGCCTCGTCTGCCAACAGAAAATTACTGCAAAATATTTCTATCAGCTTTTTATTTATATTAGCAATGCTTTAAATTTAATTTCATAAATTTAATATCTACTTTTCAATTGGTCGAAACTAGTTGCACTGTGAAAATTCGCCACATATTGTCTCATATTGATATAGCAATAATTAAAAATACTTTAATTATAGTGTAATCTATGGGAATAATTGATATTTCTACGATTAATATCCGTCTGGACTCTGGAATAGTTGTCAATTGTCATCTATGGTTGTCATCAGTTGTCATTTGCCGGCTGTCCGTGATGCTCGATTTTTATAATCATAACATATTATATATTTGAATAAAAATGTCCAGACTTCCAGTTTAAATAGATCAATTGCAAATGACAGTAACTTTTTCACGAAAGATCTGTAGTATCTACTATTTAATATTTAAAATATCAGAAAGGTAAGTTCCTCTAATTCATGCGAGTTTATATTTAACATTTATATTAAAGATGTAACCCGCTGTGATTTTAGACTGAAAAGCTCCACAGTTAATACAAAAATGCAAGTATTTACGCAAAAAAGAAATCCTATTACGGGCTCCATAGAATGGGATGTACAGCATGAAGACTACGATTATCATCAAGAAATAGCTCGTTCGGCTTTTGCGGACATGCTTCACGATACAGAGAGAAATAAAAAATATCATAGAGCTCTACAACTTGCGATACAAAAAATGCATAGTGCTGGGAAGAAAGCCAATGTGTTAGATATAGGTAAAACTTTCCATAATTTTTTCTTTAAATTAAGGTTATGATGCTTTAAGTAACACAGGTCACTTGTTAAATTAAACTATGGTTATGATTGAGGAATGGTATGTAAAGTCCAAGTAATTTTACTAAAAGTGAAGTTTACTAGAATTGAATGGGAATGAAATTAAAATATACATTCTGTATTGTCAAAATTCTAAAAATACTTTAATACACCGGTTTAAAAAGATAAAACAGTAGGTACTAGATAAAGAAATATTTTGAAGTTCTTTATTTTATGTAACTAGCTAGCCATTTATATGTATGTATATCACAATTTTTCGTTTGTGAAAAGTTTCTAATTATTATAAAATTATAATTAATAATAAACCTACCAATCTCCACTGGAGCAGCATGGTAGGTCTTAGCTCCAAACTGTCTCTCCAAAAACGGAAAGAAGACACCTATTTTCAGCAGTGGGATAGTAACAGGCTGCTACTTACTTTTTTTTGTGCTGTTAATAACATTTAGCTATTAAGCCTGAGTTTATTTTCAAAATTGTAAATATGTAAAAACATTTTTTTTTAAGGTACTGGGACTGGTTTGCTATCAATTATGGCAGCAAAATGTGGAGCAGACAGTATAGTAGCCTGTGAATCGTTTGGACCAATGGCTGAATGTTGTTCGAAGATCTTGGAGAGAAATGGTGTGGCTGATAGAATTACCCTCATACCAAAACGCTCTACTGATTTAAAAGTGGGGGAAGACGGTGATATGAAAGAGAAGGCTAATATTTTAGTTACTGAAGTGTTTGACACTGAATTGATCGGTGAAGGTATTTTCTTTTTACTTTGGTTAAAAAATTTGTGCTTTATGGTATCTGGCAGAGTAGAATAGACCATCCTCATTTCTTACCAAGGCGTCTATGGTAAAACGACACGCTGTTTGGTATCCGGCTGAGTAGAATAAACCATCCTCATTTCTTACAAAGGTGTCATAAATGGCGACTAAGGTAAGTTAACCCACTATGTGGTATCCGGTTGAGTAGAATAGACCATCCTCTTTTCTTACCAAGGTGTCGTAAAAGGTGTCTAAGTTAAGACAACACGCTGTATGGTATCTGGCTGAGTAGAATAAAACATCCTCATTTCTTACCGAGGTGTCGTAAAAGGCGATTAAGGCAAGTCAACCTACTATGTGGTATCCGGTTTAGTAGAATAGACTACCCTCTTACTTACCGAGGTGTCGTAAAATACGACTAAGGTAAGTTGATGTTAGCCGTGCGGGCAGTCGTAAAACACGTAGCCAAATCATATTACAACATGTTAATAAATAAATATAGAGAAGGGATTCTACAGATAAGCATGTTGCATAGAGGCAGAGCGTCTGGCAAACATTAAATATTATTACAACAAGCCTTATATAATACTAAATGTAGAGTGTACATACTCACTCTCATACCTTATACATGCAGAATTTGTAAAAACTCATAACAACAATACACAAGCACTGCACATGTTCACCACCACAATCTCAACAATTGTTTCGCCCTGTAACCGAAGCATCGTCAGGGGATAGACTGCTCGACTCTTGTTAAGTCTGTCAGGTATGTCATTTTTTACAAAAATATTTTTTTGTAGGTGCCCTCGCCACCTTTTCTCATGCACATAAGTACCTTCTAGAAGAAGACTGTATAGTTGTTCCTGACTCAGCTGTGATTTATGCACAAGTTGTTGAATGTCCCACGTTGCAGAAGTGGAATAAATTGAATGATCTTGCTAATGATGACTTAGAAGTTATTCTGAGAACTCCTCAAAAGGTAATTGTTGATTTTGAATTATTTGTCTTTATTAACAAAAATTAACACTGCAACAAGCTTTGTAATTCCTAACTGTAATATTAATAATTTATAGAATTAGGCGTTACTTTGCTTATCTATAATAATAATAATAATTTCCATGAATAGAAAAAAAATGTATATGTATAATGCTAAATGTAGAGTGGACAATCCGTTATCATATATAAAAACACATGCACAAACCTAAACCACCGCCACCACACAAGCACTACACACATTCACTATTATAAACTCAACAATCGTTTCGCCCCGCAACCAAAGCATCATCAGGAGATAGACTCGTACTTAGTAAGTTTAATGAAAATCGTTACTAAATTACTACGTTAAATACTAGTAATCGCCAGTGGCATGATTTTTGAATAACTTTCACCGTTTACTTAGCGCACGCAAGGAAAGCTTTTTCGTAACTTTTTCATTTTTTATTGCTGCGCGTCTCCTGTTTATCATATCGTGATGTTATATAGCCTATAGCCTTCCTCGATAAATGGACTATCTTACATTGAAAGAATTTTTTAAATCGGTCCTTATAGTTCCTGACATTAGCGCGGTCAAACAATCAAACAAACACTTCAGCGTTATATATAAGTATATATATAAACACAAGATTAATTCATTTAAATATTAAAGATAGTACGTAAAGTACACAATTGGGGGTTAAGTTAAAATTTTTTATTCACTTTTAATATGTAATATTTGCAAATATTACATTATAATTTTTCTTACAATACATATATTTATGTTTCAGATAAAAGACTGTGCCGGTTCCGCTGCTGTCCACGATATCCAGTTATCGCAGTTACCAAGGCAAGCATTTAGAGAGCTCTCCGACCAGATACCTGTATTTTATTACGACTGGTCGGGACGTTCTCCTATTGATATGAAGAGAACTGTCAAACAGCAGTTCACAGTGACCAATACAGGCCAAGCGCAGATAGTGTTCATGTGGTGGGAGCTGAATATGGATACAGAAGGTTTGGAAATACATCCATTAATAAAAATAGGAATTTTTTAACCTTTATGTTACCCTGTAACTTAAATTAAAAAAAAATTAATTGTGCCAAATAGCATTAATTTTGGTCCAGCTGATTAGCTGTGAAAGCGACTAAGTGAAAGAGACTAGCTTCCGTGTTCATTATATATGAATATACTAATAAAGTCAAGTTAAAAAGTCTTTTAAACATGCTTTTAACTAAAGTCCATATCCCTACTGTTAACTGCTGAGGAGATCCCTTGTCTGGAGCCAATCACACGCTTTTTGGTGAAGGAAAACATCGTGAGGAAACCTGCATATCTCTAGAGAATTCTAGGTATAAGTATGGCCTAACAATCCGCATTGGACCTTCAATCCTTGTCTCCAAAAATTGACACATGAGGCTTATTTCCAGCAGTAGGATAGTAACAGGCGTTACTTCTTTTTAAAATATTATAAATGCGAAAGTGCGTTTCTCCTTTAACTTCCGCATTTGGATTACCAAACATATTAATGTTAAATTTTTTTAAGGAGGTAGATTAACGGAGTGAGAATGTCCATAGGCTTTTATTTATCGGCACTGAAGTTTTGTAACCTTAGGTTCGTTTTTAGGTAAAATATGTCTAAGTTGCGCACCGTGGTGGACGCATCCTGACGCGGATTTATCATCCGAGCGTCCCCAAGATCTAATACCTTGGCGGGATCATTGGATGCAAGCGGTTTACTACCTCCCTACAGAACTAACAGTGCAAAAAGACTCAGAAGTCACGTTAGTCTCTTGTCAAGACGAATATTCTCTATGGTTCTACTTAGAGGATGAAAAAACTAACCATAGACATTACAGTAGGCCTATATGCGAGTGCGGTGTTCATATGTCGCTATCAAGAACACATGTATCGTATTTGAATGATGGGAAACGTAGTAAAAGGTTTTTAGCTCAGTTAAAAGAAGATATGGTCAATGATGCTGTTGTTTTGGACTTAAACGGTAGCAGTTTGCTCGGTTTAGCTGCAGCTAAAATGGGAGCTGAATTAGTTTATATTGTGGAAAATACGAATCTAAATATAGAAATTTTAAACGATTATATAAGAGAGAACGATTTCCAAAATGTAACTGTGATCTCTGAAGCGACAGATGAAATATTGGAAACTGTGACAAATGTTGTTTGCGATCCGAATTTCAGCTCTGCAATATTGCCGTGGGAGAATTTGAAATTCGCATATCTATTATATAAATATAGGAGTAAGTTAAAAGAGTATGTACTAATAACTCCTAATAGTTGCGAGTTTTGGGCGATGCCGGTTGAGTTTCAGGATTTGCATAAGATAAGGATACCGCTTGGGATGTGCGAAGGCATAGATATGTCTATATTTGACAGCCTTGTTGAGGTAAATATATTTCAATTTTGTATATGATTACTATTTTTAACCTATATCATTAATGATTAAATTTATATAAACTTTTTCATTCTTATTATATGTATAAAAAGAAACAAATAAATAAAATGATAAAATATTGAGGATAACAACACCGCTAGTTTCTTAGCCGTAAGATCATTGTTACTGGTGTTAATTTTATTGGAATAGATAGAAGTATATTACAAATTTCAAAATTAACAGGTAACAGTCTGTTACTATTCAAGGTAACAGTCTGTTACTATCCCACTGCTGGGCATAGGCCTCTCCGGTTTCGGAGAGAAGGTTTGGAGCTAAGAGCTAACATGCTCCTCCAATTCGGATTGGTAGGTTACATATATTCCCAGAATTCTATAGAGATATGCAGGTTTATTCACGATGTATTTCTTTACCGAAAAGCGTGTGATAAATTGCAATTTTTAACTAAACATAAGTTTTACTAGAAAACTCATTGGTGCCTGCCCGGGTTTAAACCCATGATCTTCCTTAGAGAGTCGCACTATCGTCTATATAGTCACTATAGTCGCATATCTCTAGTAAATTCTGGGGATATATATAACCTCCGTTCCCCATTAAAGCAGCGTTGTAGGTCTTCGCTTCAACCCTTTTCTGAAGGAGAGGTTAGGCCTATGCCCAACTGAGAGATAGTAACAGGCCGGCACTTTTATTTACTACCAGCAATTGCCAGCGTCTCCGCCCGCGTGGAAAAATTTAAACCATAATATAGTATTTTGATAACCATAAAAATGGTTAAAGTGAGTTAACCTTAAAAGCTAAACATATGGTGTCGCGAACTTTATTTAGAACTTTTAGAGGGTAACAATTGGGCAACAAACGTGATTTTTTAATAACTATCACCGTTCACTCAGCGCACGCAAGAAAATCTTTAAATTTTGTCGTTTTCGTACTATTTTTTATTGCTGCTCCTCTCCTATTCATCTTAGCGTGATGTTATATAGACTATAGCCTTCCATAAATGGACTATCTTACACTGAAATAATTTTTCAAACCGGTAGTTCCAGAGATTAGCGCGTTAACAATCAAACAAACTCTTCAGCTTGTATGTATTAGTATAGATGTACCATATTATTTCAGGGTTCTCGTATGATAAGCGACGAGGAGTTAGAAGCTCATCCTCTATGGGAGTATCCGTGTAGATGTCGTGGTCTGCCTCGGAAGTTGTTCGAGATGCATCTCGGAGACTTAAAAGTTACCTATGCTTCTGATGGAGCTTACACTATAGAGTAAGGCCCGAATCTATACATATAATAAAATCGTTAAGATGTCAAATCCCATCCATCCCATTTGGACGCTGTTTTCAGCAATATATAGTTAAATACATCACTTAACATATAGGGTATGTTTTATTTCAATTGGTCAACAAATAAATATGACAATTTTAAGTTAAACGGTCGTATACTATGTACTGGTACTTGCGTTTTTTCGTTTTTCACCACTCATTTTAGAGGATTTCCTTTATAGACTCCGAAATTGCTGGACCTATTGCAATGAAATTTCAGACAATCTTTAAAACGACCTAGCGGATGATATTGTTTATTTTGCTGGTTTTTTTTATAACTGTAATTAATATACCTTTAAATTAAGCACAGCGAAGCGGGCTGGGCATACTAGTTAATAATATTTTTAGTGATGACTCTTCTACGGTATTTAAAAAATTATATTAAGTTTTTATGGTTAAGTTAATCATCGCGGTACCAATTATTTAAGTAAACTTGTAAAAGAGCTTTTGAATCGAGAACTCTACTGCTGGTTCTGAAAATTGCCTCTACCTATAAGAACCAGCAAGAACCTTGGCGGTTGCTCTTTTCAAAATCATCATCCTCCTGCCATTATCCCACTCTAAGTGGGGCTACGTATTGGCTACGTAGTTTACGACTGGCCGCCTGTCTGACCTCAACTTACCTTAATGTTATGTTACGACTCCTCGGTAAGAAAGAGAGTGGTTTATTTCAACTGGATACCACACGATGTGTCAAGCTACCTTAGCCGCTTTTTACGACACATCGGTAAGAAATGTCTGTGGTCCATTCTACTTAGCTGGAAACCACACGTCTTTTCAAATTTCTTTTTAAAATCTTCAATTTAAGGGACGTTTAATATATTTCGTATTATATGTATATAGTATGTATTATAATTTTCGTAATTGCAAAAAACTCTATTATCACTTTAGCTTTATTCTTTTCATTAAAATTGAAATATATTTTAGGGATATAGAATCTGAAAGCAGTCATACTGTAAATGGGTTCGCAGTATGGGCTGTCTGGATTGTGGGTGGTAAACCAGTAAGTTCAGGACCTCTGGAGTGGCCAGCCGTTGGAGGGAGGGTTGCTTGGGATATGCACACGAGGCAGGCTGTCAAAATTCTTGTGAGTATATATTAAAAGATATAGTATAAGATAGGTTTTATTCAAATTCAAAATATTCTTTATTCAAATTAACTCGTAAACAAGTGCTTTTGAATCGTCAAGTCTACTGCTGGTTCGGAAAGCTGTACCTACCGAGAAGAGCCAGCAAGAAAATCGGCGGTCGCTCTTTTAAAAGTATAATTCTTAATACTATTTCCAATAAGTCGTTACTGTCTTGTACAGGTTCAAAGAGAGCTATATCCACACATTCTTATCTTCTAAATAATCTTCAAGAGTATAGTTAGCTTTCTGTATCAGCCTCTTGTTAAGTGTTTTTAAACTGCTGTAATGGCAAAGCTGAAAGCTGAAGCTATTCAAATTCATTCAATTATTTTTTCAATCAATTATTTCAATTTTTTTTGAATAATACACTTACAAAAAGGTGTTACAATTATTAGATTTAAGTGTATTACCCCAGAAGTATATTGCAAATATGATAAACTTTGAATTATAAGTTTTTAAGACTTACACAGATGCAAAAGAATTTACCTACTAACATATATTTGGATGAAAATAAGTAATTAAATGTTCAAATACATACATTTTTTTGTATGTTTAGATATAAAACTTATATTGTCAATCTTAGTTTTTACGATGGCTTAATCTGAAAATTTAAATATTCACTTATCGAATAAAAGCAATTAGATAATAGCCACTCATATAGCTTGAATTTACATTTTTTTTATGGTTTAAAAAAAAATCCATAGCAAATGATATATGTATATACCGAAATTAATGTTAATAAATTTATTAGTAATTGCAATTTAACCGAACGGGTCCTTCCGATTTGTGTGATGGAGATATTTGCAGGGTTAGTGAGTGACAGAAGCCACTGTTTATTCTAAGAATACAGTTCACGCAACGAATTTGTGCATATTATAAGAATACATATTATACTACCCAAAACCTGTCTGTCTTATGTGATCAATTTTCTCAAAATCTACTGCATTTACTGGATTTTTGTACGGTTTTTTTTACTAAAAGATAGTGGAATTACCATTTTATGTAAATTGTATTGAAGAGGTCGTGTAGTCGTAAAAAACTCGCCTGTAGGATCGCTTTAGTCACGTACACGTGACTAACCCAACTAACCCAACAGAGATACACAAAAGTAATGTACTAGAGAATTGTAGATCTACAAAAATACTATAAAAAAGTGCGGACAGCATGTCTCTATCTCTTATGGTTAACTCACAATAACCATTTTTATGTTCAAAATTTTGTGACACTGATTTCGACGCCAGCGTATCCGAAGTTTAATATATTTGTTTTATAATTGTTCTAGAAAACATCGAAACTCGTGAGCAGTTCAGACAAATGGGGTTACCAAGTGGCCTGCGATTTAGAAAAGGGACAATTTAACCTAATTATTGACTGGGTACATGAGTAGTTGTTTGTCGTTGATATATATTTTAATAAATATAATTTTATACTTTTGGTCTGTGTTTGTATTTCTATCTACTTTTTCTATAGTAAATATGCTATTGGATAATTAATATGCATTTGAGTTTTTTATTCTCCTAATCTTATTGCACTCTTAAGCGGGGTCGGCACAGCATCTTTTAAACATGTTGTTACGTGTTTTGGCTATTTATTGCCGGTCGCGTGCCAGACTTCAACGTCGAAATTCAGCATGTTCATATTCAGCAGTAAAAAATAGTTTTATCCCTGTTTTTGGGCAGTAAAAAATGGTAAAGTGTACTGAAACTGAAAGCAAAGGATTTTTTTTAGTTGTCAAACGCAATGTTGCGATTGCCCATAGGTAACGGGCGGACCGAATATGTTTAAAACCCGGATTCGAATCCCATATGTCATTGGCGCCTTCTTTTTAATTTTTTTTTATATTTAAAAAAAAATTACCGAGCAAAGCTCGGTCACAGGTACTATATACGTAAACGCTCAGCCAAAGACAAAGAAGCTAAAATTAAATGAATAAAAATTAATAAAAAGAAATATCAAAGAGAATCTTGTTTTTTTTTCAATATTCAATATTTTCAATATTGCCGACTCCACTTAAAGTGGGACAAGGGCAGGAGGATGATGACTAAATGAAAGTAACAAAAAATAGTAAGTATACATTTATTTCTAACGTAAAGTTTAATTAAAAATACTTATACTTTTTCCTTATCTCTTAATTCCTGCTTAAAGACATAATTGCTATTTGAATAGAATAAATACGTGCCATGAATTTCAAAGTTCGATGAAGCTACTACACAGAATCTTAACGTCCCGATAAGTAGAACTAAGAACCTCTCTATACCAGTTGCAAAACAGACATTTTATTTGTAAACACGCACTCATTACAGTGGTTCAAATCCGGGCAGAAGAAACCGCCGTTATCAAAGATCCGCCACGTCTTACCGCGAACTCGCTCCGTAAAAAGATCGGATGTTAAAGTATGGTAACTAGAAACGAGCACCTACCGCAGGAGCAACACGAAAAACTTAATAGCAACTTAGTAATTCTATACTCGTGGTCCAACCACGCTTTTTGTGCCACCTTCACGCAATCTCATTATACTGTGGGGAACTCACACGATTAATTAATTATTTATGGCTTATTAGAAAATCAGTTTAGCGCCCGGACCGAAGCTCGGATGTGGAATCGACGTATGGATAACGGTGACGTTTTTGTCCTTGGCATTATCGCGTGGAACATCGAGTTTACCGCCATTTTAAGTCTGTTGCTCGTAAAAGTTTCGATGTCAATTTAATGAAGATATCTCTTCAAGCAAGTCTGTGTTATGCGATGGAACGGAACGTTAAACCGCCTTTTTCAAAATTCAAATTCAAATCTGACAGATTAGCAAATTTTTCGCAACACTTAACACACGTCAGTGGCAGAGTGATTTGCGCCCAATTTGCGCTGTACAGGCCATAAAGCAATATAATAATAATAACACACGTCACGTAGAAAGTAAAGTTACAAGAAAGTAACTAAAAATAGGTAAAAAACAAAATACTACATATAAGGGTATTTAAACACTACCTAAATTCAAAGCGAACTATGTTACAAGAGGTATGTAAAGGAAACAAAAATATTTTGCTATAATCAGCGATAAGAATCCTTGCCTTATCCTACTCTAAGTGGGATCGGCACAACATCTTTTAAACATGTTACATATTTTGGACAGTTATATGACGAGCGGTCGCTTGCTTGACGTCAACTTACCTTAGTTGCCTTTTACGACACGTAAGAAATGAGGGTGATCTATTCTACTCAACCGGATACCACACGGCGGACGTGGGTACAGATATTAAAGATAAATAAAGTAAAAATAACAGTTACAGGAGTTATAATTCATTAAGCGTAGCTTGTTAAATCTGCGTTAATTTCAATGCGTATTTTATGTTGTGTCTAGGTTAGTAAATAATTTTCTAAGACTATTGAATATTTATTAATTTTATACAAATCGTGTTCTCTTTACAGACGAAAGGGCTCTGAGTGTGCTTAAATTAAATCTTCTTATTCATTAGACTCATGTTTATATCTGCATTATTTAATATGTAGTTTAACAAGAAATAGTTTAATATTTAAATTGAGAACACATTTTCTGATATTTTATATAGTATAAAGTATAGTATTAAAATTAAAGGTTTTTTGGTTACATAGTATACATTTTTTTATCAGGTTTTAATTTATGAATAAACAAGCTTAAAACTTAATTTCTTGATCTCGCGCGAAAGTACACTATTAGATAAAATTTTAGATGAAACTAAATGGCATAAAATAATAAATAAATAACTAATATCTGTGGCGTAAGTAGGAAAGACAATTGTTTAAAATACTGAGTATGTAACGCAGATTTTGTAGCACGAATTAGTGTTTGATTGACTAATACTATCATTGCTGCGTGATATCTGATGGAATAAAAGGCCATTTAGGACAGAGGTCTATTAGTGTTTAAAATATTTACAGCTGTAATAGCCCAGCTATGAAACCGGAAGACCCCGGGCAGGCATTGATTACCAAGTTTTCTATTAAAACTTATGTGTCTTATTGATAATTGCAATTAATCACACTCTTTTCGGTGAAGGAAAACATCGTAAGGAAACCTGCATATATCTAGAGAATTCTAGGGATATGTGTAACCTACTAACGCATTAGAGTAGCGTGGTAGGTCTTTGCTCCAATCATTCTCTCCAAAAACGGAGAGAGGGGGCCTATGCTCAGCAGTGGGATAGTAACCAGCCGTTACTTTACTTTTTTATTACTAAGCGCGACAATGTTTGTTTTGATGATATTCCCCACGTAAGGCCATTACTTTGCTTTTATAATAAGCGTGCACTTCTAATACAGTTATGCCTTAATTTATTTTTCATTAAAAACAGAAAATCAGTTATTTTTAAGATCAAGTTAATATTAAATAATTAAGATCAAGTTGATCTTGAGTCTATGTTCCTAAATGTACCTGGTTCAAAGTTTTTGACCTTTTCATCACAGATCCATAGATTATACAGTCTATGATATTTATTGTAAATATTTTACGTTTCTCACACGTATTTGTGTGTTGAATATACTGAAAAATGACAGAGGTTAAGAGGTTAAGGTTCTTGTTAGCAACATTTTGTCAAACTTTTTTCAGCGTGTTCATTTCAAATAAAAGAAAAACTAGCGTACAAAGCTTATCTCCTATTTTAGATATTACTCCGTGTTTTATTTTATTAGATTATTTAACAAGGTAATTACATAGTAGTTACTATATGTACATACATTTTAAGAATATGAATAGCTTCATTAATTATGAAAGAAATTAATAAAAAAATCTAAGGTATGTCTGTTACAAAGTAAGTTAACGATTAAAAAGCATAAAACAGGTCTCTATCAATAAAGGTATGTCGTGCAATAAATCTAATTTGCCGGACAAATAGACTCATATATGGCTGTAATATATTTTTTTATCTGTATTAATAATGTCTATTAGTACATTAATTTGGACGTAGCAGTTCTTTTTGGAAATAAGACTTATGTGTGCTTTAATTATTTTATTGAACCTCTGTATTATATAATCTATCTATATATATCTTAAGCATTCGAAATGATGAAATGAAATGGCCATTGTTTGAAAAGGCAGGAACGAGAAGTAGCGATGTAAAAAAAATCGATTTTTATATTAATCAATATAATCGATTTTTTACATTATAAAGCGATTATTTTAATTATTTTCTTTTTTACTCTTCTTCTTGTTTTTTAACATTTAATATGAATTGTTGAATGAAACCAATGTAACCCAACTAAGACATATAAATCGAATTTCACAAACAACGCATCTGTTATTGTTTATTGGTTAACTTTATTTACAATTTACAAAAACAAAAGAAAATTAATTATTTATTAATCGATTTTTTCTACTCCAAGTCACATCCCTAAAGAGAAGAAATGAAATTAAGAAAACACAGACACCTTTATCTTAAAAAATATTTCTACTAACAATGGATACTTTTTTAAACAGTTATTAAAAAATATATATCACAGTTATTCAGCTTCATTCGAAGCCACAAGTAAAGTCTTCATCTGTATTATTAAGGGCTTTATCAAACGAAAGTACTCAATACCTAAATTAAAAGAATATATCGAACAATATTTTTACGAGCGGCAATTTTATTTTTATGGAGTACTTTGTATTTTTGAATATAAAATCTATATTATATACTGTACCTGCGACTTTGCGAGCGTAAACCGTTTTGTTAACAAAACTTTTGTATAAGGATCCTAAGGAGCCTTGAATTGTGCCAAATTTTGTCAATATTAAAAAAAAGCCGTAAAAACGTAACAGATAGGCAAACAGACTTTTGCATTTATTATATTAGTATGAAATATCTTCTACCCACGCTTTCATATGTACAGACTTTAGTTAGGTAAATCATCTTCCTGCCCTTACTCTAAGTGGGGTCGGCACAACATGTTATAAACATCACATGATTTGGCTACGTATTTTTCGACTGGCCGCCTGCCTGACGTCAACTTACCATAGTCCTCTTTTGCGACACCTTGGTAAGAAAGAGGGTGGTCTTTTCTGCTTAACCGGATATCACACGGTAGGTCAACTTACCTTAGTCGCCTTTTACGACACTTCGGTAAGAAATGAGTGTGGTCTATTCTACTCAGCCGAATACCATACGGCGGGTCGAGTTACCTTAGTCGGCTTTTACGACTCCTCGGTAAGAAATGAGGGTGGTACTACGAAAAATCTTATTAATCTGATACTACATGCAGTCATAAAAGAAAGACAACAAACATACTTTTGCACGTATATTAAGTGTAAAAAGCTGTGATGGCCTAGCGGTGCGACCGTGTGAATCTCTAGAGACGATCATGGGTTCAAACCCGGGCAGACACCAATGAGTTTTTCTATTAAAACTTATGTGTCTAATTGATAATTGCAATTTATCACACGCTTTTCGGTGAAGGAAAACATCGTGAGGAAACCTGCATATCTCTAGAGAATCCTAGGGATATGTGTAACCTACCAATCCGCATTGGAGCAGCGTGGTAGGTCTTAGCTCCAACCCTTCTCTCCAAAAAATGGAGAGAGGAGGCCTATGCCCAGCAGTGGGATAGTAACAGGCCGTTACTTACTTACTAAGTGTAAATTATTGAGTAGATTAAATAAAGAACATTGAATTTATTTAAAAGTTCTTTCGTTATATAAACTTAAATTGGAAATTCGTGTTATGCCATGGTCTTATATTACTTTGAAAAGTGCATTATAATTTTATTATTAAACACACATAAACATATTTACGAATTTTTTATGTATTTATCGATGTAAAATAACAATTTCAATAAAAGCAGTACGCTATAAAAACTGAATGTTCTTCAAAAGGAGGTTATTAGTCTGAAGTTACTACAGCGGCTTATATTATGCAATTGAGACCTAAATATGGGGTCTGGCGATGTGTATTGAAAAATACTGTAGATCAAGGTTTAGTTATTAACGCAGTGTTTCCACTATTGGGGATTTTTCCCTATATAGGGCGAAACTAGTCATTTCATATACGCCTTACGGCATTTTTTAAAGTGCTATACGGATTTTAGGGAAATTTTGAAATTCATGTGGTAGCCTAACTATTCTTTGTTCTACAATTCTGTTGCTTCGGGATTTCCCAAATTTAATTTCTATTATAATCCCACAAATTAAAGTACCTTAAAATATATTCCAACTAATATTGAGTGTTACAAAAACTTGTAAAAGTAATGCTTCGGCTTCTCATAGATAATTTTATAGACTTGTCTGTATTATTTATTGATTAAAATATTTTTTTGGTATTATAATATGTAGAATTTTTTTTTTGTTATTTTTTTATTATTAATGATTTTAATGATTTTCTAAATTAATGATTTTTGTATAACTAGGGATTTTTCGGGATAATTTCTGTAGAATTAAGGGAAAAAACATAATCTTATGTGGAAGCACTGGTTTAAGGCCCCATTAGACCCCCTGACGCGTACACTACCTAATGAGACAATATTTTAAAATGAATGTTGCCATAAAAATAAGTTTTCCGACTTAAATGGATGTCTACATCTTGAGGACGTAAAAAGTAGAGAGCAGACCTGACAGACGACGAGATCATTATGAGTCGGCTGTTTTTGAACTAGCAATGGTCCGTGAATTACTCTTACAATTCCAGCTGATTTAATTTCATTAAACTGGGAACAATATATTTACGAAAGAAGAATATAAATCTTATTTTAGACATGAAATTTGGTACAGTTAGAGATTATATATCAGTGCAAAAAGGATTACAAAAAAAATATAAAATACTATAAATCACAATAAAAAATCATAATATACGATTATTTATATTTGTTTTATAAAATTAGAGAACAAATGTCAAGCATAATCATAAAGTATACTATAGTGTAGTCGATTATTATAATTATATGTGCAGAAAATAGACAATGACCGCACATTTTGCGGGCAGACTGAAACATGCGTTGTCTATGGTTATTATATTTTTTAAAATTTTATTTAAATATTACAAATTGATTAACTTGCTAAACGTTAATTAATATATAAATAGAAGATTTTCATCTATCGCTTTGAAAACAAATTATATATTCCTAATTGTAAAAGGAAAAAAAATTAAGAAAAAAAAGGTGGACAGAAATGATCTATTAAAAAGAACCTAACCGAGATATCATTATGAATATTATAGGATCTGTTAAAACAATGTATTCGAGTTTTCACAATGCTAACTGTATTTCTACAGATGTTCGGCTTAATGACAAAGTTTCTGTGACGGCTTTCCAACCGAACTTCACTTAACCTTTGACGTGGCCCCGAGCGTTTCAACCTTATTATATCTTTGAGATTATAAATTGAATATCTACCTAACAGCCCACGGATATGTTTAGTAATGCCAAGACATAACTCTAATGCGATATCGAGATGTACAAATTCACGATTTTACAATCATAACTCGTGTATGCCACTATAATGGTCATATTGGAAGTGTTCTTTAATTAAACCATTCGTCATTTTATGCCGTGTGGTATCCGGCTGAGTAGAATAGACCACGTCTTACCGAGGTGTCGTAAAATACGACTGAGGTAAGTTGACATCTAGCAGGCGGCCGGTAGTAAAAACGCAGCCCAATCATGTAACAACATGTTTATAACATGTTGTGCCAACCCCACTTAGGGGATAAGGGCAGGAGGATGAGGATGTCATTTTATGGGTTTATTTATAAATGTATTTAAAAAAAATTATATACCTAGTTTCTGTTATACACTAATAATTTAATGTTCATTATAATCAGTAGTGAAAAAAATAAACCCAATCTATAAACATTAGATTCCAAATATTCATGTTGTAGTTAATTAAAAAGTCACAGACAAATACCTAAGGAAATGACAGTACTAAGATATTGTTCTATTTTTGTATGTTTTAAGTAGGTTATTAATTAAAATGCGTCAACAGTCTGAATCTTGAAGTTATTAATAAAAAATTCATATATTGACAAAAAATCTATAAATATTTAATTTATGTTGAAAAAGCTTTTTATTATCTTGTACACGTGTAAAATGTAACATAATTTATGTAATCAATTGTCTTTTTGTACAAAAAATCATAACAAATAAGTCTTAAATAATATAATTTAAGTCTGTCAGCGGGATCCCTCTTCAAAAGTGATCACTTTTAGGTTTCTTGTTTGTTATTGGTTTTATAAGGAAAAAAAATGATTTTATTTCTGCAATGCACAGTATTAAAAAAATTTCCTTAATTTTTGCTTTATTAATAAGCTTGTATAAAATAATATATATAGGTTTTAACTCTAAAGCGATGACTTAACAGAATAAGTGTATACAGGTTATTATTACTATTACTGGAAATTTATAACAGCTATAATGGACCATTGGCTTATTAAGTATGAATTGCTAAGCAATGCATTTATTGCAAAACGAAAGGTCAATGGATACAATAAATAATGGTATTTAACCGTAATGGAGGGAACACGATAAAATCATAGATTTTAAACTGCTTATTAAGTTCTTAGCAGACAAAAAAGATTTATATTTGTTCAATCAAATGCTTTCAATTCATTGTAATTTCTGTTACACTATTTTAAAATGTCCATTCGAAAACGTGTTTTATAGAAATCGTATTTGAATTTTTATTCACAGTCATAATTACAAGCCTTTTAATTCGTAATGAAGTGTAAAATATTTAATATTTTTTTACATTTATTATGCTTCAATTTGTATCCCTCACCTATCTACGAAAGATCCCTAAACATTTATGTTGCAAGTCAAGTCACTCTATATTTACTCGATTTTTTTGTTTACTGCTTCAAGTTAATATTTATTATTAAAAGCTTTTGTTCAACTTGCAATGCATATAAGTGAAAGATATATGTGGAATCTTGCAAGTTAAATTTGAGCCACTTCCCGGTGTGCTATTGAGATGAAATTTAAGATACTGTTTCAGACACGATGACAATGCATGTTTTTAATAAGCATAACCTGACGTTCCGCCAGGATTGACTCCAGACGAGTTAACTGCTCAACGGTTAACTGATCAACGACTTGATGCTTATACTATTAGCCCTCTACAGTTCTCTCTTAGCTCAAAGGCAAAAAAAAAGGTTGCACTCTGGGAGTGCTAGCAAACCTGAAAACTTGAATATTAACGTTGTCCATTTTTTAATATAACATACATAACATATATTTTCGCCACTCGGTAGAAAGAAAGGGGGATAGTTCCACTCCTACGCCGCGCCATACTACTCTCCCTCCGACTTACTTAATTTTCAATCAGGTCACGTCAGGTCATCCTAACGCCAGTTTAACATTCGTTAACCATCACAATACCGGTAAAGAAATTTTCACTTCAAAAATTTGTGCGAATATTATTTGTAGAGTTCTGAAATTCTCACACAAGATTTCGAATGTTGTCTATGTTTGACTCGTCATTCTTGACGCAATTCTGGTAAATCGGAATAACTAATGTTTCGTGTTTAAGTAGATAGACAACGATTGCATTGCAATGGTACATGTAATTAACATTCCGAGCATTCGAATCGAGAGGTTTACAAGGTATGCTTACGGCTGAGGGTACTTTCAACTGTTGAAATGGGTAACATACTATCAAGAACTACGAATGTGAATGTTTCCTTGGCTTGATTTTAATTATTGAGTGTTTGTGTTTATTTATTACTAGTATGTCCAGCCCGCTTTGTCGTGCTTAATTTAAAGATATATCGATTTTTTTAACTTTATTGTTTACATATATAAAAAAGACGCAATGTCCCAGCACTGGCATAAAAGGCCGTTACTTTACGAACGATATTATAACTTGATTAGACGAAATTCTCTCATAGGAATGGCAAAATACTAAAAAATGCAAGTACCAGTATCATAGTATACGACCTGTCAACTTAAAATTATCATATCTTTTTTACTTGCTGACCGATTGCAATAAAACATACCTTATATGTTAAGTGAGGCTTTCTTCTTCATATTAATAAAAACAACGTCCATATCGGATCAGCAGTTATATAGATTAGCGGGAACAAACGCACAGAGGATTGACATTTCAACGATTTTATTATATGTATATAGAATAGATATAGAAGAATAGCTTTTTCAAAACGACGGTGAAATAGATCGAGATGTGGGTAAAAGAATGAATGCAGGATGGATGAAGTGGCGGCAGGTCTCAGGCACAATATGTGACCCTCGAATGCTCCTTAAAGTTAAGGGAAAAATTTATAAAGCAGTCATAAGACCTGTCGTATTGTATGGATCAGAATGTTGGGCAATGAAAAAGACGGATGAAAGAAGAGTACATGCAAATGAGCTGAGAATGTTAAGGTGGATGTGTGGTGTGACACCCAATTAGAGTGGGATAAGGACAGGATGATATATATAGATATACATGCAAGAGAAAATCCTTTCGTTACGACTTGCCGAAGTTGTTGTTTAAATAATTTAAGTGTAACTAGTACCAATAATAATTATCCATCTGGCGATTCCTAGTTACATATACACAGATAATATTAAACATAAGATGTGTTTGAAAGGATGAAACGGTCTATTTATTTTTAACGACTGACGACAGAGACCGTCCTCTCACTACGTTGCCAATATCATTAGCATAAAATTTAATGCTTCATATCAAAGTTCTGTTAGAACTTGCTCTATAAATACCCAGTGAAAGGTCAGTCAGGAATTTATAACGCACTGCAGATACGTGTGAAGTGATAACATTCAATTAGTTTGACAGAATGCAACTGGCGAAACTGAAACGTTCACTGAATGTCGTAAAATGTTTATAGATGACATGTATAGTAAAATTTTCTCTTATAAACTACATAGGGGTGTCACTTGGAGTGGAAAAAATCAATTGTTAAAAAAATTATTATTCTCTTTTAAAATAAAATCGATATGTAATAACGATATGATCAATGATCATCATCATTCTCCTGCCATTATCCCACTTTAAGTGTGGTCGGCACAACATGTTTTAAACATGTTCTGATGTGATTTGGCTGAGTATTTTACGTCCTTCCGCGTGTGACATCAACTCCTCTTAGTCGCCTTTTACACACCTCGGTAAGAAATGAGATTAGTCTATTCGACTATACCGGATACACCACGAAACTTAATTTAGTCGCCTTTTACAAAACCTCGGTATAAAATGAAGGTGGTCTATTCTACTCAGAGTTATAAATTTAAAAGCGAGGTTATGAAATCTATAAAGAGCTGATTTAAGACATATTTTTAAACATAAATAAATTAGCATAGACACAACAGTAATTATACAAACAGGAATCAACTGTAATTATAATTTCTTTATTATTTAAAATATTTAACAATAAAACTGTTAAATATTTCATATGATAATTTAATAATATTAAAATAGTCATGTAATCAAGGCCATCTTTGTTGTATTTTTAATTATACGTCTATTTTTATCGATTATTATAATCGATAAAAGTCAACGAACGTATTTTATTTGTACAATACACATCTTTAAAGATTTTTCAATTTCCAGATTGCAAATTGCCTTAATTTTTGTATGTTTGGAAACACAAAAATACTACTTTTTTCAAGCCATACCTCAACCTTTTACAATGGGCCTAAAAGTCCCCGTTACCTTTAACACGTACTATTCTCTAAAGTTCTAAGAAAAATTTAAGAGTGCAGTCGAAATAAAACAAGATCAATAAAACCTTACCTTTATTGTGCCCTATAAGCGTCTTTCTTCATACGAATTATTCACTTGTTATTCCCCTTTATCTTTCCGGCGTGAAATAATGAGAGATCATTAATTTTGAGAGCGAAATACTATGGTAACCTGTTATTATGATTTATTATTATTGATGCCTTAATGCCTTCGCCAGCGCGGTCAGATATTGGGAAACAATTTCCGTTAATATAACCCCTATTTTTATTGTAATAAGGACTGTATTGTCGCTAGGTATTGCCTTAGCATATACAGTGGAGATGCCATCTTCAAATTTAAAAAAGTAGGATAGTAAAAGTAAGATAAAAGTAGGATAGAAAAATTGTATGCGAAATTTCTCATTTATTTTTTTAATAACACTCATACACTTAATGTTTAGAATTTAATCAGAAGAACTTGTTATTCTATATAACTACATTTTATTTTAGAAGCAATATTTTTTCGATGACAAGTTTGATCTTATTAATTTACTAATGTATCTAGCTATCTGGCCAAATGTAATAATATTAACCAAAATAATTTAAAGTTTTTTTAATTTACAGCAAAAATGTACAAGTTATATCTATCTTAAATTACTTACAAGCTAGGACTATACAAATCATGCCCACGTGGAATGGTCCCAAGAATGCTGGCAGCGTTTCCGCGCTGAATCGCTGAGCTGATTCTTTGTGCGAAAAAGTAGCCAGTCCTCTTGTCACCTAAAGAGGCTGTTTAAAAAAAAAAATTTATACTTTGACTCCGTGGCCCTAGGGTCTCAACTATAAACGGTACAAATATATTTAAAGTGAAGTGAGGTTCATAATTTGAGGTTCATTATGTTAATAAATTGGTCTTCTGTTTAGTAAATTAACAAAAAAAAATATATGGCCCGTAGATATAGAATTCCTTATGTAATAATAAACATTCTACCATTCAACAAAATTTATAAATATGGTAGTTGAAGAAGACTAAATTAATGCTGAGTAAAACCATGCATAAAAACGGAGTTGGTAGACCACATTTAGATGTAGATATGACTTTGCAGAGAACGAGAGACGCCGTAATCAAATATAGGAATCCCTTCAAAATACGTCAGTACCTGAATACCCGAATACCCGATACCCGAAGAAAGCGCGTCCTTACTTAAAAAAAGAAACCAAAAAGTAACCGATCCAATAAATTTAGTCATTTCAAGCAGATTAATGCTATTCATGAGTTCATTTTAATGACCAATTTATTTTAATATGAGACATGATTATACCAAATGACAAAAAAATAATCAACACATAATTTAATCGTGGTTTCTATCAAAATAATTCATGATCTATAGAAGCAGGCGTTACTTTGCGTAATTCTATAGTACAGAAGTTACAATAGAATTATTTTGCTGTAATACGCTTTTTTTAAGAGAATCTATGTAATGCTAAGTGTATAAAGCAGGCAACATTTATATACCTTATACATACAGGTCACCACATTTTGTGTACGGAACTTTGCAAAGTAACACCTAATTTTATAAATTATGTCGTATGAAATATGTTTTAGCAAACAACACATGTTAAGTGCTAAAGTCGTCTATAAAAATAATAGGAAATATCCTCAACTAATAATAATCATGGCGGCAATAGTATATACAATCCCCGATTGATTTTATCAAAGCCGTGTAAGGAAATGGCTGTAATTATATATTTAATCATATTGATTACGCTAAACCTTGGGTATATAATTATAAATAACTAGATATCGAAATAACTTTACTAATATAAAGTGGCGGTATTGATGCCTTTTCTGTGTGACCTGATTTTTTAATATGTTTTTGAGATACACCATCGATTTAATGCACGCGATAAACGTATTTTATAACTAGACTGTCCCGTTGGCGCGGCTGGTAGTGCCACTGACTTGAGCTCCGCGGGTCGCGGGTTCGTTTCCCGCCGAGGGCCAACATTTGGTATAAATCAATTTGTTGGTCTTCGAGTCTGGGTGTATATTTGTATTTAAGTATGTATTTAAAAATTATATATGTATATATTCACCGGTTGTCTGTCACCCATAACACAAGTATTAAGTTACTTACTTTGGACCTGACGACTGTGTGTAAGTGTCCCATATATTAGAAAAAACTATTTTGGAATTTAACTTAATAAGACATTTTTTTGTGATACAAGTAAAAAATATGTAACAAACACTCCAAACACTGTTCGGTAAATAAGAATTAAAATATTTTTGGTTCAACCAATGAACCAAACCAACCATGAACAAGCTGTGATAGCCAAGCGGTGAGACCGTGTGACTCTTTCGACGGGTCACGATATTATTATTATTACATATCAATTCGCATTGGAGCAGCGTGGTAAGCTTAGCTCCGACGCTTCTCTCCAAAAACGGAGAGAGGTTGCCTATGCTCTTCAGTGGGATAGTAACAGACCATTACTTTACCCTACTATACTTTACTTATAACATTTAGATTTAGACGCCCTTTACTGAAAATCTTGAGACAAATTGTCAAAATTGACAAAAAACAAATTTTTTGTCTTTGATCTCATACGTGTTAACAGAAAAACTAATAACAGAAAAACTAAAACTAACTTTCTCTGGATTTGAACCAGTGACCCCTTGAAAGAGTCGCACCGTCTCACCGCTGAGCTACCACAGCTTATAGTTAAAATGGTATGCTCTAGTTAGGAGCACCGCCCACCCTTATACTAAGAACTGATTCAGTGTAATATATTACCTAGTCACATGCATTGCGCGAGTCAAAAGTTTATATTTTTACATATTAATTGTCAGCTGCTCTGTGCATGCGAGCCGGCGGCGATTGCGAGCGATCGAGATGCGTAATTGATACAAATTATACGCTCGCAGCATAGATATTAACCGATATAATCTGTAATTTGTTTATGCTGAGATCCATGGGTGTGACGCATCGTTTATGTACTGTTGAGGAATACTATAAAGCTACGCAGAAATGTAGTCTTAATATTCAGCAAACACAAAACACAAAACACATGTCGGAAATCAAGCTCCTATTAATCGTATCTGTATCCTGTGTGAAATACCCAACCAAATCATGGGACAACATGTTTATAACATGTTTTTTTTTTTTATACAGGAAAAAACCCCTTATGGGTACCGCCGTCCGACGGGGACAGGCGGCGGTTATGTCGGACTCGCACCGACTAAAACGACCTGTGTGCTCCACCACGCTGCCGAAGGCAAGGACAGGGTATCATTGTACATATTGCCCCCATCCCGCCGACAGCTCTGATCCCAGAGAATAAACACCTCCAGGTAGGGGCCCCTCGAAAGGGAAGCCCCCCTCCGCTAACCGGTGCATCGGGAGCACCAGATGCACCGACCGCCTCGGGGACCTGTGAGCCAGGCGTCCGATGTACCCCGTTCGGAACACCCGAAGATCCCCAGTTAGGGCGGCAGACGATGGGCTTGGGCGAGTCACTAACACCTGGACTCACCAGCAGCAGATTGGATCCAGAACAACAGTTTGGGGAACCGCTCCACCACCTCCCTCCGCCCCCCTCTGCAGAGCTAAGGGAGGCCATCGCTACCCACGATCGCTCCCTGCCCACCGTGTTTGCTATGTCACGGTCGACAGGGAGAGATCGAGCCCCAAGTAGGGGCCCCAACGCCTTGGTGGGCGTTTCCGCCCCCACCGGGTAATTTTTTATAGAGGTTTTCTTCCTCGCAACCCGAAGGTCCCCGTTCCCATTGCTGGGCTTCCGGGTTTCGCCGACGGTGGCCGTAACCATGTCCAGCCAGACGTAGAGTAAGCCCAACTGGACCCGTCGCTCATTAGGGACTCCACCCCAACCCCCCGGATACGAGACGGTCCCCGACCCGTCCAGATTGCCCTCTGCTAATCAGAGGGACAACTGGATTGGCCACCCCTCAGTGGTCCGTTCGCCAAGACTAAGCTTGCCCAGGGTGCGCCACGAGGAGGCCGACCACTTTGGCACCCCTTTATAACATGTTGTACTGACCCCACTCAGAGTGGGATAAGGGGATGATGATACCGGATTTATAAATTAGATTGTAAGGACTTCAACAATTGACCAGTGGATTTAAACATTGTTAAATATTACGTGCAAAACGTTTTGATTTTTTCGTCACAGTTCATCCTCCTGCCCTTATCCCACTCTAAGTGGGGTCGGCACAACATGTTATAAACATACTGTCACATTATGTGGCTGTGTTTTTACGACCGGCCTGACGTCAACTTACCTTAGCAGTATTTTACGACACCTCGGTAAGAAAGAGGGTGGTCTATTTTACTAAACTGGATACCACACGGTGGGTCAACTTATCTTAGTCGCCTCTTACGACACCTCAGTAAGAAATGAGGGTGGTACTATTCTATTCAGCCGGATACCACACGGCCGTTTTTTCGTCATAGTTATTAAGTTTTAATAATAAAAAATTTGACATTGAATAAATGATACTAACGCGACAGTGATAGTTATCTTAATGCAAGTAATTCTATTCTATCTCGATATACATTGTATATATATAGATATTATTGCATTATCTTTCAACATAACACCACTTCACCGAGTGGACTGATTTCTCTCGACAACTACGATTTATTCCACTAATAGATCTATCTCAGTTTGTCCATTTATCTCCTCACAGCTAATGTATCTCACGTTGCACCTCGTTATACATTACATATATTGGACTCTCTATCTAGAATATACTAAAACAGGACGTGTAGATATTTTTCCATCGTCATTAAACGATTTAATCCATATCTTGTCTTGTGTTCGATTGTTTTTTTAATGTTTATGTACCTAGTTGCCCGAGCCTAGCCCAATAATTATTTACAAAATAAATAATTTATAGAATTAATTATTTTACTTTGCGGAGATCCATAATACAAAAGTAATAATAAAATTATTTTGCTATAATCCGCGATGAAGTAAAATAGAAAATATATATAATGCTAAATGTAGAGAATATATAAAGAAAGAGAATGTTCTCAATAATGTATGAATATTTTGAGTTTAAGTACGAGTATCCTTTGCGAGGCGAGCAATCATATTAATAATCTTTACCAATTATAGGATAATATTTAAAATTGAACGCGGCGTCGGTAGACCCCCTACGAGATAAAGACCTCAAAACGGAGAGTTGCTGAATCTAAGCGGCATAAGCTTGTTTGGTGTGGATATATTGTAAATCTGCAGTAAATTGTAATGCTCAGTAGAACATCCATCCCTTGAAAAAGATCTTAAAGAAACCATCTTAAGACAAACAAATAATCTCATAAAAAAAATCTCAGTCAATTTATTTTCTAATCACTTGTCAGACAGAGTCACGATCGTCTGCGAGTTTATTAAATGCAGATAAAGTGCATAGAGCTTTCAAGATAGAAAGGTATACCGAGATTTTATCAAAAGTGTCAGATATATATTAAGTAGTGTAATTAAATGTTGAAGACAACTTCCTGATTACATTCGCAATAAGCGACTGGTTATTATAGGCTACAGGGTTGTCTATAAAACTTTAATACTTTATTCTATTTTTAGATATTCTACAATAATACTGATATAATCTTCAATGATCTATGTAAGGAAGTCGTGAGATTACTCGATGTAAACGTCAGGAGTAAGTTCGTGAGGTTATAATAATTTATTTTTCATTGACTTGGCTCGTTCATTGATTTTGGGTTAGATGTGATGATGTGGTTCTGTTTTTTTTTCCAATTTTTAGTGTGTCTTTGATGGTATTATCCAAATGTACAGGCCAGTTCCTTAAATTTTCTTAATTAATAGCATTGTGGAGGATGTGATTCTGGTTTGTTCAAGATCGTCATTTGACAACTTTAAGAGGACGTAAATAAAGTCTAATTTATAATAAAGATGATGTGAAAGATGTCAGGGCCTAGACCGCCTGTTCCCCAAATGAACTACCATGACTTTTCGTTTGACAGTGAAAAATTGTGATTGATTAACGTAAATTTCAGAAAAATTTTAGAGCCCGAAAACAGGGATAAATCGACATTTTTTTTAAATAAAACTTATCTAGATCGATTTCCCCAAAACACCTTACATGCTTAATTTCAGGAAAATCGTTTCCGAGTTTCCGAAAATATATATACAAGATTAACTCATTTAAATATTATAGATTTAGTCAATGTAGTTATTAATTAATATAATATACTAGTTGCCCGCTCCGGCTTCGCACGGGTATAAAATATATAGCCTATGTCACTCAGTGAAAAAAATTATTAAAATCTATCCAGTAGTTTTGTTTTATTCATTACTGCCCGTGGCCCGCACGCGTTAAATTTTAAGTAAAACAATTCCAATTTCCCTATACCATGAAGATTCCCTGCTGTAACGGCCATATTGATCTATATTAAATGAAAAATGTATTTAAGGTACTTAATTGGATAAGGATTAATGCTGTATTGTTTAAAATCGCTTCGAAAATAAGGCAATTTTTCGTAAAAAGAAAATGTCAAAAAAATGCTATTGTGGGTTATCCATAAGAGATATACCATCGCGAAGTTTTCCGTAGACTTTTTCAAGGTGCACAAATACTTGGAACATTATTTTGATAAATATCGAAGGGTTCAGCCTGCGTTTGCAACGGGATAAAAAGTATCCTATGTCCGTCTCCTGGTTCTAAGCAACATCTCCACCAATTTTTAGCCGAAATGGTTTATCCGTTCTTGAGTTATAAATAGTGTAACTAAGACCAACTTTCTTTTATATATATAGATTAATCATTTTTATGTATTTATTTAATTTTAGAATATATGTTAGGATACAATAATAAAAGTTAATAAGAGATTTCGATTATGGGTTTATGTATACAAATATATATGCTGGCCTTGGTAATAATTCACACCTATAACCATGCTAAGGCAAATTTGCATTGAATTAACCTTCGTTGTTATCTACCCACGCCTCGCGTATTATGTTACGAACAATATATAAAAAGAATCGTATATAAGAAACTTTTATATAAACGGGGGATGATTATTTAGGAATGTAGATATAATTAGGTATATAGAAAGAGAAAAAAACGTGAAGAACTAATAATTTAAAGGTGTATCAAAGCTTTTGTCTTTATTTTATTTTTGGTACAAAACTTATTTGATAGACACTTAATTTATTTGTAAATATTAAATCTTTTTGGAAAATTCACAAAATTAAAATACGCACAGTATATAATATAATACTTTATCCTGCGCTACAAAATGCAGTGTTAGTGTTAAAAATCACTCGATTTTAGTGAAAAAAAAACATCTTTCTCCTGCCCTGATCCCAATCGTGGGGTCGGCACATGTTTTAAATATGTTGTTATATGTTTTGGCTAGTTATTTTACAACCGCCTGTCTGACGTCAACTCACCTTAGTCGCCCTTTACGGCACCTCAGTAAGAAATGAGAGTGGTCTAAGCTATTTAGCCGGATGCCACATAGTGGGTTAACTTACCTTATTCGCCTTTTACGACACCTCAACAAAAGGTACAGAAAATAGCATTGAAGATTTTTTAGCAATTTGTGTTGATATATGATATGTAGCATCTGGTTGATCGAGCCTTGCTCGAAAATTTTTGAAAAATAAAGAAAAAAAAAGGGTAGGTGGGGCTCGATCCTAGGTATTTTCATTTCTCGCGACCACCCGTTCCGAAATAAGCTACGCTGACTTGACATTTAATGGCAAAAATAGTGTTTTATGTATTGTCAATTTTAATATTTTTTAATGCCCAAAAACAAGGATAAAACGGCTTTTTTTAAATAAAACCTTGCTAGATCGATTTTTCTCCCCCAAAACCTCTTGCATGCTGAATTTCAGGAAAATCGTTGCAGCCGTTTCCGAGATTTCGAAAATATATATATATATACATACAAGATTAACTCATTTAAATATTAAAGATAGGCTGCAGGAATAGAATATCCTGCACAAAAACAGTTCAAGAGAGGCAGCCCTGTAATAACCATCCGTTTGTCTTCATGGCAGTCCACCTGCGAGGCTAAGATTTGTTAACACTGTTTATATCTTTGAAGATAATTCAGGTGAGCTGTGGCTTTGATAGAAATGCGAAGGGGTCCATATTAAAGCTTGTACAGAATAAACTCGTGGACAGAAATATGGCGCATATTTCAACCTAAGCATTAATAGGATCATTAATTTTTATTTATGTTCTTATAGTAAGCTCCTCTTTTATAGATAAAATTATAGGCTTTGAACAAAAATAGTTTTTGTTCCTCTACACGTCACGTGTCACGCTAAAAGTTTTTGGTACATTTTTTTGCCGTATTTCTACACTTGAATTACTTGATTGGTCCAAAAGTTTGTAATGTTTGTATTGGTCATTGCTTGATTTATTAATGCTAAATGCGGAAAATAAATATCATAAAAATAATAGGAAACAAGGTATATAATAAAACTAATATAATAGTGAAAGTTTGTATGTTTGGATATTTAGATGTTTGTTATGTAATTAAGCAAAACCACTGATTGGATTTGTGTGATAATTGACAAACACATAAGTTTATAACCCGGTTGCTCTTCTAAGATACTTTTTATCTTTTTAATGACTTCATTTCTGACGAATTTAGGGGTGTTAATTTGCATAACTTAAAAATAACATCTTAAGATGCCGTGTGGTATACGGCTGAGTAGAATAGACAACCCTCATTTCTTACTGAGGTGTCGTAAAAGGCGACTAAGGTAAGTCGACCGCCATGTGGTATCCGGCTGAGTAGAATAGACACCCTCATTTCCCACTGAGGTGTCGTTAAAGACGACTAAGGTAAGTTGACCCATCGTGTGGTATCCGGTTGAGTAGAATATACCACCCTATTTCTTATCGAGGCGTCGTAAAATACGACTAAGGTAAGTTGACGTCAGGCAGGCGGCAAGTCGTAAAACACGTAGCCAAATCATGTGACAACATGTTTATAACATGTTGTCACATGATTTGGCCCACTTACCCCACAACCCCACTTACAGTGGGACAAGGGCATGAGTATGATGATGAACTTAAAAATAACATTTTACAAAGTCTGAGATATTTGTGTCTAAAGCTTGAAATTGTCCAAACATTAAAAACCGTTAAACAATATTTTCAAACTAATAATGGAAACAGTTTGTAACCTAAGAGCGGACGTCTAATGTGTTTGTTATCGGCAAAGATAGTTTGGCGCCGGTAACGAAATGACGAATCGTCGGCGCGGATGTGTTAGTATGAAACCTATTTAATAATTTGTTGTCCTAAAATCTATAGTAATATATAAAAAGAATGAGAGAATAAAGAACTTGTTGATTCATCATCAGCAATCTGTTCTTATCAACTGTTGTAGCACGCTACTGAACTCGACCTTCAGCTCTTCGTTTCCGACCGATGCGATACCACTATGCGGATATAGTCACTTCAGGTAGCTGGGGGTACTACACTGCGTTTGCCAAGGCGCGGTCTCACCTCTAGAATTCAAATTCAAATTCAAAATATTCTTTATTCAAATAAACTTGTAAACAAGTGCTTTTGAATCGTCAACTCTACCGCTGGTTCGGAAAGCTGTTCCTACCGAGAAGAGCCAGCAAGAAACTCGGCGGTTGCTCTTTTAAAAATATAATTCTTAATACTATTTACATTAAGTCGTTACTGTCTTGTACAGGTTCAAAAAGAGCTATATTCACACATTCTTATCTTCTAAATAATCTTCAAGAGTATAGTAGGCTTTCTGTATCAGCCTCTTTTTAACAGTGTTTTGAAACTGCTGTAATGGCAAAGAACACGTCTACCCTTGCTGTTTTAAGACCTGTCGATTAAGTCAATTTACTTAATCGACAAGTCTTAAAACAGTGAGGATAGACGAATACTTAGTGGAAAGTGATAGTAAAAGTGAAAATATTGATATTCCACAAAAGTGCTAACAGGACATTAACAAATGTAAGAAATTAAACTAAAGCTAAATAAATATTAATGAATAAATACATGTCCGTAGCACGATGCAGAATAGCAGAATAGGCTTTAGACTCAGCATAATACTGTGTGCCCCGACAAGGAAGCACACAGAACTGATTTTTACGACCGGCCGCCTGCCTGACGTCAAATTACCTTAGTCGTATTTTACTACACCTCGGTAATAGGGTGGTCTATTCTACTAAACCGAATACCACACGGCGGGTCGACTTGCCTTAGTCGCCTTTTACGACACATCAGTAACAAATGAGGGTAGTCTATTCTACTCAGCCGTTAACCACACAGCGGGTCGACTTAGTCGCCTTTTACGCTTTGTAAAAGATGAGGGTAGTCTATTCTACTCAGTCGCATACCACGAGGCTTAAACTCTTTTCATCTATCAAGGTCAATTAAAATGAAACGTTTTTTTTTCATTTACCGGTACAACGTTTACAAGCAACTTTTTTCCATTTGAAAACGGTATAAAATTTTATTTATCAACTCATTTAAGTCACAAACGGTTAGACAAGTACCCTAGTATTTTATTTACTTAAAAAAAAGTCTAAACAAGTTTTCACACATCAAGTCATGACTTTACTGAGCTCTCACAGACGCAGTGTACCATTAAGTCACAACTTTTCTCGCTAATGAGCGTTCATCACAAAATGACTCCTAGTTTATAGTGTTTTTTTAAACGCGAACGGAAATTCCCGGCACACCGATAGATTCTGCACACTTCCTTTTTGCAGTGGGATAATTATGAGCTCGGAGTTACTGTGTCTAATAAGCGCGGAATAATGTCACTTGGAATCAGTTTGACGACCTGTGATTATCGGTTTGGTCGAAGGATGCGAAAGCTATGTGATATGCGTTTGTTTGTGTTAAATAGAGTCTACAACAATTGTTCGAATAACAGTCTTGGTACCTGGTTCACCCAGCCTTGCTCAGTAATTTTTTACAAAATAAAAAATAAAAATAAAAAAAAGATAAAAATAATTGGGTAGGTGGGGCTCGATCCTAGGTATTTTCATTTCTAAAGACCACACGTATTGTATTTTTAATGCCCAAAAAAAGGGATAAAACTAATTTAATTTTGTGCAATGGCCGGCTTATTCCGGAATCGGAATCTCTTTCAGTCAGCCAGTCTAAGACTAAAAAAAGAAGTAAATATTAACTACAATGAATTAAAATAAAAATTATACTTAATTATTAATAACAAACATAAAATGGTTTTTTTAGTAATATGAAATAATATTATAATAAATACAATAGAATAAATATATTTATAATAAAGTGTAAATTTTACAAATTTTTTACACTGGCAAGCGCAGTCCACCTTAGGCTACATCTTTCGCTCCATTCATCCATTTCCATCAGGCGAGATCGTAGCCAGGCCCTAGCCTTATCTTATAAAAAAAATATCACTAATTAGCTGAGTAATTTTTAAATAAATATAAAACGAATAAATGTCAATTTTTTTTTTCTTTTTTTTTTTAATTTTATATTTTTCAAAAATTACCGACCAAAGCTCGTTCACCCAAGAACTGACGTTTCTATAACAGCAATTCGTTGCGTAGGTGTAACATAGGCGTAAGGTTCCCATGCCTACAAACGAATGCAGCGAAAGTTTTATCTTATGAAATCACATTTGTCAATCCGGTACGTGGGCGATGTTATTGAAAGATTGTATCAAATGTTGCGATGTATTCTTGCGACTACATAGTAGAACGGGTTGCCTCGTGCGTGACAAAACGTTTACGGTCAATAGGTTATCATTGCTTATCGATGATTGCTTGCTGTGTTCATCTAATTTAAAATGTTTAGGGATCATTAAGTGCAATTGTAATATTAGACGTATTTACATACATAACGTATTAACGTGCCTTTACACGGAGATAGTATAATAGCGACATGATGATTAGACGAGAAAAATGTAAATGCATCGCCGCGCCTTCGCTGCAACAAGTAACGTTTCTTTTTACACGCTTTATAAAGTTTTACTTGTAGGTATTTGGCTGATTAGAATAGACCACCCTCTTTCTTTTTCTTCTGTATACTAAATCATTATTCTTCCTCCCCTATACCACATGTTGTTACATGTTTTGGCTAGTTGTTTTACGAAAGTCTGCCTGCCTGATGTCAACTTTCCTTAGTCGCCTTTTAAGTCACCTCGTTAAGAAATTAAGGTGCTCCATTCTACGACCATACGGTGGGTCAACTTATCTTAGTCGCCTTTTAAGACACCTGGGTAAGAAATGAGTGTGGTCTATGCTACTCAGCTGGATAACACTTAGCGCTTCAGTCTATATACCAAAGCATTTAAAAATATAAGCAGACGAAGTCGTAGGCAGGAGTATATCATAAAATAGAAAAGTCAAAACATATAAATGAACTAATTCGATTAGCGTTAATTTAATTTAAATAATCATATCTCAACCGATTACGACTAAATACAGTAAGGGAAACGGGTTTCCATTAGAATATATCTAAGAAGGTTTTCAAACCAATTTATGTTTGTTTCACATGCGAGATTCTACGAGTATTAATATTATAAATGTGAAATGGATGTCTGTTTGTTAATCTTTCATGGGGAATACGGTAAACCAATATCGATGAAATTTGACACAATTATTCCCTATTCACCGAAATAACATATAGAAATCTTGTTAATTCTATAGGAATAGGGTGACATTGAAAACAGCTATCTAATTGCGTCTACGCGAACGAAGTCGCGGGGAATAAGTAATTCATGAATCAGAAAAAGAAACTTGATACATTTTAATAAATCTAATCGTAGTAAATATTAAGACCAATTCTAAGGCTACATTCATAGTGTAGTAAGTAACGGCCTGTTACTATCCCACTGCTGGGCATAGCCTCTTCTCTCCGTTTTTTTTTTGAAGCAAAGGATTGGCGCTAAGACCTACCATGCTGCTCCAATGGGGATTGGTAGGTTACACATATCCCCAGAATTCTCTAGAGATATGCAGGTTTCCTCACGATGTTTTCCTTCACCGAAAAGCGTGTGATAAATTGCAATTATCAATTAGACACATAAGTTTTACTAGAAAACTCATTGGTGCCTGCCCGGGGTTTGAACCCTAGACCTTATCGAAAGAGGCGCACGGTGATACCACTGGGCTACCACAGCTACATTCATAGTGAGATTTTTTTAATTCTTGAAAAATTAATCAACATACAATAGAAAATTAGGAAGGTAGTTAGATATAGTTATAATTGATGATGCTTTATACTTTAAATCTAATCATTATCCTGTCCTTATCCCACTCTAGGTGGGGTCAGCAAAACATGTTATAAACATGTTGTCAAATGATTCGGCTATGTATTTTATGGCCGGCTGACGTCAACTTACCTTAGTCGCTTTTTACGACACCTCGGTAAGAAATGAGGGTGGTACTATTCTACTCAGCCGGACACCATACTGCGGGTCAACTTACCTTAGGCCCTGCTTTAATGCGAATTGGTAGGTTACACATATCCCTCTCTAATTCTCTAGAGACATGCAGGTTTCCTCACGATGTTTTACTTCTCCGAAAAACATGTGTTATTGTAATTATCAATTAGACACATAAGTTTTTATAAAAAAAGGGGTTTGAATTCATAATTGTCTCTAAAGAGTCGCACGGTTACACCGCTGGCCTATAACAACTTATAAAAAAAAAAAACCAATAAAACGGGGTTTAAATCCGTGACCACTCGAAAGAGTCGCTCAGTCTCACCACTGGGCTATCACGGCATAAAAATAAACATAACAGTATTTTCTCCACAAACGGAACATCTAAATTGCTTTATTAAGCGTCCGCCATTATAAAATGCAAATCAATTATTGACAAGTTTACTTAGTGTAAACCAGGTTTTACAAGAAAGGCGAGTCGCCTAACATAGAATTAACACTCATAAGAGCCTCAATTCAGTAATTGTGATATGAGAGAATAATGAGCGGTATTAGAGGTTTAATTTGGCCTGCGGAGGTGCAATAATGGCCGTACACTAAATGATCAAACGCCATATTATCAATTAAGGTAATTATACCGTGCCCATATATAGACTTGGCTAACCTGTACTGCTTTACACCATGTATTGAAGTAACTGTTTAACTTTATTTAAAAAACAGGTCAAGTAAAAAAAGCTTTTTAAAAAGTTTTTAACAATATTTTATGACCCTACTGTTAACTCTTGTCTGCTGGCAGCAGAGTCAGGTCATGCTTATCATAAACATGCATTGTCATTGGTACTGGACCAGTATGTAAAATTTCAGCTCAATTGAGCAGCGGGAAGTAGGTCTAATTTCACTTGCAAGATTCCACCTTCACATACATTGCTAATTAAGTAAAAGCTTTTAAAAAGTTATTATTCTATAATTTAGGCGTTACCTTCGGGATTCCATAGTATAAAAGTTAGCAAAATATTTCCCTCATTTCTGACCGAGGTGTCTTAAAAGACGACTAAGATAAGTTGCATTTTACTGCAGTAAACTAAGCTGATACTCCTTTATGAACGGTGAATACCCCTTTTTAGGATTATAAAATAGTGGTTCAGATCTTTAGAAAACGATTAGGATACCTTCTAACCCCTAAGTTGCGGATTTTTACCTAATAATACCGTGTTGTCGCCAATGATTTCTGCTGTGTATTTTATAGCAACACAGTCATGAAACAAGAGTATCGCGCCCTTTTTGATTAAAATGGTTGCAACACTGTACCGTTGTTGTTTTCGGAGGACTCTTCTTAATGATAAAACGTTTCAGTGACATTCAGTCTTTGTTAGTTATTCAAGAGAAGTGTATCTCGGAGCGGGAATAGTTGTATTCCATTATATCGTGTTATTGTTTGAAGTGTGCGCTAACAACCGTAACTAAGATCACTCCCTAAACTTATACCAAGGTATATAAGATAAGACCCAATCACATAAGTCTACAGTCTATGTTTAAGTCTTTAATAAAAAAAAGCGAGTTGGCGAGTAGCTGAAAAAATAATACATTTTCAGCTTAGTATTTTACTCATTGAAATACCTTATTTGTCAGTCATCCTGCTGCCCTTATCCAACTCTAAGTGGGGTCGGCACAACATGTTATAAACATGCTGTCATATGATTTGGCTGCGTTTTTACGACCGGCCGCCTTACCTCTGTCGTATTTTACGACACCTCGGTAAGAAATGAGATTGGTCTATTCTACTCAGCCGGAAACCACATGGCGGGTCGACTTACCTTAGTCTCCTTTTACGACACCTCGGTAAGAAATGAGGGTGGTACTATTCTATTCAGCCGGATACCACACGGCGTGAAATACCTTATTTGTATACTTTATTAAAAACACTTCTACACTGGTACAAAAAAACGAAACCAGCTGTTGTAATAAGCTCGATTGTTTGGCAATACTCCATCTTTTTTTTTATTGATCGGAGGCTTTCGCAGTTATAATATTAGATCGAAGAAATGCATATTACGATCTGTTTCTACTAGCATACTATCTATTACATCGGACAGTACTTGTTAGCGAAGAGTTAATAGGTTCCTGTATTTATTAGGTGTATTAATTTTCCTATGAACAATATGAATTACGGACGCCATTACCAGTAAGTATTGGTTGCATTTGTAAGCCACATGAACTGTAAATTATAAGACTTCCCATAAAGAACTAATTGCTTATCGACAAAGATGGTGTGCAGATAACATAACCAGGGTTGCCAACTGTTTTTCAAAACATTATACTGTTTACTGTTGAATAACGTGTGGTATAATAAGTAGAATACACCACCCTGATTTCGTTCCGAGGTGTCGTTAAAGGTGACTAAGTTAAGTTGACTCACCGTGTGGTATCCGGCTGAATAGAATAGACCACCTGATTTCTCACCGAAATGTCGTAAAAGGCGACTAAGGTAAGTCGACTCACCGCGTAGTATCCGGCTGAGTAGATTATACCACCCTCATTCTTACCGAGACGTCGTAAAAGGCGACTAAGTGTCGTCAGGCAGGCGGCCAGTCGTCAAATCAAATAAAATGAATCAAAATCATTTGACAACATGTTTTAAAATGTTGTGCCGACTCCACTTAGAGTGGGAAAGGGCAGGAGAATATACTCTTAAATAAAAATAAAGGACACAAAATACTATTTTCATCGTTAAAATGCCTTGCACTTAAGTTACATTTAAGTTTCAGAACGTATCAGTCAATGTCAAATAACGAAAATTAAAAAAAAACTAAATGATATGTTAAGCGAGAAGTTGTAAAAAATATGTATTTAAAACATTAAATAATTTTAATGTTCTGAAATACTAAAATTTTTCTCACATCTAAATATACTTTATTTCTCGTAAAAAAAGTTGGCAGCCCTGAACATAACCATAATTTTTGTCCCTCATAGCGGGATACCTATAAACTGTTTATGTTTCTATAAAAATACAACACATTATTATTAAAATCTTACATCTATTAAAAATAATTTACACAAAGGAAATTGAATACTTGAATTGTATTATATGAATTTAAATGAAGGACATTAATTATAATATATTTTTTAGTTCCTTTAAATACAGATTATTTGCATTTCTTCATCAATCACTATTTTGACTCGGCTTGCTATATATTTAAATGAGCTAATCTTGTATACAAGGTTCCGAATTTCCAAAATTCAGATTATTTATATACATCTGAATTTCAGAAATATCTCCAATGATTTTTATGTAATTCAGTATGTAGAGGGTTTTGGGGTCGATAAATCGCTAGATCTAGCGAGGTTTTATTATAAAAATGTCGTTTCATCTACATTATCAGGCATTGAAAAATGCTAAAATGTAAATAATGTAATAAAGAATACAGATGTTTATTTAGCTGGCATTGGTAAGGCTATGTGTACAACTTTACCCCGTCTCCAAAACCAGTAGCGTGGTGGAACACTGTCAGGTTTTAGTCGGTGAGAGTCCGTCATCTCCTGCGCACGGAAGTTGAAAATAGCTTAAAGCTGATAAACGATGCTTACCTACGCCAATGATTTATACTTGAGTTTTTTACTCAAGTATAGATTATTTATATATAGATATATATAGATATAGGTTAGAAAATTATTTATAATCAATGTTTTAAAACAAATTGTTTTCTACGCAGATGTTTCTTATTTTATCGATTCAAAGTCAATAAACTACTCCCTATTAAAATCGTGCGTGCTTCTAACAAATGGTCAAAGCTTCAGGAGTTTATGAGTGGCGCAATCGATCACGAAGTCATGACAAACGATAGTGTTGCCAGACACCTAGGGCTGAAATATTATATTAATTCGATGTTGCAAGCCTTGTCAACTTGTATAAACGGACAGCCATAACTCGTGATTGATAGTCAGAGAGACCATCTTTAAAAGTAGTTTTAATAAAGAAGTTAGGTAAAAACATATAATATACTGTATTGCCTAAAGTCTTTTTTCAAAAAAAGAGAGAGTTGTAGCATATTTGCAAAAATAGGGTTCAAAATATGAAATGCTGGTAGTCATATGATTTATTAAGTTTTTGGGATGGTAGACCTTTTGTTGTTCGAACTCCTTCCTGAGTGTACAGAAAACTACTTTTATTACATTAGGGAGGTGCTGGCTTTATACGGCCTAAGTCCTTGTAAGTATATCTGTATTAATAGACCGAGATATTTAATGATTATTTAGCACTAGCTATGCCTGTGGCGACACCCGTGTGGAATGTATGACAAAGTTTTTCACGTATAAATTCTAACCCCGGTTGAATTCTTGGATAAAAGGTAGCCTATATATTGCTCCACAATATCATCTATCCTTCAGTGAAAGGTCTTCAAAATCGGTTAAGCCAGATAATGTACTGTGAACCTTCCTCCAGAATTGCACTTTTTTGAATTCCTTCATCCTTCTCCTCCTTCCTCCAGAATTGCATGTTTTAGTAAAAACCGTACAAAAATCCGTTCAGTAGATTTTTTGAAAATCGATCGTATATAGACAGACAGCTCTTGGGGGCTTTGTTTTATATGTATAGACTATTATAGCGGTTTATAGCAAATAAATTTCAACTTATGTTGTGCTAGTTTTTACCCGCGACATCGCGTGAATGCGTGTCGCGTAATAGGTTGATAATAGATGGCACTGTTTAGTGACATCCTATTCCTGTAGAACTAATAGGATTTCTATAGCCTATATGTTATTCCGGTGTATAAGGAATAATTGTGCCAAATTTAATTGTTATTGGTTTAGTGGATGCGCTGTCAAAGAGTAACAAACATATATCCATACTCACAAACTTTCGCATTTATAATATTAATAGTGTTAAACATAGTTATGACCGTCTCTTAAACTATACCCTTATTGTTGATAGCTCGCTGTTTCTTAAAGGGTACCGCTTTGGCTGTAATCAATTAGATTAATAATAATAATAATTCATTATGGGAACAAATAATATCTCACGGTTCCTATTGTTGCTGGTGAAAGGCTTTGATATCCCGTAAATGCAATAATCTAACTGCATAAATAAATCACGGAAGAAGATAAATATTTGTATGTTTACGGTTATATGACTTTGTACTGCAGTAACCACGTAATTAAGTTGAACGTATGCAGGGTAATTTCATTAGTTCGATTTTCAGCTTAAAAAATGTATGCTCAGCAAAAATAAAATACATTTATGTGTTATTTTAGCCTTAACTACTAAAATAACACAAGTTAAGCTTTTAACAAAATTTCATGTCCCTACTGTTAACCATTGAGGGGTTCCCTCGTCTGGAGCCAATCCTGTTACCAGCAATCAGGCCATGCTTATCACAAACATGCATTGTCATTGGGATTGGGCCAGTATGTAAAATTTCAGCTTAATTGGACACCGGGAAGTGTTTTTAAATTTAAACTATCGTGAGTAGTATTTCTAGTTATTGTATAGAACCGGCTATACTCACGTCTTATTCTATCGGGTTAGCCCGACTAGTTTCATTTTAACAGAGACGGTGGATGGACATTACCTCCGGCGTGGAAACCGATTTTTGACACTACCGGTTCATAGAAAGACCGCTTTGAACCCGACACCGTAAGCGTCGCGTGCACAAACTTCATCCGTGCATGCGATGACGAAGACCAGAGCGACAGGGAACACTTGGAAGAGGTGCGGTCACTGCCGCCACCGTGTCCCCCCGCACCCCCGCTACCCACGAGTCGCGCCCAGCGAGCTGCGGGACGCAGTTCCCGCCGCGATAACGTCGTGTAAAGAGCTCATGAATAAGTGCCCCGGATGGGTTCGAAACTAGTCGGGCTAACCCGAAAGAATAAGACGTGAGTATAGCTGGTTCTATACAATAACCGGAAAGTGTGTCAAATTTAACTTGCAAGATTTCTCCTTCACATACTAAGTTGCAAGTTAACTAAAAGCTTTTAAAAAGAAGCTAAAAATATTGATCAGAAATTCTAAACTGTAATAAGTGAGTGGATTATTAATTATCAATTTAATAGGTTACTAAGTTTCTATTCACACAAACTACTTACTTTCGGAAGACATCGATCGATATAGCTATCACGTACGAATGATAATATAAATAACAATAAATAAATATATATGACACTTACACACACGGTCGTCCGTCCCCAAAGTAAGTAACTTAATACTTGTGTTATGGGTGACAGACAACTGGTGAATAAATACTTATATATATTTTTAAATACATACTTAAATACAAATATATACCCAGGCTCAAAGACCAACAAATTTATTTATAGAAAATTTTGGCCCTCGGCGGAATCAAACCCGCGACCCGCGAATCTCAAGGCAGGGTCACTACCCACTGCTCCAATGGGCCAGTCAAATATATCTGTAATGATGAGTTGGTAGCGACCCGAGTCGGAATAGTTTTGTCTATGCGACATCAACATAGACCAATACCTAGACGACGTGGCATCTAATCGCAGTATCAAGTCAACAGGAAGCGAGACTATCTACCTTTTGCTATTTAAAGCAAATACCCTACTCAAAAAACTACTGAATATGCAAAGTATCCATAAATATCTAAGTTGTGGACTCAATTGAGTTTTTCCAGTCTTTCCAAATGTTATTTTATGTTAGTCAATATATCTAAATGTTCATATTTCTGTAAACTTTCATTGTGTTGCCATACTTTAAAATGAATGATTCAATGTCAAAGACGAGGAGTTGCTACTGGTATGTACTGGTTGTAACCATAAAGGTAGATATTTCCCTTTAATTGGTCAGTTGACGGAGGTTTGACGGAACTTTTTTCGAAGCGCGCTTTGAAGGTACAAGAGAACCATTTTATCCAATTAAAAATTACTACGGATCGTAACATACGTGAAAATATATATGTAATACGAAATTAAAGTGAAAAATGCGCATGATACATTCATGCATATCAGAAAATTGAATTTAGGTGCAATAAAAAAAAATGATGGCTAAAATTTTTAAATTACGTATCTACTACGCATAGTTAAAAACAATCAAGGCTTTAGATATAAACGGGCTTCATAGGTTTAAATAAAATAAGAATTATCTGGCGTAGTATATGAAAAGCTCTCTCACTCGGTGAGACGTGAAGAGAAATTAATAAAGAAGAAGATAACTCAAAAAAAAAACAGCGGGATCTATATACAAAAATCTCAATAAACACATCTCATAAATATGTGGATAGTTCATTTTATATACACTCATGCACATTAATTATATTTATGTAATGTTCCTGTTATGCAAATGTTACCCGAATTAAAATGTAAAGCATTCAAAAATATAAAAGATTTATAGACGCAGACGTTACATTGCGGAACTTCATAGTTCAGAAGTTATTAAATTATTTTGCTGTAATCCGCGTTTGTTAAGAGAATACATGCAATACTAAGTGTATGAAGCAGGCAACAATCACATACCGCATACATGCAGGACAAGCCGGCACATGTATCACAAGGCGCCGCCAATACCAACACTCCATACAAGCATTACACATACTCACTACCACAACCTCTATGATTGTTTCGCCCCGAAACCGAAGCATCATCAGAAAGATAGGCTCCACGAATAAAATCGTTATGAGAATGAAAGAATATTAAAGAATTTTATTATCAATATTGATCGTAAAGTATTTTGGTTTAAATAAGTTCTATCTTATTTACATAATATTAATGATTAGATTATATACCATATAAGCTGTGGTAGTCCAGCGGTAACACCGTGCGACTCTTTCGAGGCGGTCACTGGTTTGAACCTCAGCAGACACCAATGAGTTTTTTCTGTTAAAAAAAACTTGTGTCTAATTGATAATTGCAATTTTACGGTGAAGGAAAACATCGTGTGGAAACCTGCATATCTCTAGAGATATGTGTAACCTACCAATCCGCACTGAAGCAGCGTGGTAGGTCTTAGCTCCAAACCTTGTCTCCAAAAACGATGAGAAGAGGCCTATTATCAGCAGTGGGATAGTAACAGGCCGCTACTTACTTTTTTAAATGATTAGATGTACTTTACTTTTTGAAGAAAACTCTCGAACAATTTACAAAGTAATGTGTGATGTAGCACCACTACTTACGTTAATAATTTTATATGGAGACATTTTGTTGCCAGCGTGAAAAATATCGTTGAGTTTAAATTAAATAATTGGTATCATTAAACATCAGGCTCATAATATGTAAAGATGAATATTTATCAAACTTGAGTGACTAATATTTAAAATGGCACCTTAAGCCATTATTTTCCACTTTAAAAATAACGTTTTGTCATTAAAATACAATTTGCTTTCGTATAAGGCTGCAGAATAATACTTAATAATAATTTTAGTTGCCAGTATCCATTATATTCGGTTGGTAACATGAAATGAATTGGAGTATATCGCCCACAGATATTTTAACATAACCTAAGGCTTTATGACTATTTTGCTCGAATTATTTGTTCATGATTATCTTTTTAATAAAGTTGGTAGTCCGTGGTTCTGATTAACTAAGTTCTCTCAGTACATCCTTAAAGGGTTCGATTCCAGGTCATTAATAAAAAGTCTTAAAGACGCGGCTCTATATTTAATAAACTAATGGTAAATAGACTTTTGCAACCTGAAATTTATAGAGACACTGTATACAGAGGTTATACAAATTATAAATTTGTCCTGAATTGAGTTTACGCACAAGATACGGAATATCAAAATCAATGCTGTTACTTGTAATCAAAATCATAAATTTTTGTTCTTATCTTAATGCAAGGTAGCGTTAACGCTCGTTTACTTAGTAAAGTTGCGCTATAAAGTTTATTACAAGTGCAACCAAGTAGTGCTTATGAAATCTTTTTCTTTAAAATATTTAGGAATACCGCCGTGTGGTATCGGGCTGAGTAAAATAGACCACCCTCATGATCATCAATACATAGGAAACAGGTACTTATATAGTAAAATACAACTCATTGTACAGAAATTACAATAGAATTATTTTGTTCGTTTGGAGTTTTTCGTTTGTTAAAAGAATCTATATAATGCTAAGCGTATGAAGCAGGCAGAGGTTCACATACCTCATAGTGTAATCATGGAGTCTATCCACCTGATGATGCTTCGGTTTTGGGGCGAAACGATCTTAGAGATTGTGGTAGTGAGTGTATGTAGTGCTTGTGTGGAGTGTTGCTGGTGGCGGCGTTTGTGATACGTGTGGTGACTTGTCCTGCATTTATGAGTAGCGTCATAGTCAACGAATGACAGGAGAGAATGGAAGCAAAAAACATGTGGTGTTGATCCCACTTAGTAGGGATAATGGCAGGAGAATAATGATAAACAAGGTGAGTAGGAAGCGATCGTGGGCAGATAAGGCCTCCTTCGGCTCTGCGGGAGGCGGCGGAGCGGTTCCGCGAACTCTTGTTCTGGATTCAATCTGCTGCTGGTGAGTCCAGGTGTTAGCGACTTGCCCGAACCCATCGTCTGTCGCCCTAACAGGGGACCTGCAAGTGTGCCGAACGGGGTATATCGGACGCCTGGCTTACAGGTCCCCGAGGCGGTCGGTGCATCTGGTGCTCCTAATGCATCAATGGGGACTTCTCTTTTGAAAAGTTCCTACCCGGAGGTGGAGTCTCTGGTATCAGTGCGGCTGTCGGCGGGGATGGGGGCAATGTGTACAACGATACCCTGTTATCAGCAGCGTGGTGGAGCACATAGGTCGTTTTAGTCGGTGCGAGTCCGACATAACCGCCGCCTGTCCCCGTCGGACGGTGGTACCCATAAGGTTGTTTTTCTTGTATAAAAAAAGGAGAATAATGATAAGCCATTTATTTAGTTGTATACCTTAATTGCTTAAATGATGTTGAACTATACATTCATCATACTGTTCTGGAATATCATGCATTACATTTGATGCACAGGCATTATGAATTATGATGTGATATATTATAAGATAAACCTGATGTAACACATCACGATGCGTGACACAAGATATCATTATTATTTCTTGTATGCGACGGCACTCGAAGAATCTGAACGTAGTTAAGTAGGCAATAAATAATGAAGTAATTAATATGCTTGAACCTTACAGCATGTCATGTTTGATGGCTATTCAGAAATATGTGATTGAGTTGTTTTACTTGTTTACTACCTGCGTATGTTTTAATGACTGATCTGTTGACGCAATTGGCAGAACCTTCAGCTCCAAGGGTCACGGGTTCGATTCCCGCTATTCCGAGTAGACTATCCTCTTTCTTACCGAGATGTTGTAAAAGGCGACTAACGCAAGTTAACCCGCCGCGTGGTATTCGGTTGAGTAAAATAGACCATCCTCTTTCTTACCGATGTGTCGCAAAAGGCGACTAAGGTAAGTTGACGGCGCCGGTCCTGAAATACGTAGCCAAATCATGTAACAACATGTTTGTAGGATATTTTTTTCTAAGTATATGTACTTAGAAGAAAAAACATTTAACCGACGTATTTTATACCGCGGATATAATCATCGGGTGCGACTAGTATTCTTAGGGCCTGTTTCACAAGTTACTGATAAAGTGTCGAATAGTTAACCGACAAATAAACTAAGTAGCAGATAAATGTCTCTAAAAAGAGACCCTAAAAAGTAAAAATTAAAAAAAAAATCGCAGCCATTTTGAAATAGATATTTGCTATCCAGCAGATAAACAAAATAACAACCACATGATCTATCTGTTAACTCATTAGGGACTTTAAGAGTGAATAAGCCTATCAGAAACCTGAGAAACGCAAAATTCAGATATTTGTTTCAGATATTACCGAATAGGCGAACTGACAGTTTATTCGTAACTTGTGAAACAGGCCTTTATAGACCTAAAAATAGTTATATTAGTTGTTTCATATTACCAAGGTTTAAAGTACGCGTTTAATATTAACGCCTACATTATTAGTCAACGCTACAAGTTCGACGCATCGCGATTTGAATACAAAGCTATTGGCATTATGTAGAGTCTGATTTATAACGATTGTTTTATTAATAATCCTTTAAGAATCATCGGTTTTAATTTCATGCATGATTCAATGGGTTATAAAGTTAAATGATCTTATAATGTAAATCAAATCATATTATTGGTATTCTTACATTTGCTTCACAGTATATTTTAAGCAATTTAATTTATGTACATAAAAATATAAAGAATTATAAAACGATAGGTGATGTATACAATAGACAAAGCAGGAACCGACATAAGCTTGCGACTCCTGCTTTGCGCCTTGCAAAAGTACGTAACTCGTTTGTGGGTTTTGGTATAAGATTCTATAATAAAATTCCGCAATCAATTTCAGCATTGGCATTACAGTAGTTTAAAAACACTGTTAAAAAGAGGCTGATACAGAAAGCCTACTATACTCTTGAAGATTATTTAGAAGATAAGAATGAGTGGATATAGCTCTCTTTGAACCTGTACAAGACAGTAAGACTTAATGTAAATAATATTAAGAATTAATATTAATTTTTAAAAGAGCAACCGCTAAGTTTCTTGCTGGCTCTTCTCGGTAGGAACTGCTTTCCGAACCAGCAGTAGAGTTGACGATTCAAAAGCACAAGCTTACAAGTTTATTTGAATAAAGAATATTTTGAATTTGAATTTGAATTCAAATTATATTCTTTACTCGTTTTTACTGCCATTAGATTAAGTTTTAGATTTAAGTAACAATGGATGCCATTGAAAACCAGCGTTGAGGTACTCCTCAACTTAAGCTGAATGGTGGTCCAATTCGTAATGCCACATTTCTGTATATTTGTTTTATTTTTATCTACTTTACTGTGACGTTATTAATAAAAGGTTTTCTGATTTTGATTTGATTTGATACTCAAGTAAACTTGTATACAAGTAATTTATAGAATTAGGCGTTACTTTGCGGAGATCCATAATACTCCACTCCAAAAGCTTTGCGATTTTGGTCGTGGAGTCTATCTCCTGATGATGCTTCGGTTGCGGGGCGAAACGATTGTTGAGTTTGTGATAGTGAACGTATATAGTGCTTGTGTATCGTGGTGGCGGTGGTGGAGGTTTGTGCATGTGTTTTTTACGACTCCTGCATGTATCAGGTATGATAACCGATTGTCCACTCTACATTTAGCATTATATATAGTTTCTATTTTACTTCATCGCGGTTTACATTTTGTATAGAAGTACTTTTGAATCGTCAACTCTACTGCTGAGCTGGAAAGAGCCAGCAAGAAACTCGGCGGTTGTAAACATTTAGTTATACTGTCAGGGTTGAAAAGTAGCTAAATATATCCACGCATTCTTATCATCTAAGTAATCCTCAAGTATAGTAAGTAGGCTTTCATTTTATTAACATATCTTTAACAGTGTTTTTAAACTGCTGTACCGCACTCTACTTTACCTTAATACAATTATTTTTTATTTTTTTAGTGATATGTATAGGAAACGTTTCTTCTTTCAAAATTTAGCTGGTTTCGGACACGCTGCAGCTACATTTACTTCCAAAAATCGAAAAAAGTACAATATTAATTGTGAATTCCCATTTTTGCATGGCCTACCTCCGTCAAGTCTATTTTATTGATAAGAATAATATAATTCAGCGATAGATTACATAAAAGGCAAGCCGTGTGGTATCTGGCTGAGTAGTATAGACCACCCTCTTTTCTTACCGAGGTGTCGCGAAAGGCGATTAAGGTAACTTGACCCATTGCGTGGTATCAGGGTAAGTAGAATGTGTCGAATTACAACTAAGGTAAGTTAATGTTAGGCACGCAGCTCATGTGAAAACATGTTTATAACATGTTGTACCGACTCCACTTAGAGTGGGATAAGGACAGAAAGAAGAAGTAGATTAGGTAAGATCCATAAATAAAATACAGCTATAAACGAACACGTCCATAAGTCTTGTCTATTGGCAAAACCGTGTTATCTATGGGCTAACTTAATTTAATTTATGGTATTGCCACCTCTTGCCACCTATGACCGATGCGGTTTCTGCCACGGAAAACATTACCAGCCATTACAGCGAGAAACGCCTTGTAATCCTTTCCTAGATTTCAACATAATAGAATCAATAATTTATTTCATATTACACACGCTTAAACGGTATGCAGCTGCAGAAATTATTACATGGAATCAATAAACTTAGATGATATGTTTAATATCCATTAGTGTTTAATTGATATTAGTTTCTAGACATATTTCCCAATACATATGCATATTAGACCTGGATCTCCACTATAGCTTGATTTATGATTGTGGCAACCTGAAAATTTGCAAGCGCAGAATAGATGAACCACGATAACATGGCGCGCCCCTTCAAGTACTGTCTCAATGAGTGTAGTCAAATTTTTACGAAAGATTTTGCATGTAGTAGTCAGTACTCAAGCTGTGATAGCCTAGCGGTAACACCGTATGATTCTTTCTAGGAGGCCACGGGTAAAAAACTCCGGGCAGGCACTAATGAGTTTCTATTAAAACGTACTGATTACTGCTGGGCTTAGGCCTCTTCTCTCCGTTTTTGGAGAGAAGGATTGAAGCTAAGACCTACCCACGCTGCTCCAATGCGGATTGGTAGGTTACACATATCCCCAGAATTCTCTAGAGATATGCAGGTTTCCTCACGATGTTTTCCTTCACCGAAAAGCGTGTGATAAATTGCAATTATCAATTAGACACATAAGTTTTTACTAGAAAACTCATTGGTGCCTGCCCGGGGTTTGAACCCTAGACATTCTCGAAAGAGGCGGACGGTATTACAGGTGGGCTACCACAGCTTATACTGTTCCTATAATCCTAATTAATTATATTACATACTACACTCGATTAATCCTAACAATTGTAATATGGCATATTTTAGGCTGGCTATCCTACTCTAGTATAATAACTCTGGTCTAGCAGCCATTATCATATAACCTTTTTACGTCTCAATTACTTTTAATGGCATAATAGTGTGTATAGGTTAGGTCCTAGTTAAATAATGATTAAGTTGCGTCTATTATCATATAACCACCCTGACGTTTGATAACTTGATAACAATCTCAATAATATATTCACGTGATACGACAGGATGCGCTGTCCGAACTCCTCACTGGTTAATTATGAAAAGGCTTACCACAAATCTATGTTAAATCGGGATTTTTCCAGTTAAGCAATAGCGTATTTTTTTATAAATGGTAATATAAACTCAAGGAATCTCTAATTTAACAACAGCTTTTTATTTCCTTGTTTTATTATCTACAAACAAAACAAAACAAAAATTGAACTAATGTCATGATTAATAATAATATTGAATACTATTGTGTCATCAGCATCCTCCTGCCCTTATCCCACTTTAAGTGGGGTTGGCACGACATGTTTGTAACATGTTGTGCCATATGATCTAGCTACGTATTTTACGACCGGCAGCCTGCCTGACGTCAACTTACCTTAGTCGTATTTTACGACTCCTCGGTAAGAAAAAGGGTGGTCTATTTTACTTAACCGGATACTACACGGTGGGTCAACTTATCTAAGTCGCCTTTTACGACACCTCGGTAAAAAATGAGGTTGGTCTATTCTACTCAGCCGGATACCACACGGCGTATTTAATACTATTATGTAATTTTGAAAATAATTTGACTTAATTGAAAAATTTTAACTTTATATTTCTGCTGTAATTAATTTTAACAGAAACATATTAATAAGCATTTCTTATTGTTTAGCATGAATAAATATTCTTAAATAAAATATACATATAGTAAACTAGTCATATCCGGAACTTAGCATCAGTACCTTCAATAATGCAATATATATTTTGTTCCCTAGCTAATGTAAAACATAACTTTTTAATCCTATATACTTCTCCGGCATGCAAGCTCTAATTATGCCCGATGAATTTTATCAATATTGGTCGAACGGATAATTGGTGAAAGAGTAATATTAGTGATAGGTAGAGACAGACAGACTTTCGCATTTATAATATTAGTATATATACGAGGTGTTGTAAGAGGCATCTAAAGATACCACACGGCGTTTACCCGCCGTGTGGTATCCGGCTGAGTAGAATAAACCATCCTCTTTCTTACTGAGGTGTCGTAAAAGGCGACTAAGGTAAGTTGACATAAGGCAGGCGGCCAGTCGTAAAATATCTATACGAATCATGTGACAACATATTTATAACATAATAAGGGCTTTAGGATGCTGATGAAATTATGTAGTGTGAAGAACTCTAGCATTCTGAGCTCATTGAGAAAATAAAACCCATACTCAGTATGGATTTTGTAAAAAATAAAATTTTATTTTTATTTCTGTTAGGTGTCTGTATGAATTTTTTTTCAATATTTTTGAATTTAAACTATCGTGAGTGGAATTTTTTTCAATAAACATTTATCCTAGTTTTATTTTTCAAAAACATAGTGTTCCGAATTATATGCCATCCGGTTTTATATTCCTTACGCATCTAGCGGTAGCAGAGGCAATTGCGGTGCGTATGCCTCGATAAAACTGGACATTGAAACGAAATAAAAAAAAACAACACTAAATAAGTGTTCGTTGGAAAAACAATTTTTTGCATACGTAATAGAAATCAGTTTTGAGTGATCTCACTTGGACTTAAACTGTTTGTTTATTGGTTAAAGCTCGATGTGACTTGCGCTAGCGCACCTGCCCTGGATGAGTAATCGAGGATTCGTTTAGCGTTGTATTTAACAGTACTGTCTTATAATATACTCGTAGAGATTTTCATATCAAGTATTATTTGTACGTAATAGAAAGTTTACTGAAGACATTTTCATTGCTCGTGTACTTTCTAGACCTGAGGTTCCTAAACTTTTATCCTCATCTAGGACACCCTTCATCTAGGTTTCTATCATATTCTCAAAACTTGACAAAAAATGAGAAGAATTTTTATATAATTTATATAATTACTTTGCGGAGGTCCATAATACTAAAGTAATGAAAATATTAATTTTGCTATAATCCGCAATTAAAGAAAATATATGTAATGCTAAATGTAGAGTGTACTATTCGTTCTCATACCTGATATATACGGAATTTGTAAAAACTCATACACAAGCACTGCACACAATCTCAACAATTGTTTCGGCCCGTAACCGAAGTATGTCAGGAGATAAACTCCACGACAAATTCGCAAAGCCAATTACACTCTTCGTTTCGCATTACATATATTTTTTTTATCGCGGATTATAGCAAAATAATATTTTCATTACTTTTGAAAAATGAGAAGATCAGAACTAACATTTGAAACTTGCGTTGTGACTGAGTTTTAATCATGAATTAACTATATGTGATAGTTAAAAAAAAATATCGGTTATTTTATTAATTCATTGTGCTGTGCGTTGGTCTAAAAATATAAGAACTCACAACACATAATCTGCAAATTCCGTACATACGATGTACAAAAGTAGGTAAGTAAGTAACGACCTGTTACTATCCCACTGCTGGGCATAGGCCTCCTCTCTCCGTTCTTGGAGACAAGGATTGGAGCTAAGACCTACCACGCTGGTCCAATGCGGATTGGTAGGTTACACATACCCCTAGGATACTCTACTCTAGAGATACGCAGGTTTCCTCACGATTTTTTCATTCACCGAAAAGCATGTGATAAATTGCAATTATGAATAAGACACATAAGTTTTAATAGAAAAACTCATTGGTGCCTGCCCGGATTTGCATTCTTAGTTGAATTCATAGTAGTTGTCTATGTCTATGTGCATTCAAGTATTACATATTAGCTTTTGTTTGTATTCGAAAAACACGATTGTATATCCTTTTAGTAAATAAAAATTATAAATTTTAAAATAATCGATCCAATGGTGAGAAAATGTACAATTTTCCGTTACACAGTTCATTGTGGTTGTATTTTTTATCGATACTAACTATGGCTTCTAGAAACAGCTATTTTTAGTGTCTACTTAAAAAATAATAAGCAACATCTTTTAACATGTCTCCCTAAGTAATTGAATAAAGATCAGTTGTAAATTTTGTAAGAATACCATTAAAACAGCGCAATTATCGGCACACCAGGACTCACCTTTACGTAAGGTGCAGTGCACACGACAAAGAAAGTTTCCTGCGGCATGTCTCCATCTTTATGCATGAGCCTTATCAATATGTTGGCAACCCGCGCTTACAATTTAATACGAGGCTACCACATAATTACAGGTTTGCATTTACATATTGGTCCTATTTACAGCGCACGACAAAATTACTATCGATCCGACGACAAATTTTAATAGATTATAATAGTAACTTATATTTTTTCTTACTGGCTTGCATGAGTAAGTAACCCTACCTTCAGCTCCGAGGGTCGCAAGCTCGATTCCAGTCGAAGGCTAAGATTGTCTAAAACAAAAAATACCAATTTGTTTGTTTGTTTGGCAGTATTTATGTATAAATATTTAAGTAACTTTGGAGACGGACTAACGTTGAAGGTCATAAATTAGAGTAAAAGAGGGGATTGTTTTCAAAGGAGATTTAAGGGTTACCTTCAAGTGTACAAGTGTAAGTCTGAAGGTAACCTTTGAGTCTACATCAAATAACTTTTATGATAATAAACGATATAATGAGAATAACCGTATATTTTAACTTCTTTATTATTTCTACTTCCTTCGTCAGGAATTTTATATAACATTCTCTGCTTCTGGAAGATCTCTAGGCATTGTGGTAAAATAAGACGATAAGTCCGAGGCCCTGTATTGGATTTTCAGATGTCAAAATAAATTATTAAACATAATATATATTAAATATTTAATGAGGTACAATAACAATACCTATCCAAGGTAAGTGCTTTTTAATTATAGACATAATAACTTATTATCAAACGAATAATTAAAATCTTAGTATAGTATTTGTAGAGTCGGTATCGTGACGGTGTCGGAGTGTTTAAAAGTATTCCAATTGACTGACGTATTTTAGTCCTCAATGCAAAATTATAAGCTTTTCGATCCCAGACGCAGATACAGCTATTCCTAGATAGTATATCAATTAAATAGCTTTATTAATTAAGTGCGGCTTAAAGTAATTATAATTAATTCCAAGCACATCGGATCTATAAATCGATTTGTTTGGAAAAAACCGGACTTTAACGGTTGATATAAATGATATTAACATAGAAATCAAAAAGGATTACAACGGCTTTTATAATTTAACTTCTTGCAATAATAATACTAATATTTGAGTTAATAATATATATATAGAGAGTATATGTAAATATGATATAAATATATGGGACACTTACACACACGGTCGTCTCTCCCCAAAGTAATAACTTAATACTTGTGTTATGGGTGACTGACAACTGGTGAATATATACTTATATATTTTTTAAATACATACTTAAATACAAATATACACCCAGGCTCAAAGACCAACAAATTCATTTATAGAAAATGTTGGCCCCGGGCGGGAATCGAACCCGCAACCCGCGGAGCTAAAGGCAGGATCACTACCCACTGCTCCAACGGGCCAGTCAAAGAAGCGTAAAAGAGGAGTTCTGTCACAATCTATTTTGTCTATGCCAAGCTCACCTTCCTGAGTTTGTATACAATGAGTAGTAGGGAATAGCCGGTTCTAACTCACTCCCAGCACCTTGAAATCCTTGAAATAGGCTAACTTAGCGGATTCTAAAAAAAGCTCGCCAAAGCAGATTCCAATCAGACTAAATTCCAATTGACCGTCAGAGGTCTCTTCGGATTTTCCAATTGGATCCTGGGTTGCAATAGGAATTTCTTACTTACCCTCGTAACGAATCGTTTTTTCTCGTATTTTATTAGATTAACTTATCGGACTCCTTGACCAATTGGATTTTCCATTTGATCCACGACTTTCCTTTCCTACATTAATGATTCAAATTAACTGAATTCTAATTACAGTATGAATGTCTGATATTTAATGGCCGATTCTGGCTCATTGGCTTGGTTTTATCAAACTTGATTAGGTTTCCAATCTAAGATTTTTCTTAATAAATAACATTAATCGTTCAATTTTGATTTTATCATTAATTTGATATCAAACTGATAATAATTGAATAGGATGTGTGTCAGATATAAATTCAATATGAAAATATAAATAAAAAAAAGTCTCGTACAAATAACTCAAAAGTTTTATTTTTTCGAAGAAACGCTTTGACTTTTTGCTGCTATTTCAAAGAAAGTGTATCATAAAATAATATTTTAAATTAGACAGGGTCGTAGTAATTTATTATAGTAGACCCTAATAAATCAATGGAAATAATGGGCATCGACCATCCACCCTCTTCCTTATAATATTCTTTTATCCAGCCTAAACGTTGTATTCTGTGGCGACAAGTTTAGACACGATCTCGCAAAAAGCAGATGTAAAAGGATCACATGGCACCATGTATATCATAATTTATTATAATAGACCTTAATAAATCAATGGAAATAATGGGCATCGAACATCCGCTCCTTTTTTATAATATCCTTTTATCCAACCTAAACGTTGTATTTTGTGGCGACACGTTCAGACACGATCTCAAAAAGCAGATATAAAAGGATCACATGCATCATGTATATCACAAGATATTTTAATACCACGCGGCTAGTATCCAGGCTGACGTAGTGTTCAAGTGAAGGCAGTAACTAGGCAATTATTAATCATGGAGGTAAGATTACGTACTTATATAGTATAATTTCATGATATATATGAATATTCGTATTAAATTTTAATCCCTGTTGACCAAGTGACAAGAATACGTGTTACAACGATATCTTTGTTACTAGTAAAGTTAAATTAATAAGACCAAGATTAATATTTTTTATGATTAAAATCTTATGTTTCTAACCTAACCTAACCTATAACGGTCACAAAAATCTATAGATTCATTCTGCAATAAAAATAATATTAATGTATTAGATTTTAATAATAATAAAGGATCTTACTGTATATGAATAATTTTGATGACACTAGTGATTATATTTACTTATTTCTAATTTTTTTTTTTCAGATCTCACCGAATCTCGATGAATTCAATGTAAAAAACTATTATTATCCTATTAACTTAAGCGATGACGAAAATGCAAGCAATTCTTGCATATTGAAAAATAAAAAAATCGCAACGAAAAGAGCTGGTAACAATATCGACATATTCTTTGAAAAGCCTAAGAAAAAGAAAAAAACCATTCCGTCTTCATGTGTGGCTCAAGCGTGTGATGGAGGTGTATCATTTATTTCTTCCAATGATAATGACGGAGCGAATGCTTCATACCTCATGAAAATAGAAATTTATGACATGAAGAATCTGAAAGAGGTTTCGCCTGTAGACTATTGGAAACATGCAGACTTGCGATTGAAGTACTACATACAATCCAATACTGATAAACATTATCAGAACACACGAGATATAATATACAACATTACAAAGCAGATCGCCTGCAAGGAAGACTGTAAAAAATATTTCATTGATAGAGACAGTAAGAAACAATAGAACGTTCTCTAACTCATCACAAATCAAACCCATAATATAACTTTACTTACAAAAACCTTTTAAAAAAATACAACCCCCACTGCCGCTCTCGCCTCGCAAACAAATTATAAAGAGATCAGTCATTCGCTACAAGCGTTCATACTAAGCGCAACGAAACACAATGGCTGAGCTTGACAACTCTGTATACGACGAAGAAATGGTCGCGATATGTGAAGAAATTGAATTAGAAAATGATATGTGTCGTGTCCTGGATAAGAACGAAGAGAGTGATATTGAAGAACAATTAGTGTTAATATGTGAGGACGTGGAGGACCAAATTAAAAGGGGTTATTCCAATCCAATAGCTCCATTAAACTTCGAGTACATGGTTGAGTACCAACCAATGTCTCAACCATTATTTGAAGAAGACGAAACGGATGAACTAGTGATCCTGTCTCCAAGTCCAAGTTTATATAGCCCTGATTCATTCCATGTGTCTGACTACAGAGATTACGAAGTCCCAATTCCATTCGTGATTCTTCAGGAGAATCTATCGAATACTCTGGAGATAGATTGGGAATCGATGGGAGATTAAATAATAATTGTGTTATAATTTTAAGTCAAATATGTTCTTTTACTTTAAGTTTTTGTAATAAATTTCTTTAAATTTATATTAAGTTTTTATTTATTACGCTTAGAATTTAATAGATAATTGAAATAAATAAAACAACCTCATTTCACATAGTTATTGTTTATTCAAGTTTTAAATAAAGAAATAAACATTTGTTGTACAAGTTTATCGTTTGTTACAGTGTCATTAGAAAAAAAATCAATAAAGTTAGACATTGAAACATGATTATACTTAAAATAAATATAAACTAAACAATAGAGTCCACATTGCGCACTGAAATAATTTTGAAGTATTTTATTATTAGAAATCCACTTTTTACAGTTGGTTTTTAAAAACATTTCATGATATCCTTCTGGTTTACGGCCAAACGAATCAAAATATTCTCCAAATCCGTAAATATCTACATATATAGCAACCCAATGTGATCCTGGTCTTGTATCAGGATCTAAATTTGAAATGAGATATACTGGCTTAGTAAAATACACAGGCATTTGATTCGCCGCAAACACATTGAACTCAATATTTTTATCTATTTGTTTTAAATAATTTTCTATCTCTTTTGTATCCATATCTTTGTAATAGCATGACCTAACAAAGAATGACTTAAACATTAGAAATCTCCACTTATATTTATCTTAACTATTATAATCTAAGCTGACTTCTCGATTTTTATTGACTTCAATTACATTATCAAACTCTGCATACACAATGCAATTAAGTGTTGTAGTTAGAGCTTTATCAAATCGAACTTCAAACCTTACACTACCCCGCTTTATAAGATTCCAATGAGAGTTTGAGTTAGCGGATAGATCTGGAGTTAAATCAAATGCATACAAGCAATAACCATGACTGTACTCTGCCTTGGAAATATCGTTTCCTTCGTTCAGGAAATGAATTCCCGTTCCCGAAAACAAGGTATGATATGCACTTATATATGTATTATCATGAAAAGATGGAACCAACGTTTTCGATGGTATAGATTGACCGTCGACATACAAACCAAATAAGTTGAGACCATAGTTACCAAAATTAAACGGATTCACATTAAGAGCACCATTAAATGCAGCATTACTAACGAACCCAACAATACATCTTTTAGGTATTTGACCTAAAAATACATTGTCGAGCATTTTACCCTGGATTCCTGATGGGATAGTCAAAACCTTAACCTCGGCACGCGTAACTGGATATTTTGCAGGAGTGGTTGCTAATACTTTTTCATGAGCAATTAATACTGAAGGATTGATACGAACTTTACGCATAATGAGACTAGCACTTGAAATATGGACTTTGAATTTTTTATCTACAGATGAACACATTAAATTAAAAGTATCTTTTGAACGAACTAGTTTTAAGCGCATTTCAACACCATTGATTAAAAACTTATCTTGATTGAAAATATCAGCATGTATGTGACCTATCATTTCAATAGTGTGACTTTCCTTTGCCAGTTCTTCTCTTTGAACGTATCCTCGATTTGAAACATCACATGAATCCATGCTCGAAGCAGTGTCTTTGTACCAAAGTCCACAAGTAAGATGGCTTTCCTTAGCAGCTTTTCCATAATTGAGTAACGTTTCAATGTATGCGCGATATCCATAGGTATTATTTGGAGGAGACACTAACTTTTGATTAAGATAAATATCACACTGACTAAAAAGAGAATGCAACCAATTATTAACTGGAGCGACATGAATTCCTGCTAAAAGTTTGCTCGAATCACCATTCTGTATTTTAGCTTTTATATGAAGTAAGGTGTGGGACAAGTCAATGTAATCGTCTCCATTGCCCGGTACTAAAAACTCAATCGGTCCATCGTCAGTCAATGATGAAATGGGATTGTAATGTATCCATTGACCACTCTCAATACTCGTTTGCGTAGATGGTAGAGCAAATAAATCCAACTCTGATTTTACGCATTCACAGGAATGATGATGTAAAAACGCCATTTTTGAATTACGAGAAGTAATTTAAGAAAATATATCTTGAATATTTTGTCGTTTATTTCTTTTAGTACCGTTCCGTTTGGAAGGTTTTTTAGAAGTGATGATCTTCCTTTTTAGCTTTCTTATTTTATATCCGGATCCAGACATTACTGAATCTATTTTTTCATCAGCTTTCCTTTTCAAATTTGAAGTTGCCGTTTTCAAGCGTGATTTGACAGATTCACCCATTGGTTGAACATTTAACATGTCAGATAGAAGACCTACACCTGCATTTAAAGCTTCTTTGCCTACAAATCTCGCACCATTTTTTAAAAGTGGAAGAACCGATCGGAACAAACCCCCCAAAAAGCTCCCTATACCATGACCTCGCTGATGTGGTGCACCTTTGTAAATTACCCCCATACCAGAACCAGCTTGATGAGTATAATAATGTAAATATGGACAAGACATGATTGATATTTTCACTTGACTTTTTTAAAATGTACCTTTATACACGTAGTTCCAAACTGGAATGGTACTCTTTGACCTGTACTTGTTCTTATATCTATTTCTATAACGTCAAATTCCCTGCGCATAACAGGTACATAATGAGGGGACGAAAAGATATTTATTTTAGAAGCGCCATATACATATTTGGTGGGATCCAACGAAACAATTCTCAATAAAGGTGTCATGACATCACCCACTACTTGTGGTTCTACTATATCACAATATATTAAAAGTTGTGAAGGTAGACCCAAGTTTAGATTCGCGGGATATTTTCCGAAGTTATGTTTTATTAAATTAGTAAATGGTGCAAAGCCTAACTGCACACTCAGTCTAGGACTACATACAACAGATGTAACGTCGATTGCCCAACTACTCACTGTAACGAGTTTCGATAATGTATCATATCTAAGCTTAACTTTATCCTTTAATTTTTCATTAAAATCGATAACGAATTGATCCACACTAATATAGTTGGTTGGTGTCATGTATTCCAGATGCGTGAATAACTGCGATTTATCGCCTTTAGACGTGATGTAAATAATATTTTCATTTTCTTCCAGATTAAACATACTACATGGGTAATGAAATTCCACAATAGCGACTTCCCATTCGCCTTCTAATTTCATAGTCTTTGGTAACTTGGTAAAAAAATTTGCTGTAGTGTTTTCAGCAAAGTATGTCATGGAACTGTTACTTAGCAAAGTGAGATAAAAGCTGTCTTCTCTCATATTTTTTCAAGTTCTGATACAGAGATCCAACTATTAAACTTGTTGGGATAACCTCTCCACTTAACAAGAACCTCTTTTCTGTTTCCTGAGTTACGAGAACGCAGTATTTTATCTATTTTATAATGAGTAGTGGGGTTATAAATTACTTTTTGTAATTCATTCTCGTAAAATGTTCCTATAATGGGCTCATGCTGAAGATCTTTGAGTGTATAGACTACTTTAGGCATGTTATTTTTTATAGCTGTTATGATAAAAATTTCATCACTCCAATTAGTTTCATAGCCTTTTTGAAAAATATGCTTATGTCTAGTTATTCTTACGTGATCACCAACTTCAAACTTATTTTTTTGTATAACATCCAATCTATATTTTTTATTCTCATATAAATTATTCCAAACGTTCATGATGTTACTAGAACTAACTTCAAATGGACACATCTTAATGCTTGAATGAAAACTATGGTTATAAGAATAAAGCAAATCATCCAAAATATCAATATAAGTGTATGTATTTTTATGTGTAAAATAACGCCACATTTTAGTTTTTAGAGTTCGTTGAAATCTCTCGACAATACTAGCTTTAATATCTGGGTTATTTGTAGTATTACTATACTATATAATGTAAACTACTGTTTACATTTTTAGTTTTAAAATATTGTGCAACATCCTTTGATACGAACTCTGTTCCTTTATCCGATTGTATGTGTGTGGGGGTCGCGTTAGCTTCAGTAAATATACTTTCAAACGCTTCCTTTATACTTTCTGAATTTTTCTTTTTTAACGGTCTAGCGAAAGCGTATTTACTAAAAACATCAATAACACAAAGTATATATTTAAAACCATCATTATATTGAGAATAAGTCCGCATATCACTCAAATCAGCTTGCCACAGTTCATTAAAATTTGACAATATGTATCTATTTCGTTGAAATTTTCTATGTACCGGTTTATGTAGTGTATAAGTTTCCTGGGATTGCAACCAGTCCTTTACTTGTTTTTTGTTCATTTTACCTTTTAACGCTCGAGTTAACTTGTCAACACTGCTGTATCCCGCTGGATTCGATACGTCGTAATATATATCTTTAATGTCTAGTACGGATTCCATCTTTCCCAAATGTCTTTTCTCTTTCTCAGTTTATATGATGTTTTGATTTTTGGATTACTATCATCACTTGGTGTTAGATGTTGTTGTCCTTTCAGAGAAAGATTATTAATATACTCAAGAGTTTGCGGATTACCAATACAAGTGAGAGGAACCCTTATATCTTTAATAGTTTCTGTAAACTTTTTCCATCCATTAGGTTTCGGGCGCTTTAAAGGCCTAAGAGTATAATTCACGAGATCAACAATGTTGCTGTCGTCTACAACTTCATTATCGATGAACACCAACCCCTCCTCGTTCCAACTAATTTTATCTTTATGATTGAGAATAGTGTCCAATAATAATTCACTTCTTCTCCGATACGTCTTTGGAATGAATTTATTTATGTAAATAGGTGTATACAATGTTTCATTTGATATATCTCGTGCGTCCTTATCATGTACGGAGTTTTCGTTAACTGGTGCGTCCTCGTCTTTAATTGTCTTTTTATGAGGAGTCAAATCTTCTGAATATTTATGCTCACCTTCAACGGTCACGGGTAGTTTTATTGGTTTTCGATTTTCATTAGCGAAATGGAGATATCTTTGTAAGATTTGCATGTACAGTGACCATTTTTCGCGATCGTCCATTTTACTACTTAATATATTTTGCATTTCTTTATCTAATCTAGATAAATTACTTTCAGGCGTTGTGTCTCTTGATTTAAGTCTATCAATAACATCTTGTTCAATGAGAATCATTTTCTTAGTATTATCCATTTTTTTTAATTAAAATAATTGATCATAAAAATTTTTTTAATAATCCGCTCAACACAGCTCCTAGAATGATAGGCAGAAATGCTCCTCCTTTTTGAATGATAATTCTTTTTCTTATTTTATTTTTACCTTTACCTATTAGTTTTCTGAGAATATTTTTATGTTTTCTTAATTTTGATTTCTCGTTTTCTTTTAAAACCACTTTACCATTTAAGGTGTTATAAATGCATTCGCAAATACAATTTATTTCTTCCTCGTTACAAGCTTTTAATAAAGCTGTGCGGTATTTAGGTTTGAGAGTGTGTAACGATTTTAATAAATCCTTATGAGTTGTCACTCGTCCAGGCATTATATCCGACTGATAGCGATTTTTAAAATAACTTAATATTTATATAATATTAGTTGAAAGAAAACAGTTCAATTTAACAATAGACGATCGTTTAACTCTTTCTGTTGGGGTTTTATCTTTGAAAATTTCTTGAATATATTTACAAACCAGATCTATCTCTTTTTTACTAAGCGATTTTAGCAATATTTTACGATATTTTGGTTTGAAAGTTTGTAATGCACACCTTAACGATTTTTCATCTAACGTTGTGCTATCTTCGACCATTATTTATCACTAACTATAATTGGTTGATGTATATTGTATTTAAGTCCCTTTTTTGGTACATAGACAACACATAGATTTTTTATTGGATCGATTTTGGTTTTAAAGCGACAGAGATCATGTGTATTCTGCTTTAAGTCGATCATTAGATAACCATGTGGTTCGACAGTAGCATCTTTATAAGCTTCTTCAACAAATTTACAATTATCTGGAAACACTTGACGTGCTAAGTAACGTATTTGTGTTCGATCTCGAGGATTTTTGAAGTAAATAATATAGCTTGTATTGAGAGATATATCTCGTTGTCCTCTACCTTGGTGAAACAAGTTCTGCGTAATATAAAACACACTTAAATTTCTGTGGTGACTACCTTTAGTAAAAATGTCAACAATACGACCATCGGACTCTCTCATAAGATCATCAATTATTACTAATCGTGGCTGTATGCCGTCGAACATACTCATATCTGGTAACCCTTGAACATAAGATACATTTTCTAGGTTGTAGAGTGGCTGCATTTCGTCATAGCACCATAAAATTTGTGCAAAACTTGTATTACATATATCATTACAATATTTTAGAAAATTAGTAACAAAGTTTGATTTACCACAACCACTCGGACCTGCCACGATTGCAGTAAATGGATGAAGAAAGTGATACATTTTTTGAATACGTGTGTTTTTGGAAGAGGTAGGAATCCAATTAAAAAAAACTCAACAAGTTCGTATTTTATATTATAATTACATATTTACATTCTTAGGTACTATTGACGAAATAATAATAATACTTAGCAATTCTTAAACATAAAGTCATTTTAATAGTGTATGTTAGTTTATTCATCACTTTTATATGATTTTATTTTATAATGACCCCAAGCCAGAGTATCAGTACAGTTACTAATTAAAAATCGTTTAGTATCAGAATGCGATAAAGAAATTTTGTTAGCCTTTTGAGTAAAAATAACATGCTTTATCGATCTAAATCTGTACATTTCACATATTTGATTATTTTTCTTAAATAAGACGTTTTTGTAATTTCGCATATTAAACTTTTTTGTAGCGGACTTATTAACTCCCTTTGCTTTAGCTATAAATTTATTCTGTACGTTCATCGCATACATTTTTGACCTTAAACCGACAAATTCTGTAAAGATCTTACCGTTATTTTCATCTTTGAAAAAACCAATCTTTTTTTTGTTTATCTGAGGGTAACCAAAAAGATTATCAAAAGGATAGTCAGAGGTATCAAAGTATTTGTTCAAGTCCGGTTTAATATCTTCATAGAAATCATCAGTAAAAATCTGATATATGAAGCTGTCAGTGTCGGTATACATCATTTTACAGCGTGAACCGTATTTATTTTTCATATAATTATAGTGAAAATCGTACATGAGCGTTTTGGATATGTCTAATATGCAAAGTCCTAGATAGATGGGTTTATTATAAAGTATTTTTGTTTTTTTAAGTTGAACGGCCACTAAGTTTTCTGAAAATATAGACAGACTATGAAATTCAGGTCGTGCTACTAGATTTTGAGCACCTTGACATTTACCCCTATTTTCCCAATGAGTACAAAGTTTGACATCCACACGTTTTTCTACATTTTCCATAGTCTTCCCAAATATTGAATTATTCATTAATTTATAAAAATCCTTTTCAAAATCAGATGTTGCAGACATACGTAATTGTGTATTTAAATCTATATATTTTTGTAACCATGGACTTTGACGAAATTTTAAAATCCTATGAACTTTTTTCAACTTTAATCCCATTTCTATGCACTGTATGAGGTTTCTGTAGTGAATAACGTATTTAGTTTTATCATATAAATTTGGAACTAATTTTGTTTCTCTGCTACCACCAATACATATATTTTCTGGGCATAGTGGAAAGTCTGAATGTGATTCATGCAAAGTTTGTGGATATTCTAAATCCACTTCAAGAATATAACCTATTTCTGAGTCAATTGGAACCATAAAATTTGTGTCACAATTTACCCATTGAAATTCACCCGTAGGAAGATATTGAGACATAGCCCAGCCATACAAATTATTCGCGTCTAAGTAAGTAAGGTAAGATGTAGGAGTTTTCTCACTAAAATTGAACATATATTTATTATTAGCATGAGCATAACGGTTACTGCATTGAGAAATACCACCACGTATACCAGACTTTATGAAAGCAATTTTATCAAAATCTGTCAATAGATCTAATGTTATTTTTGTGTGCTTCAACATTGCATCCCAACTTAGGCCAGGTGCAGTGTAATATTGTGCAGGATCTAAATCGTAAGTTTTGATACAAACGTTTCTAAAATTTTCAAAGATATCAGTTAGAAGTAACACGTCAGTTTTCAGGTATAAATCAGAATAATCAGCCATATTGCGACACTTAAAATGATGCCACACATCTTTAGCGTGGTTATAATTTTCATTTGTAACATCGCTATTAGTTAGTATATTGTAAAACTGATCTTGTGTGGGAAGTGAAGTTAACTTTAATGACTCAAATGAGGTCATGTAATCATATGGATAAATGCCTTTGCGTTTTAAAAAATAAAAATCGTCAGGGTGCTGAAAATTTTTACGCAGCTCGATAAAATCCTCATCATTCAAATTATTTGATAAAGATTCCAAGCTGCATGATAAAAATTTAAAAGAGTCAATAAATCTTAGCTCAAAATTTTGATTCTCGATATTTAATATCTTTGAGAAGGAAATGTAACGTTCTTTATTCTGTGGTATAACTTTAATGTCACGTTCAGCAAAATTTAATGCGCGCACTACGAAATGAGCATCATAATTACTAAGATTATGCAAAATAATCGGTATAAATCGAGGGGTTTCTAACTTTTTACAACAAGCTTTATGACTAACACCTGTAAAGATTCCAGTATATTTATCAAAATTTAAGCTACTATCTAATTTCAGAGTGTCTTTGCATATGCAACAAGTAGTTGTCAAAGATATTCTTCTCCTAGCTTCATCTGTAAGCGGATGAGGATCAACTTTGACATAATACTCTTTAGATATATATTTTAAATCTTCATTCAAACTTTCCATAAACACTTTTGCACAATCACTACCTGTATAAGTTATATATTTGGAGAGGCTATCGTTATACGCACATTTGATATAATATCCAAAACTATACACATCATGTTTTTGAAAATTACTGGTATACGATAGAGATGGATTATTATCACACCCTTGTATTGGCTTTAGAAATGCTTCAAAATCTGCGTATATGACAAAAGGAACTCTTAGTTCACGTTCAAATTTGTTAAATGAAATTTTTGCCTTACCGATATCAGGCAAATCTGTTCTAACGTGATTACAATCAAATTGTCTATGAGAAATCAATTTATCATATGTTTGAAAATAAAGCAAGCAGCCATCACAGATATAGACTGCATGTTCATGTGAAGTTAATTGACGACTGACTAGTCTAGAAAGGTTTTTAATATAACAATAATGACCGTTAGAACCATTATCTAAATATAATAAATTTACATGAACTAATTTACGACATTTGGTAAAATGGAGAGGCCCAATTATCTTCGTAGATTTATTATTAGATTTTTCTATTCCAAAAACGTTAATACTAATATTATTTAAGCGTTCAAATTTTATAATATCTTTTAGTCTTACTGGAAAAGCAATACCCTTGAAATTTAGCAAGTTTTGTTTAGATAAATATGAGGAAACTCTGTCTGCATTTCTATTCACAGGATATAAAGCGGATAGAACAGCCCATAGAAAACATTGATAATCATTGTTTTTAATATTAACTACTGCTCGTTTACGTTTGATATCTATCGGTAGGTCTATGTATGAAGATCCTTTTAATGGGTTGAATTTGTTAATGTTTAGATCGACATATCTCATTTCTTTAAGACTCCAACCACTATCTTTCTTTTCAAAATTACTGATTTTGTTTGAAATTTCAGAACTTATATTTGAGTAAATATCATCAAATTCATCACCTAAACAGAACATGTAGTTAAAAGTTTGAAAGTCAAAGGAGTTTTCTAAATTTTTCGTTGCCTGAACAAAATCCCCATTTAAAATAAAATTAACTTTAACTGTGGTATTTTCTTTCAAGACTTTTTCCAGTAATGTTTGAACAGTGCTTCGAATTGAACCAAGAAATGATTCAGGAGTTTTAAAGTCGGTATCAGTTGTAGCAGAGTTAGAGAATACTCTGTATGTTACTAATCTCTGACCGAACGCTTTTTCTATTAACTGAACATTATTTAAGTTCGGTATCAACGTGAAAACATTATTTTTATGCCTGTTACTCTTAAGATGATTGGTAAAGTACCTTTTGTTAACAAATATTTCACAAGTTGGACATTTAATGCTATTTAAGTTTGCAGAACTTACAGATGGCTCTGTTTCTGGGTTCGGTGGTGCAGTTGTTGCCTTCTCAGATGATGTAGACTTATGTGCGTATAAACGCTTCCTTGAATATTGAGGATTTCCATGTTCTGTGGCATTTCTTTTGACTGCTTCTCCAACTTGTCTCACTCCTGCTCCAAACTGATCCGTACTGGAATGAAGTACACCAATAAACATATAAAATTTAAATAATATTCCGTGTTACGTTTTAAGTTGATGTTAATAAATATTCAACTTACATAAACTATTTATTTTCAGACTTTTTGCATAAAATACAATAAGCTTCCATCGGGAATACTCCATCAATTTCATCATATACATCATCAAATACAGAACACGTTTGAAAATGTCCACTACAAGGAGTAAAATAGGGTTTTATATCAGGATCCTGTAACATCCACCCTGGAAGTCTATCACTGATATACCACAAACGTATGAATTTATGCATCTTATCGATCAAAAACTGTTTTGTAAATGAACTAATATCATCACTGGTTAAGAATTCCATAGTAACTTTTATATATTCACTGCGTACTCGTGACTGAATAAAACGTTCTAGATGTCCGTATATTTATATACAAAATCAACCCCTCCATAAAAGTCAAGTTTAAACAAGATAGATCACTCACATCTCTGCATGGTCCTTTTCAATTTTTTTACATAGGTGCAAAAAGTTGTCTTCAATTTCTTCACATATCGCGACCATTTCTTCGTCGTATACAGAGTTGTCAAGCTCAGCCATTGTGTTTCGTTGCGCTTAGTATGAACGCTTGTAGCGAATGACTGATCTCTTTATAATTTGTTTGCGAGGCGAGAGCGGCAGTGGGGGTTGTATTTTTTTAAAAGGTTTTTGTAAGTAAAGTTATATTATGGGTTTGATTTGTGATGAGTTAGAGAACGTTCTATTGTTTCTTACTGTCTCTATCAATGAAATATTTTTTACAGTCTTCCTTGCAGGCGATCTGCTTTGTAATGTTGTATATTATATCTCGTGTGTTCTGATAATGTTTATCAGTATTGGATTGTATGTAGTACTTCAATCGCAAGTCTGCATGTTTCCAATAGTCTACAGGCGAAACCTCTTTCAGATTCTTCATGTCATAAATTTCTATTTTCATGAGGTATGAAGCATTCGCTCCGTCATTATCATTGGAAGAAATAAATGATACACCTCCATCACACGCTTGAGCCACACATGAAGACGGAATGGTTTTTTTCTTTTTCTTAGGCTTTTCAAAGAATATGTCGATATTGTTACCAGCTCTTTTCGTTGCGATTTTTTTATTTTTCAATATGCAAGAATTGCTTGCATTTTCGTCATCGCTTAAGTTAATAGGATAATAATAGTTTTTTACATTGAATTCATCGAGATTCGGTGAGATCTGAAAAAAAAAAATTAGAAATAAGTAAATATAATCACTAGTGTCATCAAAATTATTCATATACAGTAAGATCCTTTATTATTATTAAAATCTAATACATTAATATTATTTTTATTGCAGAATGAATCTATAGATTTTTGTGACCGTTATAGGTTAGGTTAGGTTAGAAACATAAGATTTTAATCATAAAAAATATTAATCTTGGTCTTATTAATTTAACTTTACTAGTAACAAAGATATCGTTGTAACACGTATTCTTGTCACTTGGTCAACAGGGATTAAAATTTAATACGAATATTCATATATATCATGAAATTATACTATATAAGTACGTAATCTTACCTCCATGATTAATAATTGCCTAGTTACTGCCTTCACTTGAACACTACGTCAGCCTGGATACTAGCCGCGTGGTATTAAAATATCTTGTGATATACATGATGCATGTGATCCTTTTATATCTGCTTTTTGAGATCGTGTCTGAACGTGTCGCCACAAAATACAACGTTTAGGTTGGATAAAAGGATATTATAAAAAAGGAGCGGATGTTCGATGCCCATTATTTCCATTGATTTATTAAGGTCTATTATAATAAATTATGATATACATGGTGCCATGTGATCCTTTTACATCTGCTTTTTGCGAGATCGTGTCTAAACTTGTCGCCACAGAATACAACGTTTAGGCTGGATAAAAGAATATTATAAGGAAGAGGGTGGATGGTCGATGCCCATTATTTCCATTGATTTATTAGGGTCTACTATAATAAATTACTACGACCCTGTCTAATTTAAAATATTATTTTATGATACACTTTCTTTGAAATAGCAGCAAAAAGTCAAAGCGTTTCTTCGAAAAAATAAAACTTTTGAGTTATTTGTACGAGACTTTTTTTTATTTATATTTTCATATTGAATTTATATCTGACACACATCCTATTCAATTATTATCAGTTTGATATCAAATTAATGATAAAATCAAAATTGAACGATTAATGTTATTTATTAAGAAAAATCTTAGATTGGAAACCTAATCAAGTTTGATAAAACCAAGCCAATGAGCCAGAATCGGCCATTAAATATCAGACATTCATACTGTAATTAGAATTCAGTTAATTTGAATCATTAATGTAGGAAAGGAAAGTCGTGGATCAAATGGAAAATCCAATTGGTCAAGGAGTCCGATAAGTTAATCTAATAAAATACGAGAAAAAACGATTCGTTACGAGGGTAAGTAAGAAATTCCTATTGCAACCCAGGATCCAATTGGAAAATCCGAAGAGACCTCTGACGGTCAATTGGAATTTAGTCTGATTGGAATCTGCTTTGGCGAGCTTTTTTTAGAATCCGCTAAGTTAGCCTATTTCAAGGATTTCAAGGTGCTGGGAGTGAGTTAGAACCGGCTATTCCCTACTACTACAATGACACATTGAGACAATGACGTTAGTTGACTGACATGGTGGTCTATGGAAATGTCTTAATACTTATTAGTGAATAATATTTCACATTTAATCATGAGATAGAAATTATTCAACATCACGTGAAATCGTGTTCAAGCGTAAATCGTAGAAAACCGGAATGTACTAGGAATAGCATAGATTGCTTTACCTTTTTTATGATAAATGTTAGATTCGAATGTTTAATTTATTCGGTAACATACGGCAAAAATTTAAAATACTAAAGATATTTTACATTAAGAAAAAACTATTTTGTTGAAAAACTCAAAAAATTCAACCATGCACGTACACTACGTTTCTAGGAAAACGATTAAAATTATCTTTCAGCATTTATTCCAAACGCTGAAAAAAGGCCTAATTCCAAACACTTTTATAACCGACTTTGGACCGCTTGTAATGTCAAACTTTTCAGAATAATCAGTAAATTAATTATTTATACAACGGATATGTAAAATATGACTCAACATAATTTTAACTTGCAAATAGTTTCATTTAACATTGTTATAGTCATTGCTTAATTTAGAGTGAATTTATTATGATTTGGACTTCTTTTCTAATATAGGCGTAAAAGTGTATCATTGGTTATCTTATATATGTTTTTGTTGAGCAATAAAGTGTATTTGTATTGTATTATTTTCCCAATTAATCTGTCAGCAATAACATCTTTTGAAGTCGTGCATCAACGTTGTGACTTAGGACCGCTTAAAATAGCGACGCGTTCAGATGTATCAATACAATAAATTATTATTTCCATTCCCATAGCAGATACGTGCATCAATGCCAGTGGTACTCAATTACCAGATGTAATTGCAGCTGCCAGAGTATCTGGAGTATTCCTCGTAAGTTATTTGGTGTGAAATGAAAACAATTTGACTTGCGAAAGATTTATGGGCGAGGATAATGATGTTCTAGGTAGTCCGAGGTAATTGTTTAAGGGTAGTCGCTCACTTGGCTATGTAGGACCGGATACGTGGAAACACGTTATGATGACAGAATTATGAACCGAATTACTTAAGGTTTACTGGTTTATATACAGGATAAGCACGGGTGAGTGTTCTTAGAAAAAACTAATGTGTGTAATTTATATGTAACGGTTAAATGGTGGTTTTTTGAATAAAATTGTATTTGTTTGACTGACATAAGATTTCCCATGATGATAAATAAGGAATAAATGTGCCAAATTTCATCGATATTGGTTCAGCGGATTCACTGTGAAAGAGTAACAAACATACATTATGGATGTATCCCAAACTTTTGCATTTATAAGATTAGTAGGGGTAGAGTAACAAGAATAAAATGATCTAAACTTGCACTCAAATAAGTAATTTTATAGAGATATAAAGAATAAATGTAAAGCTTATGTTATAAGTTAGGTATAGTTATAAGAACTATATTATGAACAGAGCAGGCGCCGTGTTGCTACCTGTTCCCATTAAAGGCAATTTACCGAACCAGTTGACGATCCAAAAGGTACTTGTATTCAAATTTACTTAGATTGGGAACCACATTGTGCCTTAAGCACCGATGTCCATGTGGAAAAGAGGTAGACACTTTTGGCATTCATGGGCTTTCATGCCACAGGAGCTCTGGTAGGCTTTTCCGTCATGGTTCTCTTAATGATACCATCAAAAGAGCTCTTGCCACCATCGACATTCTTGCTCTTCTCGAGCCTTCCGGGATATGTCGGGATGATGGCAAGAGACCAGACGGCTTGACGCTGATTCCTTGGGAACGGGGACGGGCCCTAATGTGGGACGCAACATGCGTTGATACGTTAGCCTCGTCCCATATCAGGGAAACAGCGTCAAGACCTGGAGCTGCGGCGGAAATGGCCGAATCCGGCAAACGGCGGAAGTATGCATCTCTCATCGAGAGTTATATATTTGTGCCGTTTGCAGTCGAGACCCTAGGGCCATGGAGGCAAAGTGCATTTTATCCGTTTTAACACCTCGGTTTATTGCCTCTTCAGGTGACAAGAGGGCTGGCTCCTTTTTCGCACAAAGAATCAGCTTATCGATTCAGCGCGGAAACGCTGCTAGCATTCTTGGGACCATACCACGTGGGCATGATTTGTATAGTCCTAGCGTGTAAGTAATTTAAGATAGATATAACTTGTACATTTTTGCTGTAAAAAAAAAAAAGAAATTTACTTGAATTATGAACATGTTAAATTTAAAATTTGAAACATCGTATATGTAACGTACCAGTTCGTAATGTCAAGCGCTGTTCTTTTCTCCCTATATCAAAGGAGAGAAGGCGTCTATTTTGCAGTGATATCTAACATTTAATTGCTTCTTTATTTTTGTACCTGGTACAAATTTGGACTGAACTACTATCCTGTGTAGTGGACGAATTCTTTACTTAACCGCAAAGTTGATAACCCTTATTGAGGCGAACGTGCGTTTCTGTCAAAATAAAAGGTATAACGTTCATTTTGCGTTGCATCATATCATTTACCGGTAAGCACGTGCGAGTCGAAATCAAAAATTATTTAAAAATACATTAAGAAAAATTTATGTTCGCAAAAAGTCATTTCATGGTTATTTTATTGGATGTGGTATTAATGTTTTTGTTTACTTTTTCATTATGTTATGATTACGTTTTGAGACTCTCCTATATTAAATTGTTCGTTGCGAAGTGGTTGATTCTATTTAAATTCTTAATCCGTTTTAATATAATTAATTTAATAGCTGTTAATCATATTACCACCGTGTGGTATCCGGCTGAGTAGAATAGACCACCCTCATTTCTTACCGAAATTCGACTAAGGTAGTTAGGTAAGGTAGTAAAGTAGTTTCCCTTTTACTTTAATAAATGTTCTTTTAACGCCTCGAGCGTTATAAACGTTAATTATTGGTGGTACATATCAAAGTCAGGTTACTAGTATTCTTAGAGACATCAGAAAACTGCAAATTAACAGTGCACTTTGCACATGTAGTAGTTTGAAGTATCAACGTTTTAGCAGATGCAAACATATCCTTAAGGCACTTGTCATTTAAAGGTGTATATTTAGTGGTAAAAAATGTTTTTAATTGCTAACGCTTGAGGCGTACACGCTTTTCTAAAATATAGTGAATATATAATTCTAAGCTCAAGGCCTAACTGGTTTTAAATAGAAATAATCGTACGTTACAATTTAGATACGTTAAGTTGTTAATATTATCGGTTTGTAATTTAAAAGGAAATTAAGCGGCTAATCCATAAATAAATATGGACGCCGTGTATCCGGCTGAGTAGAATAGATCAGCCTCATTTCTTAATGAGGTATCGTGAAAGGCGAATAAGGTAAGTTGACCCGCTGTGTGGTATCTGGTTGAGTAGAATAGACCAATCTCATTTCTTACCGAGGTGTCATAAAAGGCGACTAAGGAAAGTTGACCTGCGGTGTGGTATCCGGTCGAGTAGAATAGACCACACTCTTTCATACAGAGGTGTCGTAAAATACGACTAAGGTAAGTTGACGTCACGTAGGCGGCCGGTCGTAAGATACGAAGCCTAATCATGTGATAACATGTTGTGGCGAAATCACTTAGAGCGGAATAAGGGCAGGAGGATGATTATCTATAAGTAAATGTGGCCGTTTAAAAATCTCTTTATCAATTCCATATATTATATAAAAACTGTGAACGTTTTTGCGAAACTGAAAAGAAAAAAAATTAAGTATAGGAACTTAAAAATATACCTATAATAAAATAGGTAGGTATTTATGAATATATAGAAAATACAAAAAAAGGAAAAATAATAATCCAACATTTTTTTCTAAACTCATTAAAAAAGTAAATTTATTTCTTTAAAGTATATAGTAAATAGCGTAAGTTGAGATGAATTATAATAAAACAATTATTGTATAATGTGAAATCGGACTTGTTAATAAATATTAATAGAACGATTGAAGCTCAGGATTCTGGTCTTATTTATTGCAACTTATTATCATAAAGGGTGCCCTTCAAGTGAATATCTTATGATTAAAGTTCTGACATATTGAAAGCGCGCTTTATCACTTTACGCGTCCGTCGGGATGATTGGCAAATAGAGATACGTAACGGATAGACAATTTTCTATTCAACGATAATTTTGAAATTTATTATAGTAGAATACAGTAATAAGTTATATATCTCTTTCATATTCGACGATTGGAAACAGATAAAAGTAGCTTCTTTATTGTTAAAAATACATTAAAATGTTTCGGAACGATAATTTGTAATATTGGCAGAATTGCATTAAAAGGTCTCTTTCTTTCTACGCCACGCACTGACTGCATGTTTTATTTTTTCTCCTCAAGTATTTTTTCCGTTTTCCCCCTTTTTTCCCTGCTTTCTTCAAGGGGCTCCGAGCCGGACACGTACCAGTTACCTATAGATATGTTAAAGACACATATATATGTTTCTGGACGATAATTTTTAATATTGGCAACATTTTATTAAAAGGCTGCATTACTTTCTACACCACGCACAGAGCGCACGACTGCTATATCACTCCAAGTATTTGATTCGATTTTCCCCCCTTTTTTCGTTGTTTTTTTTTATGCTGCTCCGAGCCGGACACGAACCAGCAACCTATGATTATGTTAAAGACACCTAAAAATGTTTCTACATGATTATTTGTATTATTGGCAACACTGCATTAAAAGGCTCCTACCTACGCCACGCACCGAGCGCACGACTTTTATTTCATTTAATGTATTTTTTCCATTTTCCCACCTTTTTTCGTTGTTTTCTTCATAGCCCTCCGTGCCGGATATGAACCAGCAACCAATTGATATGACAAAGACACATAAAAACGTTTTTGAACGATAATTTTTAATAATGGCAACACTGCATTAAAAAACTGCATTATTTTTTACGCTACGCACCCAGCGCACGCCTGCTATTTCACTTGAAGTATATTTTCCATTTTTCCCCCTTGTTTCGCTGTTTTCTTTATGGTCCTCAGAGCCGGACAAGAACCAGCAACCTATGGATATGTTACATAGTTATGTTAATGAGAATTATGTTAAAGACAAATAGAAATTTATGGTTCTGGACGAATATTGTAATATGAAATTTGTAATATCGGCTACACTGCATTAAAATGCCTCTTCTTTTCTACATCACGCACCGAGCGCGCGAGTTTTATTTCACTCCAAGTATTTTTCCAATTTCTTCCCTTTTTTCACTGTTTTCTTCATTAAATTTTTAATTATTGAATCAAATCAATACTCAAAGTAGGGTTAGTCACTTTGTTATTTTGTACAGACTAGTCTCTTTTCATGTGAGATATTGGTAATTTTACCGGTAATTGTCATGAGCTAGCAGAAGTTGGATTAGAAATAAGTTGGAATGGAATTACCAGAAGCCCCCCCTCCCCCTCAGATCCCACTTCCATATTTTCTATTCAATTACTAAACAACTAAAGTATGCTGCACTTCACTTATGTATCGTCGAATATGCAGTTAACTTATATCGCAATATCACTCATATGACTTTATAGGACAAGAAATAGTATGGTATTTTAGCCACTTAAATTCGGTGTAGACTGTACACGTTACTGACATTTAATGATCTGTTAACCTCCATTCAGAGCTGCCAACTTCAAACAAATGGTATCTGCTGATCAGAATAGAAAGTTACGATAAAACTGTGCGAACCTCTGAACTCTGACACCTAGCTAATACAAAGCACTAGTAAATGTTCCTGGGTCTATCTAGCCCTATCATTGACCAAGGGGTCAGGTGTAATGGTATATTAATGAATACTTGCACACAAATCTCGAGCTAGATGGGGGTAATTTATTTTCAGATAAGTACTTATGGGCTTAGCGGAATTTCTCTAGAAATTGTTTGATTCCGCATTGTATATTTCACCTGTCATTGAATGGACAGTAAATTTATCGTTTATTCATTCGCCAATTGAATAAATTTGTATGGAAAGCTTCACCGGTAATTAATACTTTATGAATTGAATAAATTTCTGGTAACACATCTTCTAAGTTTTTAAGGAGGTATGGTATAATTGTTCTCTTGATTACATTTACTTATACTATTATATTATAGCTATTATTAATTAACTAGCTTTTACCCGCGACTTGGTTCGCGTGGAGTGTTGTCATGTGATAGGTCAATAATAGATGACGCTTTTCAATGTCATCCTATTCCTATAATAAATATGATTTCTATAGCCTATATGTTATTCTGGTGTATAAGGAATAATTGTGCCAATTTTCATCGATATTGGTTAAGCGGATTTGCCGTGAATGAATAACGAACATGTACCCATACTCACAAACCTTTGCATTTATAATATTAGTAGGAAGGATAGGATTTTATTAAAAGTCGACTTAACTGATAAAATACCCTGAATTACGTAATATATTGTTTCAGAATGATTTTTATAATCTCATATATTTTCGCCCAGCATATAAGTTTTAATCGTACCAAATTTCATCAATATTGGTCCAGACGTTGAGCTGTGAATGTGTGATAGAAAGCTAGACATTAAGACAAGAATAAAGATACACTTTCACATTTATATTATTATGCATATAATAAAATATTGAAGCATAATTCTGTTTAGAATGTATCGTACTAGACTTTATCTGCCTGATGATAAAAGATTATGTTAAATCTTTAGGATTGGCTAAAGCTTAGCCATCAGTATGATTTTTAAGAGTATTCTATTTTTTATAAACGTCTCGCACTTATTTCCTGTACATATATAAATTTGAATACCGCTCTCGACCGTTAAAATATAGATTTTTAAAAAATATTTTTAAAATAAATTGATAAATGATACGTTCAAAGTATTAACAGTTTTACACGATCTTACAAATTTATTTACAGTCATTACAAGGTTGTAAAATATTTACGACTGGCGCATAAAAAGTTTGCAATCTGTGATAAGGTTTTACAGGATATTGACACTTATATTAAAACAATAATGATAAGATTGACCAATAGGGTCAGTTAAGTGTAAAAAAAAACAATGTAATAATAATGTTTTAAATATAGTTCGGCTACATTTTTTTACGAAGATAAAGTACAAAAAGTGTAATTGTAAATGTGACTATAAATTTTCACCATGCAGTATAGTAGTTTTTTATTCTTAGTATATTTACATTTGAATGAATAAAGAAACGAACTAATTTTTTATCGTACGTACGTATTTTTTATTTACACTTAATAAAATAAAATAAAATAAAAATAAAATACTATATAACAGGGCTTCTTAAACTTTTTTATATAGCGACCCCCTTCAAGCTTAGGAAATTTTAAACGACCCCCTCCTCCATATAAATATTTTTCAAAAAATAGTTATAATAAAACTACAATAGTATTTTGTATGATTTTTATTTGTACGTAGTGTGTATACTAATTTTAAAATTTTAATTACTAATTTTGTAGTTGTATCAATAATGATTGAAAAGTATCAGATCTTTGCGACGCCCCTTTGAGTAGTCTCGCGACTCCCCCGGGGTTCGCGACCCACAGTTTAAGAAGCCCTGCTATATAATATATACTATATAAACTATATACTAAACATGTGACAACATGTTTATTGACATTGATTTGTTCAACATATCTTTCAATAAGTTAAGGTGTCATACGAAGAGTTTCTGGCCTGTCCCTTTGTAAGTTTATATATTTTTTTATTAACATGTAATTTAACTTCTTATCTGCATGTATGTTCTATTTATTCTTTAATTTTTTTCTTTCTTGTGACGACTTTATTGGTTTATGTTTTTTGGTTTTGTTTCTCTTATAATTATGTAGTATCTGGTGGACCGAGCCTTGCCTCAGTAATTTTTTACAAAATAAAAAAAAGAAACTTAAAAAAAAATATATGTAGTTGGGATCGATCCTAGGTATTTACATTTCTCGAGAATGTCCGGTCCCCGAATAAATTACGCTGACTTGACAGTTAATGGCAAAAATTCAAATTAAAGATTGTATAACTGTTTGTCTTCTTAATAGAAATCATCATCATCTTCATCATCTTCCTGCCCTTATCCCACTCTAAGTGGGGTCGGCACAACATGTTATAAACATGTTGTAACATGATTTGGCTACGTATTTTACAACCGGCCGCCTGCCTGTCGTCAACTTATCTTAGTCGTATTTTACGACACCTCGATAAGAGAGAGGGTGGTCTATTCTACTTAACCGGATACCACGCGGTGAGTCAACTTACCTTAGTTGCCTTTTACGACACCTCGGTAAGACATGAGGGTGGTCTATTCTACTCAGCCGGATACCACACGGCGGGTCGACTTACCTTAGTCGCCTTTTACGACACCTCGGTAAGAAAAGAGGGTGGTACTATTCTATTCAGCCGGGCACGGCACTGTCTTCTTAATAGAAATAAATAAATAAAAATAAATATTATATTGTACCGACCCCACTTAGGGCAGAAAGAAGAAGACAGTCTAAATTAAAAAAAATGTAATATGGTCAATTATTTAGAAGCGCGGTTAGCGAAGATTTGAAATGAAGCAAAACAGTGCAAAATTATTGGTTGTACCTAACGTTCGATATTCTAGAATGCATGATTTGCTTCCTGAAGGTTCCGTTATATGCTGTTTGAACCATTATTTTGCATTCGTTTCGCTGTTAAATTATTGTTCACTGACCAAAGTACTTACTTCGGAAGACAAAATCTTATCTACTGTAGTTAATATTGTGACTGCTTTGTTGATAAAATGTATGGAAAACTACAATAGTTTCGCCTAAAACCGATTTTTAGTTTTACCGAATTAATGAGTTTTCTATTATTTATAACCAGTATCTGTTCTAATATTAAATCAGGGAGACCAATACGATAAGAGTCATCCTCCTTTTGCCCTTATCCCACTCTAAGTGGGGTCGGCGCAACATGTGATAAATATGCTGTCACATGATTTGGCTGCGTTTTTACGGCCGGCCGCCTGCCTGACGTAAACTTATCTTAGTCGTATTTTACGATTCTACTAAACCGGATACCACACGTTGGGTCAACTTACCTTAGTCGCCTTTAACGATACCACTACTGCTGTTTGAGAAAGCTGTTCCTGTCAAGAAGAGCCAGCAGAAATGTGTGTTGGTATTTTCTAATTTGTGCGGCTACCAGCCATGCATGTATAAAGCATTAGAATGGATTATGCTCGATTAGATAGATATTATTTACAAACGTGGATTACAGTAAAATAATTGAATCGTTACCTAACTTTGAAAAAGACTATGTGACATTAGAAGGATTTTTTACGTGAAATACATCACTACATATTATAAAACAAAGTCCATATTTCCGTATGTACGCATAAAACTTTAAAACTACGCAACCGATTTTGATGCGGTTTTTTTTAATAGATAGAGTGATTCCAGAGGAAGGTTTGTACGTATAATAACATTCAATACGAAGTAGAGAAATACTGTAATTTTTGAGGTTTCTGTAAATAATTACATTTTTTTCCGCTTACATTGCAAACGCAGGCTAAACCCTACGAGATTTATCAAAATGATGTACTAAGTATTTGTACACCTTAAAAAGGTCTACAGAAAAGTCCGCGATGGTATATATCTATCTCTTATGGATAACCCACAATAGCAGTTTTTTTCATTTACTTTTTACGAAAAATGATGCCTTATGTTCAAAGCAATTTTTATACAATACAGCATTAATCCTTATCCAATTGAGTACCTTAAATAAATTGTTGATTTAATATAGATCAATATGGCCGTTTACAGCATGCAATTTAAGTGAACATTTTCGGAGATATTACAGATTTAAAATGCCGTGAGGACGCCGCGCTTCACCCTATAGCACTTCGAATCTTTTAGAGTTTGTTTAAAGACATTCTGTAATTAATTGTAAAAATAAAATACATAGGTAAAATGTAAAAGTAAATAAGTAAAATTGTACTATATGAGTTTAGATATTCCAAAGATAGCAGGAAATCGTCTTGGTATAGGGAGAGGAAATTGTTTTTCTCCAAATTTAACGCTTGCGGGCCACGGGCAGTAATGAATAAATCAAAACTACTGGATCGATTTTAATCATTTTTTTTACACTGACTGACATGGGATATATATTTTATACCCGTGCGAAGCAAGGGCAGGCCGCTAGTATAAGTATAACAATCAAATCAAATTTATTTAACATTACCAAGAACTGGCTCCCTTCCTAGATTTTTTATAATCTGTGTGAAGGAGAACCAGCCCTCACCCTTTCATATTAACAATAATTATATTATAACGGAAGGAAAATGAGGCAAGCGGAAGTTGTAGCATAGGGACATGTGCTTGCGGGCGAAGAGATGTGGTGCGGAGAGGAGTGGAGCGGTGCGGAGAGTGGTAGAGCCATTATTGCATAAGTGTAAAGGGAAAATGTCGTTGTTATAATATCACAAAATTCTACTATTCAAAAGACGACATTATTGCGTCTCGGCTTTTTGGTACGTGAGAGAATCGGCTTACGGTTGGAGACTTATAAAAATGTGGGCAGTAAAAATGCTTGCCAAATTCGGAGATAAAAATAAATTCTAATCCAACCACAACACCCTAAATCTGTATCCGGTATGTATTTTATTTTCTCTTTCCCAATACTTTTATGTTTTGGTAATGCAATAACGCTTATAAAAAATCAGCGTATTGTATAAAAGTTTATAGCTTTATCGAACTGAAAGTCAAAACATTTTTATTGGTATTCCAATAAATATATGTCAAATCTCGTTCGCATGGTTAGGGTTGACAGACATAAAAATCTTTATAGATGTATAGTTTAGTTTCACTATCACAAAATCGAAATGCTTGAACAAGTTTAGTGCTTGTATATTGTGGTGGAGGTTTATGCATGTGTTTTTACGAATCCTGCATGTATCAGGTGTGAAAACGAATTGTCCACTCCAACATTTAACATTATATACATTTTCTATTTTACTTCATTGCAGATTATAGCAAAATAATTAGTTTCTTTTTTTTAAAAGTAATAATTTGAATTTGAATTTCATGTTTCATCTCCTTCAATTTAGGTTATTTTATATAATAAATCGTCCTTAATGATAGGAGTAGAGATACCATTGGTCTGTGAACTTTTAAAGTTTATTACAATAGTTATGCCATGCCGTATAGTCTATGGTTTTATATATTGTTTTAAAGTAACAATCATGTTATTGTGCAGTCACGGCGCCAAACGGTTCAGCTCAATCGGTTCCGGAACGATAGACCGCAAGATGTCGCTGTAACGACTGTCATCTCGTTTGACATTTACTTTTCGCGCCGCCCTCTTCTATAACCTAAAACTATGTTCCGTTACTTTCAAACACTGGGTTGCTTGTTGTACTATATATAAGGTCGAAATCAGAACTGATTGTACTTCGTAATCACGGTCAACACCTAACAAGGGTACAGCACACGAAAGTTCGTGCTGTAAAATACCAATTTACTTTAACAATATAGCGATTTACTTCCAACATTTCGTTGCCTTTTAAGGGGCGTACATTCAGGGCAGGCGGATAATGCTCGGAGGTAAATAAAATATAAATAAATGGGTCTCGATCGGGCTTGTTAAGTGCTTATTTGCCCACTTATAATTTTAGTATCGCATGATCCCAAATATCGTTGCGGAGCGAAAGTATTTTGTCGTGATACATTTTTTTTATAACTAATAATTTTTATTTTACAACGTCATATTTGGAATCGATTTTATATATGTTTATGTCCAAAATATATTTTTCTGTATAATCTCATCTTACGCTCAGTTCGAAAGCCCTAAAGTTATGTTGGTAACGCGTGTTTGAATGAGAATGCAACTAAAGTTGGTACCTTTGGAGAAAGCTTTGGCTTGACTCTGTGAACTCGGATAATATGAGAGTTCGCGAACTCCTCAATGATTTTGCTTAAGACTGGATAGAAGATAATAAGAGATAGATTAAATAAATTCAGGACAATTTGAAATAATGTTAGAAAGAAGAAGGCATTTATCATATGTACACATTTGCAATTTTTACCAATTTTTTCAGTTGGTTGCATGTTTTTTCGTTTTTAAACTGTGCCGCTATATAATAGTAGCTCACACGGCTAATATATTCGTGTGATACCTATGGTTTTTTCTTTATCTCGTTATATTATACTTTATCGTGGGTCACAATATATTATTAGCGCCGACTTTTATGGAGATACGCTGAGCTGTACACCCATTCCGTATGGTGTTACAGTTATGTCGAATTAGTATAACTTTGTAAGACTATATCTGAATAAATGATTATTATATTCATGATTATGATTTGTTTTTCTATACTATACACTGTCCATTATATTAACCATCTTTTGACAGATTGACGATAGTGATGTCCTAAAGATTCTCGTATGCGATACCATTCCGATTATAGTACCTACTATCATTAATCGAATTACGTACCTAAGTAATTCGATTAATGATAACCTACGTAAACTAGATTACTACTTGAGAAAAGAAATTCCAACTTTGAGAAAACTTATTGTTTCTTTGAAAAGAAGTGGTCTATTTCATGGTGAAAAATCTTCTTTGGTCAAAGTTTTGAACACAATTGGCTTTTCATATAAAAAGTTAAATAAAAGAAAATTATTAATGGAACGCACAGATATAGCTATAGCACGTTGTGATTTTTTAAGAGAGGCAAAGAAAATACAAGATTGGGCAAATATTGTTTTCACGGATGAAACATGGCTCAACGCTAACCACACACTATCTCGTTTCTGGACTGATGATACTGCTGATTCCACTTCCTCAGTACCAATGGGAAAAGGTGAGCGCCTAATCATTTGCCATGCAGGTACAGCAAAAGGATTTGTACAAGACGCACTGTTGGCATTTAAATCGAAGAAATCAAATGACTACCACGAAGAGATGAATGCAAATGTGTATGAAGAGTGGTTCAAAAAAATGCTCATTTCATTGGAAGAACCATCAATAATTTTTATTGATAATGCGCCCTACCACTCCCGTCAAATTGACAAAATGCCAACACAGGCTAATAAAAAGCATGAAATAATTAATTGGCTTCGGGACAATGGAGAAAATGTGGACGACTCAATGTTAAAAGTTGAATTAATAAAAATATTAAAAACCAAAAAGAGAGCAAAACGCTATGTAATCAATGAAATGGCAGCAGAATATGGCCATACTGTTCTTCGGATTCCTCCATACCACTGCCAGTACAACGCAATAGAACTTATATGGGCACAAGTAAAAGGGCATGCTGCGAGATGCAATACAAGCCCCCCATTCACAGCGAATAAAATGTTGCAATTGCTAAAAAATGCTTGCACCCACGTAACGGCCGAGAACTGGGCAAGTGTGGTGGAAAGAACTAAAAGAGTAATATTCTCTGATTGGGAACGTGATATTGCGTTTGATAATATATTATCTACACAAGAGCTAATAATAACTGCTACTGAAGACTCCTCATCGGAGGAGTCTAGTGTTGATTATCATTCCGACGACTCGTGCTAATAAAATAAATTAAAATATCCTGATTGTTTTATTTGTATTCATGTATTAACTAAGAAGAAAGTAAAACTTTATATAATGTTATTAAATGTCTTTTAATACTCGTAACATCGATTTCTACCGATTATTTTTAATCTGTGGCATAATCGTAGTAACCCATTATGTGTGACATCACTAAGTGGGCGGTACCCATCCATAAAGTACACATATTATTTGTATGATATTTGTACGTAAGCAATACAAAACTTAATGAGCGTGAGCTGTCAAAAGACTGATAATATGATGGACGCAGTATAATATTATAAAGAGCAAAAATTTGTATGTATGTTTATACGCAAAATCTTATGGTCTAATTTCAATAATTCTTTCACCATATATTTCAATATAGGCATATACATTTAAAAAATAGGGATCCGAAATAAAAATTTAATAAGGTGTAAAAAATTAGTCATAAAATACTGTCTTCGCATGCGCTGCGGAAACTATTGATGATATATGTATTTAACAAAAATAAATCAATGGTCTGACTTAGTAGACTTTCCACTGCCATGAGATCGGTATGTAAGCGAGTGAAATCGCGGAATATTACTAGTCTTGTAATAAAAAGATTCCACGTTTAAAATGTTGAGACTCAAAATAAACTATAGTGCTCACAATATAACGCGATAGATTTTACGACAAAAGGTCTGCGTGACGCCCACGAAAATCCTAAACGAGATTTTAATATGAGTCACTACAACCAGGTACAAAACATTGATAGTTTATAAAATAATATAAACTAGCTGTGCCAGCAGTTTCGCCCGCGTGAATATCAGTGTCAGTTTGTTTTCCGAATTTAAATTTTTAACATGAAAGCAGTTATTGCGAGTTAACCATAAGAGATACAGACATGCTTTTGTGGACTTTTTTGTAATATTTTTGTAGATCTACAAATCTCTAGTACATCGCTTTAGTATATCTCTGTTGGATTACGTGGTGCACGCAACTAAAGCTCCCAGCAGTCAAGTTTTTTTTGTAACTGCGCGACCATTTCAAAAGATTTACATAAAACCGTAATATATTATATTTACTATTGACTTAATCCTTCCGGAAGAATTGCGCTACATTTTAGCAAAAATTGTGCAAAAATCTGTTCAGTAGATTGTGTGAAAATCGATCGTATATAGATAGACACAGAGCTTTTGTGGACTTTGTTTTATAATAAGACGATAGAAGCTTTAAAGTGTACGATGTTCGCTCAGGTAGTATCTTTGTAGATGCCCAATTCTCTGGTACATTACTTATATGCACCTCTGCTGGTTTATGCGACGCAAGCCAGTAAAGCTAGCAGCAGGTTTTTAACAAATATGCCACCTCTTTAACGCAATTGACATAAAACCGTAATGCAATACTAACCTAAACTTTACTGAAGAATCACACTACCTTATAGTAAAAAGCTTGCAAAAATACGTTCTGTAGATTTTAAGAAAATCGATCACATACAGACAGACAGTTTTTAGAGACTGATTTATAATAAATATATATAGTACAGGATTGCCAATATTAAACTTTGTAACCTAGAATTTAATTACTATATATAAAAAATGTCACTGTTTTGAACTTAGAGCAGGGGAGCCAACCTAAAACACGTTCACCTATACTTCTATAATTATATATAAATCTGAAGAGTTTGTTTGTTTCATTATTTGAACACGCTCATCTCAGGAACTACTGGACCGATTTGAAAAATTATTTTAGTGTAAGATAGTCCATTTATCGAGGAAGGCTATAGATTATATAACATCACGCTAAGACGAATAGGAGAGGACAAGCAATAAAAAATATTACGTATAATAGTAGGCTGCCATAGTATTATAACTCTATGGTTTTGAAAACTGTTCAGTATACAGAGTTACTGACGTTATCACATTCTGACACCTGTCAGTTGTCTATCAGTGAATAGACACTACTTTGTCAAACAAGTGCCACCGGTTTAAAGTTGCCTTGCATATAACTTTGCTTTCCAGCAATAATCCTTATATAGCTAATAGTTTATTCTATTACTAAGAAGCTTTTACTAATAGCGGAAATTTATAAAACTATTTTTCTCTAACACCCGTGGAAACATTCTGGGGTCCTGGAACTTGTGTAATTTTTTTCTAAATAGTATAATTAATTAATTAATTATTCAGCTTAGCGATTCAGCGCAGAAACGCTGCCAGCATTCTTGGGACCATTCTACGTGGGCTTGATTTGTATATTCCTAGCGTGTAAGTAATTTAAAATAGATATAATTTGTACATTTTTGCTGTAAATAAAAAAAAAGTATAATTTCAAAAACAGCAATAGTCAATTATGCATATACGTTTTTATGGACTACCGTGAACACCTGGTACGAGTCAAACCATCTACCAGCTATCACCGTTATGACCGAGTTTGATATTTACTAATTATAATGGTGTGAAGCATTTTCAGTGAGAACGGTAGCACTCCTCGGATGTATGTTACTTATTAATCTGTATTACAATAGTAGATTTTAAACTTTCGCGATTCATACTGATTATTAAATAAACATACGTTGACGAACAGAGCTCATGACCTGTGCGACCCTGAACACCTTGACGGTGAATTAGAACATATTCAGGAGATCCTTAAGAAGAACGGTTACACTAACGGAAAATTAAGAAGACAATGCACGCGGAAGCAAAGGCATCTTGAGGTGAACAGACAGCCGGCGTTTTTACCGTATGTTAAAGGCGTCACCGACAAAATCGGGACCATGCTTAGAAAGCTTTCGATAAAGACTGTTTTCACGCCTTTACATAAGGTAGCCAGGCTCCTACGTACGCCGAAAGATGTCATCCCCTACCAGACCCCAGGGGTATATAAGATTAACTGCAGTTGTGGTAGCGCATATATCGGCCAAACAAAACGTACCATTGCTGAGCGGGTCAAAGAACACATAGCTGCAGTTAAAAATAACCAGCCAACGAAGTCAGCGATCGCAGACCATCTGCTTAATTCGGGGAGCAATCACTGGATTGAGCTTCATGATCCCAAAGTCCTGTCAACTGATGCCCACTATTATGCAAGAGTGGCGCGTGAAGCTGTTGAGATCAAAAAGCATCGCACATTCAACAGAGAAGAGGGCTTCAGATTGTCAACGACTTGGGATCCCGTGATCAATAAATATAACTCGCGAAAGAAATCGTTGCAAGCTATATCGCGTGCGGATAATATCAGTGTGGTGTGCAACAGACTTTATATGGATTGTGCGGTTCCAGTGCGGGTAGATGAACAAAATAATGACTGTAGTACTCGGGAACGAAGATGCCGCGGCGCTCCAGTCAGTTCGTGACCACGGTGGATGCAACTCTGCCGAAACGTAGAACCTTATATTAAGGTAATCGATTATAACGCGATGTGACCCGTATGTTTATTTAATAATCTGTATTACAATAGTTGGTACACAGAACACAGAAAGGACAGAGCACAAACAGTACACGTATTCGTAGGTATGGGGTAGTAATAATAGAGTTATTAAACATGGAGTAGGGTAGTCATTGGTAGGCTTGAGAGATCGAGTTTCCAACAAATCATAAAAGGGAAAATAAGAGACCCATGTTCATCTTTGTCTTATCACACATAAAAAGTGAGACAAGTTGCCTCATTTCCCTATTCTTCGACGGACGCATTTAAGTTTGGCTCGTCTACAGATAGTTACTTTAACTGAATAATACACCTGTTTCTTCTTCTTGGTCACTACACTCTTGGCAGAGCGATCGTAGTCGTCAGTTGAGGGTCGGTGGCAAGCTTGACAATTCGAAGCCATTCTTTTCGGACAACTGCCTTCCTGTTACATTTCTGAACAGTGGTATCAAAGGCAGCCTTCACTTGGTTCATCCAACGCATCGGTAATCTGCCGCGTGGTCTTGTGCCTTCAATATTCCCCTGCACTTTTAGGCGTTTTACAAATACATATCCCCGACAAGACACGTGTTAAAAAAAAAAAAAATTAGAATACAACCTTATAGACACTGCCGAGTTCCCGAACGATGGACTCGTTAGTTTTGAATTCAGTACATACACAAAACAACTAACTAACTATTCAATATACGTGTATAAATAGAATCATAACACGATGTAACAGTCTCTCAAATCCGGCAAACCTCATCAATTCTCAACACGTTAACTATTCCAAGGATTACGGTATTCCACGTGTTTACAGAAACTAAAGATGTTTATTTACAAATGTGTACGGCTGACACTTGTTGAATCATAAAGTAGCGGTTCGTAAACAAGGAACAGCGATGCGTCATCGCATTGTTCAGTAATACACGCGGTATGCTTGACTCATTTGGGTGTTGGGAGGGCGCCAAGCGACAGAATCTGTTATCTCGCAATATCATGTCCAGCAGCTTCGGTCAATTTGCTACTAACATTTGAAATCTAAATTGAGCGTGATGATGAGGAAAGTTATACTTATCAGACGTATAACGAGGAAGCCCGTTCGTCGAACTAAGGCCTCTCGTCGACTGCGACTTTTTGTAGCGATACAGTAGCGATGCCGTCGCGCGTCTGTATCGATTCAGTCGAGAAGAGGTCGCAAGTTGTGTGCATATAACCACGATTAAGACGCGATACTGTCGAGTTTCTGTCCCAATGCAAACGCGATTCAGTAACGGCACAAAATACATGCAATTGCTACTGTTGCAAGATGGATTCCGTTGAGGCAACATTACAAATCACGTTGTGTTTTGTGCCGCTCTTTAAGCGACTTAAGCGTGAGCAATGAAATCAGCGTTACTACTGGATGCAACTATTTAAGAAAGACAGATTACTTGGTGGACATCATGTAACACAAATTAAAGTCCTAAAACATTGTCCTAATCAGAAGTTGTTATAGAATGTCATATTACGGTTGCGATGCAGCAGCGCGTTGGCATCGCTGGTGTAGCACGTTGCAAATGTGACTAATACGCGATACTTGTCGCACGATTAGCAAACGCGTTGTCGAGCTATTAGCAAACGCGATAGCATCGCTACAGTCGCAAACCGGTCGCCAGCTGTGTGCCCTTGCAAACATAAATACGATTCAGTCGCGACGGAAACGCGATACTATCCCGATACAAACGCAATTTAGTAAGATTTTGATTACCCATAATAAATGTTTTAGTGTGTAACGACTGTATTTTGCGCATTCGACGAACAACATCACTTACGACCTGTCTCTGTTGCACTGATGCTCGGTTCTCCACTCACGCGCCACTATCCCTTCGTTCTCTCGCCGATGTCATCCGACACAGTGGCGCGTTTGCATGGACATAGTCGTGATGCAAATGCGACGAACACGCGCGTTTATTAAACGCTGGACAGCATCGCTTGAAAATGTCGCCGTGTGTGAGGGGCCTAATAAGTACCTAGTTATTTAATTATTACCGCCACATGTTAACCGCCACGAATTAAGACTTTCCACGCATATATTTTCCAGAAATTCAAATTCAATATATTCTTTATTCAAGTAAACTTGTAAACAAGTATTTTTGAATCGCCAACTCGAGTTCACAAGTTTTGAGTGATAGTTTGTTCTAATTTTTATTACATTCAAGGTGATATAAAAAAGAATGTCATTAGTTGAAGGAAGAAAAATGAAAAACTAAGGAACGTGAAGATAATTGGAATTTGAGACGAGAAAGAAGAGTAGAATGAAATTTGGAAAAAAAGGATTAACAAAAGTTTTTCGTTTATGCTCTATAGGCTCTTGACACAAAATATTTGGCACAAATATTATTTTAAATAACAATCAAACGTATATATCCCACGCTTAGTATTAAACTGACCGAAGTCAAAATGCTTAATCGAGTAAGATACATCGTATTGCTTATTTCAATACATCACGCTACGAAATATTAAAAAAGTAGTTCTTACTCTTTCTTGTTATGGGTCTCTTTAACACTCACGATTTTGCGCTACGCGTTATTGCAATTTGCTATAAAACAACTTTTTACAATTCGGTCACTTTAACTAAGTATGCGATATGTCCATTTCGTAGTAAGACAGGTATCAATATGTGCATCGCACAAACAAATACACGTCTATTTCTACTAGAATGTATTTACATGAACGAAGTGAAGTTAAATATTGTATTTTCTTATCGCGTCGGCAATATTCAGACACTTGTAAACAAAATCTTTGAAGACAGCTTAACGGGAAACATGTTCGTCGGCTGATCCCGTCCACTTATCAGATACGCTTTTCTCGCATCAATCCTTTATTTGCAAACAACTTAACTATTGGCAATATGCTATTATATGTTCGTACGCATTTAATTCTTACGGTATAAGGTCTGATTTTGAAGGTGTACTTGAAAAGTATATGCAGAAAGGCTAGGTGAAGAAATGATCAGTAGAATTGTTGACGTTTCATATCATTGAAGCGATCTCAGCAAGTCTTGAATGTATATTTGCATCTAGTATCTGTTTAGCCATATACAGCTATTGCGGGATTATCTAGTAATAAATCAATGTATTCCTTTTCATTGAATCGAGTGATAAAAGCATGTTTTTATCATCCATCAAAGAGCTATAGGTTTTGTAACGGCGTCAGTGGCTGTCTGTATAAGATATCATTATTAATTAACTTTTATTTTCTGATTTTCATAGTTTAAATATTTATAAGTGATAAGTGCTGATCTTAACTCTCAGTTATTATTTGCATGTTGTATTAATTTTCTTGATTATTAATTCTTTCTTTTCCGTGTATTCTATTTTTTGTTTTAATTTAACGATAACATAAAATTGGTTAAATTGTATTTCTCAGTCGTCGTAACTTAATTTGTTAAGTTGTAAAGTTATCTCCTATAATTTAAACACTCCTTATTTGGAGTTGTTCAATGTATAATTTTAATAACAAGTGTCTATTTTGTTAGTGATCTATAAATAAACAAATGAAATAGGTATCGACTTCTATGCAATATATATATTTTTTTGGATTTTTAAAAGCTTCCAGTGTATGTAAGGTGGAATCTTGCAAATTAAAACTGACCGACTTGATGGTAGTCGATTGAGCTGAAATTTTAGTCTAGTTCAGTCTCCTTGACAATGTTTTGATAAGCATGACTTGATGCTGTTGCCAGGATTGGATCCAGGCGAGTGAACGACCCTAAACGGTTAACAGTGGGGACATGAATTTTTTACATACATACGACTATACATACGACTCAAACATCAAATAATATGGAAATACACAATGAATTTTATAATATGGTTTAATATATCGTTAGATTATAGGACTGTTATTTCAGTGTATAAGCAATAATTGTGCCAAATTTCATCGATATTGGTCCATAATCCACTGGATTCACTTGGATAATCCACTGATGATTCGCCGTGAAAGAGTAAAAAACATACATCCATACTCACAAACTTTTGCATTTATAATATTACATGAAGCATAGTCAAAGTGAAATTATTTTACACAAATGAAGATATATTTGATATATTACACGGATTATGAGAATAAATGTATTTATAATGAGTCAGTTATAAATAGAACCCATAAATATCTAACGGCTGTAGAATCGAATACCAAATAAGGTTTCGAAGGGTCGTAGGTTCGGCTTTGACCTCGTAGGCTATTGTCGTGAACGTTTCTGGAGATTAATGCTTAGCTGATAGAATGGATAATGCTGAAAGCTGGATAATGTCGAACGATAATGATTTAAGAGCGAAAACTATTAAAACAATTGTGTTTATAATAATTTTTATTTTCATAAATAAATGACGTTCTAAATGACTTTTATACAGAGTGGCACCTACCATACGATATGTATTTTAATTTCAGGTACCTAACTAATACCTACACCTTATCAGCCTACATAAAAAAATCAGTTAATTTAGTAAAGTAGATTAACCACAGGAATTATTTAACGTTTTGAATAAAAGATACTCGATATTAAAGGGTGAATGACCGTACCCCATTACATTCAACTTCGTATGTAATGCATAACCTAATATTCGTAATTATGGTAGCTTAGGTGTTACGGAAGAGTGAGGACTTCTGAAACAAGCTTTGTTAAGCTTAAAAGATGTCCTCAGCAATATATAATGCAAGGTGCAAGGTTAATCTTTTTATAAAATTATTTTAGCATATCAGATTTATATATTATATTATATTTACTAAAATCAAGATTATCATCTATATATACTAAAACGTGAAGCAAAATTTTGTAAATCTTTTTAGCGAATTACGCGAATGGAGGAATCTTAGATTTATCAATGCCAAAAAATCTAAATATTCTTTATTCAATTAAACTTGCTGTAGTTAGGGTTTCACTCCCTGACGCTAAAGATTCTGCGCTCAACCTCACCGATGCTTCGTTGTTCACCATTGAAGATAGCAGCATATTACCAATTAAAAAAAACGTGAGCATTAGCATCACTAGAATGAATCTCTCTCTGTTAATGACCCTTCAAAATAATGGCTACAGATTACAAAATCAATAGCAATGTAACCGTTAGTTTTCCAGACCAGTAATTGTAAGGCGTTTTTAGTGGGCAGTCAGCAATAATATCTCAAATCCATCGGATTGTCAACTTAAAGACAAATATAGAAGAAACCAGCATAAGAGACGGTGGTGTTAGGTGTTTATATTTAACGAACCAATTTTTCACGAGTTAATATCATTACTTGGAAGTAATTATTATACAGCTGTTCAAGGAAGCAAATCTCTTTGATCTGCAACATTGTTGAGTTTTCGTTTAAGATAATTTAACAAGACCACAGCCACGGACAGTGTTAAATTTCCTCGTTTCCATCCCAATATTTCTAGTAGTTTGTCTTCGCCTTTTGATCTCTCACATAAATATATTTTATCTGCCACTACGTTTCGTTTGTTTACTTTATCCTAATGATGACATATTGAGTACTGAAAGCTACGCGTTATTTTAGTTAATTGTCAGATTTAAATTTAACTAATTTGTTTACGAATTATTATCTTGTACTATTACAATTTGAAGATTTGGATGATAAATATGCCTGGATTTGAAAATCTCGTAACCTTCATACAAGACTGTGGTTTAATAATGTAAAATGAAAAGTTTAAAAGATTCACCGCCAAGTATCTTGCTGGTTCTTCTCGGTAAAAGTAACATTTTGAACCAGTTGTAGCTTCATTATATTGACCCTTAAAAATTCAAAGTGCTTCTTTGAGTAAAGATTATTTATAGATTAGCTTTAATTTGAATATCATTTGTCGACCATTAAAAGTCTATAGTTATACATAGTTAGGTACTTACTCTCTTTTCGAAAGATCTTTAATTAAAATTATTAAAAAAATGGTAGCTTGCCGCTAAGAACAGAAAACCTTTTCCAAAGATTTTTAAGAAAGTCTAAGGAAATTCCGATATGAAGTATGTAAAATATAAAATATCATTTTGGAATTGGAATAATCGATAAGACAACCATTCAATGAGAATTGTCTAGTTGCTTATTCACTTTAATAGCCTGTCAGATCTATTATGATATAATATTGGCCGTGTTTATGGCTTTGCCCGCGTAAAAATCATTGTATTTAATTGAAACTTCGAACATAAAAGGATGATAGTTTTTGTAAGTCAACCATAAGTGACAGAGACATACTGTCGGGGACTTTTTTGCAGTATTTTTGTATATCTACAATTCTTTTCTACAATACTATACCTCAATACTGTATCTCTGTTAGTTTTCGCGACTAACGTTCCGGACAAGTTTTTTTTAAAAATACACAACCTCTTCAACACAATTTACATAAAACCCTAATGCAACATTAATTTAAACCTTTCAGAAGAATTGCGCTACCTTTAAGTAAAAACCGTACAAAAATCCGTCCAGTAGATTTTGAGAAAATCGATCACATACAGAGGGGCAGATTTTGGGGAGTTTGTTTTATAAATAAGTATCATCATACTCCTGCACTTATCTCACTCTAAGTGGGGTCGGCACAAGATGTTATAAACATGTTGTCACATTATTTGGTTACGTATTTTACGACCAGCCGGCTGCCTGTCATCTTACCTTAGTCGTCTTTTACGACACCTATGTAAGAAAGAGGGTGGTCTATTCTACTTAACAGGATACCACACGGATCTACTTACCTTAGTCACCTATTACGACACCTCGATTAGAAATGTGAGTGGTCTCTATTCTATTCAACTGGATAGCACACGGCGTAAAAAATAAGTATAGATAAATACAAAACCACGATTCCTTATTATTCTTACCGTCTGACATCATAATATTGATATTCAATATGTGAATAAACAATGCATCCGATTTTGCATAGGACATGACCCTCTTGCCATTCAGCTCGCGATCGAGTCGAATCAAACGTATAATCGGATAATCGATACAAACCGAGATAATCATCGCAATCGGTCCGTTCTGACGCATCGATACGCATCGTCTTGGACGTAGACAAATTACGTCTTTACCAAGTTTATTGTGGACAAATTGAGGCTAAGGATATAAATGGTGAGCGATGAAGAAATATAGGAATACTCGTGCCGATGTTTTATCACCTTGTATGTAACGTTATTTCTTTTTATCGATTTTAAATATTATAGATATTAATCGGATCTTGTAATTTATTGGAGTTTGGATTTTAACGGGTTGTCATATTTTTTAGTGATAAGCTGGATCGGTCAGGTGTAAACATAAATGATTAATATACCTCATACATATTTGTCAACGGCTTTCGTTTTTGCGCTTATTTTTAAACTGGTTTTTTTTCACTGCTTTGCTTGTATTATTTGATTGTAGCTGTGGTAGCGGCTTCGTGTCGAAATCAGAAATTTTTTCCCGCGCAAATCTTGACTCCACTGGTATTTAACTGCGATTTACTATTAACCTGAACCTTTCTCAAGAATTGCACTATTGTTAAGTCAAAACTGTACGTAAGTCCGTTCAGTAGATTTTGAGAAAATCGATCACATATAGACAGATAGATTTTGGCGACTTTGTATAATAATATGTATAGACTAGCTGTGTCTATGACTAAGTTATGTAGGTACTAATACAGTGTCAAAAATTTCTCGTGTGAATTCCAAATTAGCGGGAATTCTAGAATAACTAGTCTTATGTTGCTCCGCCTTTTGTATTTTCTAGCGAAAGTTCCGTCAAAATTGATTCTGGTTGTTCCGGAGAATATACTTAAACCTTCCTCAAAAATTGAACTATCGTTTAGTAAAAACAGTATAAAAATTCGTTCAGTATATTTGGATAAAATTGATTACATACAGACATATTTTGGGGACCTTCTTTTATATTATGTTCTGATAATATTGTAATAATCAGGCAAAATTGTATAATTAAAATATAGAGTAATTAATATTTCGTTCAAAGTGAATAGCACAATAAATTATATATACCTATGAAGTAGGTACATAAACTTTTAGAGAAACTTAGATTTCGCGGAACTTAGAATCGTGGCTCGCCCAAGGTTCGAACCCGCGATTCCTTGTTATTGTTTGGGTACACGATCATACAATTCCATTTTCATGGATCTTAATAAAAGTCTTTTACAATAATTATTTTTTTTTCAAACAGCTCTATAGTAAGGTCAACGACCTACCGTTAGATCTGAAACGATCTTTTTGGCACTTGACTGTACACTGTTAGTACCCAGTACAGTATACACTCATTAACATTACCGCTGAGTAAATAGACTGCTATAATCACGTTAACCCGTTCCCATTGTACATTAGAATATCAATGTTTTATTAATTCGGATTCAAAAAGGCCATTTATGATAGTAAAATTATAATTATTATTTTAATAATAGTTGTAACACAACGTACTAGGAACACGTGATTCCGCACTCAAAACTAGATGGCGCCACTGATCGTTTGCTCCGCGCTATCGAAGTGCTTTCGTAGTAATATAAGAAGTCCCTATTCAGTATGTTATCAGATCGACATCGTTATCAGTTCCTAATCTTACACAGTGCATCCTACTGGAACACTACGCCTAGCGCAACTGTAAACAGTGCATCTTCTGGTACATCCATCCAATAAAGGAATGCCGTGAAGGACCCCGTCCGCGATACTCTATGTAAAAGTGACGATTAAACTCTTGTACCTGTCACCACTCACCTGTACGTATTCTTTCCCCCCATCCGTCAGGTTATCGTATTACATAGTATAATTAAATATTTAAACAAAATAATTAATTTAAGGAGGGAGTAATATTCTGGATTACAAAAAATTGCAAAAAAACTACCGTGAGTATTTGCTGATTAATAAATTTTCATTTTTATAAATCAAATAATTTGAATGGAATAGGAAACATGTCTGTATCTCTCAGTAAGTAAGTAGTAAGTAGCGGCCTGCTACTATCCCACTGCTGAGAATAGGCCTCTTCTCTCCGTTTTTGGAGAGAAGGTTTGGAGCTAAGACGCTGCTCCAGTGCGTATTGGTAGGTTACACGTATCTCCAGAATTCTCTAGAGATATGCTAGTTTCCTCACGATGTTTTCATTCACCGAAAAGCGTGTGATAAATTGCAATTATCAATTAGCCACATAGGTTTTAACAGAAAATCTCATTCGTGTCTGCCCGGGTTTAAACCCGTGACCACCTCGAAAGAGTCGCACAGTGTTACCGCTGGACTATCACAGCTGTATCTCTAAACTCACAATAACTTCTTTCATGTTCAAAACTCAAAAAAACCTAATGTTGTGACACACTGACTTCCCCGCGGGCGAAGCCGCTGGAAGTAAGTAGTTACAGCAATTTAAACGAAACTGCAAACTATACTTAATAAATAAGCAAGAACGAACATAAATGTGGTTTATTAGGATTTAAAGAACCTACACAACGCTGTGCATTAGTTTTATAAATATATTAGTCTACATACAAATATAAATAACAAAATGGCGGCCACTGAAAATCGCTGTTCGGTTTGCAAATTCGAACCAAAGCCTGGCTGACTACCCATTGACAAATGACTGGTTACCCATTTTGTGGCGTCGCACTTATAGAGATTTCCCTTTTCGCATTTCGAAATCATACTTTCAGAAAGCCGAGGTTCACCAGAACCCACTTATAACAGTGGCTTCTACTTACATCCCTGTTAGGTCGATTTACCGAAAATATAGGCGTCCAAAAAGCGTCCTGTTTGACCCTGACGATCAAATAATGATCGCAAACACAGACACATATAATACACGCAAGCAGCGTCTTCGCCGGCGAAGACAAGGTCTTAGTTTTCTGACGTCGGTCGGCCGTGACTTCTCGCCATATACCCGACGCCACGATGACCAATCGTCATACTATTAGCCCTCCACTACACGTCGCCCTAAGTCGTGGTCCGGTCACACAGGAGGTACCCTTAGGACGACGTTCCCCGACGCTAGTAGAGCTTCTGCGATGCTTCTGCGCCCGGTGACGTTATAAAAGCCGTTAGGGCTAATGGCATATAGATAACTCGAAAAAAAAGAAGGCGTCGCACCACGCCTTTATAAATAAATTTATTATTATTATTCGTGTCCTTAGATGTAAAACTTAGTGGTGTACGTCAGAAATAAAGATTTTTCTTTCTTTCTAAATCCATATTTTCGGGATGCCAGAATGCATCGATTTCCTATGAACTGGTTGGACGGCTTTTATTGAAATCGGTTATAGACAGCGGAAACGAGTTCCTCCGAGCATGCACCACGTACTTCATAGAAACCGCTATCTGCGATCAAAGAGGCCGCGGTCTTCAACTGAACCGCTTAAGTCAAGCGCACACTACTCGTTAAATGGTAACGCTTGTCACACATAATGCTAGAATATATACAGCGGCCTTTGAACTATATGTTGATGATATTAGGTATGAATGATGTTGTGCCGACCCCACTTAGAGTGGGATAAGGGCAGGACGATGATGATTAGGTATGAATGAAGGAGCCGATTCTGTTTTATATTTTTCATCATCCTCCTGTCCTTATTCCATCCACTCTATATGTTATAAACATGTTGTTACATGATTTGACTGCGTTTTTACGACCGGCCTGCCTGAAGTCAACTTACCTTCGTCGTATTTTACGACACCTCGGTAAGAAGGAGGGTGGTCTATTCTACTAAACCGGATACCACACGGTGGGTCAACTTACCTTAGTCGCCTTTTACGACACCTCGGTAAGAAATGAGGGTGGTCTATTCTACTCAGCCGGATACCACACGGCGGGTCGACTTACCTTAGTCGCCATTTACGACACCTCGGTAAGAAATGAGGGTGGTACTATTCTATTCAGCCGGATACCACACGGCGTATATTTTTGATACCAGAATCGCAAGGAATTTGTCAATAAAAGAATGTTATTAGTTATAAGCATTATACAATATTTTAAAAAGAAAACTTGTTAAATTACTTGCTGGTTACGCTAGACGTAGTTTCCCGAACCAGCAATTGACTTGATGATTTAAAAACACACACAAACATTGTTTACAATTTGACTTGAGTAAGAATTTTTTAAATTTGAATTTGAATTACTAAGTAGGGTTCCACAACAAACACCGCAAAAGAAACTGTAAAGTCCGATTAAGATAAGATAACTTTGAGTGAATGTCTACTACATGAAATAATACATGGCGGCGTAAGTGTTTCTAGAAAACAGTAGACAAGTAATCGTGCTCATGTTGAATGATTATAGTTCTCGGAAGGACTTGAATTGACACGGCTTCGTGATCTCTGATGGGAGTATTTTTTCAAAGAGTTTTTAGTTCTTTTATGGTTTGGGAATGTAGTTTTATAACGATACTGGCAATCTCCAGCGGCTCCGACCGCGTTTAATGATTAAAACCGTAATATAGTCTTTTAATAACCATAAGAAATGGTTAAAATGGGTTAATCTTAAAAACTAGATATATGCTATCGCGGACTTTTATTTAGAACTATTAGAGGGAACAATTTTGTAATACATGATTTTTGTAATACATTTTTTTTAATACTCAGCGCACTCAAGGAAAGCTTTAAAATTTAACCGTTTTCGTAATATTTTTTATTGCTAGTCTTAGTAGTAGTAGTTCCTGAGATTAGCGCGTTCAAACAATCAAACAAACAAACTCTTCAGCTTTATATATTAGAATAGATTTTATCTGTAGATTTATATGAGACTTGTTATTTACTCGTAGTACTGTAAACCGTGACAGTATATTGGTGAGACTATGAGATTCTTATAAGAAAACCTTGTTTAGAATAAAAAAATTGTGCTTAGTTAATTTAACAATGCGCACCCTTTACATTGGAGGGATTGTGTATTTTCTGCCTATTTTCTGCACACCGTGTTCAAAGGCTTTGTTCTTCTTCTTCTCTTAATCCAGAAAGAAGTTTGTAACCAAAAAAGCGTTTCATGGTTTTGGCAATTACCATTGTACAAACTATTGTAGGACTCATCTCTTGTTTATTGTAATCAAACATGATACTTCCTTTTACCATTTTTATCACCACTCATTCTCTTAATTCACTCTTAACATTTCTTTAGCAAATTCACACTAAGTCCGATCAACAACAAAATTGCTACCCAAATGAGAGCTGTTTCAATGTTTTTTGACCCTCTTTTCCAACCAAAGAGGGTCCAAATATTAAAATAAAAACAATAGTCAAATTGATTCTAAAATATGATAAAAATTATTATTGAAACTATCCATTCGCCAATAATTTAAAATTTAACACTATAGATCTTAACATCATTTTTTGGATTTTTCCTAATATAAGTATAATAAATTACTCGCTAGTAAACAAGATCAAACCTAAACGGCAAAGTGCATCTCTAATGGCTGATACTATCGCCTCGCCAACACATTCAAACTGTCACCAATTAACGAATTTATCGCTCACTTTAAGTGTTTAAATATTTGCCTGGGGGTTAATCGGTGTCTAAAGTCGGTATTGTAACGTGTGATAGGTTTAGTGATTAGCCTTACGCTTTTAGCACTTGGAAGATATAAAATCGATTCTAATATTTTAAATAGGGTTTTAGTTTGTTCGTAGGATCGATGAGATTTTGTGTATCGAGACAGGCAGTGTAATGTGGTATGGGGACGTGATTATTTTTCTTCTACATATGGACGTTAACTGCTGAACATATGTCTCTTTAAGGTAAATGATTTAACAGTACACATCTCACAAATTTGTGCTGTTAAATCCAGCGGCCTCCACAATCTTTTTGATGTCGTTATGATTTCGTAGAGATATTCCAAGCATTGCTTGCTCTGTCGCTTGCTGATTTACTTCTAGCTTCCTTATGAGGGTCATAGTCAGGAACCAAGTTTTGGATCTTCAAGTCATCACTGGCAAGACACACAGTTGTTATGTAATTTTGTTATTATTCATTCTAAAATATGCTGATTACGCTGAAACGGATTGGATCCAAGGAATCGACTTCTCGGATCCGCTCCGCCGCCTACTTCCGCGAGATAACGTCTTCGCAATAGGAGCCCCCCTTTATTTTTAAACATGGAAATACCCCTCATGGGTACCGCCGCCCGACGGGGACAGGCGACGGTTATGTCGGATTCGCACGGACTAAAACAACCTGTGTGCTCCACCACGCTGCTGGTGGCGGGGACAAGGTACCTGTAAGACATTACCCCCATCCCCGCCAGCAGCAACTCTGTACCCCAGAGTGCGCCACCTCTGGGTTGGGGCCTCTCTAAAAGTGAAGAGGAGCCACTCTCGACAGCTTATATTAAGGTACCTACCTACCTACCTTTTGGGTGCCAATTACTGCATTGTTTAAATTAGACATTGCTTCTGCTCTCACCGAACTTCTATTCTAAAGTTTAAAACTTTGGAATGGAGGTTCGGCTTACAGCATATTGATAGTTTGAAAAAAACATATTTTCTATTAAAGAATCAGCTTAGCAATTCAACGCCAGCATTCTTAGGTCCATTTCACATGGGCATGATTTGTATAGTACTAGCGTATAAGTAATTTAAGATAGATATAACTTGTATATTTTTGTTCTTAATGAATAAAATATAATTTACTAAGTATACCTATAAAATTAAAGAACGTTTTGTCCAAATTACTTGTACGGTTGAATTAATTGAAATTGAATTATTTGCACTCAATAAATTTTCTATCAAATGATTTCTGTATTAATTTTTCATTTATATACAGGAATTATAAATATTTATTAATAACTGGCGCGCTGGCAATGCGGTCGTGACATGATTGTAAAAATTCATTAAATAAACTACAGTATCTTAAAACGTATTAATTAGTGATTTATGAGTCATTAAGCGCCATTATTCTAAGCCCGTGATTGCACTTAAAGTAAACCTTACGGAGTTGAAAGTAAATAACGTATGGTTCCTATCCTACTTAAGTTATAACTTACCTTAGAATATAACATAACTTAGAATGTATTCTAAGTTATGTTATATTCTAAGGTAAGTTGACCCGCCATATAGTATCCGGTTAAGTAGAGTAGACCATCCTAATTTCGTACCGAGGTGTCGTAAAGCGACTGAGGTAAGTTGACGTCAAGCAGGCGGCCGGTCGTAAAATACGTAGCCAAATCATGTTACAACATGTTTATAGCATGATGTGCCGACCCCACTTAGAGTGGAATAACGGCAGGAGTATGATGACGATGGTTCCTATTCTATCCTCATTATGAAACAAAGTTCTCAGAATTCTGTGATTGCACACACCTATACACACACTCAAACATACACACACGAACGTAAGTTAAGAAATTATGTTTTTAAAATATATGAGTTGTAGATTAAAATGACAAATATAGGTTGTATGAAGTAATCTATTTTATACGAAGAAAAATTCGATGCATAATATAACTCATACAATATCTTCATGCATGTAATTAACCGCTTTCTCACCAGTTAAAGTAATGCACTGTCATTTGTCAGTATGATAAAAAGAGACGTTAATATGAATTAATAGGTTCGGTATAATTTTACACTTAAGTTATTTTAACTATTCCGTAAATGAGGCTCGTAGATAAATTAAGACGCGCATTATTATGCCGGCAGACTGAGTCAATTAAAATGTATATTTTTTGGGCTTGCTTGAAACTTGTTATGAATGTGAAGTAAACTAGTACTGGGCTACGATTTTTCTTGATAGAAAGAATGATGCGGCATTTTTTTATTTTTTTTATTTGGGGATTGGAATTATTTTTGTCTATGTTTATGTAAACTGTTTTAAAATTCGACATATTTTAAATATTTTACTGATTTTTATTGATTGATTATTGTCCTTCCAATATTGAAATTTAATTGCAATTCCCATTTAGTTTTATTACAGTTTTTTTTCAATTTTGTATTAAGTGACGATGTTCTCTTTGATAATAATTTAAAGTCTAATCTGCCCACGGATATAAAATATATTAAAGGGCTGCAGTATATTGACTGTACAAAGGTAGCATAATCAATAGTTTTTTAATTGAAAACTTGAATGAAAAATTTGATGAAATATAAACTATGTCTCTTAGTTAAATATAAAAATTTATTTTTTATCTTAGTTTTTTTATAAAACAAAGCCCATAAAAGCTAAATGTCTTTATGTGTTCAATTTTCTCAAAATCTGTTTATTGTCCATTTTTTACTAAAAGGTAGTGAAAATCTTTTGGAGGGTTTAATTTTATAGTACATTACGATTTTATGTAAATTGTATTGAAGAGGTCGCGTATAAAAAATCTCGCCTGCTGGGAACTTTAGTCGCGTGAGATACACTAAAGTAATGTACTAAAGAATTAAAGATCTACAAAAATACAATAGAAAAGTCTGCGACAGTTTGTCTCTATCTGTTGTGTTTAACTCATAATAACTATTTTTATGTTCAAAATTTCAATTAAATTCACTAACAATTCAATTCAATTCAATTTAAAAAAAGAAACTTCAAAGAAAAAATTAATGGGGTAGTTGGGGCTCGATCCTAGGTATTTACATTTCTCTACTCCGCCCGTTCCCCAAATAAGCTATGCTGACTTGATATTTTACAGTAAAAATAGTGCTTTATATTCAATGTAAATTTTAGTATTTTTTAATGCCCGAAAACAGTATCCGGCTGAGTAGAATAGACCATGCTCTTTCTTACCGAGGTGTCGTAAAATATGACTAAGGTAGGTTGACTTCAGGCAATCAGCCGGTCCTAGAACACCTAGCCGAATCATGTGACAACATATTGTGCCGACCCCGCTTACTATCAATTGGTGGTTTTAAACTCACATATTTGTCATATGGTCTTAACTTTCGCCTATTACATTTTCTATGTAAATATATCCTACAACACAAATATACTGTTGTATAACGCCGTGTGGTATCCGGCTGAGTAGAATAGACCACCCTCGTTTCTTACCGAGGTGTCGTAAAAGGCGACTAAGGTAAGTTGACTCACCGTGTGGTAACCGGTTAAGTAGAATAGACCACACTCTTTCTTGCCAAGGTGTCGTAAAATACGACTAAGGTAAGTTGATGTCAGGCAGACGGCCGGCCGTAAAATACGTAGCCAAATCATGTGACAACTTGTTTATAACATGTTGTGCCGGCCCCACTTAGAGTGGGGTAAGGGCAGGAAGAGGACAAAATATACTGTTGTTAAACATAAATATGAAATTAAAGAAGTAGCTAAAAATGTTATAAAATTTAATATATCCTCAGTTATAAGTCATTAGCTAATAGCTAATGAGAAATTTGAAATTAAATGAGATTTATGAATATAAAGTTATTACTTTGGCCGTGAGAATGAATTTATACACGTGGAGAGAGTTAATATGTTACTTAAACGTGTGACGCTGATTTTTGACGTCACTAGACAACAAGTTAAGAAGAATTTAGAAGTTAAATTATGTCGTTAACGTAGTATATAAAGTTATAGAAAGGTAGTTATAGAAAAATCATGTCACGTATAAATCTAAATCATTTATGCCTCTACGACTTTGACGAAAGGAAGGTATTCGGATATGCTATTGATTATAAATGGTTTATAATAGGTACCTATGAAATAATATATATGCCGTTTGGTATCCAGCTGAATAGAAAAGACCACCCTTATTTCTTACGGAGGACGAAAAGGCGACTATAGTAAGTTGACTTCAGGCAGGCGGCCGGTCGTAAAATACCTAGCCAAATCATGTGACATGTTTATAACATGTCGTCACATGGTTTTCATGAAATTTAGTGTGTGGGGTTTCTGGTCGATAAATCGATCTAGCTAGGTTTCATTTTACAAAAAAAGTCGTTTTAAATCCCTGTTTTCAGGCACTAAAAAACTGCTACGATATTATTAGAAACCGAAGGCTAATTACGCTGTCACTGCAAAACTTATAATAGCTCAGTTGGGAACCGACGGACTTAAAAAGTGTAAACACCGCGGATCAAGTCCCAGATATGACTATCCCTCTTTTATTTTCGTTCATATTTTTTATTTCCTACTATCCTCTACTACTAATATTATAAATGCGAAAGTTTGTGAGTATGGATGTATGTTTGTTACTCTTCCACGGCGAATCCACTGAACCAATATCGATGAAATTTGGCACAATTGTTCCTTATACACCGGAATAACATATAGGCTATAAAAACCTGTTAATTATACAGGAATAGGATGACATTGAAAAGCGCCATCTATTATCGATCTAAAACAACAGTCCATGTGAACGAAGTCGCGGGTAAAAGTTCATCATTTTTCAATTGCATATTCACAAAAAAAAAATATCGAGCAAAGCTGACCGAGCTTTGCTTTTTTACCCTAGGTACTTAACTATTATAAGAAAACAAAAGTAATTTTGTTATAATCCGTGATGAAGTGAAATAGAAAATATATGTAATGCTGAATGTAGAGTGGACAATCCGTTTTCATACCTGATACATGCAGGATTCGTAAAAACACATGCACAAACCTCCACCACCGCCACCACAATACACAAGCACTACATACGTTCACTATCACAAACTCAACAATCGTTTCGCCCCGCAACCAAAGCATCATCAGGAGGAACAAGAAAGAGTTGTATTTATTCTGGGAAGTTTAAAAGTTACATACATATAACACATCCATTACTGGAAATAATAAAATCTCTTTCAAATTTAGACAACGACGTTCACCCAATTTATTACTTAATACAGTTAAGGGAAAGGGATCGCTTCTAAATTATTATAAAGCAAGTTAATAAGACACTAATGGGCAACAGTTCGTTCGGAAAGGAAGCGATATAATAAACATGGGGTATGAGAACCGAAAATAACCAAAAATGAATATAGTTCTGGCAACACGTCACATATTTCTCTTGGGAAATAACTCGAGTGTTGCCACTCCTTGGGTGGCGCGTCTGTAATTTATTAGCAGGTTAAATTTCTAATTAAGACACGCCTAGGTTTTTAATATTAGGGTTATGAGGAATATTCTTACTCAAGCATTAAGAGTGCCTTTATTAATAACTGTTTTTACCCGCGACTTCGTTCGCGTGATTTGTTGTCGCGTAAGTTGATAATAGATGACGCTTTTTAGTGCCATCCTTTTTTTGTAGAATTAACAGGATTTTTATAGACATGTCATTCCGATGTATAAGGAATAATTCTGCCAAATTTCATCGATATTGGTTCAGCGGATTCGCCGTGAAAGAGTAACAAACATACATCCATACTCACAAACTTTCGCATTTATAATATTAGTAGGATTGAAGGTAATATAAATTTACGCCTTGTGGTAACCGGGTGAATAAAATAGTACCACCCTCTTTTCTTACCGAGGTGTCGTAAAAGGCGACTAAGGTAAGTCGACCCGCAGTGTGGTATCCGGTTGAGTAGAATAGACCACGCTCATTTCTTACCAAGGTGTCGTAAAAGGCGACTAAGGTAAGTTGACTCACCGTGTGGTATCCGGTTAAGTAGAATAGACCACCCTCTTTCTTATCGAGGTGTCGTAAAAGGCTACTAAGGTAAGTTGACGTCAGGTAGCGGTAACATGTTGTGCCGACCCCACTTAGAGTGGGCTAAGGGCTGGAAGATGAAGGTAATATAAATTATAAAACTTTAGTATACTATCTCTACTTATAACAAAGGGCGCAAAAGCTGCCTGTATGTGATCGATTTTCTCAAAATCTACTGAACGGATTTTTGTACGGTTTTTACTAAATGGTAGTGCAATTCTTCCGGAAGGTTAATAGCACACCAATGTTTTATGTAAATTGTATTGAAGAGGTCGCGCGGTTTAAAAGAGAACTCGCCTGGTAGGAGCTTTACTCATAAGCCGCGTAAATCAGAAGAGACTAAAGAAATGTATTAGATAATTGTTGATCTATAAAAATACTATAAAAAAGTCCGTAATGCCATGTCACGTATGTATGTTATGAGACACATAGGTAAATTTTTAAACTTAAACTATCGTGAGCGGTATTCACAGTTAATGTATAGACTAACTAGTCGGGCTAATAGATTAATACAATAAGACCGATAGAAAAAGACGAGAGTATAGCCGGTTTTATATATTAACTATTAATGTATAGAACCGGCTATACTCACGTCTTATTCTATAGTTCTCGCCGCGATAACGTCGTGTAAAGAGCTCATGAATAAGTGCTTCGGATGTGTTCGAAACTAGTCGAGTAACCGGATAGAATAAAACGTGAGTATAGCCGGGTCTATACAAAAGCTGTGGTAGCCCAGCCGTAACACCGTGCGACTCTTTTAAAGAGATCACGGCTTAAAACCTGGGCAGACACCAATGAGTTTTTCTGTTAAAACTTATGTGTCTAATAAATAATTGCAATTTATCTCACGCTTTTCGGTGAAGGAAACATCGTGAGGAAACCTGAATATCTCTAGAGAATTCTGGAGATATGTGTAACCTATCAAACCCGCACTGGAACAGCGTGGTAGATCTTAGCTCCAAACCTTCTCCCCAAAAAAGGAGAGAAGAGGCCTATTCTCAGCAGTGGGATAGTAACAGCTACTTACTTATTTTTACAGCCGGTTCTATACATTAACACGTAGGTATATCTTTGAATTAATTAGTTAAGATGGAAGTCAAAGGTTAAGTTATACAAAGTGCAATATTTAGTAATACATTAATAGTTATTTATTGATACACGAGATATAGAATTAACGGTTTGGGAAAATACGCTTAAAGGATTTCTCACCAGATGTATTTCTTGTATTTGATGTGGGTGAAGTCGATGTTCACTAATCCTAAATTATAGCGAAATATGATTATGTTAACTTATTAAGCCATTGATCTAAAATTAATTTAACTAGCCCGTTGGCGCAGTGGGTAGTGACCCTGCCTTCAGCTCCGTGGGGCGCGGTTTAGATTCCCGCCGAGGGCCAATATTTTCTATAAATGAATTTGTTGGTCTTCAAGTCTGGGTGTATATTTGTATTTAAGTATGTATTTAAAAAATATATAAGTACACATTAACGAGTTGTCTGTCTACCATAACATAAGCATTAAGTTGCTTACTTTGGGGACGGACGACCGTGGGTGTAAGTGTCCCATATATTTATTTATTTATTTGTAGCCATTAGCTTAACACTTTCACACCGAAGCCGATTTTCAATAAATTTTCAACTAATTGCATGCAAATTGGCATACGGTTATCACGATCATCATCCTTCTGCCCTTATCCCACTCTAAGTGGGGTCGGCACAACATGTTATAAACATGTTGTCGTATGATTTAGCTACGTATTTTACAACCGGCCGCCTGCTTACGCCAGCTTAACTTAATCGTGTTTTACGACACCTCGGTAAGAAAGATGGTGGTCTATTGTACTCAACCGGATACCACACGGTGGGTCAACTTACCTCAATTGCCTTTTTCGACACCTCAGTAAGAAATGAGGGTGGTCTATTCTACTCAGCCGGATACCACACGGCGGATGATTGGTAGCACATACTATATAATATCTGTAATATTATTCCTTACTCAAAGAATTAAATATGTCCTTACAACATAATCGATTCAATTAGTCATAAAAGTACATTATTAATCTCAATTTAATGTATAATACGTTACCATACATGATGCAAATATTTTAAATCGCATATAACGTAAGTATTTTACTTTATAATTATTGCTAACCGTATTATACGCGGTGGGTACGGCGAGTAATTATCTTTTGAATGCCAATAAGAGCAAATTTGTCCTGCTCATAATACCTATTTATCAATCCGTAATTTGCGACCTAGTACACAACCTTTATTCATTTTGCAAAACAAAATATCAGTTTGCGTGTGGCCGTGCTTATTTTGTGCAATAACATTCGGAATCTGCAATGCGATATACTCACTACAAATAGGTCAAGAGTCGGTAGATAAAATTAATTCACGCTGTTGATTTTCAGTTGAAATGAAATTAAAATTAAAATAAAATTAATTCGCGCTGTTTAAGTTCAGTTTTTAGTTCTGTTAGATGAATAAAAATAGTTTTTCTGCAAATTAAATAAATATAGGTAAAATATTATTATGGTATGGTGTTAAATTTGAATGTGGAAGATCTATATTTTAATAACGATTTACTTTCATTGGAAATTTTGTATTTGCGTTTTATGAGTGACAAAATTTGTATGATTTTTTTATATAGGGTTTTTAGGGCGAAAAATAAATCGAGCTGTTTTGTTAAAAAAAATGTCGTTTTGTGCATGTTTTCAGCCACTTAAACAACTGCTAAAATAGAAATAGAAAGATTATCTTAAATTTGGTGTCATTTGTAGAGTATAGCTCCATAGTGATGGACTATAAAATTTAGAATACCCGAAATCAAACCCCACATGCACAGTATTTTTATTGCATTTTTTATATCTCTTAAAAACCACCGAGTAAGGCTCCTTCACCCAGATATTATTATTTTAACTCTAAAGTGATAAGATGAGAAAGGGAATATCACAAAGTCGGTAGCATATCTTTATTAAGCACTAGTAATATCCCGCGGTTTCACCCGCGTAAATTTTATTTTATTACGCCTTATTACATTTTTATAACGGATTCCTATTTTTTTTAAAATGTAATATAGCTTATGTTGCTCAGTAAAAATGCAGCTTTCCAATGGTGTAAGAATTCAATTGAAATGGATTCAGTAGTTTTTGTGTGAAAACATTACAAACATACATACAAATTATTCCTCTTTATAATATTAGTATCGATAAATAGATGTGGCAGTTTATAGCTATAATCTCATGGACTATAGTTGATCTTAGCTTAGCTACCGTTGCATAAGTTGTCGATACAACCTACACATGCAATCATCTGAAGGTCATCGTTAATTCTTAAGCACCAAGCCTGATCTATTATACCAGATAGCTTAGTACTTCGTCCACCTTATTAACGGTAATCTAACATGTACAGGAAATTGTTACCTGTGTTATTGAAATATTCATGATCTAGAAAAACATTAGTTATTAAATAATTTTGATTTAATGGTCAAACATTATTTCTTTTGATTTAAAAAGGAAGTTTAGGAGACAACGAGGTTTATATAGTGGTGTAAACGTATTGAAATTGTATAGTTTTCAAAGGAATGGGACAATAAATGGCAGTAATTAAGAAAAAGAGACTCTTGTCTCTATCTAGTACTATCCCGCGATTTCACCCGTTTTTCCATTCCATTTTTATTTTTTTAGACCTTATCACATTTTTATAATGGATTCCTATTTTTTTAAGTGTAATATAGCCTATGTTGCTCAGTAAAGATGCAGCTTTTCAATGGTGAAAGTATTTTTGAAATCGGTCCAGTAGTTTTTGTGTGACAACATTGCAAACATACATACAAATTTTACCTCTTTATAATATTAGTATAGACTAGCAATCGCCAGCGGCTCCGCCCGCGTGGAAAGAATAAAACCATAATATAGTATTTTAATCACCATAAAAATGGTTAAAGTGGGTTACCTTAAAAGTTAGACATACAAGTTCGCTGTCGCGGACTTTTATTCAGAACTTTTAGAGGGGAACAATTTTGTAATACAAGAATTTTTTTGAATAACTTTCACCGTTTACTCAGCGCACGCAAGGAAAGCTTTAAATTTTGCCGTTTTCGTACCATATTTTATTGCTAAGTTTTTTAGTGCTAAGTTAGATTTTAAGTCTTATATTTAGTAAATATTAATTTTAATCATCTAAAAAATGTAAATTTATTGTCTTACTATTATTATAAATACGAAAGTTTGTGAGTATGGATGTATGTTTGTTACTCTTTCACGGCGAATCCGACTAGCCTATATCGATGAAATTTGGCACAATTTTTCCTCATACACAGGCTACAGAAATCCTGTTAATTCTACGCTATCTATTAACGACCTATCACACGACGACGCGGGTAAAAGGTAAAAGTTAAGCTAAGTAATCAATAAATAAAGTCCTTGGCTCTTAGACTATAAACCGCAGTTGCTTGAGATACCGTTGTATGTTGACAGTGTCCACATACGCAATCAGCTACGAAGAGCAACGTAAGCAGTAGGCACTAGAAGGTCATTAAGTCAGGCCCCAGGCCCACGCGAGGCCCACGCGATATCTACACCGCTTGTTAAACTAACGGAAAATTCTACATTGTTTTCAATACGGTACTTTTATTGTCTCTGTGTGTAATTGTACTCATTTTTTTAAATTATATTACTATTCTACTCAGCCGGATACCACACGGCGCCTTTTACGACACCTCGGTAAGAAATGAGGGTGATCTATTCTACTCAGCCGGATACCACACGGCGGGTCAGCTTGCTTTAGGCGCATTTTACATTATCTCGGTAAAAAATGAGGGTGGTCTATTCTACTCAGCCGGATACCACACGGCGGGTCAACTTACTTGAGGCGTCTTTTACGACATCTCGGTAAAAAATGAGGGTGGTCTATTCCATTCAGCCGGATACCACACGTCGGAAAAAAGTATTTTATTCTATCGCTGTTAAATCTAGTTTAATTTATTGATTTCAACGAAATCCGTAATTCATTGTTATGGCTCTCGTATGACACTTCTATAAGAAATGAAGGTGGTCTATTCCATTCAGCCGGATACAACACGACATCAGACAAAGTCGTATTATTTTTTATTATGTAATACTAGCTTTTACCCGCAACTTTGTTTGAGTGGACTGTTGTCTCGTGATATGTTGATAATAGATGGCGCTTTTCAATGTCGTACTATTCCTGTAAAATTTACAGGATTTCTATAAACTATATGTTATCCAAGAGTATAAGGAATAATTGTGCTTAAAATATCATAAATTTCACCGATATTGTTTCAGCGGATTCGCCGTGAAAAAGTAACAAACATACATCCATATTCACAAACTTCTTAAATAAATAAATATATGGGACCCTTACACACGCGGTCGTCTGTCCCCAAAGTATATTCTTGTTTTATGGGTGAGTGACAAATGGTGAATATATACATATATAACTTTTTTAAATACATAATTTAATACAAATATATACACCCAGACTCGAAGACCAACAAATTAATTTATAGAAAATGTTGGTTCTCGACGGGAATCGAAACCGCGACCCGCGGAGCTGAAGGCAGCGTCACTACCTACTGCGACAACGGGCCTATAAGTAGGATGTATTTCTTTTATTTCCCAATGTCTTGATCAACTTGATGCATTAGCGAATCCCACACAGCTGTAAACTCCTACGCACACTTCGACACCTCGACCTAATACGACAGCATGAGACAACAAAGTTGCACATATATTAAAATTTATACCACGCAAATATAGTTCATAATTCATTTAATTATATATCATATTTGTATGAATAGATTTTGATAATGCGTATAGCCAAATTGGTAAATACAATTCGTACGTTTGATTTATAGTAATCCTTGGAGATTTTAATCATTGTTTCGTTGTGTTAATAGATTGACAACAATAGAATTCTACAGGGACTTTTTGTAATGAATGATATATTAGTTTTGCACTTGTTTTACATAACAATAACAATAGTAGATTTTAAACTTTCGCGATTCATACTAATTCAAATATAAACAACCGGGTCACATCGCGATAATCACGTTACCTTTGTATAAGGTTCAACGTTTCGGCAGAGTTGCATCCACCGTGGTCACGAACTGACTGGAGCGCCGCGGCGTCTTCGTTCCCGAGTACTACAATCATTATTTTCTTCATCTACCCTCACTTGAACCGCACAATCCACATAAGGTCTCTTGCACACCACACTGATATATGATTGATATATGATTTATATTTGAATTAATAACAATAACAGTAAGTGGGAAGACTGAATACTTATAAATCAGAAATGAAGAATAATCCGTAGAAGTACTAAAATTATAGACACCTTTGTAATGGTGTAGATGTTTTCGATATTATAATTGAATGTATCCAAAATGGATATATTAAAAAACTAAAACGTAGCCAAACATGTTGTAAATAATTTAGCCAGGTTTTTTAACATCATCTTACCTTAGTCGCCTTTTAAGACACTTTTGTAAGAAATGAGGGTGGTCTATTCCACTCAGACGGATACCACACGGTGGGTCAACTTACCTTAGCCGCCTTTTACGAAACTTCGGTAAGAAATGCGGGTGGTCTATTCTACTCAGCCAAATACCACACGTTGGAAAAAAGGATTATATTCTATCTATTCTATTATAATATAGTTTTTTTTATTAATTTGATAGACATCATTCATTGTATGTATCATATATATAAAATATATATGGGACCCTTACACGGTCGTCTGTCCCCAAACTAAGTAACTTAATACTTGTGTCATAGTAGACAGACAACTAGTGAATATATACTTATATAATTTTTAAATACTTATTTAAATAAAAATATACACCTAGACTCGAAGACCAACAAATTAATTTAAAGAAACTGTTGGCCCTCAACGGGGATCGAACCCGCGACCAGCGGAGCTGAAGGCAGGGTCACTATCCACTGCGCCAACGGGCCAGTCGGTGTATGTATTAAATTTTTTTATTTTATTTTATTTCTTTGAAGCCTGAGATAAACGCATCTGTAATATTTTTCTTGGTTTAAAAATCACTTAAATGACTTATAAATTAACATAAAACGATGTTTTCCCTCAAAAATTTACCTAATAAATCTTAAAGTCACTTATTTACCGCTAAATATTCACACCGCAAAAAATAATGAGGCACCTATAATTCATTCCATGAAATTAGTGGTGGTTTTAAACATATATTATTCGCGTCGATTATATATCGCCAGTAACCAGTCATTAAGTTAAAGTATTTAAGTTTAAAAGGAAAACATTCTTGTGAATAAGGGCTTTTATAGACGAATAAAAATCTTAAATTATAGAAGAAAATGATAGAATCAAATCAAACAAATATCTTTATTCAAATAAGCTCTTTCAAGCACTTTTGATCGAGGATCAATATGATTAATGAAGCTACAACTGGTTCGGAATGTTGCTCTTACCGAGAAGAACCAGAAAGAAACTCGGCGGTCAATCTTTTAAATATTTTCAATTTTGCATTATTAAACCGCAGTCTTGTGTGAAGCTGAAAAGATTTTCAAATCCAGGCTTTTATGATTTGAAAAGAATTTTTATGATTTTTAATAACTGTAGAAAACGATATTGTATCGATTGTTTTTTTTTTTTTAAGTTTTTTTTTATTTCAAAATAATAGTTATATACTTCATACACATCATTTGGCTATTATAGGTATTTTCAACTGGCCGCCTGCCTGATGTCAACTTAACTTAGTCGTCTTTTAGGACATCGTTAACAAAGAGGGTGTTCTATTACACCCAGCCCGATGCCACACAACGGCAAATTAGTAATTTTAATTATTAATATAGGTAATTCAATTATCAAGCCTTCATATACTTTAAACTAAACAGCATTAAATAATTTTTCGGATTTATTATCAACAAATTTTCGTTGCATCGAATATGGAAGTAATTATTTATCTTTGCGATCATGTTCACCGTACACTGCCAACCGGTATTTGACAGGATTTAGCTTTCTCAATGTAAATTATTGCTAACATATGTCTATTTAGCTATCTAATATTATAATTAGATAGATTTGAGATATTGCTCAGGTATAATGGTTGTTAAACACGAAACAACCATAAATTTATATTTCACGTTCACTATTTTTTTTGGAGTGGTTTATTAATTTCGCCTACATACGGAACGAGCCGTGATAACCTAGCGGTGAAACCGTGCGACACTTTTGTAGGGATCACGAGTTCAAACCACGAGCAAACAATGAGTTTCTGTTAAAACTTATATGTTTAATTGATAATTGCAATTTATCATACGCTTTTTGCTAAGCTTTTCGAAAGAATACCTCGTGAGGAAACCTGCATGTACCGCATCGTCATAATATTGGATGTCGGTAACAGAAGCAATTTGTAGTTTCTTTGGCAGTCGCTAATAAATACGTTAACGTGTTACACGTTTTGTAATAAATATATCTTTATCACTTTACGTCGTGTAAAGAGCTCATGAATAAGTGCCACGGATGGGTTCGAAACTAGTCGGGCTAACCCGATAGAATACGACGTGAGTGTAGCTGGTTCTATACATTAAACTATGAATACTACTCACGATAGTTTGAGTGAAAAAATTGCATAAAGAATATATCGAATTTGACGGGAGTTTGCCTTGTAAAATTTTGTGACCCGAATGGCTATCGAATCGTCTTATATACAAAGCGTTCTGATCTTCAACTGGTGAAGTAATACCAAAGTGCAATGAGGTCGAACTCTCACTATCTGTACCGATGTCAAAGGTCACCGCGCACCCACCCTAACACTGCATCGCGTGTGCGTGATACACAGTTGATTACACTTCGCCATTCATCATAACGTTTCGCTAGCTGCCTATGGGACGATCAACACGCTTTATCATCAACTCGTGTCCTTACAAATTAACAGATATAGCGAAAGATGATTATGAAAAAGAGAAAGACTAACGAAAAGAGGTTTTACAAATTGTTTATGGTTTTCTAAGGGTTTTTTCCAATACAAATATCTTTGCTAATTTTTAACAATGCCACGAAGGAAACTACATTTTATGTTAACGTTTCGAGTAGCAGAATCATTGCAAGTGATAGTTCATAATAAATAAACTAATAAACGAAAGTCCGTTGTTATGTTTTCATGGCCAATGGCAAAAAATCGTCAAAAAATATTTTAACAATTTTTTAATATATTTCGGTTTTTGTTTATTATGTACATGAAATATAAGTAAGTAAGTAAGTAACGGCCTGTTACTATCCCACTGCTGGGCATAGGCCTCTTCTCTCCGTTTTTGGAGAGAAGGATTGGAGCTGAGACCTACCACGCTGCTCCAATGCGGATTGGTAGGTTACACATATCTCCAGAATTCTCTAGAGATATGCAGGTTTCCTCACGATGTTTTCCTTCACCGAAAAGCGTGTGATAAATTGCAATTATCAATTAGACACATAAGTTTTAATAGAAAAACTCATTGGTGTCTGCCCGGGTTTGAACCCATGATCGTCTCTGGAGATTCACACGGTCGCACCGCTAGGCCATCACAGCTTTCATTGCACATGAAATATACATAAATATATTTATGAATATTTCGTGTAAGTCATATATATATCGACTAAAATGACCTGTGTCCATCACGCTGCATAACTGTTAAACAAAGACACTGTCCATGTATCATGGAGGTAGATGAAACTATAGGCCCAACTATACGTATATCGTCCTTAAAATTCAACATCATTTGTGATTGTCATAATATTAAATTTATTTCTTCATTCATATAATTAATGGCGAATTACTCTGATCTAGCGCATAAAAGTGTAGTTTTGGTGGCGATCGAAGTTTTTTAACTGTCAATGACGGTTCTCTTTAAATTAAGCGCAGCGAAACGGGCAGGATATGTTTAGGTTTTTATAGAAAATATTAAATTAATCTTACTATATTTTTTATAATTGCGTTGTTTAAAAACATGGCTGATTAACGTTCTCATTCACGGTAAATATGAGTCAGTATTACTCATAAAACTTTTATATAATGATGATGACTAACACATGACAATTCTTTATGTTCAATGACAATGTTCATAATTAAAATCATAAAATATAACAAAAGAAATACGATTTAATGTAGCTATTAAATCGAAGCAAATCATTCCTTATTGAAGTAAACTTGTGCTTTTGAATCGTCAACCCTATTTTAGATAAGTTCTGAGATGATCATTCTACTGACCTTATCCCACTCTAAGTGGGGTCGGTACAATACGTTTTAAACGTATTGTTACATGATTTGACTAGTTATTTTACGATCGGCCTCCTGTCTGACGTCAGCATACCTTAGTCGTATTTCAAAACACCTCGGTATGAACGAGGGTGGTCTATTCTATTAAACCAGATACCATATGGTGGGTCAACTTACCTTAGTCGCCTTTTACGACACATCGGTAAGAAATGAGGATAGTCTATTCTACGCAGTCGGATACCACACGGCGGGTCGACTTATCTTAGTCGCTTCTCAAGACACCTCGGTAAGAGATAAGGGTGGTATATTCTACTTAGCCGGATACCAAACGGCTACTATTTGATGCTGTGAATATGAAAAATAAACAAGTCTCGCCCAATTAACTCTAAGTGACTGACTAAGGTATGGTGATACCATAATGTAGGCAGATAAGATAAGAAAATTACAGTAAATAGATGTAACCGTAATGTCATTATAGCTAATGATTGTTCACGCGATCTCATCCTACCAAAGTGCCTATTGTAAGTGTATTATTAGATACACTTTACTTAATAAGCCTATTTAAAACACCGTGAAATTGCTTCGCCTACCACATTTAGCTGATTGTCGTTTCTATTATATAGTTGTAGTTGATTATAAAGATTCTATGTTGTTTAGTGTCGTCTATAACAGGTTTTGCGCTCGTTTTCTTAATATGTTTTGTACATACCAACAAACAAACTCTTCAGCTTTATAAAGCTGAAGAGTTTGTTTGATTTTTGTACGCTCTAATCTCAGGAAATACTGGACCGATTTGAAAAAAAAATTCAATGTAAGATAGTCCATTTATCGAGCAAGGCTATCATCACGCTAAGATTAATAGAAGAGGAGCAGCAATAAAAACTATTACGAAAACGCCCAAATTTAAAGCTTTACTTGCATGCGCTTAGTAAGCGGTGATAGTTATTCAAAAATCATGTATTATAAAATTGTTCCCCTTTAAAATTTCTAAATAAAAGTCCGCGACAGCATATGTCTAGCTTTTAAGGTAACCACTATAACCATTTTTATGGTTATCAAAATAGTATATTACGGTTTAGATCTTTCCACGCGGGTAAAGCCGGTGGCGATTGCTAGTATAATATAAAATAAAAATGTTATTATGTTAAATGCATTTTATTGTGGCGCCAATAAATTTGTTCTCGCATTTATTTAATTGGAAGTGAATGTGTAGGGTGATTACATAGAGAGACAAGACTGGCGCCGCAGTGTACACACGTTCATCTAAATAATATACCTTTTGTAATGGGAAATGGGATTTATTTTAATTAAGTTTTCTTCTTCTTTTTTAACGGAAGAACGTTAAACACATATATGACTCTTTAAGGGCTTCCACGATATGCATTTTGTGCCGCTTTCATCCAGAGGCAATTTTTGAGAGTCTTTTATTCACTTAATACCTTTTTTCAGGAATGTAGGGATCATACTGGCCCATTGGCCCAGTGGGTATTGACCCAGTTTGGTCACTCAGGTATTTTACATATTTTTTTAAATGTTATAAAAAATGATGCAACATGAAAAAAAACGGGTATAAGATACCTGGACGAGTCCAGGTGTAAAATAACTGGAGTATTATAATTTTTCGGACCGCCCGTTAATGCCACTGAGCCATTACAACTTGCCAGTTTAATTAGTCTATGTTTTCAAGTAATATTAAAGCAGTTTTTCAATGACTGAAAACAGGGATAAAACAATTTTTTTTTAAATCGATAAATTGAATTAAAGCTAGATCGATTTAACGCCCCCGAAACACCCTACATTTTAAAGCAAGTAGCGGCTTGTTACTATCCCACTGCTGAGAATAGGCTTCTTCTCTCCGTTTTTGGAGAGAACGTTTGGAGCTAAGACCTACAGTGTGCATTAGTAGGTTACACATATCTCCAGAATTCTCTATAGATATGCAGGTTTGGTCACGATGTTTTCCTTCACCGAAAAGCGTGTAATAAATTGCAATTATCAATTCGTTTTAACAGAAAAGCTCATTGATGTCTGCCCGGGTGTGAACCCGTGACCTCCTCGAAAGAGTCACACGGTGTTACCACAGCTACTAAGTTTCATGAAAATCGTTGGAGCCGTTTCCGAAACTTAGACTATATTAGTGGCATATTTATTTGTTTCTCAAGAATATTAAATTGTTATTTTTTATTCTAAATTATTCAGTTATAATAATATAAGGCTTAACTGGAATATTACTTCTTGAACTGCCTATAAATCCAAATCACCGATTTATTGCAACAAATTGATTTAAATCCGTCATAAAATGAATACCGCTCGTGTATAATTTATTAGGAAATAAAAGATAAGCAGCTTAACAAAGATTCTCTAGATTTTAGAAACCTCAAACATCAATAAAAGGGGTTTATATTTCTTAATAATATTCACCGTATCTATTTCCGTATATTTTTTTTATGTTTAACTTAAAACATAAAAAATACATCGGAACTTCGAACTTAAATTCCATCTATATTACGTTGTTCATTTTTAGGTAAGTAAATAGCTGTGCTTGCAGCTTCGCTCGCGGAAAAATTAGTGCATTTAAGGTAAGTGTTAGCGACGCAATTAATATTAACGTATTGATAAGGAAATAATTGTATAAATTATAATTTGCAATAAATTTATGGTATAAAGGAACGTGCGTCGTATGTCAGTTCGGGACAAACGGCTTTTTCAAATTTTAACATATACGTTAACCTCATATACGCGTGTCAAGTTCAAAAAGCCTCTTATTTCTAATATCGTTAAAATCTTCTACGACGCACTAATTCCAAGCCTATTGTTTTTTGTAAGTGCACTAGTAATTGACCATGTACTAGTAGTTGACCGTTTCGTAGGAAATTTTAAATAATAAGCGTTTTGTTTGTGTAAGTAATAAAATTTTTTTATTAATATGTAATATTAAATTTTAAATATTAAACAATGGGCTACAGTTCTGAGCTTTTGGGCAGTTGTTAATAGACGGCAACAGGTAATTACGAATTTATTTTTTATTTAGTGCACTTGCCTTCATTAAAATTATTTATTGTGAGTTAATCATAAGAGATAGAGACATACTGTTGTGAACTTTTCTACAGCACATACACAATTTATATAAAACTGTAATGTACTATTAATTTAAGCTTTCCGGAACATTGCACTATCTTTAAAACCGTACAAAAATTCGTTCAGCAAATTTTGAAAAAATCGATCACATACAGACGGACGACTTTTAGGGAATTTGTTTTATAATAAGTATAGATTAAGTATAATTGACTATAGATTGAGATAAGAGATTTGATTGAATCTTTAATATTTGAATGAGTTGATCTTGTCTATATACATATATTCGGATCTCGAAAACGGCTCCAACGATTTTCGTGAAATTCAGCATGTAGGAAGTTTTGGGGGAGAAAAATGGTTCTAGCTAGGCTTAATTAAAAAAAAATCGTTTTATCCATGTTTTATCATTAAAAAATACTAAAGTTTACATTAAATATAAAACACTATTTTTGCCGTCAATTGTCAAGTCGGCGTAGCTTATTCGGGAAACGGGCAGTCTAGAGAAATAAAAATATCTAGGATCGATTATTATTATTGTTATGAAGATTGTTTTTTTTATTTTAAAAAAAATTACCGATCAAGGCTCGATCACCCAGGTGCTTAAGTATAATATGGTTTAATACTAAGTTATTGCATAAAACCCATAGACAAATGACGTTTGAATCGATCGTCAATACTGATAACGCGTTTAATTGCTAAACCATCACGTTATATTTATTGCTATGAGCAGGTCATATTTATGTCAAAGAAGCAAAGAAAAAACTTTATAAGTACACAAAAACGTCAGCGGCATTGTCCCTTGTTAAGGTTCCAACATGGTGAGGTAATTAAAATTCTAGACATTTCTAGAGGAGTTATTTTAAAGACATCCAACGACTGCACAAAGGAGTTGGCTACTGATTTTATAGCCTTTAATTACGCTATAAAACTCAACAGCATCGTGTCTTACAGAAGAAGGCATTAGACCAGCTAATTGCTTATAGAGAATTGACGTAATGAGATTGATTTGTTATAATAAAATTTTATCGTCTCATTAAGGTACGGTATGGAAGATAGGCTTAGAGATACGTGAATCGCCTAATGGGCCTTGATTTACTGTTATGACAGTTTTATTTTTTATAGTAGAATCACTAATGTGTGGTATCCGGCGGAGTAGAATAGACCACCCCCATTTCTTACCGAGGTGTCTTAAAAGGTAACTGAGGTAAGTCGACCCGCCGTGTGGTATTCGGTTAAGTAGAACAAACCACCCACTTTGTTACGGAGGTGTCGTAAAATAGGACTTAGGTAAGTCGGCCCGCCGTGTTGTATCCGGTTGATTAGAATAGATCACCCACATTTCTTAACGAGGTATCGTAAAAGGCGAATAAGATAAGTCGATCTACCGTATGTCATCCGGCTGAGTAGACAATCCTCATTTCTTATTGAGGTGTTGTAAAATACGACTTAAGTATGTCGACCCGCCGTGTGGTATCCGATTAAGTAGAACAAACCATCCACTTTCTTACCGAGTTGTCGTAAAAGGCCACTAAGATAAGTCGACCCACTGTGTGGCATCCGGCTGAGTAGAATAGACCAACCTTATTTCTTACTGAGGTGTCGTAAAAGGCAACTAAGGTAAGTCGACCCGTCGTAAGGTATCCGGCTGAGTAGAATAGACCACGCTCTTTCTTACGCAGGTGTCGTAAAATACGATTTAGGTAAGTTAACCCGCCATGTGTTATCCGGCTGAGTAGACAACCCTCATTTCTTATTGACGTGTCGTAAAAGGCGACTAAGGTAAGTCGATCCACCGTGTGGTATCCGGCTGAGTAGAATAAACTACCCACTTTCTTACCGAGGTGTCGTAAAATACAACTAAGGTAAGTTGACTCAGGCGGCGTTCGTTAATTACCAAATCATGTAAGAAACTGTTTATAACATGTTGTGCTGAACCTACTTAGAGTTGCAAAAGGGCAGGAGAATAATGAAGAAATTTATGAAATATATAAACATTTCATTTGGTAAAGATTAAAAATTGTAAAGATAAGGTTTTTTAGCTTGTTTAATGTGTCACTAGATCTCGTATGAAATCGAAAATTACATAATTTTTTTGACAACGCCGCATTTCAACAAGGGCAGTAAGAATGCACCAACTAGTAATAAACAAAATTAAACATAATAAAAAGCAAGCAAACATTTAAGTACCCTTTCAAGTGCTTTTTGTGTTCACATAAACGCGTAAGTTTTAATAACTACCCATTAACATTGATAAGTCGCTTCATTCGCCATCTTGAAGCGAACAATTAACATAAAATGGCGTACAAGGTATTATATACTTTTGTTTTATTCCACGCGATGGAAGTTTTCAAGTTTTTTAACAATGCGAAATTGGTCACGGATGATTCGACGCCGATGAAAATGATAGCGACAGTGTTGCTGGCACACTCTCACTGGCTTTTTGTGGTATTGATGTTGGGGTCGGTATCGTATCGTTGTCGTGATATAAGAAAGTGACTAGATATCGAGGGTTGCCACTTGTGTTATCTTTAATATTTAAATGAGTTAATCTTGTATGTATATATATAATTTCGGAATCTCGGAAACGGCTCCAACGATTTTCCTGAAACTCAGCATGTAGGGGTTTTGGGGGAGAAAAATCGTTCTAGATAAGTTTTATTTTAAAAAATTTATTTTAAATTTTTTTTTTCCTATTATAAAGTACAACACAATGGAGGTACTACATTGTAGTGACAATCTAGCCTTAAGGCTAATAAGCAAGTTAATTTTAACCTAAACTTATAAATTACCTTATATCTAAGAACAGGTCCAATGACTTATCTTAGTCTTCCTTACTATAGGAGACACTTTGTTCTTGTGTTCTTTTTCAGTAGCACTAATACTACACTATCACTATATTACACTAACTCAAAAGGCTTTGTACAAATGTGATTTGGCTACGTATTTTACGAACGTAAAAAAAAGGGGTTGCTCTATTCTATTCAGCCGGATACAACACGACATAAAATGGTAAATCTGGAAATCTGAAATAGATAGGAGTGAAACGCATGTCTCACCGTGGGAAAATGGGTGGAATAGTCTATCTATCGTTGCCTGACAGTAAGTATAAAGTCACAATACGTCACAATAACTAAATGCATCACAGTAATCAAATGCTTTTGTCAAAATAAACTATATGGATGCTTTTGTCAAAATAAACCCTGGTGTATTGTTTTATTTACTCATGTGATCGAGATACAGAAAATATATTTATATGACGCAGAATGGCCATCAATTGAGTGGGAAATACAAAAGAGGAGTTGACAGAAATTATAATTACTTGTCTTCAAAGAAAAGTAAATCACACAATAATTTAAAATAATTAGTAAAACAGAATCAATAATTAATATTCGCTTGGATTTTTTCATTTAAATGGCGATTTGTCGCAGACATGGTGCACTGGCTCTTTTCACATTAATTCCTAGTTAAAAGATGGCCGCTCCACTGCCACAGTAACGACACTTAGCCTGAATGACATCCGATGTCACTCAATGTAATATTTTAGACATGGACGTAGTGTATTATTTATCCAAGATTTTAGATCTCGAACGCTGTCATATATATATACGAGTATATATACATAAAAGATTAACTCATTTAAATATTAAATTGTTATATGATTGTTTACGGACAAATCTTTCAACCCTATATTCTAGTTCAATTTCAAATTCAAATTCAAAGTTTTCTTTATTCAAATAAACTTGAATCGTCAATTGTACTGCTGGTTCGGAAAGCTGTTTCTACCGAGAAGAGCAAGCAAGAAACCCGGCGGTTGCTCTTTTCAACATAATCCTTATAACTAGTTACATTAAGTCATTATTATCTTGTACAGGGTCGGAAAGTAGCTATATCCACGCATTCTTATCGTCCTAATAATCCTCTACAGTATAGTAGGCTTTTCGTATCAGCCTCTCTTTAATAGTGTTTTAAACTGCTCTAACGTCTGTTCTTAGTGTAAGTAACTTAATACTTGTCTTAGAATTTTAATTACATTAATACCAGACTCAAAGTATCAACAACTGGTTTTTATGAAATGTTGGCTTTGATCGGGAATCGAAGCTGCGAGTCAAAGCTCGACAGCTGAAGGCAAGGTCCCGTCAAATTCATCACTGCTTTTACTGCGCTATTCAATAAGCGTGTAATGGAAAGATAGTGTGAAGTAGTATCGTTTATTATTAATTAGCTTTTACTTTAACTTACTTAGCCTCGTTCGCGCGGACTCCTTTAATCTTGGAATAAACCAGTAGCTTTCGTCATTCTCCAACCCTGCAAATATCTCCATCGGTTGATAATAGATGACGCTTTTCAATGACATCCTATTACTGTAGAATTAACAGGCTTTCTGGAATGGCTGGCTATAAGGAATAACTGTGCCAAATTCATCGATATTGGTTCTCTGGATTCGCCTTGAAAGAGTAACAAACTACACCCATACTCACAAACTTTCGCATTTATAATATTCGTAGGAAAAGTAGGATGTCTTTATTTTGCACAACATGTATATATAATTTTTATTCCAAAATAAACTGCATAGAGATGATGTTAGCTAAACTAATAATGACATTATTTTGGTATAATCCGCGATTAAATAAATAGAAAATATATACAATGCTAAATGTGGAGTGGACTATCAGTTTGCAAATCTGATACATACAGGATCCGGAAAAACACATGCACAAGTGTCCACCGCCGCCACAATCGTTTCGCTCCGTAACCTACTCATCATTAGGACATAGACTCCACGTCAAAATCGCAAAGCGTTTCTTAAACCAAACGCTTCTGCAGTCGGATTAAATTTAAAATTAAACAAATGCTCGCACTAAGTTAATAAAGCATAATATGCATCGCGAATGAGAAATCGATGCAATAAATCTTTTTTGCGACCGCTCGAGGCGCGGCGTAACCGATTAGTAGGTGCGCCGGTACACCACAAGAAACAATTTCCAATATGACCACGGTTCTCATAGTTGTACGAGTTTTTGACGGATCCGTCATAAATATCGTATACTTAGCAACATTCATCCTCCTGCCCTTATCCCACTCTAAGTGGGGTCGGCACAACATGTTATAAACATGCTGTCACATGATCTGGCTGCGTTTTAACGATCGGCCGCCTGCCTGACGTCAACTTACCTTAGTCATATTTTACGACACCTCGGTAAGAAAAAGGATGGTCTATTCTACTAAACCGGATACCACACGGTGGGTCAAGTTACCTTAGTCGCATTTTATGACACTTCGGTAAGAAAAGAGGTTGGTCTATTCTACTCAGCCGGATACCACACGGCCATTACTAAGCAACATTATACACTGTCTGTAGCGGCTTGATACTGTCCTACTGCTGGGAAAATGCCTCCTCTTTCCACTTTTGGAGAGAAGGGTTGGAGTTAGATGACGACTTTGCGTCCAATGTGGATTGATAGGTTACACATATCCGTAGAATTTACTATAGAATTTGAATTTTATTTTTTTCACTAATTTTTCTTTATCGAAATTAATTATAATTAACGCGTGCGTGAATATAATAACAAATATCAAATACCTTATAAGTTTTATCTGAAAAACTCATTGATGCTTGCCCGGAGTTTATGCAAATCAAATCAAATCAAAATAATCTTTATTCAAATAAGCTTTTTCAAGCACTTTTGAGTCGTCAAGGATAAATATGAATAATGAAGCTACAACTGGTTAGAAATGTTGCTCTTATCGAGAAGAACCAGAAAGAAACTCGGCGGTCAACCTTTTAAATGTTTTATTACATTATTAAACCACAGTCTTGTATGAAGCTGAAAGGATTTTCAAATACAGGCTTTTTTATCATCCAAATAATCTTTAATTTTGTTATATGCTTTACGTATAAGCATACTCTTATACTTAATTTAAACCTTTCTGTGGACTGGTCTAGTATTGATTCCGGTTTTTTTTAAACAGCTTTTTATATATAATACAAAATATCTATACTAATATTATGAAGATGAAAAATTTGTATGTATGTTTGTAATGTTTACACACAAAAACTACTGGACCGATTTCAAAAATTCTTTCACCATTGGAAAGCTGCATCTTTACTGAGCAACATAGGCTATATTACATTTAACAAAATAAAGATTTATTTTTAAAAATGTAATAAGGTGTTAATAAATAAAAATTACGCGGGTTAAACCGCGGGATATTACTAGTATATTATAAATAAAATCCTTACTAATATTATAAATGAAAATCTGTCTGTCTGATACGCCTGGATGTAAAAAAGCCTTATTATAAATTTAGCTTTTTAATGAAACATAAAGAGAACTTTCTTAGTTTCACGGACGCACTTTGCCAATGGACATGTGCACACATGTAATTTATGACTTCATCGCCAATCGAGGGGTCACGAGCGACTTGAACGTGGACCCCGGGTCTCCATTCGTTGTTTTGTGGCTTTCGGAAATCGAATGTCTGTTTCAAATCAAATCATGATTTATACCTTCGAGACAAGCGATATGCGCATCGAATCACTGATAGACCGTTTGATTATTATAATTGTTGATAAAAAAATTGTGTGACGAAATCTGTTGAATGCGGCATTTTTACAAACAAAATGAAATATATTGTTACGACATGTTTTTAATACAACCTCCTTCATAGAGTTGGCGATTAATATGAAAAAGCATTGTGGCTGTCATATTTTTATGTGTCATTCATTGAGTTGTTGCGAAAAGAGTAAATGGGTTGACTCTGGGAGAACTGCTTTTTATTTATTGAATAAGTATAAAGGAGAAATATTATCGCTTTTTATAATATATACTAGTGGTACCGACGACGTTTGCGCTAACTTAAGTATTTAATTACCCTCAATTATGCAATGTGCTATTTCCTTCTTAGCGACAGAGAAATGGGAAATTTATGTATATATGCATCATAAATACTCGTTCAGAGGCGACGAAAGTATAACAGACAGACAGACAGCATGTTAAACAAGCTCTGTCTTTTTCTGTAATTAAAAATCAAGTCAATTCTATATATCTGTTTAATTCTTTGTTAATTGTATGCTCATTGGATATTTATTCCCTGCGAGAGAAGTTAAGGGAAATAGGTATTCTTACATTTACTTCACAGTATATTTTTAGTTATTTAATTTTTGTACATTAAAATATAAAGAGTTATAAAACGTAAGGTCACGTACATAATAGACAAAGTAGGAACCGATATAAGCTCGCGGGTCCAGCTTTGCGCCTTGCAAAGGTACGTAAGTCGCTTGTGGGTTTGGGTTCTATAATAAAATTCCGCAATTAATTTTAGCTTTGCCATTACAGCAGTTTAAAAAAACTGTTAAAGAGAGGCTGATACAGGAAGCCTACTATACTGTTGAGATGATTATTTAGATGATAAGAATGCGTGGATACAGCTACTGTCTGACCCTGCACAAGATAGTAATGACTTAATGTATCTAGTTATAAGTATTTTATGCAAAGTATTTATTGAAAAGAGTAACCGCCGAGTTTCTTGCTGGCTCTTCTCGGTAGGAACAGTTTTCCGAACCAGTAGTAAAATTGACGATTCAGAAGTACTTGTTTACAAGTTTATTTGAATAAAAAAAATTTTGAATTTGAATTTGAATATTGCTTGTTTAACTTACCTTAGTAGCCTTTTACGACACCTCGGTAAGAAATGAAGGTGGTACTATTCTATTTAGCTAGATACCACACGGCGTAAATAAGGATATATATTAGAAATGGAAATATTAAAATGATATTTAGGATGCTTTAATTAACTTAAGGCCATCTCCACCTTGTTTTTGCGGCCAGAAGTGTTGTCTGAAATTTTGGTTATTCTATGGATCGTGCAAATTTACTTATTAGTACTTATTTATAATTTACTTATAATTATTGTTTACTTACCTATTTCAGTGAATTTATAATGAAATTTGCAATTTAAATGAAAATGAAAAAAATTAAAATGAATAAATGTTTATTTTGCTATATGTACAAAATTACCATCACAAATAATTTAAATATAAGTACCTGCTTGACCGAGCTTTGCTTGGAAATTTTTTACAAAATAAAAGGCTCGATCAATAGCTACTCTTAAAATTAAGCTCGATAAAGCTAGCGTCGTATAAAGTATATCTGTTGTGAAATAGAATAGAAAACAACTTTAGCAACTGCACAAATAACTGCTTCATTTAATATTTGCTATACCAACTAGGTCATACCTTCCTTAAAAGGGGTGAATTCTCATTACATTAAATTTATTTCTTCATTCACATAATTAATGGGGAATTTAGTGTTATAATACAACAATGTGGTAATTTATTTGAAATGTACGCCTTTAACAGGAAGAAAGGGCGTTTTCTATGATGCTTATACATTACTTAAAGAATAGATTATTCAAAATGGTCGATAAAACTTTATTCATGCGTTAAGTATTATAATAACTTCATTAGTTTTTATTTCGTCCTAATGAAGCGTCTATGAGCTGTGTAGTGTTGCGACAACATTGTCTTATGATACTCGTAGTTTTCTTTTAAATATTGTTATAAAATAAAAGTCTGTTTATATGTCTGTTATGCTTTCAAGGCTATCCCTTGGAACAATATAGATGTAATGACATTGGATCATAATGTTACAGAAAACCTCACGTACCTACATTAAAAAAAACCTGTTTTTTTCTAAATCAATATCACTATAAATATAAGCTTTCAATGAGAATGTGCTAGAAAACTTATTTAATAATCTATACTCATGTATAAGCCTGAGGAGTATGTTTGTTTGATTGCTTGAATGTAATTTTAGGAACTACTGGACAGATTTGAAAAATTATTTTAGTGTAAGATAGTCCATTTATCGAGGAAGGCTATATCACACGCTAAGATCAAGCTAACATCACGCTAAGATGAATAGGAGAGGAACAGCAATAAAAATATTACGAAAACTGCAAAATTTAAAGCTTTCCTAGCGGGCGCTAAGCTTTTAAGATGAACCCTTGAACTATTTTTATCAAATATATCAAAATATCAATCAATTATCAAAATACTATATTACGGTTTTTTTTACGCAGGAGGAGCCGCTGACGATTGCTTGTAATATATCAAATAATAAGGTAATTACATAGTTGATTCCTTGAACGGATTTGTCAACTTCTTATTTTTTTAATTACCTATACAACGATGGATTCCGGCGTTTCAAGTATATACCTACAAGAAACAAATTGAAACATTTCTTAAATTATGTTTTTGCTTAGTTAGTTATATTTACCTTTCCTAACTTGTATAAGTCTCGGATCCTATATGAGGTCCGTCTTTCCACCTGACTACTCAACGTTGTGATAGTTTATAAAACGATGTTTAGTCTTATCTCTGCGATAATATATCTAATGTTTCAGATATTATCGGTGTGTATCTGTTATGATCGTTATAACTATTTTCCTGAGCACCCATCCTAGTGAGGATTAATTACGAAGTGTCGTATGACAGGAAACGTCTTGATTAAGGGCGGGTTTTTTATATATTTAAAGCTCCGTAGCACAATTTTAAAACAGCGGATTCCGAGGAACAGGGATTTCGAGAAAAAAACTATGAGTGGCGTACAAAATTTATTTATTTGATACACCAACCATGTATTATAGATTCATAGATACATTAACAATAAATCCTTATATTAATTCTAGGTCCATTTGAAATTGGTACAATAAGGGCTCCAATCCGTGTTACATGCCAACACGGATGTGTTTCGATGTAGTAGAGTGTCATCTGTCTATATCTATAATAGAAATAAATAAAATAAAGTCCCCAAAAGCTGTCTGTCTGTTTGATCGATTTTCTCACGGATTTATGTACAATTTGTATAAAAATATAGAGCAATTCTTCCAGAAAATTTTCGTTAATAGTATCTAAATTACGATTTTATGTAATTTGTGTTGAAGTGCGCCACGTATACTACTAGAGATACACTAAAGTAATATACTATAGAATTGTATATTTATAAAAATACTATAAAAGAGTCCGTAATAGCATGCCTCTATCTCTTATGGTTAACTCACAATAACTAACCTTCAAAATTTCAATTCGGTAAAAAATTTATGACACAGTGATTACTATGCGGGTGAAGTCGCTGCCTAGTTTATTTATTTATTTTTATTTTATTATATAAATTTATTAATGAAAATACCAGCAGTAGAATTGACGATTCAAAAGTACTTGTTTACAAGTTTATTTGAATAAAGAAAAATTTGAATTTGAATATTTCTTGTTTAACCTTACTGTCGTCTTATTTATCATCTACTGTTGTTTATACACTCACTCACTATTTTAATATATTTTCCTATAGCCTAAGGTTGCCTGGGCGAAGTCGCTGCCTAGTTTATTTTATTAATTTATCAATGAAAATTTTTGGAAAGTTTGATAAAGGACTCTTAAACCACTTTTCGGTTTGTCTCAGTTTGCTTTAATTACGAGTCTATACTGACTGATTGATGTACTTAAATAAGGCTTCACCTTGCCACTTGAAGCTGTGGTAGCCCAGCGGTAACACCGTGCGACTCTTTCGGGGAGGTCACGGGTTCAAACCCGACACCAATGAGTTTTCCGGTTAAAACTTATGTTTCTAATTGATAATTGCAATTTATCACATGCTTTACGATGAAGTAAAACATCGTGAGGAAACTTGCATATCTCTAGAGAATTTTGGAGATATGTGTATCCTACCAATCCGCACTCAAGCAGCGTGGTAGGTCTTAGCTCCAAACCTTCTCTCCAAATACGTAGAGAGGAGGCCTATGATCAGTAGTGGGATAGTAACAGGCCGCTACTTACTTTGCCACTTAGGCGTTGCATAGGCGTGAGATCCTTTTAACTTTTTATATAATTTTGGATTACCAAGCATGTTAGTAAGTTCACAGAGTTGGGATATGTGCTTATGCGTCGATCCAAGGAAGTTTTTAGACGCGTGCAGTGTATTCTGCGAGTGCTAGATTAGTTTTAACTTAAACTAATCCCAATTTTAGTATATTACAAAATATATATTTTAAACAATGAAAAAATAAATTTAAAAGTTATTTAAATTAGAAAATGATTGTATACCGAGTTCAGGAAAAAAACGAATGGAAAGAGTATCATAAATAAGACCTATATGGCAATATAAATGCCTGCTGCAATTTCTTGAGATCACAATAAGGTTTTTCCTTCGTCTTATTCTGTAATTTTACGGCCGATGTTGATATAAGTGGGGTAATTTACTGGGGTCTCTCAATTATTTTGTCGTAAATTAACTCTTAAGAATCGCTAAGGTACGTGAGATTATAATGTGGTGATTTTAATATGAAATTTTAATATTTACGGATGTGTCGGTGCGAATAATCGATTCCGATGAAGCTATAAATTATTATAATGCGTTTGCAAATTATTTTTCGGGAACTCTTTTTTGGTTTTGCCCGAGATAAAAATCGTACAGGGCCGGCCGGTATTGGTTGAAAATATAATTTATATACATTATTTTATGGAACTCGAGCGGGAGCCGGTGTGCTGAGTGCGAGTTTCTTTAACCTACTTTAATTTGTATGGGCCTGGAACAGCTGCTACTAGATGTTGTACACACATGACACACACACGCATTCACGTATATAAACATACATACAATCTTTTGTCTATGTTCTTTCTTTTTCCTGTATTGAAAATACATTAATATTGTTAATCACTAGTCTTATCTAACGTCAACAATAATCATAATCACGATGATGAATCATAATTTAATGCTTTGATATAAAAAATAGTGACCTTTAGACAATGAAACAGGACTAAGTTTTCGTGTATATTTCAATAGTCTGTAAATAGTAGAAAATGTAAAGAAATTAACTTGACGCACTCGAAGGAATTTTTATTGATCTAACTCCTCCTCGCATTGTTAACCTTATGGCTGAGCGTCGGGATCCTTAGTGCCGCGTGATGATCTTTTGGACAGTTACTCGCCATTTGTTCCTTGCCTTCACTGAATGAAGAGAACGTGTAGATTTAAGTCCAAAGCAGTTCGAAGCTGGTCTTTCACCGAATTGAGCTACGTTATCGAGATCTTTTTCTGTCAATATTGCCGGTTACTATGAGTTGCTCCAGGTTGTAACTTGTCCAGGTACCCTCTCCTTGCCATCGACAGCGTGGTGGAGCACACAGGTCGTTTTAGCCGGTGCGAGTCCGACATAACCGCGGTCGGGTGGCGGTACCCATAAGGGGGTTTTTCCTGTATTAAAAAAAAGGTTGTGTAACCTTCAAATGATTTATAGAAGCAGGCATTACTTAGCGGAATTCCATAGTACAGAAGTTACAATACAATTATTTTGCTGTAATCAGCGTTTATTGAGAGAATATATGTAATGCTATAAAGCAGGTAACAATTTTATTGTTAATTCTGTTGTTACCTTCTTTTCAGGCAATGTGACCAAAGAACAGAAATACAATTTACGTCTGGTTATTTCAAAAGTAATAATAAAATTATTTTGCTATAATCCGCGATGAAGTAAATTAGAAAATATATATAATACTAAATGTAGTGTGGACAATCCGATACATGCAGGATTCGTAAAAACACATCCAGAAACTTCCACCACCGCCACTGTCTGTCTGGTTATTTTGTGACGACCGGGCGATAGCTAATGAAAATAACTATTAATAAATAAAAGCAGTTCAGTCCGTCTCTGTGCTGATCCATCGCGCTTCGCGGAGGTCTTCCCGCGAACATCGCACCATCGCTCCACTCCCCTATAATAAATTGATAGCTATAAAATTTTTAATACACGCCTTACCGGCAAATATAGTGAAATTTGATGTATTTTAGCAAACAATGGGTTGAAGAATGCGTGGTAGTATCGGATGTTTCTTATTATTTTTGAAATACTAGCTATGCCCGCGACTTTGCACGCGTGGAATCAATGTGTCACAAAGTTTTTCCAACCTAAATCCTATCCCCGCGAGAATTAAAAGATGAATATCTATATATATGTTCTATTAATTATATAGGATATTATGTATATTTTCGAAATCTCGGAAACAGTTCCAACGATTTTCCTGAAGCTAGCTAGGTTTTATTTTTGCCTAGGCCTGTTTTTGGTCATGAAAAAATACTAAAATTTACTTTTAATTTATTGAATATATAAAACACTATTTTTGCCATTAAATTTCAAGTTAGCGTAGCTCTTTCGGGGAGCGGTTGGTCGCGAGAAATGAAAATACCCTAGGTATTTGATATGATAGGTATTTGAGCCCCATAAACCCTATTATTTTTTTTTTGTACAAAATTACCGAACAAGGCTTGGCCAACCAGGTACTAGATTTTAAACGTATAACGATATCCTAGGTGTCATATAGGTGCATCATAGATGATTTTATTCGAAGTCGTTTTTACAGATGCCAATTATTGCTAACTAGGAGTCCCGCCCCAGCTTCGCACGGGTATAAATCATATAGCCTATGTCACTCAGTGAAAATCACAGTATTCCTCTACTCCATATTGAATGTTATTATACATATAAACCTTACTCTTCAATCACTCTATCTATTAAAAAAACCCCATCAAAATTCGTTGCGTAGTTTTAAAGATTAAAGCATACATAGGGATATAGGGACGCAGACAAAGAAAGCGACTCATTTTATACTATGTAGTGAAGTTTAGCTGTTATTTTGATAATTGTCAAATTTTTTACCATACTTAACCAAAGACAAAATTACGTATAGCTGTCATTTATGTTTTGTCATTCCATGTCATAGTCGTTTTTGTTATACTACGTTTTATAGTGACTTGACGGGATAAAATAAATGCGGTCGAACGGGATAAAAAGTATCCTATGTCCGTCTCCTGGTTCTAAGCAACCTCTCCACCAATTTTCAGCCGAATTGGTTCATCCGTTCTTGAGTTATAAATAGTGTAACCAAGACCAACTTTCTTTTATATATATAGATTATGCCAAGCGAGTTAATAGATTTGCACAACCTATTTAACATACTGCAACAGCACTTACCGCGACGTAAGATCATAATCAGAGCCAGACCTGTCATCGATAAAAAAGTCAAAGTCGAACGGAGATAACCTATAATGCTTTAAACAGATTTAGTACTTGTCGCCAATGTTGCCAACCTCGAGAAACTAAAAAACTGAAACTCACCAATAATAAAAAAACAGTAGGAAACAGTAGATAAAGTAAAATAGGCGGATTTCATTCTGCAAATGTAAAGTAACGGCCTGTTACTATCCCACCGCTGGGCATAGACCTCCTCTCTCCGTTTTTCAGGAGAAGGAATCAAGCTAAGATCTACCAATGCGGATTGCTAGGTAACACATATCCCTAGAATTCTCTAGAGATATGCAGGTTTCTTCACGATGTTTTCCTTCACCGAGAAGCGTGTGATAAATTGCAATTATCAATTAGACACATAAGTTTCGAATAGCAAACCGAATAATTGTGCCGAAATTCATCGATATTGGTTCAGCGGATTCGCCGTGAAAGAGTAACAAACATACATCCATACTCACAAACTTTCGCATTTATAAAATTAAGTAGGAGATCAGAAAACATTTGCATAGTATAATAGGTGACGCTGAATATGTTGAAAAACAGTATAAATTAGAAATAAAACAGAAAACAGGGGCATCAACGTGTAAACAGCAAATCTTATGTTAATACAGTAGGGTTGGCAACACTGCGTGTCGCTCATAAAATTGTACGGCGAATAAATCCATATATGATAGTTCAATGACCTGAACCGTATAATTATTGCAAAAAGTGTCCACGCCTAGGGGTACTCGATTGCATATCTGCCGCAGATTACAATATATCGTATAATTACGATACTAACTACTATATTAATCTCTGGTACACATTTTAATGGTAACGTTATCATTCAATTATCGACGATAGCAAAATAAGAAATAATTAAAATATAACGGACAGTGCTCTGGACCTAGTGTGGGAGCTTGTGATCGCTGAATCAACATCCACAGTGCATTGACATTAGGTATTATTTGTTTTATTTGTCGTCAGAAGACAACTAGTATGGAAAATTACGATAAAACAAGCAGCTTGCTACTGAAAAGGAGTTTTGAATCACGAGTTCGGATTTTATTAAATTCTAAACACTTTGCAACGTAAATTATATTAATATTATAAATTAAAAAAAAACTAAATTCACTTTTTAATCTGAAAATAAAGTGATATAATATATGAACAAATTTCGAATTAATATATCATAATTTGTAGCCGAAGTAATGTACTTTGTTACCTATTTAAATTTGTCCTAAATCAATATAATATATGCACTTACTGTATTACCATATCTGTTTCTAAGTTTATACACGATGCGACACGTTGAAAATAAAATGAAAGCGTGACTGGTAAGGCAATGTTAGACGATTTGCTCACGTAGAATATATTTATGTGCGTTGCATATTAAAAATTATGCAAGCAGCTAAATATTTAATGTAGCCTAAACATATCCTAAATATTCAATTCTAGTTTGACAGCCGTTGCCCAGCTAAACAATTTTGAATAATATAATACAAAATAATTATTTGCTTTATCGGGTGGATTAGGGACTTCTTTAGGATTAGGGAATCGTTGTATATTCTATTGATGTATATTCTAGGAATAAATATATCTTTAAATGGTGTCTAGCGGATTTTGTTATTAAATGTTATTTGTGGCTGTTTACGATTTCCCGGTAACGGTATGCTTGCAATTTTGGCACCGCGTCACGTAGCGTTGCGTAGGTTGATTTAAGTTTCAAAACAATCTCCTAAATTGATGCTTTGGCTAATTAACTGACTTTAATTTAGTTGTAATTGTACGCTTTTAATTTAAAAAAAATATATATTTGTATATCCGCCGTGAGGTATCCGGCTGAGTAGAATAGACCACCTTCATTTCGTACCGAGATGTCGTCAAAGGTGACTAAGGTAAGTTGACGTCAGGCAGGCGGGTGGTTGTAAAATTATCACTTGAAGTGGAATTAGGGCTGGAGAATGATGACGTTTCTTTATTTGTGTACTACAATAAGGATTTTGTTGGCAGTGCTTTACCTTAACATAATATAATTTAAACGTACGGACATTTAAATTAGTGAAGTTATTATATTATGTTCGATATATAGGCGTAGCTGTAAATTCTGGCTTGTTCTATTGAGTTCAGTTTTGCAGTCAACATCTCTTAGACTCACTGATAAAACGTTTCAATTATACAGCCGATGTTAATTATTAATAAAACTGTAATAGAGATACGAGTTTTATAAGTCAGCTATCCCCGTAAAGGCGCGTCCATAAATAAGGGTTACAGTGTACTTTAAAAAATAGTGTGTTATTAAATTTATATAATTACTCAGACGAGGCACGCAAGCACGCTAGTCTCTTCGGGCAATTTATTGTCTTGCAATTAGTTATTAATTAAAGTGAAGAAATTTAACAGCATTTGATATAAAATATTGGTTGAGAACTGTAAATTTTGAAGCAACTTTCTTGAGTGTTGTAATTTGGGTTTATGTTTAGTAATCATTTATTGAACGCCGAATGTTTATGATTACAATTATTTTTTTTAAGTTATACCCTTTCTCTTTTTTTAGGGGAAAAAAGATTCGACTGGTCCAATGTGGACTGATAGATAGAATACAGATATATATATATCCTCCTGCCCTTATCCTGCCCTCTTAGTGGGGTCGGCACAATATGTTATAAACATGTTGTAACATGATTTGGCTGCGTTTTTACGACCGGTCACCTGCCTAACGTCAACTTACCTTAGTCTATTTTTACGACACCTCAGTAAGAAATGAGGGTGGTACTATTCTACTTAGCCGGATACCACACGGCTAAGATAGATTACAGATATCTTAAAATTTTAAAGATTTGCCCACGATGCTTCTTTCAACGAAATGTCCGTACAAAATTTTTAGTACTTCGCGGATACGCTGATTTTTGTATAAAACTCATATACAGCTAGCAAGGGTTTGAAAGCTGAACGTCTGTGTGCGTAGTGCGAGTTTTTTTAACCCACTCGATCGCGTTACCGTAACTTCAATTTGTAAGACGCTGCAACAGCGACATCTAGTGACTGATGTACCAGCGCCCTACAAATTAGCGTTACGCTAGCGCGATCAAGTAGGTTAAAAATCTCGCACTAAGCATACTGATGTGATTTATGCAGTCTCAGGCTTTGACACACTTGTCTTACTCATAAGATTATGAGTATCCCTGCCCTTATCCCACTCTAAGTGGGGTCAGCACAATATGTTGTCATATGATCTGGCTACGTATTTTACGACCGGCCGCCTGCCTGACGTCAACTTATCTTAGTCGTATTTTACGACACCTCGACAAGAAAGAGGGTGGTCTATTCTACTTAATCGGATACCACACGTTGGGTCAACTTACCTTAGTCACCTTTTACGACACCTCGGTAAGAAATGAGGGTGGTCTATTCTACTCAGCCGAACCCCACACGACGGGTCGACTTACCTTAGTCGCCTTTTATTATATATAGGTAAGAAAAGAGGGTGGTACTATTCTATTCAGCCGGATACCACACGTCTTTTCAAAATATAATTTTTTTTTAAATCTTCATTATAAGGGACTTAATATATTACATATTATAGGTATATAGTATGTATTATATTTCATTCAGAGTAAGACAAGTGTGTACACACTTGTCTTACTGAATGAATTGGTGTTTATTGATTTGGTAATAGAATACAATCAGTTTCTATGTAATAAATAATTTCCTTGTTTATTTCTCGGTCTGCATGTTACATGTCAACTGTAATAACAAATCTCGGCGTTTAGCATTTACCGTAACAATCTCTATTTCACCATGAAACCCGCCCGGGTCATTAGTTCACGCGGAGCACACGTCACGGAGTGTCTCGTCCGGGCCCAGAGGGCGCAGCGTGATTGATGTACCCTAATAACGGAATATGTACTGTGTAATACGAAACTCGTTATGTTTGTTTGTTTTTAACTAGCCGTGAGGTATCCGGTTGAGTGGAGTAGACCACCTTCATTTCTTATCGAGGTGTCGTTAAAGGCGACTCCTCATTTCTTGTCGAGGTGTAAAAGGCGACTAAGGTAAATTGATCCGCTATGTGGTAGCCGGTTGAGTAGAATAAACCACCCTCATTTCTTACCTATATATAGTAAAAGGCGACTAAGATGAGTAGACCCGTCGTTTGGTATTCGCTGAGTAGAACAGACCAAGCTCATTTCTTACCGAAGTGTAGTAAAAGGCGACTAAGGTAAGTTGATCCGCCGCGTGGTATCTAGCTGAGTACAATAGACCAAGCTCATTTCTTACCGAAGTGTAGTAAAAGGCGACTAAGGTAAGTTGACCCGTCGTTTGGTATCCGACTGAGTAGAATAGACCACCCTTATTTCTAGCGGTGGTGTAAAAGGCGTCTAAGGGAAGTTGATCCGTTATGTAGTAGCCGGTTGAATAGAATAGATTAACCACGCGATTATCGAGATGTCATAAAATACGTCTAATGTAAGTTGACGTCAGGTAGGCGACGATAGTTAAATACGTAGCCAAATCATGTGACAACATGTTTGTAATATGTTTTACCGACCTCACTTAGAAAGGGGTAAGGGCATGAGGATGATGATGACAAGGTATCAAAACGGATTATCCATTATATATTATCATAACATCGAGTTTCTTTTATCGCGATGCTTATATAGCAAAACAATTACTAAAATAAAAATAATCAACATTGGTAAAAATGTTCTAATAAAAAATTCTATTTATAAATAAAGTGATAGTTGAGTATAGAGTGTATGAAGTGACATTTGACTTTCTTCTTCTTCTTCAACCGATGGACGTCCACTGCTGGACATAGGCCTCTTCATGGGATCTCCAGAACACACGATTTTGTGCCGCTTGTATCCAGCGGCTCCCCGCGACCCTTTTGAGGTCGTCTGTCCATCTAGTAGGGGGTCTTCCAACACTGCGCTTTCCGGTGCGGGGTCGTCTTTGTTGTCGCCTTTGTGTATTTGACTTTGTAATAAATAAATATATGGGACACTTACACACACGCTCGTCTGTCCCTAAAGTAACTAACTTAATACTTGTGTTATGGTACACAGACAACTGACGAATATATTATACTTATATTTTTTTTAAATACATACTTAAATACAAATATACATTAGGCTTGAAGTCCAACAAAATTTATAAAAAATGTTGGCCCTCGGCGGGACTCGAACCCGCGGCCCGCGGAGCTGAAGGCAGGGTCACTCCCCACTGCGCCAACGGGCCAGTCGTTGTAGGTCTACGACTTTTTGGTCGAGACTAACATTTTATAAAAGTTATTTTTATGGGAGTGCAATCTTCGCAAGAATAAGGTATGATATCAAATATCCAATGTAGAAAAGGACGACGTCGCCCCTCAAGTGGTTAATGGGAAGGTGAAAAAGAGACGGCGACAGAGTGCAATGTTCATTAAAGAGGGTCAGTGGGGGGATAATTTCTCCCCATCCCCGGGGCTATCCTGTGGTCGTCTTTTTAATTTGTACTTGGATTTCAGGGATGTGAAAAATTGCTTGATAAAAACTAGGATCATCTTCCTGCCCTTATCCCACTATAAGTGGGGTCGGCACAACATGTTATAAACATGCTGTCACATGATTTGGCTGCGTTTTTACGACAGGCCGCCTGCCTGAAGTCAACTTACCTCTGTCGTATTTTACGACACCTCGGTAAGAAAGAGGGTGGTCTATTCTACTAAATTGGATACCACACGGTGGGTCAACTTACCTTAGTCGCCTTTTACGACACCTCGGTAAGAAATGAGGTTAGTCTATTCTACTCAGCTGGATACCACACGGCGGGTCGATTTACCTTAGTCGCCTCTTATGACACCGCGGTAAGAAATGAGGGTGGTATTATTCCATTCAGCTGGATACCACACGGCGATGATAAAAACTAGGATAAGTACACGTATAAATACCATGCTTATTATCTTTTTAAGGCCTGTTTCACAAGTTACTGATAAAGTGTCGGACAATTAACCGACAAATAAAGTACCAGATAAATCTTTAATATTTAAATGAGTTTATCTTGTATGTATGTATATATATTTTCGGAATCTCGGAAACGGCTCCAACGATTTTCCTGAAATTCAGCATGTAGGGGTTTTGGGAGAGAAAAATCGAATTCGCTAGGTTTTATTTAAAAAAATTAGTTTTATCCCTGTTTTTGGGCATGAACAAATTATTTATTATTTTCCTACAGTAAGAAAGACTAAGAAAAGTCATTGGACCTGTTCTTAGATATAAGTTAATTCATAAGTTTAGGTTAAAATTAAGTTGCTTATTAGCCTTAAGGCTAGATTGTGACTACAATAAGCTACCTCCATTGTGAGGTACTTTATATTATGCAAAAAAAATATTTAAATTTAATATAAAACACTATTTTTGTCGTATATTGTCAAGTCAGCGTACCTTATTCGGGGAACGGGCGGTCTCAAGAAATGAAAATATCTAGGATCCATTCCCACCTACCCAATAATATTTTCCTTTTTTTTTGAAGTTACTTTTTTTATTTTGTTAAAAATTACCGAGCAAGGCTCGGTCAACCAGGTAGTCTTTATAAAGTGAAAAATTAAAAAAAATAAAATCGCGGCCATTATGAAATAGATATTTGCTATCGAGCAGATAAACAAAATAACAGCCACATCTACCTGCTAAACTATTGGGGACTTTAAGTGCTGAATAAGCCTGTCAGAAACCTGAGAAACGCAAAATTCCGAGTTATATGTCAGATATGTTCCGAATAAGCTAACTGACAGTTTATTGGTAACTTGTGAAACAGACCCTTAGGTGAGTAAATTTATACTTTGTTTTTGCCGCATTCTAAGAAGAGTTTAAACAAACGAAGTTGCTCTTTTGACGGATATTTAAACGACTGTCAGTTGACAGCGTGATGCTTGTTAAAGTCATACCATCAGCCCTCCATACGTCGTCCTAAGGGCTCGAAAATTTAAATCGACATTTTTCAGACACTAGTACTGCTGCGCTTTAATGCACTGTGTACACTCGGCGATGCTTCTGTACTAACCCATACCATCAGTTTATAAAAAAAATATATTTTGACATCGTCCGACTCTAAAGCATCCTGAATACTGTTGAGAAGTAAATTTCTTATATTGATTATGTGGAATAATTTACAGAATTAGTCGTTACTTTGCGGAGATCCATAATACAAAAATAATAGTAAATTATTTTGCTATAATGCGTGACAAAGTAATGAAAATGTATTATACCCCCTAATTTTTTAATTTAAACTATCGTATTATACTATAGTTAAGAAACCGGCTAGCCGGTGGTGGAGATTTGTGCATGTGTTTTTACGAATCCTGCATGTATCGGGAATGAAAACGGATAGTCCACTCTACATTTAGCATTATATATATTTTCTATTTACTTAATCGTGAATCATAGCAAAATAATTTTATTATTACGTTTCATTATTTCGCTGTAATTAAGTTCAGAATTAACTACGGTTAATTGCCTCTTCGGGTGACAAGAGTCCTTTTTCGCACAAAAAAATCAGCTTAGCGATTCAGCGCGGAAACGCTGCCAGCATTCTTGGGACCATTCCACGTGGGCATGATCTGTATAGTCCTAGCGTGTAATTAATTTAAGATAGATATAACTTGTAAATTTTTGCTGTAAATAAAAAAAAAGTTTCGAATATATGAAGCTTAATTGTAATGCACTTTAACTCTTCTTCTCTAATTGTAAAAGCAGTGTAACAGTTAACAACCTAGACAGAAATTGTCGTATATATAGCGACATAATTGAAGGTCGTAAGCTATCAATTTGCTCCTTATTATCCCGCTGGCAGCCCTGCGTTCCTGAGACAGCGATGCCGGGAGGCGCGGCGTCTTATCAACGAATTAATTCTAGACTAACGAAGACCGGGGGCGGCCGCGATTAACGAAACCACCCTGTGCTAAAGACTTAAGCAACCTCTAGAATCACACTGTTAAATATATCAAGTTAAATGATCTATCTGTCAGAATAAGATAAAACAGTTGCTTAAAAGGTAAAGCCACCGTGTGGTATTTGGCTGAGTAGAATAGACCACTCTCATTTCTTACCGATGTGTCGTAAAAGGCGACTAAGATAAGTTGACCCGCCGTTTGGTACCCGGTTAAGTAGAAAAGACCACTCTCTTTCTTACGGAGGTGTCGTAAAATACGACTAAGGTAAATTGGCAAATGACCGGTCGTAAAATACGTATCCAAATCATGTGACAACATGTTTATAACAAGTTGTGCCGATCACACTTAAAATGGGATAAGGGCACAAGGATGATAATTTGCTTAAAAGGTAAAGAAAGTCTTAAAGAAATAATTAATAACTGTTACCTTCTATAGGGACAGAGTAATTTTTTTTGTAACTGTTAGTATGAGTCTTTTACCGTGAGTGAGTGATTGAGAGCGAACACAATCTTTGCAATATAAAGTTTTATATCTATGAAGTACTATGATAATATGGGCACACGTCAAGATATATTATATTTATTTAAATTTATTAAAAATTTTTTTACAAAATTTATGATAAAATTATTTGGCTATAATCCACATTTGTTTAAAAAATCTATGTAATGCTAAGTGTAGGAAGCGAAACCGTTCTCATACTTTATACATGCAGGGTTAGTTACCACACGTATCACAAGACACCACCACCAACAGCACTACACACCCACTACACACATTCACTAAGCCAATCTCAAAGATCGTTTCATGTATAACAAACGCAGATTATAGCAAAATAATTTTATCAATACTTTTGTACTGTGGAATTTCGCAAAGTAACGCCTACTTATAATATTTTTTTTGTAACCGCCATTTTATGTGAACACGTCTGATTATTTCGTAACTCTTCACTCCAAGGTCCGAGCGGGTGGCATATTAAGACGAAGTTGGAAGTAAAAAAAGGCGAAAAAGAGTTTTATATTCTCTCTCGAATGGGAAGAAATAGGAGAAATCTTTCTCATTTAGTCCACCAGTGCTGACTGGGGTGCTGTTGCGAACAGACTGTCGGCTTAAGCTCTGAGCTTTAATTAAAAATACTGAGTAACTAAAGATCTCAGTAATTAAAAGGAGAAGTGCTTTCTTTAGAAATAGCGTGCCTATTGAGGATTGAAGTGTTTGTGAAACCCGTTTTTGTGAAAGAGCTCTCTGACGTCATGTGACTTTTGCTACTGAATGCAACACAGTGAAAGTGTGAAAGTTTTTTAACGTTTTTCTCAGGAAAAGTAGAGGAAATTGGAATATACATTTATAAATGAATAAATGGTATGTGTTTTTAAGTGTCAATCAATTATGTACTATATTTTTAAGTAATTTTAATGTCATTTTTAGGTAAATAAGTTTCGTTTATTTTATAAAACTTCTCTAAGTTTAAGTCTAAGCCTGTTTCATTCTAACTAAAACTTGTCTATTACTTGCTATCTAGTCTCGCTGAATTTATTAATAGTCCCTGGTTGTCCAAGCCTTGCTTAGTAATTTTTTGCAAAATAAAAAAAAGGAACTTCAAAGAAAATTAGGTACTTGGGGATCGATCTTAGGTATTTACATTTCTCGAGACTGCCCGTTCCCCGAATTAGTTACGCTGTCATGACAGTTTATGGAAAAATTGTGTTTTATATTCAATATAAATTTTAGAATTTTTTAATGCCAATAAAACAGGGATTAATTTTTTTACATAAAACCTAGCAAGATCGATTTTTTTCTCCCAAAAACCACACATACATGCTGAATTTCAGGAAAATCGTTGAAGCTGTTTTCGAGATTCGGAAAATATAAATATGTATGTATATATACATACAAGATTAACTCATTTAAATATTTAAGATATTAAACATTATTGTTTTTTGCAGCATTAATAGTGTTAATTTTTGTTTTATCGTCGTAAATGACAAGTGTGACTTGTTCGATTCAAAATATTCGTCGTAAAACTATTATTATATTCCAAAATTTCAAATTTTGGAAACTATTATTATATTCTAAAATTTGAAATTTTGGAAAAAAACAGACACAGAGTATTAAGTAATATTTAAGTGATGCGCTTACAAAATAACACCATTTTATTTTTTGTCATATAGGCCAAATATATTAAAAAGTAAAAGAGTTACTTAAAGGTTTGTATACTGTCTATGATGGAATGCTCATAAAATTAGAGTCAATATAAAAAGTACTTGAAACAATAATCCGCAAACTTGGCAAGGGTCAAATTCTTACCTACAAAAGTGTAGGACCTTCGTTATCCCTAAAATCCACAGGCGGAAAATTTCATTTCAATACCGATACGTACCATAGCAAATAGCTCTGGACCCGGCTTAATATGCATTAAGGGTATTCCCGAAATTTCTCCAGTAAAAATGTATGAGAACAACCCGACCGTGATGTATAAGTGGATTATGTTCTTGTATCTCGCTTGCACGTAGAGCTCCTTCTCTTTCTTTAGACGGAGTATAAATATAGGCTAATATAATGTGGAATGCGATTTTATTAATAACAATAGGACCTTGGTAAATTAAAGTTCAGTCAAAACAAAATATTTTAAGTTATAACGTTTTTCAGTTATCAATGGTTTATCCCGGGGGGAAAGGGGATGTTTGTGAGTTAATTTTTAGTTATTTGTACTGGAATACGTCAAACGGAGAGGTAAATACTACACAACATGTATAAAAATAAAAATTGACTTCGAAAGCATATTGGTGTATGCCACCGAAGTTAATTTTAATTTTTTGATGTTTTGACAGCGATAAAAGTTATTGAATAAACCGAGACATTTTTATTTTGCACAGTATATTCGAAATTACTGAAATTGGCAGATAGTTTAACTTGAGTTCGTTGAAACAAATTTTTAAGTAATTTTGAAATTAAAATAATTTAAGTTATAGGTTGCGTATTTTATATTACAGAGGTTTTGCGACCTAAGGGGAAGTTAGCAGATTTTTTGTAATTACATAGGTTATATTTTTACTTTATCAAAGTTCTACATTATCTGTTAATTGATTTGTGAGCTATATGTTTGTATAAACATTTTTTAAAACGTGTAACTCTTTCCTGAATGAGATGGGTTCAAAGACTGAGCCAGCACTAATGAGTTTTCTGTTAAAACTTATGTCCGTAATTGATGCTTACAATTTAAAAGAAAACATTTATAGGACACCTGAATATCTCTGGAAAATTCCTTGGACATGGATTACCTATTTATTTGTATTGGAGCAACGTGGTGGAACTCCAACCCTTGTCTCCAAAAAAACCGTGAGGAGAGGATAGTGCCCAGCTGTAGGATAGTTTTAAGCGATTTCTTTATTTTTATTTACGTATGTGTGTATCTACGTAAAGAACGATGTGTATTGTGGGGCTAGTTAATGTGTAGGTAGTTGTAAGACGGTTGCTTTATAAAGCGGATATTTCAACCAGCTAGTATTTCCTAATTTATTCTAGGAAGCTAGGGACAAATCCTAAATTCCTTGACAATGTAATTGCGTGAAGATTAATCGCTAAAGATGCAAATCAAGTAGGATAAGAAAGTTTTTAATTTTCCTCATACTTTCCTACTTTTAGTTTTATAGTAACAACTCCTTCTATATTTTCCAAAAACTTTGTTCTTTGAAGGATTTGAAGGTTTGACTTGTCTTGGGAGGATCTCAACTTTGGAATTATACCCATAAACCTATAGTTAAAGTTTCTTGATTCTGTTGTTTTGTATGAATCTGTATCCAATAAAAAAAATATTGTTAACAACAAAATCTACTATAGTCAATATTTAAGTTACATCAAAAATTTAAAATCCGTCTCCATGTAATAAAACTTTTATATTCTTCATAATAGGAGACAAAGACTGTAGAGTAAGCATATTTTTTTGCTGTGAGAGTTCATTCTGAAATCAATACATCCGCCGGATTTTTTTTGCGTTTTGCTCATATTTTTTTCTTTACTTCGGTTTAATTTTTTTATGGTGAAGGAAAATACTCCTCTTTGACACTTATTTATAATTTAATTTGAAGTTTTATTGTTATAATTTTTTTTTATTCGTAGCATGCCTGCGTGCCTGTCTATCGGTCTTCTACAGGATATATTTCGGAGAGTGTGCTGAGGCTCTCCATCCATGTTCCTCCATCGCCTTTCTATTATCGCACCGCAAGGCACCGGGAAAATTTCCATCCCTACATCATCGATCTCCCACGAAGGCGCACAGAGCGCTTCGCGTCCTCTTTTTTTATTGCGCACAGCAAGGGAATGGAATTCTCCCCCGGCATCAATATTTCCCACTTCATACAATATGGGTCCCTTTAAAGCTAGAGTGAATAGGCATCTTCTAGGCAAGCGCGCTTCATCTTAGGCTGCATCATCGCTTACCATCAGGCATGATTGCAGTCAAGCGCTCGCCTGTTCTGCAATAAAAATAAAAAAAGCAAAAATGTACGAGTTATATATCTCAAATTACTTACACGCTAGGCACAAATCATGCCCACGTGGAATGATCCCAAGAATACTGGTAGCGTTTCCGTGCTGAATTGCTAAGCTTATTCTTCGTGCGAAAAAGGAGCCCTCTTGTCACCTAAAGAGGCAATTAACCGAGGTGTTAAAACGGATAGAATTTTGTTGCACTATGACCCCATGTCCCTAGGTTCTCAACTGCAACTCAAATTATGCCCACGTGGAATGGTCCCAAGAATGCTGGCAGCGTTTCCGCGCTGAATCGCTAAGCTGATTCTTTGTGCGAAAAAGGAGCCAGCCCTCTTGTCACCTGAAAAGGCAACTAACCGAGGTGTTAAAACGCATCGAATTTTGTTGCACTATGACCCCATGGTCCTAGGGTCTCAACTGTAAATGGCACAAATATATAACTCTCGTTGAGAGATGCATACTTCCACCGTATATCGGATTCGGCCATTTCCGCCGCAGCTTCAGGTCTTGACGCTGTTTCCCTGATATGGGACGAGGCTAACGTATCAACGCATGTTGCGTCCCACATTAGGGCCCGTCCCCGTTCCCAAGGAACCAGCGTCAAGCCGTCTGGTCCTTGCCATCATCCCGACATATTCCCGAAGACTCGAGAACAGCAGGAATGTCGATGGTGGCAAGAGCTCTTTTCCGTTTATTAGATTTAAAAATATCAACCACATACAGACAGACAGCTTTTAGCGACTTTGTTTTATAATATGTATAAAACAAAATTTGTTTTTGATATAAAGTCCAAATACGCTTGGACTTTAAATTCATAGTTTACACTTTTTACTTTGAGCCGCGTCAAACCAATAATCTCGAACCAAACCCGCAGAACGTCTGCGCAAATACAATTTGAACGAAGCGAGAGAAAATAAAATTCGACATCTACGTTAGAGGGAATTGCTTGGAATAGCCTCCGTTCACCCAATAACGTTGAGAAATATTATTTGCTACAGTCATTCGTGGTAATAAAATAGAATAAATGGAAAATATATTTATTTCCTTTAATGTGTTTGCGGTAGCAAAGGCATTGGCTAAATTAAACTTTCTTTTAGCGAGAGAGAGGCTTAGATAAATAATAAATAAATATATGTGATACTTTCACACACCGTCGTCCGTCCTCAAAGTAAGTAATTTAATACTCGTGTTATGGTTGACAGACAACTGGTGAATATATACTTATATATTTTTTAAATACATACTTAAATATAAATATACAAAGACCCAGGCTCAAAGACCAACAAATTTATTTATAGAAAATGTTGGCACTCGGCGGCAATCGAACCCGCGACCCGCGGAGCTGAAGGCAGGGTCACTACCCACTGCGCCAACGAGCCAGTCAGATCAGGGCTATCACAGCTTACACAGTGTGTAAGCTGTGGTAGCCCATCGGTGTTACCATGCGACTCTAACGAGGAGGTCACGGGCAGCCACCAATGAGTTTTTATATTAAAACTTATGTATCTAATTGATAATTGCAATTTATCACACGCTTTTCGGTGAAGAAAAATATTGTGAGGAAACCTGCGTAAACCTAGAGAATTTTAGGGATATGTGTAACCTACCAATCAGCATTGGAGTAGCGTGGTAGGTCTTAGCTTTATCATCTTCCTGCCCTTATCCCACTCTAAGTGGGTCGGCACAACATGCCATGAACATGTTGTCACATGATTTGGCTGCGTTTTTACGATCGGCCTTAGTCGCCTTTTACGACCTCGGTAAGAATTGAGATTGGTCTATTCTACTCAGCCGGATACCACACCCCGGGTCAACTTACGTTAGTCGCCTTTTACGAGACCTCGGTAAGAAATGAGGGTGGTACTATTCTATTCAGCCGGAGACCACACGGCGTGATAGGTCTTAGCTCTCCTTCAAAAAAGGAGAGTGGAGGCCTTTGCCCAGCAGTGGGATAATAACAGGCCGTTACTTTACTAAGGTGTGTAGGTACTTGAAATTAAAATAAATGTCATTTAGTTGGTACCACCCTGTATAGTTTCGCTTTCCCTGCTCTATGAGGTTGCATTTAAATATAAATGGTCACTCGTACAAATAATTGCTATCAAATGATTTGCATGTTGTAATATGGCAAATCAACGTTGGCTTTATTCAATTAATGTCCATGTCAGTTATATTCACAGTAATCGACGTATTGCGGTCGTGTTTGTCCAATTCTGTCAGTTTATATGTTCATGTGTTTCCATAGAGTTATTATAATGGAACAGACAGGCCTGTAAGTGAGATTGTCACAATAAATATTGAGAGGGAAGATAAGACTTTACTTTTTATTCTTCTTCTTTCTCAACCGATAGACCTCCACTGCTGGACAAAGGTCTCTTTAAGGGATTTCCACACGCCACGATCTTGTGCCACGCCACCCACGCGGCTCCCCGCGACCATCTTGAGGTCGTCAGCCCATCTCGTAGGAGGTCTACCGATGCTGCCCCTTCCGATGCGAGGTCCCGCATAGCAGAATGCCACAATTTTTTTCCCGAATTGAAGTTTTGAACATAAAAGTATCGTGAGTTTATTATAAAAGATTTTAGAATAATTTTCACCTCTTACTTGCGCACGCAAGGATAGCTTTCAATTAGCCGTTTTCGTAATATTTTTAGTGCTGCTCTTCTCATATTAATCTTAGCGTGATGTAATATAATCTATATCCTTTCTCGATAAATGGACTGTCTTATACTCAACGAATTTTTCAAGTCGGTCCAGTAATTTCTGAGGTTAACGCATTTAAACAATCAAACAAACAAACTCTTCAGCTTTATATGCTATGTATGCTAGTATTGATTAGGTATATAGTTTGTATTTCTCTCGACCAGAAAGAAAAACGGTAAATGTTTTTTTTTAACACTAAAGTGGCTAAAATCTTTTTATGCGAACGTAGCAAGATGCATTTCATATGAGAAAAAAAATAAATTTATTTACTCACAGAATCAAACGATAATTTCTGTTTTCAAACTGGTAGTGTTTAACATATGTTGGATATGGAAATAATAAATATTAATTTATAGCTCTGCAACTATAATGGAATGCTAATCGTAGATATTATTCATACAAAAAATATTATATCCATATAAAATAGTCAAGTTAGTGAAAACGTGAAAGTATGAGTAAGATGTGAACGGTAAGAAAGTCGCAGTCTCACAGAGGACAACTCTGTAACATGGCGCCTTAGACGGTCATAAGTTATTACCATACCGAGATAAAAAGCCATTCTGCATGCTTTTGTTACCAGATCACTTATCGCTCACATATTACAGTGCTATTATTCCAAGACCTCTGTGTACACACTATTCAACTTAGACGTATAGTTCTTGCCTAAATTGATTATATGATTTGGGAATTATTACGCCGTGTGGTATCCGGCTGAATAGAATAGTACGACCCTCATTTACCGAGGTGTCGTAAAAGGCGACCAACGTAAGTCGACCCGCTGTCGTGTGACAACATGTTTAAAACATATTGTGCCGACCCTCTTAGAGTGGGATAGGGGTAGGAAGATGATGACGATTTGGGGATTATAACACACTCATTTATTATGGTTGAGCTGTGATAGCCCAGTAGTGAGACCGACTGCCTGACGTCAATTTACCTAAGTCGCCTTTTACGACACCTCGGTAAGAAATGAGGGTGGTACTATTCTATTCAGCCGGATACCACACGGCGGTAATACCGGTATAATTGTGTCATATTGACATGTAAGATAATAAAATTAACATATGATCTATCTGTTAACTTATTAGGGACTTTAAGTGTTGAATAAGCATATCAGGAACCTGAGAAACGCAAAATTCCGAGATATGTGTCAGATATGTTTCGGATAATCTAACTGACAGGTTATTGGTAACTTGTGAAACAGGCCCTTAAAATAAAATTATAAAATAACGTCCCATTAAACGCTAAAAAGCTAATAGATTGGTTTTTTGTACAACTAAGCAAGCTGCTTAGCAAAAAGGCCACAGCGTCTTCGCCGGCGAAGACGAGGTCCTAGATTTCTGACGTCGGTTGGTCGTGGCTTCTTGACCCTCTCCCGTCGTTGTCATGACTAATCAAAGTCATATCATCAGCCCTCCACTACACGTCGCCCTAAGCCGTGGTCCGGCTTCACAGGAGGCACCCTTAGGACGACGTTCCCCGACGCTAGTAGAGCTTCTGCGCATCTACTCTCCGCATTTCGCAACCTCGACGATGCTTCTGCGCTGGCCCGTCCCGCCCGGTGACGCTTTAAAAGTTGTTAGGGCTAACAGCATACAGTCAATTCGAAAAAAAAGGTTAATATAAGCAAAAATATCAAAGGTATCAAACACATTCTGATCACGTCGATCCGTGGTCCAATGTAAACTAGTTATTGTAAAAAAAAAGGTGCTAGCGGATCTATTAGCCATAGTCTAAAACATTAACATTCATCACGAGTACTCACATTCTATATTACCGCGAAGTGTCAAATAAACTATAAACGTGAGTTTAACACCGACTCTAGTTAAAGGATTTAGTTGATGATATTCACGGTTATTTTTATTCAATCTGTATCTGTGACTACGTCAGCGTTAACTTAGATGTTAAAGTACTTCGAAAACTGTTTATCTCTTCCCTGTTCCCGAAAAAAAGGGAATTTTTACTCTATATTTCGATCCGGTTATTATAACATGAGTTACAATTGTACCAAATTGAACCTGCTGGATACCATACGGCGCGTCGACTTACCTTAGTCGCCTTTTACGACACCTCTATAAGAAATGAAGGTGGTCTATTTTACTCAGCCGGATACCACACGGCGGATCGACTTACCTTAAACCCAAAAAAAGGGAATTTTTTACGCTATGTTTTGATCCGGTTATTATATTATGACTTTCAATTGTACCAAATTTCATGACAATTTTAGCGTTTTAGCCAGATGAAACCAGAAGAACGAGAGACTGACATACTTTATCTATAATTTAGGATTACTTAGAAGTACTTCGACTTGCTAAGCTGTGATAGCTCAGAGGTGAGACCGTGGGACTCTTTCAAGAGATCACGGGTTCACGGGGACACTAGTGAGTTTTTCTGTTAAAACTTTGTGTCTAATTGCAATTTATCTCACGATTTTCGGTGAAGGAAAACATCGTGAGGAAACCAGCATATCTCTAGAGAATTCTAGGGATATGTGTAACCTATCAATCCGCATTGGAGCAGCATGGTAGGTTTTAGCTCCAATCCAATCCAAAAAGGGAGAGAAGAGGCCTATGCCCAGCTGTGGCATTATAACAGGCCGTTACTTTTATATCTGGTTTCTATACATTAACATTGATATAAGTACATGGTTGCCATTAGTTTCTCTAGCACGACTATTTTAAACAGTTCCAAGTACAAACGTAGCCGCAGTATTGTGCGCAGCGAGACTGCCAGCTCGTGCTTATTTCCCCAGGGTGGTTGTGTCGTGGAATATAAAGAAATATCTCACAAAGTGCGTTCTCTAGAATTTCTTTTGTATGTGATTTGGAAAGTCTTGATACTTTACTTTACTTTTTTTACCAGGATAAATGATTACCTTAATTAATTTACACATTAAAAAAGCTGTGATGGCCCAGCGGTGCGACCGTGTGAATCTATAGAGACGATCATGGGTTCAAACCCGGGCAGACACCAATGAGTTTTTCTATTAAAACTTATGTGTCTTATTGATAATTGCAATTTATCACACGCTTTTCGGTGAAGGAAAACATCGTGAGGAAACCTGCATATCTCTAGAATTCTGGAGATATGTGTAACCTACCAACCCGCATTGGAGCAGCGTGGTAGGTCTTAGCTCCAATCCTTCTCTCCAAAAAACGGAGAGAAGAGGCCTATGCCCAGCAGTGGAATAGTAACTGGCCGCTACTTACTACACATTTAGGCGTTACTTTGCGGAGGTCCATAACACAAAAAGTAATGAAAATATTATTTTGCTATAATCCGCGATAAAATAAATGTAGTGTGTTTTATCCGTTTTCATACCTGATATATGCAGAACTTGTAAAAACTCATACACTACCCTTCCCAAATTATAATACTACAATTCTTTTGCTTTGCGATTTTGCGATGGAGTCTATCTCCTGACGATTTTTTCGGTTACGGTGCTAAAATATTGTTGTTATTGTGGTGGTAAATGTGTGCAGACTTTGTGTATTGTTGTGTTATTGGTGGCGATTAGTACATGAGTTTTTACATATTCTGCACGTATCTGGTATATGAACGGATAGAACGGAAAGGAAAATAATACTTTCATTATTTTTGGGATTATTTTAACATTAATCATTAACGTGATAATAATCATGAATTATTTTACAAACGATTTAAATATAAACAAATTAATATTCGTGGCTTCTGTACATTTTGTAGAGCGGTCATATGTAACAAGTCCCAAGATTTGAAAATTTGTCCGTTTAACGGAATTCGGTATATAATGTTACGTCAACGGTATGGCTGATAGGTCGGTCGGCCGTGCCTTCGCACTATAACTTCTTGTCTTTCCTATAGTCCTCCACTACGCGTCACCCTAAGCCGTAGTCCGGCCCCACTAGTTGTAGTAACTAGTAGAGCTTCTGCGCTCGTTTTCCCGTATTTCACAACCTCGACGACGCTACTGCGCTCGTCCGACACGCGATGACGCTTTAAAAGTTGTCAGATTTAGGTCAGTTCGAGAAAGAATATTTTGGGGATATATAACGTAAATTAAAACTTATGTGTCTAATTGATAATTGCAATTTATCACACGCTTTTCGGTGAAGGAAAACATCGTGAGGAAACCTGCATATCTCTAGAGAATCCTAGGGATATGTGTAACCTACCAATCCGCATTGGAGCAGCGTGGTAGGTCTTAGCTCCAACCCTTCTCTCCAAAAATGGAGAGAGGAGGCCTATGCCCAGCAGTGGGATAGTAACAGGCCGTTACTTACTTTACTTACTATATAACGTAAACTCAGCAATTGAAACGTTATACGATTAATTTTGTTTAATCTAAACTTATTTTGTTTTTTCTAGAAATCAAAATAGTTACTAATTATAATTATTTTTAATAAGTTTGATACAAAAATGCATTTAAATAAATATTTCATATACATAGTTCAAGTTAACAAATCAGGTCAATTATATATTGTGAGATCTAAATCTGATTTGTATAATACATACATTACACAAATAAGGTAGTAATTGGCTTAAAGCCAACACGTGTGCGAAAGCAATCTCAGATTCATATTACAGAATGCATATTGTGTTTTATTTACAATATTACTGTACTAAAATACACATTCTTCGAAATTGTTTTCATACTATATCAATTTACATTGTAAACATTAACAAAGTTATATATAACTAGGAGTCCCGCCCCAGCTTCGCACGGGTATAAAGCATATAGCCTATGTCACTCAGTGATAATCACAGTATTTCTCTACTCCATATTGAATTTTATTATACATAAAACCTTCCTTTTATATAAACCTTTCCTTATATAAACCTTCCTTTTCAAAATTACGTATAGCTGACAAAATTACGACAAAATTACGTATAGCTGTCATTCATGTTTTGTTATTTCACTGTCATAGTCGTTTTTGTTATACCACGTCTTATAGTGACTTGACGGGATAAAATAATCTGGTCGAACGGGATAAAAAGTCCTATGTCCGTCTCCTGGTTCTAAGCAACCTCTCCACCAATTTTCAGCCGAATTAGTTCATCCGTTCTTGAGTTATAAATAGTGTAACTAAGACCAACTTTCTTTTATATATATAGATTTACTTCTAATGATGTTAAACTATAAAAGTTACAATAGAATTATTTTGCTGTAATCCACGTTTGTTAAGAGAATCTATGTAATGCTAAGTGTTATATTAATGCTAAGTATTAATATAAGGTATGTGAATGTTGCCTACATGGATGTATGTTTGTTACTCTTATACGGCGAATCCGCTGAACCAATATCGATGAAATTTGGCACAACTATTTCTTATACACCGGGTTAACATATAGGCTATAGAAATCCTTTAAATATAACAGGGATAGGATGACAGGCGCCATCTATTATCAACCTATCACGCGACAACTGTCCAAGCGAACGAATTTGCAGGAAAATGCTAGTGTAAAACAAAATTAGGTTACACAACTTATAAATACAAAGCAAAAAAACCATTTTCCAAAACATTCAAGAAGGTTTAAGCCGTGTGTACGTAAAAAAAGCATTTGAGCTGAGCCAAGAGACGCTATAAGTAGGATTTGGCGCTTAGTAATGCTCAGAAAAGGGAAAATAGATGGGCCAGAAAGAAATAGCAGATAGAATAAATGAAATGTAGTATATAACCGAGCGTATATAAATTGAACATTAAATAAAAAGGCCGAAAGATTCGCGCGACTATTCGAGCAAGAGAGATGAAAATGGTAGCGTAGTGAAAATAAGCGAGAATACAAACGCGGTTTTTGCGGCTACTGGATTTACTTTGTTTATGTTTGCTTAGATTAGTTTAAGTGGATCCAAAGAAGATGGCTTTGGAACGTAGACGTCTGCAGTTTACAATTACTAGCTTATATTTGCACACTTAAAACAAAAAATAAAAAGAAAATGCAATATGGATAAAAGTAATTATTTTAATTTATATAAATTTAACTATTTTATCTATAAATAAATTTTTGTATAATAAGTAATTGAATAAGGTGCTACTAATATATAACTACTTGAGACAAATATTTTCTAGTCTGTAACTTAAATGCCGTCAGTCATTTAATGTAAAGTCAGTGAGGAGCATTTAGAGAGGCAAGATCTAAGGTATTTCCGCCATGTTGTATCAGATTGAGTAAAATAGACCACTCTCTTTCGTACCGAGGTGTCGCAAAAGGCGACCAAGGTAAGTTTGTCAGGCAGGCGGCCGGTCGTAAAATACGTAGCCAAATCATGTGACATGTTTGTAGCATATTGTGCCGACCCCACTTAGAGTGGGATAAGGGCAGGACTATAAAGATCAAAGGTATTTATAGATTTCTTTATAAGGAAGACGATAAAAGGAACGGGCGTGTACAAAATATCGAAGTGGGTCGAAGTGCATCCGCTTGTGGTTCAACCGAAAGATAAGATAAGATATGATGGCCGGAATCAGTATTATCGGTAGGTTCCATCGACACGAACTACTGAATGTGGGTGGCTATGTCGGGTGAGAAGAGTAATGTGACAACGAGGCTTTATAAAGATTATAAATGATTTATAGAAGCAGGCGTTACTTCGCGGAATTCCATAGTATAGAAGTTACAATAAAATTATTTTGCTGTAATCTGCGTTTGTTAAAAGTATAGTAACTGGTTGCTCGGTAATTTATTACAAAATAAAAAAAAAACTTCAATAAAAAAAAGAAAATATAATAGGCTAGGTGTGGCTTGATTCTTGGTATTTTCGTTCCATTTCTAGATACCACCCGTTCCCCGAATAAGCTAAGCTGACTTGAAAGTTTTCGGCAAAAATAGTGTTTTATATATTGAATGTAAAATTTAGTATTTTTTTAATGCCCGAAAACAGGGATGACACGATTTTTTTAAATAAAACCTAACTATCGATTTTTTCCCTCCCTGGGGAATCGTTTTCAGGGAAATCGTTGGAGCCGTTTCCGAGATTCCGAAAATAATTAAATATATCAATACATATAAGATTAACTCATTTTAATATTAAAGATATATAATGCTAACTTTATGAAGCAGGCAACAATTACATACCCCATACATGCAGGGCAAGTCACGACACGTATCATAGAACGCCGCCAACACCAACACTACACACACGGCTTCGGGGCGAAACGATCGTAGAGGTTGTGGTAGTGAGTCTGGGATTTAATAATGTAAAATTGAAAACGTTTAAAAGATTGACCGCCGAAGTTCTTATTGGTTCTTCTCGGTAAGAGCAACATTCCGAACCAGTTGTCACAAATCATATTGATCTTTGATGATTCAAAAGTGCTTGAAAGAGCTTATTTGAATCAAGATTATTTTGTTTTGATTTGAGACTATTTTTGCACTGTACTGGCAGAGTGATTTGCGACTAACTTGCACTGTACAGGCAGAGTGATTTGCGACTAACTTGCACTGTACAGGCAGAGTGATTTGCGACTAAATTGTATTTACTGTACAGGCTAAATAGAAAGATAATAATATGGTATTCAATCGGTCTTTGTGTGCGCTTTAAACGAAACATCCTTTGAGGTTGGTTAAAAATATCACGGATTAGACATCGCGTATCATCATTCTCTTACCCTTATCCGGGGTTGGCACAACATGTATTTGTTATTGTTTTTGTTACATGATTTCCTCGAATGATGATGTCCTCGAAGGAGCAACACGGCTCATATCATTGGGCTATCACAGCTTTTATTCAAAAATAAATAAAATTAAAATACCACTAAATCGAAGTATCTTTAGCCATGATACCACTAAGTTGTTTCATTTAATCTCATATTTATTGCCCAGTAGTCCAAGTTCATTTGTACGGTAGCGTGCTTCTGAAGAATAAGATATCCAATTTTACAAGCGTTCATATTGACAGCGACAGGTCACGGTGAGGTAAATTATTAACAATAATATAAATTTCTTTAACGAACTGTATAGAAACTTTATTAACTAGCAAATATACGCGATGTCAGGTGACCAAAATAGTTTTAAATATGAATGTGGATGGATGTAAGGCTAGGGGGAGTCCGAAAAAAGATGGATGATTGTGTGAAAAATGATATGCATGTTAAAGGAGTGGCACCAGAGTTGACGAATGATAGAGGAGAATGGAAGAAGAAGACATATTGTGCCCCACTTAGAGTGAAGTGGCAGAAAGAAGGAGAATAACGACGATAGATATATTTTCATTATCATCTTCCTGCCCTTATCCCACTCTAAGTGGGGTCGGCAAAATATGTTATAAACATGTCGTCACATGATTTGACTACGTATTTTACGGCCGCCTGCCTGACATCAACTTATCTTAGTCTCCTTTGACGACACTTCGGTAAGAAATCAGGGTGGTCTATTCTACTCAGCCGGATACCACACGGCGGGTTAAGTTACCTTAGTCGCCTTTTACGACACCTCGGTAAGAATTGAGGTGGTACTATTCTATTCAGCCGGATACCACACAGCGTGACGATAGATATATTTTATGCTTATTTATAATATTTTCTAATTCCCAGCCAAGTAGGTATAATCTAGTAAAGCTTTAGTCTAACTGTAAATTTGATATTATCATAACACTGCTAAGATAAATGAGTAATGAAATACAACCAGAACGAGTTTCGTATAATCTTTTACACTCATTTTTTTGCAGTAGCTTAATAAAGTGTTGAACTTACAACTACCATGTAAATAAAGTGGCGGCACAACAAAAGACGTCGGCGGCCATTAATATAAAGTTCTTGAGAACTTTTGCAATATTGCGATAGAGCCATTTGGGTTTACGACGGTGAAGTCGAGATTTTTGACGTATTCAGTTTATTTTTCTGCGTGAACAACGTCTCAAATGGTCATTCGCGTTTACTTAATATAATAGTTCACTTTATTAGTTGCTTTAAATGAAAATTTAAATTACTATTGTTGTGTGTGAAATGTTTTTTAAAAACTTAAATCTTTATTGATTGTGAATATTCTATTATAGAGCAACTATGGTCGATGGAGAGGCCACGTGAGCCATACTTGTGATTCGCGGGATCAAATCCCAGGGACATGAATTTTCTATACCAGATTTGTTTTAATTAGAATTGGAATTATTTAAAATCGATTGTGCACTTTATGGTAAAGAGAACCCGCTTATCTCTCGATAACTCTTGGATATCGTCCTCTTAGTATTAAGGTGACCTAATATGAAATGAGGTTTGATTGAGTTAGATACATTATTATTCTTATTACAATGCCATCAAGACATCGCTCTATGAACTATTTAAAAAATTAGAGTTTTCTAGCTCTTCCAAGTTATGAGTCTCTTCAAAACTCACGAGTTTTGTAGACGCTACGTTTATTAAAATTGACCACTAAATAACTTTTTGAATTAAGTCACTTTAATACTAAGCGTGTGACGTGTCGTCTACTAATCCGCCTTGGAGCAACATGGTGGTTCTAAGCTTTAATTATTTTGTCTAAAAGAAGAGAGTAGGCCTTAATAAACCAATAGGAGAGTAACAGTTTGATAGGTAGTTTTACTTTTTCAGTTGTGAAAAAAACATGACTAAATCTTTGGTTTGGACTGTGTGGAATGTACAAGTGGAATATTTTCTTTTCTTTTTAAAACTAAGATAAAAGTATATTAAAGTAACAATGAAAGCAATAGATATTTTCTCTTAGCTTTTACGTGGACGCTAGCAAAAAATACATTGTAGCCAGCCATCCATTCTTAAAGGCATATTGCCAATAGGCGAATCTTTCGCTCACATATCTTATTCACACACCCCTAACTCTTTCCCCCTTTTCCCCCATTTTGCCCATTTTTCCGAACGTACTCGCCAATAGTATCGTGTGTGGGGCGTGGCCTAGTTTATTGCAAATTCTTTCTGCGAGATATCGGATTCTTTCCATTTTATTCTTGGTTCGGTGCACTCGATAGTGTGTGTAATTGAGTTAATCGAAATTGTTGCTTTTGAATGGTTTTATTGATGAAAGTATTTGAACCGAGTTGTTTGGAATGATGATAATTAATTGTCTGATTGGTGGATTTTAAAACCTAAATAATCGAATGAGTTTGTGTCTGAATGGTATATTTGAAAACGCACGATAGCTATGACAGAAAAAAATCGAGGTGAAAATTCCTAACAGTTATAATACCTCATGCTGTTTTAGTAATATTGAGATTAAATAATTTATAGAATTAGGTGTTACTTCGTGGAGATAAATAGTCCGCCATAAAGTAAATAGAAAAAAATATATATTTCTTTATTTATTAAACAACATAACAACACCCGTGAAGGGTTACCACATATAAAGAAAAAAAGGCGAAACAAAAGGTGGCAGAGAGCTGATCCGAGAAAGACAAGATCGTGTGGCGAGAAAATGACCTTTATTTGGCAATGTAAATCCAAGATTAAGTAAGAAGAGGTAGATACGAAGTTGAAACTTTAATACACTTATCAGAACATTGATTGGTGCAAGCTTATCTAATGTAAATTATTAAATTCACAAAAGCTACTATCGTCTAAGAAGTTATTAACATTGTCCTGTTTTAAACGGGTTTGAAATAGGTATTACTGATGACTGATATAGTTTATTGATAAAATATATACCTATCATTTTAGAAATACTAGGTTTTCGAGATGAGTCAATATAGTATAAGGTCATCATCATCATCCTCTTGCCCTTATCCCACTCTAAGTGGGGTCGGTACAACATGTTTTAAAAAATTTTGCGTTTTAACGACAGGCCGCCTGCCTGACGTCAACTTACTAGTCGTATTTTACGACACCTCGGTAAGAAAGAGGCTGGTCTATTCTACTAAACCGGATACCACACGGTAGGTCAACTTACCTTAGTCGCCTTTTACGACACCTCGGTAAGAAAAGAGATTGGTCTATTCTACTCAGCCGGATACCACACGGCGGGTTGACTTACCTTAGTCGCCTTTTACGACACCTCGGTAAGAAATGAGGGTGGTCTATTCTACTCAGCCGGATACCACACGGCTATCAATATAGTATAAGGTAATTTTTAGAATTAGGCGTTACATTGCGGAGATCTATAAAAAAAAAACGTAATACAATTATTTTTCTATAATCTGCGATAATTTTTTTTATAGCATAAGGTCGTATAAGTTTCAAAACAAATTTCCTCCAGCCGATTATGATGACATCCGATCATATCTCCCCTGTCCCGTTATTTAACTACAGCAAGCTGTGCGAGATGAGGCAACCTCGCTTATGAGAAATTCTTTCTTTGACGCCAAACAAATTCAAGACACGTGAACTTTACCTAAGAGAATATTGCTTTTCAAACTTGTACGCCTATAGGTACAGATTTTTCATACCTTTATGTTTCTTATAGCCCAATATTTAAGGTTCAAAATCCCTTTTACTTTTATTATGGCTTCACTGCGTCAATAATATTTATCGTTTAATTTTCGTTATTAACAAGTTCACTTGTTAAATGTTTTGTATGGTACGGGATTTCTCGCTAGTTATAACTTGGTATATCTTTATTTAACAAATTATAGCTTTTTTGTGTATCGCGAATACGTGCGACTAAAAAAGTAAAAATGATATTATTCTGCTAAAATCCGCGATAAAACTAATAGAAAATGTATGTAATGCTAAATGTAGGTAGAGACTAAACTCGACATGACAACATTTAAATGCATAGCGATTTTGTAGTGGAGTGTATATAGACTCCATCGAGAAATCCTGATGATGCTTCGGTTGCGGGACTAAACGATTGTTAAATTTCTGATAGTGAAGGTGTGCAGTGTTTGTGTAATGTGGTGGCGGTGGTGCGATTTTGTCGTGGAGTCTACCTCCTGATGATGCTTCGGTTGCGGGACGAAACTATTGTTGAGTTTGTGATAGTGAACGTGTGTAGTGTGCAGGTGACTCTCCGAAGACCATCGCATGCCGCCCTATCGGGGACCTCCGAGCGGTCCAACCCGGGTTTAAATCAGAAGCTCGCTGGAGTTACGTCTCCGAGGCGGTCTATACCATCTGGTGGTCCCGATGCGTTGATTAGCGGAGAGAGGGGTCACTTTTAGAGAGGCTCCGACCTAGAGGTGGTGCATTCCGGGGTTCAGAGTTGCTGCTGGCGGGGATGGGGGCATTGTGTTCTACGTTACCCTGTCCCCGGCACCAGCAGTGTGGTGGAGCACTGTCAGATTTTTAGTGAGTTAGGCGTCGTCAGGCGGTGACGATCCATTGGTTTTCCTGGCAAAAAAGGCCAGCGTGAAATGTACCATATTACGATATAAAGAAATGAAGAGATAGCAAATGTATCTGTCTAAAGTAGAAAGTAAAGTCTACTTTTGACTAACTTTTGACTTTGAGTTCGTCAGTCTACCTCTTCGGGGCTACCGACGATGCGTTTTCAAGTACGGGGTCGCCATTAAAACACCGTAAGACCACAATGCCCATCAGTTCTCCACATTATGTGCCCCGCTCAGCTTCTCGTTTATATTTAATATTTAAATTACTTAATCTTGTATGTATATAAATAATCTCGAAAACGGCTAAAATGATTTTCCTAAAATTCAGCATGCAGGAGGTTATGGGGGAGAAAAATCAATCTAGCTTGGTTTTATTTAAAAAAAATTATTTGATCCCTGTTTTTGGGCATTAAGAAAATACTAAAATTTACATAATATATAAAACACTATTTTTGCCGTTAAATGGCAAGTCAGCGTAGTTTATTCGGGAAAATGGTCTCGAGAAATGAAAATACCCAGAATCGAGCTCTATCTACCCTATATTTTTTTTTCACGTTTCTTTTCCTTATTTTGGAAAAAAATCAATCAGGTACTCTACACTTAATGCTCTTAATTTAGCATGCCACTTACAGTAGATACTTTAAATATGTCAACAACTTTTTTCATGATTGCACTTAATGTCTGCAGTATATCTAATGACACTTAGTAAAAGTAATAGAAAAAAATTCGACCAATCATTCGTAATAGCGCTGATATCGGTTCATTAAGAGAATATAAAAACTATGCTATTTACATATACTTTTAGGATACCTTGGACCTGATAAAGTAAACTGTAAGTAACACTTAAAGAACTAAATTTTGACAATATTACTTCAGTTATTTAACAATGAAACACTAATAGACAAACAGTGAAGCACACAAGCATTTATAATATTATTGAGCATAGGTAATATTTACATCAAAAAATAATTTATAGAATTAGGCATTACTTTGCGGAGATTCATAATACAAAAGTAATAATAAAATTATTTTGCTATAATCAGCGATGAAGTATAGAAAATATATATATTGCTAAATGTAGAGTGAACAATCCGTTTTCATTCATGATACATGTAGGATTCGTAAAAACACGTGAACAAACCTCCGCCACCGCCACCACAATACACAAGCACTACATACGTTAATTATCACAAACTCAACAATCGTTTTGCCCCGCAACCGAAGCATCATTAGGAGATAGACTCCATGATAAAATCGTTATGATTGCATTACGATTACTGTCTATGGAATACCGCAAAGTAACGCCTGCTTCTATAGATGTTAAACTATATTGAAAATACAGTGGCAGGACGTTAACTGGTTAGTTAAAGACTAAAGAAATCAGATTAAAACAAAAAAAACTACTTAATTGTAAAATACGTCCATGTGACACACACATACACGTGGTGGTGGTGGAGGTTTGTGCATGTGTTTTTACGAATCCTGCATGTATTGTGTATGAAAACGGATTGTCCACTCCACATTTAGCATTATATATATTTTCAATTTAATTTCATCGCGGATTATAGCAAAATAATATTATTATTACTTTTGTACATCAAAAAATTTATTTATTTATTTTATTTATTTAGGTTCACTTACAAATTGCTTGCAAAAACTAGCGTAGGGGGAGTTAGCTCCTAGAACTGTCCTTCTAAAAGGTGGATAGAGTGGTGCTATCGGAACTCGGGGAACCTTAGAAGGTACACGAAATCGAATAATTTCATGCAAACGAATACAATCAATTTTATTGTTAACAATTTTGTACACAAACAAGGCATCTAATAATGATCTACGTTTGTTTAAAGAATCAATCAATAAAATTTAATTATACAGAACACTCTAACTACGCGCGGCGATCACGCTTGCCTGTGTCTATTAGAAAAAACTCGTAGTCATCAGGAGTTGCATACTAATGAGTTTAATGAGATCTACTCATTAACGGTACGCGGGTCGGTGTTTGCGTCGCGTTCACAAAATGCCGCTTTTTTAATGCCCTATCTCAGAGATCGGCAACCTGCGGCTCGACACGCGGATCTTTTAATGTGGAGTTGGGACTCGGTAATGATAAACTCTTGCGAGTCTCACCTGAATAGACTCGCAAGAGTTTATCATTACCGTTTCGCCCGGTGACGCTGTAAAAGCCGTTAGGGCTAACAGCATATAGTCAATCCGAAAAAAAAATGATGTGGAGTTTCCTCCACGGCTATCCGATTATACAAAAAAAAATTACAATTAAGGTAAGGGCACTAGTAATTGACTATGTACAAGTAGTTAACCGTTTGTATGAAATTTTAAATAATAAGCGTTTTGTTTGTTGTAGCTATTAAAAAATATTAATTAATAATTTTAAATTTAAAATATTAAACAGTGGGCATAGTTCTGAGGTTTTGGGAAGCTACATACGTCCACTACCATAAACTCAACAATCGTTTTGCCCCGCAACCGAAGCATCATCAAGAGACTCGACGACAAAATCGTAATGATTGCATTATGATTACTGTACTATCGAATTCTGCTGAATTATATTTTCGGAATGTTGGAAACGGCTCAAATGATTTTCCTGAAATTAAGAGTAGGGATTTTGGGGGGAGAAAAATCGATCTAGCTAGGTTTTATGTAAAAAAAAATTAGTTTTATCTCTGATTTTGGGAATTAAAAATACTTAAATTTATATTGAATTGAATTTTTGCCATAAACTGTCAAGACAGCGTAGCTTATTTGGGGAATGGGCAGTCTCGAGAAATGTAACCTAAGATCGATCCCAATTACATAATTATATTTTTTTTACAACACACATAACGCTTATTTTAAAAATTTCTTACAAAACGGCTAACTACTACTACATGGTAATTTTTTTTCAAGTACAAGAAAAACGCAATAAAAAAAAAATTAACCACCGCGTGCTGCGTTTCGAACCTTTTTTGGTCCGTGCGTTACCATTAGGCTGTCATAACTTTGCATTTGACAGCTCAAATTATAAGTTGCTATCTATTCCTATATTTGTAGTTTTGTTAGTGGAAAAAACAGGGATAAAACAAGATATTTTAACTTCTCACTTTTTGTAATCACTTTTTATTCTTAAAAGGTTGCCAACCGCTGCCCTAACTGATTTCTAGCGGTATTAACTTGTTTACAGAAGTGCCTACTTGTGCCGTGGACACTTCGCTCTAAAAGTCCACTCACTCAAAAATTTGCGGATATGCGATTTCTTCGCACGTACCTTAAACAATTAATTCATAGATAGATTAAATAATCTATGGATATTACTAATAACTTCAAATGACTTCAACTCTTGGGAAGTATGAAAGTTGCATTATAAAAACAACGATAAATACAAGATTATGTGAATCCCTGGTTTCGGCCAATAGAAAAACTACTAAAAGAGAAAAAGAAACAGAAGTTTAAATTTGCTGTTATTTGTAAAATTGTGATAACTTAATGGGGAACGGGCGGACTATGAAAGTTAAAATACCCGGGTTCAAATCCCAGGCCGACCCTTTCTTTCTTATTTTTGCATTTTTTATCTTTTAAAAAATAACTGGGCAAGGCTCGGACACCTAGATAAAAATAGATTAAACGTCCTTACTTGTCACGATTGTATCAACCCTATTAGCCACATTAACAAGACGTTACTATGACTAAAACAATTGTAATAAATATTTATCCACCAGGCGATAGACAACTGAATTATATTCATGACCACATCAATTGATGTGACATGCCTTCACGAATTTGTAGCTTCGTACTAAAACAGACTTATTACAACTATATCTAAATAATTGTTTACGAAAACGATTCGTAAATCTACGTAGAATTTAGAATGTTTATATATGACAAAGTTCCAAACGCCCCGTGTCTTGGCCGTACAAAGTGCTATGAATTCGCAATGGTAAGGAGCTTTATGGTGTGACACCATGGTCATGCAGATTAGCGTCCGTTTTCTGAACACATACGTGATGCAGACACCATAATGGTATCCATTTTAATTCAAGCGTGATCATAATTCTAGACTAGGTCTGAATTTTAATGTGATAATGGCAAGTTCCTTTTTACTAATAATGTATAAAAATACAAATTATCCGTTGATATGATTACTTAGGAGTGAAGGGTTGGAGCTAAGACCTACCACGCTGCTCCAATGCGGATTGGGGATATGTGTCCCCAGAATTCTCTAGAAATATGTAGGTTTTCTCACGATGTTTTTATTCACCAATAAGCGTGCGATAAATTGCTAATATCTATTACATATTTGTAGTCATTATCAACATATTTGACCGAATATGTGTAGTGAATATGAATAGTAAATAAATAAATATATGGGACACACACACACGGTCGTCCGTCCCAAAGTAAGTAACTTAATACTTGTGTTATGGGTGACGGACAACTGGTGAATATATACTTATATATTTTTTAAATACATACTTAAATACAAATATACACCCAGGCTCAATTACACACATAAGTTCTAACAGAAAACTCATTGGATCGGCCCGGGGTTTGGAGAAGTTGACTATGCCCGGAAGTACGCTAGTAACAGGATGTTACTTCACCCTAAGAGATGGAGATATGCTCCTTGGACTTTTTTGTAGTATTTTTGTAGATCTACAATTCTCTAGTACATTACTTTTGTATACCTCTGTTGGTTTAGACTAAAGCCTGAAGTTCTCAGAAGTTAGTTTTTTACAACTGCGCAACCTCTTCAATATAATTTACATAAAACCATAATGAATTGCATTACCTCTTATTAAAATTTTACAAAAATTCTTTGTAGATTCTGAGAAAATCAATCACATACAGACAGAGAGCTTTTGAGGGCTTTGTTTTATAATAAGTGTAGATGATATGAATGTCCTATAAAAAAGAGGAGGTGCTTTTACGTCTCATTGAGATATGGATGTTATTTATACTTTATTATCATGCGAAATTGGTGATTATGATGAGTCATCAAACCCACACCGACACATTGCATTCGAGCACGTATTATATTGATAATTTGCCCATCTAACTGTTTGCTTAGCGATCAAAGAGAAATTAAGTTGACGGGTTGTAGAGTTAGCAAAAAAGCACAAGATAAAATTAATAGAACGGATTGGTATCGCAATTTTTTTGTAATGAACATACAAAAACTATTTGAGAATCATACAATAAAGATAGATTCAATAATTTACTGTAGCATTTGATATGTCGACAATAGTTTATTTTTAGACGGAGCTGTATGGTATCCGGCTGTGTAAAATAGACCACCCACATTCCTTACCGAGGTGTCGTAAAAGGCGACTAAGGTAAGTTAACGTCAGGCAGACAGCCGGTCGAAAAATACCTAGCCAAATCACGTGACATCATGTTTATAACATGTAGTGCCAACCTCACTTAGAGTGGGATAAGGGCTGGAGAATGATGATCGACCCACATTGACACATTTGACACGACCGCAGGAATCCGGTTGTGTCAAATAGACAACCCTCTTTCTTATCGAGTTGTCGCAAAATAATACTACTGTAAATTGACGTCAGGTTGGCGGGCGGTAAAATACGTAGCTAAACCATGTTACAATATGTTTGTAGCATGTTGTGCCGATCCCACTTAGAGTGGAATAAGGGCAGCAGGATGATTTTGAGTTACTTTAAATATTTCTGTGTTTTCAATAAAGAGATTAGAAACAATTTATAGAAGTAGAACTTTGCGGAACTCCATAGTTCATTTACAATAAAATTACTTTTCTACAATCCACGTTTTTGTTAAGAGAATACATGCAATGCTAAGTGTATGAGGCAGGCAACAATCACATACCACATACATGCAGGACATTATCAGAAGGATAGGCTCCACGAACAAAATCGTAATGCATTACGATTTTGTTTTGTACAAAAATGCGGCTTACAGCAATGTAATTTTATTGTAACTTCTAGACTACAAACAAACAAACTACTTTTTGCAAACGGTACTCGTTGAAAGTTAGCTCAAAGTAAGTGTTAACCATTCGTAATGTATTACGATTTTGTTTTGTACAAAAACGCGGATTACAGCAAAGTAATTTTATTGTAACTTCTAGACTACAAACAAATTATTTTTTACAAACAGTACTTGTTGAAAGTTAGCTCAACGGAAGTGTTGACCATTCGTAATGAATTACGATTTTGTTTTGTACAAAAATGTGGATTACAATAAATTAATTTTATTGTAACTTCTAGACTACAAACAAACAAACTATTTTTTGCAAACGGTACTCGTCGAAAGTTAGCTCAAAGTAAGTGTTAACCATTCGTAATGCATTACGATTTTGTTTTGTACAAAAATGTGGATTACAATAAATTAATTTTACTGTAACTTCTAGACTACAAACAAACAAACTATTTTTTGCAAACGGTACTCGTCGAAAGTTAGCTCAACGTGAGTGTTGACCATTCCTACAATATATTTGCGTTCTCCTTAGCTACCTAGCTACCGCATTCCGCCCGAAGCAAATATTGTAAGAGCCTTTGCCTTTCCACACAACCGGTTTTTTGCTGTCCGTACACGCTTGAGGGATAAACGAAATTATCATGGAGTGGAGTCAATAATAGTCTTGTGTGTTTTAAGTAAAGTATTATTTTAGGACTCGCCGCTAGCTGTAGTTTCGCCCGTAAAATATACATGGCAACATTGTTTCAACTCTATTTGCCTTGGTTATTATTATATCGGTATTTGTTACGTGAAATGCTGTAGTAGTAAGAAAGTATATGATCTGTTATTATTCTCCTGCTGGAAATAGGCCTCTCTGTTTTTAATGAGAAGGGTTGTAGCTAAGTTGCTCATGATTATCTGGACTTGCCTTTACTCATAATTAAAGATTATCTGCCGAGTTTCTTGCTGGTTCTTCTCGGTGCCTCTCTATTTTTAGAGAGAAGCGTTGGAGCTAAGTTGCTCATGATTATCTGGACTTGCCTTTACTCATAATTAAAGATTATCCGCCGAGTTTCTTCCTGGTTCTTCTCGGTGCCTCTGTATTTTTAGAGAGAAGCGTTGGAGCTAAGTTGCTCATCATTATCTAGAATTGCCTTTACTCATAATCAAAGATTATCCGCTGATTTTCTTTTTGGTTCTTCTCGGTAGCAGGAAATTCCAAATCAGTGGTAGGTTGTTTAAAACATTTGACGATTCAAAAGTACTGAAAAACAGTCCACTAGAATAACGAGTATTTTGAATTTGAATTATTTATCTGCTCTTAACCCAGTCTAACTCTCGACATAACATGTTAAAAACATGTTGTCACATGATTTGGCTAGGTATTTTACGATCGGTCGCCTGCCTGATTTACTTACCTTAGTCGCCTTTTGCGACACTTGGGTAAGAAAGAGGGTGATTTATTCTACTCAGCCGGATACCACACGGCGGGGCAACTTACCTTAGTCGCCCTTTACGACATCTCGGTAAGAAATGAGAGTGGTCTATTCTACTCAACCGGATACCACACGGTGGGTCAACTCACCTTAGTCGCCTTTTACGACATCTCGGTAAGAAATGAGGTTGGTTTGTTCTACTTAGTCGGATACCACACGGCGGGTCAACTTACCTTAGTCGCTTTTTACGACACTTCGGTAAGATAGAGGGTGGTCTTTTCTATTCAATCGGATACCACACGTCGGGTTAACTTACCTTAGTCGCCTTTCATGACACCTCGGTAAGAAATGAGGGTGGTCTATTCTACTTAGCCGAATACCACACGGCGGGTAGAATTACCTTAGTCACCTATTAGGACACCTCGGTAAGATAGAGGGTGGTCTATTCTAATCAACCCGATATCACATGGCGGGTCAACTTACCATAGTCGCCGTTTAACGATACTTCGGTAAGAAATAAGGTTGGTCTATTCTACGCAGCCGGATACCACACGGCATAACTATGTGTAATATCTAAGACTTAGTATCACTAAAAGCTTGACAATCACTAATACGTGCGAAAGTCATCTTTATTAACTACTAGGAGTCCTGCCCCAGCTTTGCACGGGTATAAAGCATATAGCCTATGTCACTCAGTGAAAATCACAGTATTTCTCTACTCCATATTGAATTTTATTATACATATAAACCTTCCTCTTTAATCATTCTAAAAAAAACCGCATCAAAATCTGTTGCGTAGTTTTAAAGATTTAAGCAAACATAGAGATATAAGGCCAGACAGAGAAAGCGACTTTGTTTTATACTATGTAGTAACTTTTATAGTTACTACTATTTTGATAATTGTCAAATTTTTACCATACTTACCAAAAGACAAAATTACGTTTAGCTGTCATTTATGTTTTGTTTTTCCATGTCATAGTCGTTTTTGTTATACCACGTTTTATAGTGACTTGACGGGATAAAATAAATGCGGTCGAACGGGATAAAAAGTATCCTATGTCGGTTTCCTCGTTCTAAGCAACCTCTACACCAATTTTCGGCCGAATTGGTTTATCCGTTCTTGAGTTATAAATAGTGTAACTAAGACCAACTTTCTTTTATATATATAGATTGAGTTGTTCTAAGATGACACGGGTCGCTTCTCTTTTGTACCACTCAAATTCATTATCATTCGCGTCTTCAAATGCCTTCCATCGATTCACACCCTGACCTACCCCAAAATCGATACCCCGAATATCTAATTACTGTAGGCGCAAATTTGGAGCGCCCCTCTATTGATTATAAGCGACCTTGGTGAAAAAAAGTTAAGTCAAAGACCGACCCAATTTCGCCGAGTTTCCCCCATTGCCAAGTTTACATTAAAGAAACCGAGGCTATTAAAGATGGGAATGAAACGCGCGTAGTTGAGAAAAAGGCACATAATGAGATAGAGTATGGGCGTTTAAGAAATGTGCCGCGATTGATGTGGGTTGATAGTTGCTTTTATATTAAATCGATTAAAGAAAACTTTTTGAAGATCTCACACTTAATTGCAAAAAATTATAGCAGTTCAGAAACCTACATATTACAAAAGAATACCACTATATTTTTGATAAATTGATTTTTGTTCTTTTTATTTGTGATGTCCACTATCTTTAGATTCGGGTTATAATTAAAACACTTACATACAGTGAGTAGGCACACAATACTACCGCAACGTCCTCCCGCCTCGATGACAGAATCGTGAATGCCGGAATGGCGCCACTGTAGACTTGTGCACTACATTTATTTATACATATATCACATTATTTATTTTGGTACTTTGTCTAGCGAACTTATCAAATATCACATATCTACAATTTAAATTGTTTATATTTCTCATATAATCACCAGGTAACTTTGTAGTTTCGACTAAGAGTACATATGATAACAGTCCAAAGGTTTAAAACTTCGGACTTTGAAGGCTACATTTTAGAAATTTAATGTATAGTTAGTAGTAGTACTAGGGAATAGCTGAAAATCTGAGCTATTATTTAAGTATATAAAATTAATTAAATAAGATAAAAATAATTAAGTATAAAAGTGAAAAAAAATTTCATAATTTTTTTTTTCATCGTCATTCTTCTGATTTTATCCCACTTTAAATGGGGTTGGCAGAACATGTTTAAAACAAGTTGTTACATGTTTCGCTTTAGCAGTTTATTTTTATTATAGTTATTGTACTACTTACTGCTTGACCACAACTTACCTTAGTCGCTTTTACGACACCTCGGTAACAAAGGAGGTCTATTCTGGTCAGCTGGATAAAAATACTTATCATATTTATAATGTTAAAACTCATCCTGAAGGATCTTGACGGCGCGGTTGAAGTATAATTAATAAAAAAGAATTAAAAAGGAGTTCGAATCAACGGTCGCGTGCCCTAGAGGCCAATGTCCTTTAGACAAGATCGCCCCCTCGATTTCTGTCTCACTCTAATTAAGCATTTAATCCGAGTGCTTGTCTCTTTCCGCCCGAGGGATGCTAATATCATGTTACTTAATACTCTGCTGGGTACTTCGTATAATAATTTTCGGAATACTTTACCTCCTTTGTAATTCGTCGGGAATATTGTCTATGCTGTGGTAGCCCAGCGGTAACACCGTGCGCCTCTTCCGAAGAGGTCTAGGGTTCAAACTCCCGGCAGGCACCAATGAGTTTTCTAGTAAAACTTATGTGTCTAATTGATAATTGCAATTTATCACACGCTTTTCGTAGAAGGAAAACATCGTGAGGAAACCTGCATATCTCTAGAGCATTCTGGGGATATGTGTAACCTACCAATTCTCACTGGAGCAGCGTGGTAGGTCTTAGCTCCAATCCTTCTCTCCAAAAAAAAAAAACGGAGAGAAGAGGCCTATGCCCAGCAGTGGGATAGTAACAGGCCGTTACATACTTTTTTTTTTATTGTCTATGCGAAATATAGTATTTATTATCTGTGAAAACCTTAGCGTGGTATCCGGCTGAGTAGAATAGACCACCCTCATTTCTTACCGAGGTTTCGTAAAAGACTACTAAGTTGTCGACCCGCCGTGTGGTAAAAAAATACTTTCCTGACTGTATCCGGCTGAATAGAATAGTACCACCCTTATTTCTTACCGAGGTAAGTCGTAAAAGGCGACTAAAGTTAGTTAATCCGCCGTCTGGTATCCGGCTGAGTAGAATAGAACACCCTAATTTCTTACCGAGGTGTCGTAAAAGGCGATTAAGGTAAGTCGATCGGCTTTGTGATATCCGACTGAGTAGACTAGACCACCCTCATTTCTTACCGAGGTATCGTTAAATTTGACTAAGGTAAGTTGACGTCAGGCGGGTCGTAAAAACGCAGCCAAATCATGTGACAACATGTTTGTAATATGTTGTGTCGACCTCAATTAGGGTGGGATAAGGGCATGGGGATGATGACTATAGCTACTTTGTAATTCGTCGGGAACATTTTTTGTCTGCGCGAAATATGGTCTTAAATGGAAAAACCTTAGGCATTATATTTGTGTTTGGAAACTGTAATATATTTTTAATGCGCCCTCAATGATATATTAGAAACGGGTATCCGTTATCGTGAGTTAGCAATAAAAGTAAAGCATGTCGAAAAATATCATTAAATAGTACACTGGTCCTTAATATTTTCCACGCCGGCGCTCCCGACGCGCCATATCGGAGAATTTCCATCTGAATATTTTCCTTTCTCATTGTCGTTATCTGAAAAATATGTTTTTCGTACAGACCGTGTCGAGGGGGGAGAGGAAACGTCCACGTTTCTGAAACGTCGGAACAACCTTAAACAGATATTATGGCGTGCAACTGTACTTTAAAGTTTAGATTCTTTCTCGTAGCGACAACATCTAAAGAAAAATCATAACAACCCCAATCGAATTTAAATTTTATGTATATATATTAAAGTTTAATTTTGTATGAAGGGTTCGAGGGAGTCGGGTGGGACATGGGAACCGGAAGCGTGAGGATGGGAGGCAAAATGGACGGAAGAGAAGCGAAGGCAAATAACTTCGCCCTTTTATACACATGTACATATACAGGTTTGGTGAGGGTGTACAAAAATTCAGCGCTTCTCGCAACTTCAACAATGAAACGTTGAGTATTTTTGTCATTTGTCCTCATAAAATCTCCCATTTAAAGTGCCTGGGACACGAGATGTTTTTGGCGCGAACTATACGTGATATGACGACGCGATCTCGTCCTGACGATAAACTTCTAGTACTTTAATTATAGACACGAACCTTTAAAGATTTAAGTTGCTAAAAGTACGTTATTCAATCTAAACATTTAAGATGTATACTCTATTTTAATGTTTCTGCAAACTTCTTGAATTATTGAATTTAAGTAGCCATTTATTTTAATGAGTGTTTATAGTAATTTTAAAGAGTATAGCATTTTAATTATAAATCAAGTCAAATCAAATCAAAAACCTTTTATTTATAACATCACAGTAAATTAAAAAAGTAAATTATAGAAAGAAGAGGTATTATAAAATAAAATTATGACATACAAGATATACAGAAATGTGACGTTATAAAATGGACCACCATTCAGCTTAAGTTGAGGAGTACCTCAACGCAGGTTTTCAATGGCGCCCATTTTTACTTAAAACTAAAACCTAATCTAACGACAGTAAAAACGACAGTGACAGACAGTTACAGTTATTATACGTTGCATACCTTTAAGGATTTATAAATGAAAACACGAATCTAAAAAATAAATCTGTTTAAAATGCTATAACGTGTAAGTAATTTTTAGGAGTCCAAGTATTTTATTTATTTAATTCTTTATTGGATATACATATTAATAGAAAATAGGGAAAAATAGTACATCTAGAAATGCGGAATCAACCCTAAAAGGGATCTCTTCCAGTCAACCTTTGTTTAACAGAAGAAAAAAGACAAAAATAGAAGTACGGGTAATATAGAAAGAAAGAATAAGATACTCGAGATAACACAAAAGGGAAAAGTAAAAAAAATAATAATAAAAATGAGGCAATAAAGATAATAGTAAATGTTTTAAAAAAACTATTTAATTTATAATTTAATTTTTGTTTATTAAATAGATGAATAAAGATGCTACTAATATATAACTTGAGACTAATATTTTCTACTCGGCGTAAACATTTTTTGAAAATATTTACAAACAAATTCCCAATGTCGATATGTGACGGCTGAGTTTTATTTTAGCCGTCATAGTAGTTATATTTAACCTAGGTGAACGAGCCTTGGTAATTTTATTAAAATATATAAAAAAATGCAATTAAAAAAAAATATACACAAAAATAACTCATTTAACTTGCATGATTCCACCATCACAATGCACCACAAGTCAAATTAAAGCTTTAAAAAAACTTTTTCGTATTGTACTCTGAAGTCAGTATTGACTTAGAATAACTGTACCTATCTATATGATAGTCGCATTCATTCCTTATAATACGTCAATAGGTTATAGAGGTCAATAATACGAAACGTTATGAAAGGTTGATAGATTCAATTTAGAAAAAAATAATAAAAAGATCGTAATGTACCAATTTAACCCCATTATACCTGTAACAATAGAAATTAATTATATAAAAATGTTGTTGGTAAAACATAAAAAAAGATCATTGTTCTCAAGTAACAAGTTCCTCGCGATGAAACGGCTATAAAATAAAGAGGTTCGCATGTAACAGAGTAATTTGTTGAGTTTCAACTCAAGCCAATTTGGCTTTAAAAGCCCGTTCTCGAAAAAAACCCTTATTTAATCGTTCATAAATCTTTTACAAGCAAACAATTATCGAGACCAGGTAGCAACGTATTATATTGGAAATTAAATCCTTGCTTAATCACAAATCCCTTTGTGGTCTCGCAAATTCTTTCCGAACTCGGAAATCAAAGAGCGAAATAGCGAAAGTTGGTGCCCTTTGAGAAGTCCTGTTATTATTTTCTCGAGAACCTCTTTTATATAAAAGAACGCTTCAGATGGCGAGGGTGGTAAAGGGAAAAATATGACGGAGCCGCGCTATCGGCGTCCCTTACTTCTTTGTGTTTTAGAGCGAGAGGGCAGAGGGTTGGTCGAGTGGCTTTCGACTCGAGAGCCTCTATACGTTGGTTCTCGTTACGTCATGCCTCCGGGCCTCGTGTGGGTGGAATTTCTACGAGTATTTTATGAAAAATGTAACCGTCTTTACGACAATGCTCGAAGCTTTTTATGTAATGCAACTGTTTCCAGTAATAATGAGATGAAAGTTGCCACCGCTTATTACGGCCGAACCGCGCTACGATCCGCGTGTTCCGAGAATTAGCTGCGTGGGTTATATACTCTTATACGTTCATACACGTCTAATATTATTGCTCTGTAATCATTTAATGTGCAATAAATTGTAGAAAAATTACGTCGTAAGTAATAACTGTTGAATTAGAAATTACAGAATATAAAGACTTTCAAGGTAAAGAAAGATTAGTGTGGATTCATTCATTTTGCGAAAGTTTGTGAGTATGGATGTACAAGTATGTTTGAGTAAAAAAAATCCTTATATATACCCGGAATAACACATAGGTTGTAGAGATCCTGTTAATTCAACAGGAATAGGATGACATTGAAAAGCGCCATCTATTATCGACCTGTCACACGATAACAGTCCACCCCAACGAAGTCGCGGGTAAACCATTTTTGCTAAAATCCGCGATAAACATCTATGGATAAACATTTATCGTGGATTATAGCAAAATAATATTTTAACTACTTGTATACTTCCAAAAATTAATGTACTTCTTGATGAGCAACTACTATATCCGTTCCAAATTCCTATAATCATATGGTTATATTCGTTTAATCTTATACGAAATGCTCATGATCCGCACGTTTTCATGTGACGTGTGGGAAACAGTAACTGTACTAAATGACCAACTGATGTATATAAACATCTTTCAAATTATAAAAATAGCCATATATTTTTATATGTCCTAATATATAATCCCATTATAATCATAATGTAATTGTTTGCTCCAATTCTAAGAATTACTCAAGATTCGAACGGATCCGTTTGACGTGTGGAAGCGATAGCTGTCATAATAAACGCAGGAAGGAATAAGATTTTCGTCCGCGGATTAAGAATGATCTAGATGAGAAATTATTTTTATTGTGTTGTTTATTATTTAAATATTAATAATAATATGAATAAGTAGTGTAATTAAATATAACAGGCAGTATTGATTGTAAGGAGCCCTAACCACCGGGAGCTTGAGTATTTTCTCCGCTACCTATGGTCAACAATTTTTTTATATTTTTAAATGTTTTTTTGTATTTATTTTATATAGAAAATATTTAAAATATAATGTAATTTAATATAATGTAAGTATATAAATAAATAAAAGTCATAATAATATTAATAAAATAATTGAAAATGACATTGCGTCTTTTTTCCTTGGTTATTATTTTAATATCTTTTATATATTGTTGACAAATATTTAAATATAATACATAATAAACACCTTTTGTTTATTGTTTGTAGACTTTTAATTTTTATTTTCAGTGAAATTTTGTATTGAATATTTTACATATTATTTGGTATAATTTGAACCGTTAATAAACTCCGCATACTATAATAAAACCGCATTAGAAACAAAAATTTATCTAGTTATAAATTAGTCCTAAAATTATGATTTAAAAATTAAAATTAAATTTTAAGTGATACTATAAATTAATTATTTACTATAATCTGGAATTATGGGCCTTTTCCTAATATTATTTTTATTGTCTATGACCCCTCTGTGTTTATTCAACCTATTTTCGGTCATATAATATTGGGGCTCGGACTCATGAGATTTTTAAGCCATATGGTCTTGAACCCGCAACTCGTAATGGGAGTTTTGCTTAACGTATGTGCCAAGGCATTTTCGTACCATATGATGTTGTGATGATAATCCAGAAGGTCCCTTGGCTCATTATTATAGACCTGTAGCACGACGCATGAACTCGAATACTTTCTCTGTCGCACATCAGTTAGCTATTTCATTCAGCAAGCCCCCACTCATGCGCCACCTCACGGGACCGCTATATAACCGGCGGTGCAGCCGTGTTCAATTCATTAGCTAGGCAGCGCGCCTGAGCGATAGACCTCGTCAGTCCTCAGGTGTCGTTCAGCCAACGAGTGCGATAGACCCCGTCAGTCCACTCGAAGGCTAGTTGATGTATAGAAGCAAGCTAGGTATATGTACACATATCTTATGTATATGCTACAAACTTGTATGTAAATGTTCAAAACCTTAATAAATGATACAAGGTCATTATTATTTTATTTAGTCGCCCTTCATAGTGGCGCCCAACGTGATATAAAAAAAAAGGAAAGGAAACTATATAAAAAATGGCTATTCAACTAAGTTCTGAACAATTTCAAGAATTGTTAAGCCGTATACCTACACCTCAAAGGCCAACCGCAAATAAACATTTCACTCAATGCGCAATAACGTTCAACGGCGAGAGAAACTATAGTAAAGTCGACGAATTCATTAATGGCATTACAATATACAAACAGATAGAACAGATTTCCGATGAAGATGCACTAGCGGGACTTCCTTTACTTCTGAAAGAGACAGCAAGCGTTTGGTGGCTCGGCGTTCGGTCGGAAACTAAAACGTGGCCGGCTGCACTTAAAGCTATACGCTCGGCATTCGCTCCAAAACTACAGCCGTACGAGGTATACATTCAGTTGTTCGCAGACTGTCAAGGTGAGCGCGAGTCTATAGACAATTTTATCTGTCGGAAACGAGCATTATTAGGGATGTTGCCTGTTAAAAGACATAAGGAAGAGGAGCAATTAGATTTTATTTACGGGTTATTAAGAACAGACGTGAAGAGAAAAGTACCCCGTACTGATATCGGTTCTTTTAGCGATTTACTTGATAAAGTTCGCCATTTAGAGTCGCTGGAAGAGCCGTCGTCCGCGTCGAACATTGAAGCTACAAGTTCTAACGCAGTAACACCAAGCAAACCAAACAAAAATATAAAACGATGTCTATACTGTAATCGAAAAGGACACACAATAGACATATGTCGCAAACGTGCTGCCAATCTCAAGGAGGTTAATGGGTCACCAACCTTGGAGCCTAGGCCACCTATAACTTGTTATGGGTGTGGAGCCCTAGGTGTTTTTAAAAGCAATTGCGCAACATGCCTCTCCAAGGAGTCTCCCCCTAAGCCAATCCACTTTTATTCATTGAATATCAATCTTCAAAATAATGTGAGGCTACCAACGATTGAAGTGCGATACAATAACATACTGGGAGTTGCCTATCTGGATACGTGCGCTCGCACAAGCATCGCTGGGCAACGTTTATACCAGTTAATGGAAGAAAATAAAGCAACATTTACTGAGAAGGTCACGATGATTTCTTTGGCAGATGGTTCGTCCAAATCGACGAAACTACTGACAACGAATGTTGTTATAACTATAGGTAATCGCACATTACCTATAACATTTACTGTTTTCCCTGATGCACAGGACAACCGCACCCTTCTGGGCATAGATTTTCTGGAGAAGAGTGGTATAATTTTAAACTTACCGCAGAGAAGCTGGAATTTTATAGATTGCCCTATTCAAAAATTCTATTTTTTGCAAACCAAAATAGATAACACAACATTGACATCGACAGCAATAAAAAAAATTGATTTTCTAGAAAAACAAGATAAAGACGACACGAATAGTTTGGAAATTGAAAATTTCCTAAAATGGTCAAGAGAACTTAACATGCTCTCACCCATACCAGGAACGCCTCCAGAAAATGAAATATTTACACAGCATGAACCGGAATGGAAGCTGTTAAAAAATGAAAGCCCGCCAGGACCGTCTCGTCCTCGTCAGCCTCGTGAAATTGGTGATAATTCATTAATTGATCCACGAATTGATTATGTTCCAATAAATCGTATGCAAATGTATTATTTTGACGTTTTATTACAACCAAATGAAGCTATTAATTTAGATAGTAACCAAAAAGATAATTTAAATTTATTGTTAAAAGACTTTCATGATATATTTGAAAAATATGGTGAGCCAACACCGTATTCTGAGCACAAAATAGATACTTCAAATCACCCACCTATAGCAGTAAAACCATATAGACTTTCACCTGTTAGACAGCAACAATTGCGATCGAAATTAGATGAAATGTTAGAAAGAGATATTATAGAGGAAAGTGATAGTCCATGGGCAGCCCCAGTGGTATTAGTGCCAAAGGGTGAATCTGATATCAGAGTATGTATAGATTTCAGACGTCTGAATGCAATAACCGTGCCGGATAGGTATCCACTACCTCGAATGGACGATCTTTTACAACAAGCCAAGGCAATGCCGTATATGTCAACGCTAGACTTACAGTCTGGCTACTGGCAAATTAAAATACATGAGGATGATCAAGACAAAACTACATTTGTTACAGCATTTGGTACATTTCGCTTTAAGCGAATGCCATTTGGCCTTAGAAATGCACCGAGCACATTCCAAAGACTTATGGACAAATTCTGCAGAGAACTTAAAGCCAACTCAGTACTGGCATATCTAGATGACCTGATTTGTAGATCAACTTCGTTTGATGAACATCTCAATGACTTAAGAGAAATTTTCACAAAATTACGACATTATAAGCTAAAAGTAAAAAGATCTAAGTGTAAATTTGGGTGTCAAGCCATAAAGTACCTTGGGCATATTATCACACCACAAGGTATTACAACCGATCCTGATAAAGTAAAAACCATTAGTGAGATGAAGACGCCGAAGACTATGAAACAGCTTATTTCATTTTTACAAACCGCCTCATGGTATCGTCGATTTATAAATAATTTTGCAGAAGTGGCAAGACCTTTGACTAGTTTAACTAAGAAAACTGCTACCTGGAAATGGGAAGAAGCACAAGACAAATCTTTTAAAACATTAAAAACTGCATTGATTACTGCACCAGTACTGAAACAAATAGATTGTGATTTACCTTTCATAATCAAAACTGACGCCAGTAGTTATGCTATTGGAGCAGCTTTAGTCCAGGGGGAGGGAGAGAACGAACATCCTGTCGAATATGCTAGTAGATTGCTGACGCCGGCGGAACAAAACTACTCAGTAACTGAAAAAGAAGCTTTAGCTATTGTATGGGCAGTTTCACGATTCAGAGGTTACATAGAAGGATCCAAATTTCTTACTATAACTGACCATCAGCCATTAAAATGGTTATTGAATCTAAAATCACCAACAGGTCGACTTGCTCGATGGGCAATGCAATTACAACCTTATGATTGTCAGATCAAATATACGCCAGGACGAACTAATGTCTTAGCAGATTTCCTATCAAGACCTCCGTGCGAAAATCACTCTGAAAAATGTGAAATTTGTCATATTGAATTAGAATTACCAAAACGCGGTGAAAAAAACTTACGGACTGAACAAATTAAAGATGAAGAATTATCTAAGATTATTGATATATTAGAAAAACAAAATGAATCAGAAGAATATATTCAGTGTTCTAAAAGAGGATATATTTTACATAAAGGAGTTTTATATAGATTTACACCCGATCAAGAAGATGACAACGCTAAATTATTAGTTCCTCGTCATGAAATTAATCATATTTTAAAATCATTTCATGATGATCCTTTAGCCGGTCATTTAGGAATAGAAAGAACAATAAAAAGAATAGAAAATAATTACTACTGGAAAGGGTTGAGACAAGATGTAATAAAGTATATCAAGTCTTGCATTGAATGTCAAAAGTACAAACCAACGAACCAAAAGCCAGCCGGTTTATTCCAATCGACTGCCAACTATCAACGGTTTGAAATACTATCCATGGATCTATTTGGTCCCTTACCTAAAGGTCCTAAAGGCGAAAAATGGATTTTCATTATAGAAGACGTTGCGTCAAGGTGGATAGAACTTTTTGCACTAACAGAAGCAACCGCACAACAATGTGCTTTGACTTTATTAAATGAAATATTTCTACGCTATGGACTACCACGCAAAATAACAAGTGATAATGGAGTACAATTTGTTTCTGCTGTGATGCAACAGCTCACTTTTTGTCTAGATATACAGCATCTGCTTAGTCCGGTATATCATCCAGAACCAAACATTGTAGAACGAAAAAACAAAGATTTGAAAATACAAATATCTATTATGATTAAAGGAAATCATGGTAGGTGGCCAGAAACATTACATGCTATACGATTTGCCATGAACTCAGCATATAACAAAAGTACTGGGTTCACAGCTTCATATTTAACATTCGGAAGAGAAATGAGGACACCACATGAAATATCTCATAGTCTCAGTGAAGTGGTTAAATCAGAAAATTTTGTCTCTGAAATCACGCCATATCTAAAGTCTTTAGATAAAGATTTGAAAATTGCAAAAGAAAATGTCGAAATTATACAGGATGCTAATAGGTGCAGAGCCAATCAAAAACGACGTCCCGATCCAGGATATAATATTGGAGACTTAGTACTGGTAGATACACACCCAATCAGTCGTCAAGAAAAAGAATTTTCTGCAAAACTAGCTCCTAGAAAAGATGGACCTTATGTTATATGTAAGAAAATAGGCAGCTCGGTATATGAGATAGCGTATATCAATAACCCACAGAAAACTATTGGCAGGTATCATACGTCTGCTCTAAAAAAATTTGAAAAACGAGATGATCATATCCCAGAACCAATTCTGCCTATTAGAAAACGAGGTCGACCAAAGAAGACTTCATCTACTTAGTGCTGGTACTCTCACGGGACGTTTACCGAGTACCAGAGGGGGAGTCTGTAGCACGACGCATGAACTCGAATACTTTCTCTGTCGCACATCAGTTAGCTATTTCATTCAGCAAGCCCCCACTCATGCGCCACCTCACGGGACCGCTATATAACCGGCGGTGCAGCCGTGTTCAATTCATTAGCTAGGCAGCGCGCCTGAGCGATAGACCTCGTCAGTCCTCAGGTGTCGTTCAGCCAACGAGTGCGATAGACCCCGTCAGTCCACTCGAAGGCTAGTTGATGTATAGAAGCAAGCTAGGTATATGTACATATATCTTATGTTTATGCTACAAACTTGTATGTAAATGTTCAAAACCTTAATAAATGATACAAGGTCATTATTATTTTATTTAGTCGCCCTTCATAGTGGCGCCCAACGTGATATAAAAAAAAAGGAAAGGAAACTATATAAAAAATGGCTATTCAACTAAGTTCTGAACAATTTCAAGAATTGTTAAGCCGTATACCTACACCTCAAAGGCCAACCGCAAATAAAAATTTTACTCAATGCGCAATAACGTTCAACGGCGAGAGAAACTATAGTAAAGTCGACGAATTCATTAATGGCATTACAATATACAAACAGATAGAACAGATTTCCGATGAAGATGCACTGGCGGGACTTCCTTTACTTCTGAAAGAGACAGCAAGCGTTTGGTGGCTCGGCGTTCGGTCGGAAACTAAAACGTGGCCGGCTGCACTTAAAGCTATACGCTCGGCATTCGCTCCAAAACTACAGCCGTACGAGGTATACATTCAGTTGTTCGCAGACTGTCAAGGTGAGCGCGAGTCTATAGACAATTTAGCTGTCGGAAACGAGCATTATTAGGGATGTTGCCTGTTAAAAGACATAAGGAAGAGGAGCAATTAGATTTTATTTACGGGTTATTAAGAACAGACGTGAAGAGAAAAGTACCCCGTACTGATATCGGTTCTTTTAGCGATTTACTAGATAAAGTTCGCCATTTAGAGTCGCTGGAAGAGCCGTCGTCCGCGTCGAACAATGAAGCAACAAGTTCTAACGCAGTAACACCAAGCAAACCAAACAAAAATATAAAACGATGTCTATACTGTAATCGAAAAGGACACACAATAGACATATGTCGCAAACGTGCTGCCGATCTCAAGGAGGTTAATGGGTCACCAACCTTGGAGCCTAAGCCACCTATAACTTGTTATGGGTGTGGAGCCCTAGGGGTTTTTAGAAGCAATTGCGCAACATGCCTCTCCAAGGAGTCTCCCCCTAAGCCAATCCACTTTTATTCAATAAATATTAATCTTCAAAATAATGTGAGGCTACCAACGATTGAAGTGCGATACAATAACATACTGGGAGTTGCCTATCTGGATACGTGCGCTCGCACAAGCATCGCTGGGCAACGTTTATACCAGTTAATGCAAGAAAATAAAGCAACATTTACTGAGAAAGTCACAATGATTTCTTTGGCAGATGGTTCGTCCAAATCGACGAAACTACTGACGACGAATGTTGTGATAACTATAGGTAATCGCACATTACCTATAACATTTACTGTTTTCCCTGATGCACAGGACAACCGCACTCTTCTGGGCATAGATTTTCTGGAGAAGAGTGGTATAATTTTAAACTTACCGCAGAGAAGCTGGAATTTTATAGATTGCCCTATTCAAAAATTCTATTTTCTACAAACCAAAATAGATAACACAACATTGACATCGACAGCAATAAAAAAAATTGATTTTCTAGAAAAGCAAGGTAAAGACGACACGGATAGTTTGGAAATTGAAAATTTCCTAAAATGGTCAAGAGAACTTAACATGCTCTCACCCATACCAGGAACGCCTCCAGAAAATGAAATATTTACACAGCATGAACCGGAATGGAAGCTGTTAAAAAATGAAAGCCCGCCAGGACCGTCTCGTCCTCGTCAGCCTCGTGAAATTGGTGATAATTCATTAATTGATCCACGAATTGATTATGTTCCAATAAATCGTATGCAAATGTATTATTTTGACGTTTTATTACAACCAAATGAAGCTATTAATTTAGATAGTAACCAAAAAGATAATTTAAATTTATTGTTAAAAGACTTTCATGATATATTTGAAAAATATGGTGAGCCAACACCGTATTCTGAGCACAAAATAGATACTTCAAATCACCCACCTTTAGCAGTAAAACCATATAGACTTTCACCTGTTAGACAGCAACAATTGCGATTGAAATTAGATGAAATGTTAGAAAGAGATATTATAGAAGAAAGTGATAGTCCATGGGCAGCCCCAGTGGTATTAGTGCCAAAGGGTGAATCTGATATCAGAGTATGTATAGATTTCAGACGTCTGAATGCAATAACCGTGCCGGATAGGTATCCACTACCTCGAATGGACGATCTTTTACAACAAGCCAAGGCAATGCCGTATATGTCAACGCTAGACTTACAGTCTGGCTACTGGCAAATTAAAATACATGAGGATGATCAAGACAAAACTACATTTGTTACAGCATTTGGTACATTTCGCTTTAAGCGAATGCCATTTGGCCTTAGAAATGCACCGAGCACATTCCAAAGACTTATGGACAAATTCTGCAGAGAACTTAAAGCCAACTCAGTACTGGCATATCTAGATGACCTGATTTGTAGATCAACTTCGTTTGATGAACATCTCAATGACTTAAGAGAAATTTTCACAAAATTACGACATTATAAGCTAAAAGTAAAAAGATCTAAGTGTAAATTTGGGTGTCAAGCCATAAAGTACCTTGGGCATATTATCACACCACAAGGTATTACAACCGATCCTGATAAAGTAAAAGCCATTAGTGAGATGAAGACGCCGAAGACTATGAAACAGCTTATTTCATTTTTACAAACCGCCTCATGGTATCGTCGATTTATAAATAATTTTGCAGAAGTGGCAAGACCTTTGACTAGTTTAACTAAGAAAACTGCTACCTGGAAATGGGAAGAAGCACAAGACAAATCTTTTAAAACATTAAAAACTGCATTGATTACTGCACCAGTACTGAAACAAATAGATTGTGATTTACCTTTCATAATCAAAACTGACGCCAGTAGTTATGCTATTGGAGCAGCTTTAGTCCAGGGGGAGGGAGAGAACGAACATCCTGTCGAATATGCTAGTAGATTGCTGACGCCGGCGGAACAAAACTACTCAGTAACTGAAAAAGAAGCTTTAGCTATTGTATGGGCTGTTTCACGATTCAGAGGTTACATAGAAGGATCCAAATTTCTTACTATAACTGACCATCAGCCATTAAAATGGTTATTGAATCTAAAATCACCAACAGGTCGACTTGCTCGATGGGCAATGCAATTACAACCTTATGATTGTCAGATCAAATATACGCCAGGACGAACTAATGTCTTAGCAGATTTCCTATCAAGACCTCCGTGCGAAAATCACTCTGAAAAATGTGAAATTTGTCATATTGAATTAGAATTACCAAAACGCGGTGAAAAAACTATTGGCAGGTATCATACGTCTGCTCTAAAAAAAAAATTTGAAAAACGAGATGATCATATCCCAGAACCAATTCTGCCTATTAGAAAACGAGGTCGTCCAAAGAAGACTTCATCTACTTAGTGCTGGTACTCTCACGGGACGTTTACCGAGTACCAGAGGGGGAGTCTGTAGCACGACGCATGAACTCGAATACTTTCTCTGTCGCACATCAGCTAGCTATTTCATTCAGCAAGCCCCCACTCATGCGCCACCTCGCGGGATCGCTATATAACCGGCGGTGCAGCCGTGTTCAATTCAAGTCTGTCAGGTGGGTATGACCGGCCATCAGTCGATCATACTAGCATCAGTATACCTCAGTCCGACCAAACGGGTACTCGAAAGAGACGTCCGCACCCTTCTCGCACTAGGCGACTCTGTAATACTGGCCGGAGACTTCAACTCCAAACATGGCCAATGGAACTCTCGCCGAACCAACCGGAACGGCACAATACTACAAGGCCTCAACGGCCTTCCAAACCTCGCTTTTGAGGTGATAGCCCCTAACGAGCCCACCAGATACCCGCCTAACGGGGATCCAAACAGAGCAGATGTGTTAGATATATACATTTTCAAAAATGTAGCTCTCCAGTTACATTCTATAGAAGTCCTGCATGAATTAGACTCGGACCACCGTCCGGTTCTAATTCAGGTAGGGCAATCTACCTCCACGACCCCTCCCACGAAAACGATAATCGACTGGAGTAAATTAGGCGGGAAACTCCAGTCCCTAAATTCAGACCACCTAGATCAAATTCCTGACAAGATAGACTCCGTGGATAGTGCCAAGTTCGCTGTTACCCACCTTACGAAACATATAACAGACTCACTCGAGCGTTGCTCCAAGGAAGTCCCCGACGACCGCGGTCGTGGGAGACTACCGGACGACCTGCGCGACCTACTCAGACGTAAACGTGCCGCCACTAGGGCCCATGACGCATACCCGACAGACGACAACCGGAGAACTCTCCGGCGACTTCAAAGAGAGGTTAGAGAAAAACTCAGCCTCAACCGTCAGTCCGCCTGGGACAACAAACTCTCAGAGATCTCGCCGAGTCACCTGGCTTTCTGGAAACTGGCGAAATCCCTAAGAGGAGACCAGTGTGCAGCTACACCTCCATTGATACGATTAAACCGTCCGGTCGCTTTTGACGACATCGATAAGGCCGAATGCTTGGCTGACAGTCTTGAGGGACAATGTACAAACAATCCCAGTCATCCCGAACACGCCAAATTCCACTCGGAAGTGGAAATGGCGGCGGCTAGGATATCCGCGAAGGCTCCCGAAAGCGAGCCGCTCACTCCCACCACCGGAGAGGAAGTCCGTTCCATTATCCAAAACCTAAAGACCCGCAAGTCCCCAGGTCCCGACTCCATATCCAACAAAGCACTCAAGTGCCTCCCCGACCAACTGATAAACCTATTAGTATTGATTTTCAATGCCCTCCTGTTAGGTTGCTCCTTCCCCGACGAATGGAAGGAAGCAATAGTAATAGGTATTCGTAAACCGGGAAAACCCAGTAATCTCCCGAGCAGCTATCGACCCATCAGTCTGCTCAACAGCTTAGGGAAAGTCTACGAGCGAGTAATCCTCGCTAGACTCAAAACGTTCATGGAGTCGATGAAGCTCATACCGGATGAGCAATTCGGCTTCCGCGCCAAACACACCGCGGTACAACAAGTACACCGACTTACCGAAGCCATCCTCAATGGCTTCGCCAAAAAACGGTACACCGGTACTGTCTTCTTCGATGTCGCCAAAGCCTTCGATAAGGTATGGCATGCGGGTTTAATATACAAACTCGCGAACCTAGGAATCCCCGATAGACTCGTTCTTATCATTCGCGATTATCTTACTAATCGCTCATTTAGATATCGTATTGATGGTGCGCTCTCCTCAAGACGCACCTTACGCGCCGGAGTCCCCCAAGGTTCGGTACTCGCACCGTTCCTCTACTCGCTCTATACGAGCGACATCCCACGATTCTCCACTAAAACTAGGATAGTCTCCCACATAGCCATGTTCGCGGACGATACCGCAATCTATACCACCTGTAGAGATCCCATTACTATAAATGATAGGCTCCAAAGAGCAACCAACCAGCTCGGAAGCTGGTTCCGCCGGTGGAGAATCGAAATAAATCCCGATAAAAGCGCAGCAATGTTCTTTGCGAGATCTAGGAGAGCCATGGACTTCATCCGGACGCCTCCTAGAGTCTCTATTTACAATAAATACATAGATTGGCAAAAGGAAGTCAAATACTTAGGTGTCATCCTCGAACCTACCCTATCCTTTACCCGACACATCCGCGTTGTCCGTAACCGGGCAGCGTTCGCCATGGGACGCCTCAATCCGATACTGTGCAAGGCAAGTAAACTGTCACTTCGCAACAAAGTGACACTTTACAAAACTTGCATCAGACCCATCATGACGTATGCGAGCGTCGCGTTCGCGCACGTTCCGAAATCACGACTGTGTCCGTTGCAGACACTTCAAAATCGATTCATGCGTACAGCCACTGGCTGTCCGTGGTTCGTGCGCAACGTGAACCTCCATAGAGATCTCGACCTACCCACGATAGCCGATCTTTTCAGACGATTCTCGACGACTTACTTCGAGAAAGCGTCCATCCACCCAAACCCCCTTATAGTGGCCGCGTCCAACTATAAGGTGTTCAGGCACCCCAATAAGATTCACAGGCGCCCGAAGAGCGTCCTTAACGACCCCGACGATGCTATCACAGCATCCAACAAGATACACACACTACATTTACACAAACAGCGTCTTCGCCGGCGAAGACGAGGTCCCCGCTTGCTTGTGTCAAGCGGCCGCAGCCCTCTGCCGCGGCCGCCGTGAAGCAGACTTCTTCCAAGTCAGTTATTAGATGCAGCCCTCCAAAAACGCGCCGCCTTAAGCCGAGGTTCGGTCTCGCAGGAGACACCCTTAAGGCGACGCCCCCTGTAGCGCGGGTGCTTGTAATGCACCCGCATGTATCATCCATTTCTCGGCGATGCTTCAGCGCTCGCCCGTCTTATCGGTGACGCTGTCAAAGCCATTAGGGCTAACAGCATTAGTCATATTCGAAAAAAAAAAAAAAAAAAAAAAAAAAAAAGTGTTCAATTCATTAGCTAGGCAGCGCGCCTGAGCGATAGACCTCGTCAGTCCTCAGGTGTCGTTCAGCCAACGAGTGCGATAGACCCCGTCAGTCCACACGAAGGCTAGTTGATGTATAGAAGCAAGCTAGGTATATGTACACATATCTTATGTTTATGCTACAAACTTGTATGTAAATGTTCAAAACCTTAATAAATGATACAAGGTCATTATTATTTTATTTAGTCGCCCTTCATAGTGGCGCCCAACGTGGGGCTCGAACCCACGACCCTGAGATTAAGAGTCTCATGCTCTACCGACTGAGCTAGCCGGGCCCCTAAATAATTAAAAAAGGTTCCTTTCTAGAATTTTCTGTCATCAATGCTTTTCCTCTTTGAATATTATTCGCGCGCCTCCCTCATTACGAAGCAAATCATTACTTGGTTAAATCGTATGGAATCGTCGAGGGATTGTTATCGTTGACATTCAAAAACTAACCTTGATAATTTAAACATAAAGTTCTTTTTAGGCAGATATTGATCTCGTTGTACTTCATCGTGATATATCATCCGTGGCCTATGAAAAATATGGGAATATCGAGAAAATGAAATAACATCGACGGCTTTATTATTATGTTTGAAATTATTTTCTTGATAGAAATATTCTTATTATTTGTGTAAACTTTAATGTAAAGACAAAGTAAAGTAAAAACTTTAAACAAAGGTAATAGGTAATAAAATTATTTTGCTATACTCCGCGATAAAGTGAATATATAATATATAATGCTAGATGTACATTGGATTATTCGTTTTCATATCCAATACATGCTGAATTCGTAAAAATCCATGCACACCATAATACACAAGCACTACATACGTTCACTACCACAAATATTTTGAATCGCTTTGCGATTTTGTCGTGGAGTCTATCTCCTGATGATGCTTCGGATGCGGGGCGATACGATTGTTGAGTTTGTGATAGTGAACATGTGTAGTGCTTGTGTATTGTATATAATTTTAGTATTACTTTTTATTCTGGATCTCCGCAAAGTAACAAATAACTTTATCTTGGCATGGAGCAAAATACTTTGCTGATCATTTTATATTCCACACTCATTCTCCTGCCCTTATCCCACTCTATGTGGGGTCGGCACAACATGTTATAAAACATGTTGTCACATGATTTGGCTGCGTTTTTACGAACAGCCGCCTGCTTGACGTCAACTTACCTTACTCGTATTTTACGACACCACGATAAGAAAGAGGGTGATCAATTCTATTAAACCGCATACCACACGGTGGATCAACTCACCTTAGTTATTTTAAGTTCCACACTATAGATATAATTTTAATAGTAGTTTTTGCAATTGCTTTTGTAATTACATACTTAGTTTACACAACCGTGATTGTGCGAATCGTAAAAATCTTTAGGTACGCTCGTGCCAACCAATCTCATGAATTGTATCATTTGACATAATTTCTTTCGCTTTTCTAATAGCATTATTAACTGCAAGCTACTTTCAACCAAAATAATATAACAATAAAGTTAAAAATGTTTTGTAGTTTTATAATCTTACATCTTTTTGGAATGGATCCCGTGTGTGTTATAGGCATGTGTGAAAAGGGGATCAGTTTATATGTAGGCGGGCTAAGAAATATGGCGATTTTTCTGCCAATTTTGCTATTGGCGAAGACGATGCTTAGGTATGTGTGAAATACTATTTAATACCCACGTGTCTGTCTGCCTACTAGATATTTCAATATTCCAAAAACGACAATTTTTCTTACACCTTCAAAATCAGTTGAAAAGTCAATTTGAATGTAGTGTACACTGTGTATAAGTGAAAACATTTTTCTTCTTTGATTTGAAATGCATTTGATATATAAAGTCGCCACTGGAACGTCATTTCGCTTACGCCGGGGCTACATTAGCGCAAGATTCGTGTCGCGTTGGCGCGCCAAACATCGTGTATCGGCCACACACGATGTTCTGTCTACACGCCGTGTGGTATCCGGCTGAATAGAATAGTACCACCCTCTTTTCTTACCGAGGTGTCGTAAAAGGCGACTAAGGTAAGTTGACTCACCGTGTGGTATCCGGTTAAGTAGAATAGTACCACCCTCTTTTCTTACCGAGGTGTCGTAAAAGGCGACTAAGGTAAGTTGACTCACCGTGTGGTATCCGGTTAAGTAGAGTGGACCACCCTCTTTCTTATCGAGGTGTTGTAAAATACGGCTAAGATAAGTTGACGTCAGGCAGGCGGCTGGTCGTAAAATACGTAGCCAAATCATGTGATAACATGTTTATAACATGTTGTGCCGACCCCACTTAGAGTGGGATAAGGGCAGGAGGATATATACGATGTTCTTGTCTACATTGGCGGGCGAAGATTCGGAAAGCGGGCTACGGCGACTATTCGTCGTTGAGTTTTGTGCGTCTGTTGTCCCACTTCAAAGTCTGGACGACAATGAAGTGTTGTAATTGTGGCCACTCAAGCGAATGTTGTCGCGACAAATCCCTTTGATGCGCGCCAGTTTACCGACAGTGGTCCGATGCTACATCGTCTGCGCCCAAATAAATCGCGTTGTAACGATGTACCCGGCCGGAGCCCGAATATTCGCCGTAGCCCGCTAATGTAGGTAAAGCGTTACGTTTACATAAAATATACAATTTTTTTTCGATCAATGTAGGTATATCCAAATCACAATTATTAAAATGGACTCTAGACTCTAAACGGGTTTTGCTTTTACAAAACTTACCGCCATGCCAAAAAAAATTTAAACACAGTCAACACATATCGCTCTGTGATAGATAAAAACATCGATATAAAATAATAATCATCAGGAGATAGACTCTATGTCAAAATCTCTAAGTTTTGATAGTGGTTGTCAACTTACCTTAGAAAGAGGGTGGTCTATTCTACTCAGCCGGATACCATACGGCGAGTCGATTTACCTTAGTCGCCTTTTACATTTGATAGTGGTTGTCAACTTACCTTAGAAAGAGGGTGGTCTATTCTACTCAGCCGGATATCATACGGCGGGTCAATTTACCTTAGTCACCTTTTATAACACCTCCGTAAGAAAGAGGGTGGTCTATTCTACTCAGCTGCATAACGCATGGCTAACAGTAATCCCAGACATATTGACTTTTCCAAATCATCTCCACGGAGTGTAAACCCGATTAAATCAAATTTAATCAAAATATTCTTTATTCGAATAAGCTGTTTCAAGCTCTTTTGAATCGTCAAGGATCAATATAATTAATGTAGCTACATCTGATTCGGAATGTTACTCTTGCCAAGAAGAACCAGGAAGAAACTCGGCGGTAAACATTTTACCAATTATACATTACTAGCGGCCTGCCCCTGCTTCGCACGGGTATAAAATATATAGCCCATGTCACTCAGTGAAAAAAAATTATTAAAATCGATCCAGTAGTTTTGATTTATTCATTACTGCCCGTGGCCTGCAAGAGTTAAATTTGGAGAAAAACAATTTCCCTCTCCCTATTCCAAGAAGATTTCCTGCTATCTTTGAATATCTAAATTCATATAGTACATATTTGCGTATTTATTTTAACATTTTTCCCCTATATATTTTATTTTTACAATTAATTACAGAATGTCTTTAAACAAACTCTTGAAAGAGCGACATCGCTGCTAAAGTCGAAGTGTTATAGGGTGAAGCGCGGCGTCCTCACGGCATTTTAAATCTGTAATATCTCCGAAAATGTTCACTTAAATTACATGCTGTAAACGGCCATATTGATCTATATTAAATCAACTATTTATTTAAGGTACTTAATTGGATAAGGATTAATGCTGTATTGTATAAAAATTGCTTCAAAAATAAGGCATTATTTTTCGTAAAAAGTAAATGACAAAAAATGCTATATAGTGGGTTATCCATAAGAGATAGACATATACCATCGCGGACTTTTCTGTAGACCTTTTCAAGGTGTACAAATACTTAGTACATTATTTTGACAAATCTCGTAGGGTTTAGCCTGCGTTTGCAATGTAAGCGGAAAAAAAAATAATTATTTACAGAAACCTCAAAAATTCCAGTATTTCTTTACTCCGTATTAATGTTATTATACGTACAAACCTTCCTCTGGAATCACTCTATCTATTAAAAAAAACCGCATCAAAATCTGTTGCGTAGTTTTAAAGTTTTATGCGTACATAGGGAAATATGTACTTTGTTTTATAATATGTAGTGATAAATTAAACTACGACCAGAAAAATGACACGCTGAAAAGCACGTTTTGTCTTAAAAAGGAGTTCACTAATTTTTAAACTACTATCATACAATTATTTATCGTAACGTACTTATAAGTACGGATACGTTGTCGCGCTAAAAAGCACGTTTTTATAAAGTATTGTTATTTTCCTCGCTAGAGAGCTCCGATCATAAATGCGTCCGATCGCTGCTAAATTCAAATGGTTAAAGGGCGAACCGCGATTTTTTTTTCGAATATGACTAATGCTGTTAGCCCTAATGGCTTTGACAGCGTCACCGATAAGACGGGCGAGCGCAGAAGCATCGCCGAGAAGAAAAGAATCGAACCGCGACCTCCGACGCGCTATTTATAGGCACGCGGCGCGGCCCCTGCATTTTAAATCTGTAATATCTCCGAAAATGTTCACTCAAATTACATGCTGTAAACGGCAATATTGATCTATATTAAATCAACAATTTATTTAAGGTACTCAATTGGATAAGGATTAATGCTGTATTGTATAAAAATTGCTTTGAACATAAGGCATCATTTTTCGTAAAAAGTAAATGAAAAAAACTGCTATTGTGGGTTATCCATAAGAGATAGATATATACCATCGCGGACTTTTCTGTAGACCTTTTTAAGGTGTACAAATACTTAGTACATCATTTTGATAAATCTCGCAGGGTTTAGTCTGCGTTTGCAATGTAAGCGGAAAAAAATGTAATTATTTACAGAAACCTCAAAAATTACAGTATTTCTCTATTTCGTATTGAATGTTATTATACGTACAAACCTTCCTCTGGCATCACTCTATCTATTAAAAAAAACCGCATCAAAATCGGTTGCGTAGTTTTAAAGTTTTATGCGTACATACGGAAATATGGACTTTGTTTTATAATATGTAGTGATTAAACCGCAGTATTGTATGAAGCTGAAAGGATTTTCAAATCCAGGCTTTTTTATCATCCAAATAATCTTTAGTTTTGTAATATGCTTTGCATATCTCTTATACTTAATTTAAACCTTTCTGTATCCCTCCGATAATCCAATAGCCAATAAACTTGAGTATTTGTAAATTGGAATACTGCTTAAAATAGAATGATATAATATGAGTACAACTTTGCTTTATTTTGAAATCATCTGTACTTTCTTAATCGACCTAGGGCTTTGCAAAGATTGTGATTATTCTGCCGATACGAGTATATGTCTCTCTGTTGGATGTGGTATATTGGATTTGTAAAAATTTTCTTTTGACGTGATAACGTCTTAAATTAGGTTGCGACTTGGAGTCACTCATGAAAAAGTGTAACGCCCGCTCACGTCTGTTACGATGAGTCACCGAACGAAAGAGAGGACTGCCGGACTGGCGAATGCCTTGCGTCTCTCTCCCACTCCAATCCATCACATTTAAAAAGACGTTGTCACGTAAAATCTTTGCGCGTAAAACCGACTTTACAGGCAACCGTTTTTTATAATTGTGTTTGGTTCGACTAAGTTTATTTTTTGTTTTGCATAATTTATCCATGCATATTTTTGGTACTTAGTCAAATTATTATTTTTGGCCGTAAAATAGGTTTTTTAATTTAAACTGAAATACGGATAAGTGTAAGTATATTATACTGTTATGGTTCTTTTGTTCTCGCCAAGTATGATTTATTTATTTGGAAAACAAACAGTATACTTATACTAATAACATTGATATAACTGAATATATATATGATTATAGTCAAAAGTGGGGCTATCAATTGTCACTTAATTTTCTACTGAAATCAACCACTAAAGCTCTAATATCATTCGGGGCTGTGAGGAATTTTGTTTGAACTATTTAGATCTATTAATATACACTTGTATATTTAAAGAGATTGTGGGACTGCATTTCAAATTCAAATAATTCTTTATTTAAATTATAATAACCTCATTTAAGTTATAATAAATAAGTATTTAAGTAGTGGCCTGTTAATCTTTCACTGCTGGGAATAGGCCTCTTCTCTCCGGTTTTTGGAGAGAAGGATTGGAGCTAAGACCTACCACGCTGCTCCAATGCGGATTAGTAGGTTACACAAATCTCCAGAATTCTCTAGAGACATACATCCTCACGATGTATTCCTTCACCGAAAAACGTGTGAAAAATTCATGGGTTTCTGCCCGGGTTTGAACGCGTGACCTTCTCGAAAGAGACGCACTGTGTTACCACTGGACTATCACAGTTCATTTATCAAATTATAATAACTTTATTTAAATTATAATAACTTTTTTAAAATTAAAGTTATATATTAAGTTAGTCTAGTTTGTGAGAACCCCTCTTAGGGTAAAGGCCTCCTCCAAGTTCTTCCAAGTGTCCCGATCCATTGCTGTTCTCATCCATTGGTTTTTTGTTTCAATTAATTAACTTGTATTTTGACAATGATGACTATGACTTGATTTGTATTTTTAATATTTGACATCCTTGACATATCTGTAATTATTGCTGAGAAATAAAAGGCTTATTATTTTTATTTTTATTATTTTATTAAGTTAGTCACATCCATTCAGTTTCATATCTCCAAGCTATTTTCATTAACGATCTCGCCTTGATGAACTTGACCTGCCATGACCCCATTACAGTTATTACAAAGGGGCGGGGGTAGCAAATATTATCGCAGTTCGTATTGAAATGGATTCAGCGCTATTATATTAAATTGCCAATGTTTGTTAATAAATCAATTTCGGCGTTTTGCGTAGAAATAGCTTGCAAGACAGTTTTAGATCTACTTTTACAGCGAGCATTATACAAAGAAATTAAATGTTATTTAGCTAACACTGATTTATAGTAGCAGGCGTTATTTTGCGGAATTCCATAATACAGAAGTTACAATAGAATTATTTTGCTACAACCCGCATTTCTTAAGGGAATTTATATATTGTTAAGTGTTTGAAGCATGCAACATTCACAAGCACTACACACAATCACTACCACAAAAACTGAAGCATCATCAGGAGGATAGGCTCTGAGATTTTACGATTTTGAATGATTGCAGCTTTAAGTACAATTTGTTTAAATTAGCAGCAGCAAGTTGTTGCCTCTCTAGCGGCTGTCAAAAAGTAATGTCCGTTTTATTTACGTGATTTTAAATTTGAAAAGTCCATAGACTATTGTCAATTAATTAAGCCCCGTCCGCACTAGCCGCAATCACAAATTTTTGGACTAATCGAAAAGAACGAGTAAAAAGAGCGCACTGAAGCAACTATAATTTTATTAAAAAAATATATTATTAAATAAACTACAATTGATCGTCAAAATCGGATACAGTCATATGATATTTGTAATTTCATTGTCAAATGTAATAATATCCTAAACGGGGTTTGCATTTGGGTGAGATAAAGTAGTAGCCTGTTACTATCCCACCGCTGGGAATAGGCCTGGTCTCTCCGTTTTCATTTGATATTTTTATGAAACTTTCATAACAATCGGTCTAGCCGTTTCGGATTCTATAAAGGACATACAGACAAACATTCATTTTTATATATAAAGACCCATTGGTTTGTAATGTGAGAAATGATCTCTATAGCAACAAACTAACTTTATGTGAAAACGGGTGCTAAAATGTCATACAATTTTCTTATCTTTGGAAACGTACATTTTATGTGATATGAGGTCTCAATAACATAAGCCCATCCTTAAGGGGTAGATGTAAGACGAGGGGCCCCGCCTTTGAATTGACATATGGAACACCCTTTTTCCCATTCGCGGATTTTTCCCATTTTTCCTTATCTTCACGTCAGCGTATAGGTATCGCATGTGGGTGGAATTTATTGAGCTAAAATTTCAAATAATCTGATGACATTATCTTAAAAGGTATAAATTTTTGTAGAATTAGACGTCACTTTGCAGAAATGCATAATTCATATTTAATTATAATTATTTTGCCATAATTATTGGTAAAATATAAGCATCTTTAAGTGTAATAAATCTGTTCTGACCACGCACGCTTTGAACGACGCGCACCGCGATCTAGTGCTGCGTGAGATGTATGGCTATAAAAAGGAAAGGAATAATTAATTTACCAGTTTATGGTATGGTCGGAGAATTACCTTATATTGCTTGATCAGCACAAGAAATTAATCTTTAATCATCTAAATCATGTGACCAAAAGATAGAAGTTACCTCATCATCCTCCTGCCCTTATCCCACTCTAAGTGGGGTCGGCACAACATGCTATAAACATGTTGTCAAATGGTTTAGCTGCGTATTTTACGACCTGTCTGACGTCGACTTACCTTAGGTAGTCGTATTTCACAACACCTCGGTAAGAATCATTTGTGGTACTATTCTATTCAGCCGGATACTACAAGGCGTTATTGGTAAAGTATAAATATATAATGATAAATAGTTAGTGATCTATCCATTTCCACCAACACTACACCGGTACTGCACACATTCACTACCACAACTTCAACAATCGTTTCGATATAGTATTACTTAGTATACTAGGCCTGCCTTCGTTACATTTTAGTTTGTCAATTTTGCGTTGCGAAATAAATGATATCCTATCCTATCCTAAGCAATTTAAATAAATAATACAATAATAGGATTTAAATGGAGAAATTTAATAAATCGCGAAAATATATTCCAGAATTTTGTTTCTTTTCTCATTCTATTAAAATATAAAATCATATTCCAAAACCAATTCATTACAGCTAGCACTTATTGTGCTTTCTTTAGAAAGTTTGGATGTTGAATTCGTAATGCGACTGTAATCTGGCGGTTACTATAAATCAAGATAAAGTAATAAATTCGGAGTGGTATCTACGCTGTTTCTTTTAATTATACATAAATAGTTTGGAATTTTTATTAGGTTGGCAACGCATAGTGATGTAGGTAATATTTTTAATTATCTTTCAAGCCTTAACAATATTTCTTAAGCACAATTGATTATTTGCTCATTAAACTAGAACTCAGTAACGTAATATGGAAGTACTTAAAATTTTTTTTTTTTTTAAATTTAAATCTGTTTATTACACTTATTATCTATTACAGTTGTACTTAAGTCTAACGCTAATCATATGAGTTAATAATTATTGCGCTAGAATTGCGCACTCTAGTGCTGCTACATGTTTGTTAAAGGGTTAGTTGGTTAAATGGGAATGACATACAGTAAGGACAAAAAATAACTTATTTATTTTTAATAGAATAATAATGAGAGGCTATAGGGATACATTTCCTTATATAAAATTTTTTTAGGATTCTTTTTGCCTGTTTCATGGTTGAGTTTTTTATTAGTTCCAATAAATGTTTTGGTAACTTATTTAATACACATGGCAGGTAGTGCAGCCAAGTTCGCTTCCCATATGCATTATTCCATCTGGGTGTAGTAAATGAAGGGATATTTGATAGATTACGCAGGTTATTGGGTATTTTGTTAATGTTTAAGGTACAAATTTTATTATGATAGTGGTTTATTATAGCAAAGTTTACTTTGTCATATACATTCATTACCCTGCAATACTCAAATAGGCCATGGTAATTGTTTCTACATTTGTATTTAATTTTTAGAGGAACTATATTTTTTAGTAATCTAATTTGTAAATTATATATATTATTTACATGAGTCTTACTTGCTCTTCCATAGCATGCAATACCATAACTAGAAAACTGAATGCGACCTAAGTAAAGGTAAAAGTAAACATAAAGTCTTTTGTGCGTCTTGTTATAGTTTTCTTAATTAGAATCATCATTCTCCTGGCCTTATCCTACTCTAAGTGGGGTCGGCATATGTTATGGCACAACATATTGTATATGATTTGGCTAGGTGTATTACGGCCGCCTGCCTGACGTCAACTTACCTTAGGCGCCTTTTATGACACCTCTATAAGAAATGATAGCCGGATACCACACGGCGGTCAACTTACCTTAGACGCGTTTTACGACACCTCTGTAGGAAATGAGGGTGGTCTATTCTACACAGGCGGATACCACACGGCGGGTCAGCTTACCTTAGTCGCGTTTTACGACACCTCGGTAAGAAATGAGGGTGATCTATTCTACTCAGCCGGATACCACACGGCGGCTCGACTTACTTTATTCGCCTTTTACGACAACTCAGTAAGAAATCAGGGTGGTCTATTCTATTCAGCCACATACCACAGGATAGAGTTTTCTGAATTAGAATATTACTTTTTTATCGCAGGATAACTAAATTTATGCTATTTTGTAAAAAATTGGTAACATAGTTCATTGTTTAAAAATGAGTAATACACCGGATACGCTCCAAGTATAAGAAACTAAGAAGAATAAGAGAAAGTAATTTAAATATACTAAATTGTTTTCTAAATTAAAAAAAACAACTGTAGTGTTATTGCCAAATGTAGGTGTTAAGCAAACTATTAGCTTATCTCTTAACATTTCGATTACGAAATTTCTAATACCTACCCACTTGTCAATCTTTAATCGGAACCTTGTCATGTAATAATTCAGTTGAGTCGATAAATGCCACCGATTGACAAAACATACGCAATAAATATTCTTAAACAAACCTCTAAAATGTACATAATTACCACTTATCGACATCGACATTCCGATTGCGGTAACGACTCTTCGGTGTCGACGCCCACGTCACAACACTATCCGATAAATCACATACCGTGAGAATCACGTGAAAAGCACTAGAACACCAAAAGGTATGGGGCTATTGTTTGATTGCGCACCAAGCTATAGCGAGAATAATTACGTTTAAAACATAAGTGAGTAAATTTGTAAACAAGTGCTTTTGAACCGTCAACTCTACTGCTGGCTTGGAAAGCTGTTCCTACCGAGAATAGCCCAGCAAGAAACTAAACGACTGCTTTTTTCAAAATAATACTTATAACTGGTTACAAAAAGTCATTACTGTCTTGTACAGGATCGAAGAGTAGTTATATCCACATATTCTCATCTTCTAAGTATTAAGTAATCCTCAACGGTAAGCTTTCTGAATCAGCCTCTTTTTAACTGTGTTTTTAAACTGCTGTAATGACAACGCTAAAATTGGTTGCGGAATTTTATTACAGATTTTATTATATAGATATTTATTTTATACCAGACCCACAAACGATTTACGTACCTTTGCAAGGCGCAAAACTGGAACCTCAAGTTTATGTCGGTACCTACTTTGTCTGTTATATACATCACCCATCGTTTTATAATTCTTTATATTTTTATGTACAAAAATTAAATTGCTTAAGATATACTATGATGCAAATGTAAGAATACCTATAAACTGTATCATAGAATGCCATAGCAGATCATTCAAATGTCTTAGCTATTCGTAAGACCGCTACTTAACCGTACGGAGGGCACGAAGTTAACATAAATTAGCTAAATTTATTTAACCGATTTTAGGTCTTTGACACGGCTTGTACGTGTTATTTCGGTGTGGTATTTGAATGATAATATTTATAGTTCTCAATTTGAATTGTAAGCTTTGTTGTAATTGTTTAATACGACGTTTTGTTTACTAAGTGTGGGTTATGAGAATGTTATTGTTTCTCGATTAATTTTAGAGACGAATAATATTAAGGTGGGAGTATATTGAAGTAATATACGAAAGTACCTTTTTTATGCTTTACTTTAGCCAATATTAAATTAAAAAAAATTGAAATCTATACGTTTTTTTAGGCGTTCAGCCTGTGACTGAATGGCGTTGACGTAGGTAGTGACGCTGCCTTCAGCACCGAGGATCGCGGGTTCGATTTCCGTTAAGTACCAATGTTTTCTAAATCAGTTTTTTTGGTTTTTAGATTCTAGTTGTATATATGTATTTAAGTATGTAAATACATACTTAACACATACAATTGTGGTGGAGGTTTGTGCGTGTGTTTTTACGAATCCTGCATGTATCAGATATAAAAACGGATTGTCCACTCTATATTTAGCATTATATATATTTTCTATTTTACTTCATCGAGTAGTAAGTAAGTAAAGTAAGTAACGGCCTGTTACTATCCCACTGCTGGGCATAGGCCTCCTCTCTTCATTTTTGGAGAGAAGGGTTGGAACTAAGACCTACCACGTTGCTCCAATGCGGATTGGTAGGTTACACATATCCCTAGAATTTTCTAGAGATATGCAGGTTTCCTCACGATGTTTTCCTTCACCGCAAAGCGTGTGATAAATTGCAATTATCAATGAGACACATAAGTTTTAATAGAAAAACTCATTGGTGTCTGCCCGGGTTTGAACCCATGATCGTCTCTAGAGATTCACACGGTCACACCGCTAGGCCATCACAGCTTGAGGATTATAGCAAAATAATATTACTATTACTTTTGTAATATGGATCTCCGCAAAGTAACGCCTAATTCTATAAATTAGTATACGTTATTTAAATTCCACCGGCGTTGTACAACCGGTCTTAAGTCGTCATAAATCGTTTCATTTGCGCCCTTGTTTGTGGCTCAATTTGCATATTACAATGGCCTACGAGTGGCTTCCTACATTCAAAACTACATGTTGCGTTTAAGTGGATATTTCTAATTGTTGTGGCGAGTGGGTAGTGAAGACTTACGATGAAATTGTTGTTATACGAATGTGATTTAAACGAACTGACTTTTTTGAACACAATTTTGACCAATTTTGAGCGGACAGATTTACTTTTATTACCTTTTTTCACTTATCAAAAAAACGATTGCTTCCTATGGTTAGGATTACATAGATTTTCTTAACAAACGCGGCTTGTAGCGAAATAATTTCTTGTGGTATGGAATTCCGAAAGTAATGCCTACTTTTATTTTTCCTGCCTTTCTCCCACTCTAAGTGGGGTCTGCACAACATGTTATAAAGACGTTGTCACATGATTTGGCTACGTATTTTACGACCGACCGGCTGCCTGACGTTAACTTACCTTTGTAATATTTTACAACACCTAGCTGAGAAAGTGGATGGTCTATTCTGTTTCTGTTCTAAATCTGTTAATATTTTTTTTGATAAATACTTTAATGAAAACCCTATAATACAGTTTGATAGCGTAAACAAAAATATATCCAAATTTGTCTATAACAAATAACTCGATATCCCAGGCAGAACGTAATGACACAATGACAAATCGTATTGTGAAGCCGTGAATAAAATTCAAATTGCGTGTCGGGGAGATTATGGAATATTCTTTCATCCGAAATACACGCTGGGAAGAAAATCCCGTAATGGTAGCGTGTATTACAAAAGGTTTGGGGCTGTAACCCCTTGACGCCCCCACCTGCGGGGGTTTGGGTGTAAAGACTCGTCACACGGGCGGTTGGTACGTCGCGTTTACTATTCGCGTTTGACATATTAGAAACTGTTAGATTTTCTAGTTTGGTTTGTTAAAATAAACAAAAACTGAACTTAATTACTTTTATTTTTTTGTCTTTGTAAAAATAATAATATAATTAATAACTTTAACTGCTGGGACTTGGACAACTTTTCGCGACCCCCTTGTAGCGGGTTGTACGAACCGTATTTGATCACCAGTCTATTGCTGAAGCCAGCTGGCAGGCAGGAACTGGGTCCAGCCGGGCAGCAACACGACTAGATCACAAGAAGTGACTGAATTCTGAAAAATGTGTGGATTTTATAGGCCTATATTGCTGATCGGTACTTTAATTTTATTTACGTGTATTTTAATTCACCCCGATTTGGAAACGATTACTCAGCAATATATGCCCATGATTAGGGATGTGACAAAACGCACGACACAGCCCGATTTAATACGTTAATTGTTGTTAATAACTAGTGTTAAAGAAGGTCTAGAAGTGAGTATTAATGAAACTTTAAGCTATAATTCAACTTGAATTCTCCCAGTCGTAATCAACACAATAATAACCCAAAGAGAACGTCACATCATACAAGATGGGTTGTCTTTCTGTTGCCTTTAAAACCTACTTTTCCTGTTACGCTTTACTTCGACCACGCCATCGGCTGTGTTCATAGAACGCTCGGTGACTATAATTGCTTTTTGGCGTCACGGCGAGTTCGTTATCCATCAGCTGCACTCGTAAAACGTACGATAGCAGCCACCACTTGTAGTATCCGTTTACACTAGCTAAATAGTAATAATAAAAATAATTGTCTATTTTGTGATTTAGATTTACAATCATGAGATAAACGAGCTTATTAATAATAGAGTTGTCTAAAATGGCTCATGATTTAAAATATCGATGAACATCTGAATATATGTATAATATTGCTAACAAAACCTATAAAAGTATCTTGGTTTTAAGAATGCATAAAAAATTAAAATTAACAACTGAGTAAAATGGGTTCTTTCATCCCAATAACTCGTCTTCAAGGAGAAGAATTTAAGAATTACAAAAATGATACAAAAGGTAAATTAACCGTTTCGTTTTCACATGTGCTTTTCGGTCAAGGAACAAAGGAACTGGCATATTTCGAATTTCCAGAATATGTTTACAATCAATATATTGAAACGGCTAGCTGGGTATTTAAATCTACTAATCTGTAACTAACTTTAAATCATTAGGACAGAAGCAGGAACCAAAAGGATGATATTAACTTTGTCTTTAAAAATCGATTATTAATTTTTTTATATAATTTTAAATTTTATTTTAAACGCGTGAAGTGTGAAGATGCTTTATACTGTCAAGACTACAATGGTTATGGATGGATAAGGTGCGAAGTATAAAAAGAAGATTGCATGTTCTATGTAAATCACCGTATTTTAAGAGGTAGATTATGTAAGATATATAAGCATTGTATACGAGTAATATTTAAGATGGATATTGGTTTATATGGAAACGTCGCCGTGTGGTATCCGGCTAAATAGAATAAATAGTATCACCCTCATTTCTTACCGAGGTGTCGTTAAAAGCGACTAAGGTAAGTTGCACCCACCGTGTGGTGTCTGTGTGTGGTATCTGGTTGAGTAAAATATACTACTCTCTTTCTTACCGAGGTGTCCTAAAACACGACTAAGCTAAGTTCTTTACCTTCGTCTTTACCTTTACACACATTATTTACCACACACTCAACAATCGTTTCGCTCCACAACCGAAGCATCATCAGGAAATAGACTCCACGAGAAAATCGCACAGGGATTTTTTACGAATCTTGCATGTATCAGGTATGAAAACAGATAGTCCACTCTACATTTAGCATTATATATATTTTCTATTATCGCAGATTATAGCAAAATAATTTTATTATTACTTTCGTAAAATGTCGTTGATAAACCATTTTTGAGATTTAAAATTTAATCCACAAAATGCGGAGTTAGCACGCCATCACTATTCTTCCATCATTATTCCAAGTGGGAGTAGGCCTCAAGACGGGTAGGGGGGTTGAGTGTCCCCCCATTTTTCGCGATGAGTGCGAAGTCAGGCGCGCTCGTGACCTCGCATCGGGAAATGACCAATCTCGAGCGACTATGTTTGCTTGAGAGCTGGCATAGACTAAAACAAGAATAAAATATTCATACGCAAGATAAAGTGGGTTTAGTTTGAAATTGGTGAATTATTTCACTAAGAATCTCAATAAAACGATTGATTGATTTTCTGCGTATTGCGGGAAAACTAAGACATAGAGTTTATTTATTTGAACATCCAGTTGTTCTAACAGATTAATTATACCCATAATTAAAATAGAAACTTGAAGATAAATGAGTTAATATGTACAACTTATAAAACAAAGATGCATGACATGAACTAAATTATTATGAAAGATTTGTATCCGGTTGAATAGAATAGACCACATTCATTTCTTGCTGAGGTGTCGTAGAAGGTGACTAAGGTAAGTTGACTGCCGTGTGGTATCCGGCTGAGTAGAATAGACCACCCTCTTTCTTACTGAGGTGTCGTAAAAGACCAAAAAGCTAAGTTGACTTCAGGCACAAGTCAGGCAAGTTGACTTGTGTCAACCCCACCTAGAGTGGGATAAGGACAGAAGGATGATGATTTTCGTAAGCAACTTGACTTGACAAAATAAATTTTAAAAACAATTAAATTTTAAAGTAATCGTTTGTCATTAGGTAAAAGTTTTTCTATACAAAACACGTTATTCTAGTGGTCTATTCTACTTAGCCGGATACCACAAGGCGGGTAAACTTACCTTAGTCGCCTTTTACGACACCTCTGTAAAAAATGAGGGTAGTCTATTCTTCTTAGCCGGATACCACTTACGAAAATATGAAATGAAATAACTAAGCTCCGCGTTTATAAAACAGCGAACTTGGTACTTAGCATTTCGTTACTTGACAATTGCGTATATATTTAATTTTTTCCTTATAAATATACAACGTGACATTCTCATAATGAGGAAAAACGCTTTTAACTCCCATTATCAAAAGGTCAAATAGGCCGGGGTAAATATTAAAATCGTCGGGTTCGCAGTCATCCTACTTGCATTTTTAAAGAGGCGCAAATGAGGGGTTCAGTTGCAATGGCAAGAGCACGCCATACGTCCACCTTCTTTGTTTTACCCGTTTTCAAAACCGTCCAACCGTTCTGACCCTTCATACCCTCTCATACCTACTCAGTCCTTTTAAAAAGTGCCCGTACCTATTATAACGTAGTTCAAGATACGTTGGTTATGAATAAAGCGGAATAACATAAAAAGAAAAATTAATGCAGCGAGAAATAAAATGTTGAAGGCGAAAATGTTGGACGCTAAAATGTAGGCTTTCATTTGAGGTCCCTTTCTGTTTGTTGCTATGCATTTTATATTGCGTTTCTTGTAGTAGTGTACAAGAAAGGAAGTAAAGATATAATTTTTTCATTCATCGACTAAGTAGCTTTTGCCCGCGACTTCATTCGCGTTTACTGTTGTCATGTTATAGATCGATAATAGATGGCGCTTTTGAATGTCATCCTATTCCTATAGAATTTATAGGATTTCTATAGCCTATATGTTAGCCCGTTGTGTAAGAAATTGTAATGTATTGTATATTCTAGGAATTGTAATTAAATTGTATGTAAGTGTAATTGTAACAAATTTCATCGATATTGGTTCAGCGGATTGGCCGTGAAACAGTAACAAACATCCATACTCACAAACTTTCGCATTTATAATTAGGATAGGAAGTAGGATTGCTCTTTTATGGGTATTAGATATAGTTACTTTATGAAATATTAAGAAAACGTTGTTTAGGGCCTGTTTCACAACAACTGTCGGATAGTTAACCGACAAATAAGCTGAATAACAGATAAATGCCTCTAAAAAGAGATTCTATGAGGGAAAAATTAAAAAAAATAAAATCGCAGCTATTGTGAAATAGGTCTACCTGTTCTAATCTGCCTGTTAACTTATTAGGGACTTTAAATGCTGAAAAAGCCTATCAGAAACCTGATAAAAGCAAATTCTGAGATATGTGTCTGATATGTTCCGAATAAGTTAACTGACAGTTTATTGGTAACTTGTAAAACAGGCCCTTAAAGTTTAATCCTGGAACACGCTTTGCAATTTAAAGTGCATGTGTGCATTTTTCGATAAGAGATATTCTAAGGTTGTTTCTATGCACAAATTTTGAAAAGAGAATTTCTTCTAAAACTCGCAGCACGAGTGTCGGAGCGTGCTTGTGGGGATTTTTATATTGAGGCGTCGACACGAGGGCGACTCGAGGGTGGGCCTCTTAAATCTTTTTTTTCGCGATGCAACGGCTGAGATTTCGTGCTTACTTTCTGAACAATATGGATGACGTAATATGCCTCTAGACTTATGTATCCATCTCCTCTCGTCAATATCCACATTACTGAGTGTCGTGATTCCCCATTTGCGTTGTTCCCCCGTTGTCCCCGTTGTTCCCCGTTGTTTCCCGTTGTTCACCGTTTGAGTCTTTGGCGTCGTGGAGAGCATTGTGCAAGTTGGTATTCAAGGATGAGCGGATTTGGTCTTACCACCTGATGAGAGTACGGCCTCTAGAGCGTTTGCCGTAAACCATTCCTGTGACAAGAAGTTTCTCCTGGGACAAGAATTGTGAGAAGACAAATTCAAATTCAAAATATTCTTTATACGCGTAAACTAGGCTAGTCCTAGGGCCATGTAGTCAAAGTGTATTTTTTTTATCCGTTTTAACATCTCGGTTAATTGCCTCTCCAGGTGACAAGAGGGCTGGCTCCTTTTTCGCACAAAGAATCAGCTTAGCGATTCAGCGAGGAAACGCTGCCGGCATTCTTGGTACCATTCCACGTGGGTATGATTTGTATAGTCCTAGCGTGTAAGAAGTTTAAGATAGATATCACTTGTAAATTTTTGCTGTAAATAAAAAAAAGTAAACTTGTAAACTAGAACTTTGAATCGGCAACTCTACTGGTTCGGAAAGCTGTACCGAGAAGAGATAGCAAGAAATTCGGCGGTACCAAAATATAATTCTTATAACTAGTACATTTAGTCATTTCTGTCGTATACAGGGTCGAAAGGTAGGTATGTTAACGCATTCTTATTATCTAAATAATCCTTAACAGTATAGTAACCTGGATTTGAAGATCCTTTCAGCTTGATACAAGGCTGCGGTTTAGTAAAGTAAAATTGAAAATGTTTAAAAGATTGACCGCCGAGTTTCTTTCTGATTTTTTTTTGGTAAGGGGTAAAAAATGAGGGTGGTCTATTCTACCTAGCCGGATACCGGATACAGATATTTGTATATTTGTAAACATCAAGGAAGCACGTCTCAACCGAGCAGTAGGACAGTAGCAGAACGCTATTTAACTACAGAAGTTAAGAAGAAAGTGCTCGTTAACAATTACCACGACCGAGTTATTATCGTAAACAAGTAAATGTAAGAAATACCACAACAAAACCTAAAAGCCTCTGCAATCATGTAACTCCGGTTAAGCAGTAAAAGTAAACTGTTGTCACAGTTAAAAACAATTACCGTACAGAAATAGTATTTAACTAGCGAACTGTAAAGGTGAACGTTCAACGGACATCTTGCATTCAAGCATAAATCGTCTGCGTTATAGAATCCATACATCGTATAAAACAAAGTACTGATTTTCTGTTTGAGATCGATTTTCTTAGAATCTCCGTAATGGATTCTTAGTTTTTTACCAAAAAAGACAGTGCAATTCTTAAGGAAGGTTTAAGTTAATAGATTCTCCGCAACGGCTAAACCGATTTTGATAGGAATTTTTATTCTATTTCGGGCTAGAGGGTCATGATTTACGCGGCGCTTTGTGACACGCCAATTTCCACGTAAACACAGCTAATAATACATATATAAATGTATGGGGCAATTAAAAACAGTTGTCCGCAAAGTGAGTAACTTACTTGTGTTATGGATAACAGACAACTAATAAATATACTACTTTTAAATATATACATTCAGACAAGTCGAAGGACCAACAAATTGTTTTTAATAAGTGTTGGTTCTTAGCGAGAATCCTCGACCCACATATCTGAAGGCAATCTGCCAAAAATACACATAACATATGTTGTTTTTTCCTGTTCCTGAACGAACAATGGTTATTTAAAAAATAAAAACATATAAACAAAAAATAATCTTTTTCTTAAGTTTCTTGCTAATCCTTCTCAGTACAAGCAAACTTCCGAAACAGACGTAGTTTTTAAAACATTTGACGATTCAATAGTACGGGAAACATTATATTTAAATAAATAATAATTTGAATTTGAAATGGATTTGGAGGGTGAGATTTAGTCAGGATAGCAATTTTCATTAAAGGGTCAGAATAAAGCAATAGTTCTAGTACAACGAAAGCTACGATTGTCATCGTCTGTCGACCAAGCCGGTGGCAAGACAGCTTTAGGAATCGCAGAATTTGCAACCAACACCAATGACTACTGAGTATTAATTGGTGAGAATGGTTAGAAAGTTGCCATTTATATTCTGGTATTTGTATGACCACAATATTGCTTGTTAGATTTGCGGTCAGCTGTTTTTCAACTGTCTAATTAATTTTGTCATAAGGAGCCTAGTTTTTTAAAGGCTCCGATTAAAGAGTTCGGTGAGAGTGAGAGAGATAGCATAAAAAACCTAGTACTATCACGATTTTTTTGCATATGGTCTTGGCCTTTAATTAGTTTTACATTAAGACTTAGTGTTATATTATAATAGAATACGTATTTCAAAGATGTAAGTGTTAAAGCTGTTGATAAACCTAATAAATTAAAAATACTCGAGGATTCAAAATTCAAGGCTTCACTTCTAAGATTTTGAAGAATATTATAAAATACAAAGTTACTAAAACTAGCGACCATTCCTCGGCCTAGGCTATATACTAGGCAATGACCTCCTCTTTTTTTTATCACGCTATTTTATTGCTAACAAACCGTTAAAACATCGCTCTCCAAACGATCAGGATTTAATAAATCTCTAACAATGAGACTCGGCATTCCTTTGTGCCCAGCAAATGGGCACTACATAAGCCGAGTCGAGTGTCTATACGACTGTACCTCTTTAAAACCCCTTTATAATGTTTCCAGGTATGAGTGGAACGTGAATTATGTACCAGAGAAAAAAAATTATAACCACCCCACTCCGGGAGTCAAAGGATGTCGCGTCGGCGTCTTGTATTTCATCCTTTTTTAGCGACATGTCTGAAGTTGCTATCCATTTTTATACGCTTATTTGTCTACTTTCTGGATAAAGGGAATGTATTATTACGCAATCTCAAGGTAATACATAATTCTGCTCTGTTATTTAAATTTTCATTCATCTAACTTCTACCCGTATCTTCGCCTGTGGGGATCTTAATCTATACTAATATATAAAGCTTACGAGTTTGTTTGTTTGATTGTTTGAACGCGCTAATCTCTGGAACTACTAGACCGATTTGAAAACTTCTTTCAGTGTAAGATAGTCCATTTATTGAGGAAGGCTATAGGCTATATAAAATTACGCTAAGATGAATAGGAGAGCAGCAGCAATAAAAAATAAATAAAAAATAGTATGAAAACGGCAACATTTAAAGCTTTCCTTCCGCTGAGTAAACGGTGATAAATATTCAAAATCATGTATTACAAAATTGTTCCCCAATAAAAGTTCTAAATAAAAGTCCGTTACAGCATATGTCTAGCTTTTAAGGTTAACCCACTATAACAATTATTATGGTTATCAAAAGACTATATTACGGTTTTAATCTTTCCACGCGGGCGATTGCTAGTACCTACTGGAATAAAAATGGCCTGTATCATTCACTAAATGTATCCATCCCAAAAATCATATTTTAAATATCGATCTGTAAGTACTCATCGCTCTAATTCTGCGTTAATTCTATTCAAATTCAAAATAATGTTTATTTGAATCGTCAACTCTACTGTTAGTTTGGAAAGCTGTTCCTACCGAGAAGAGCGAGAAAACAGAGCGATTGCTCTTTATATAATTCTTATTTATTAATTACCTAACACTTATAATTGTAATAAAATGAATAAGTAAATCTATTGCTCCTATATAATAATGACCTGAAAGAAATCATAAATATAAAGAATCAGATTTGTCTACAGTTTTATTTTAAGTTTAGTAAACGCATTTTTTTTAACAAATTTATATAAAATTTTGCGTAGAAAAAATTCCATGAAATTCCAAAATGTTGTATTTCTAATACATTAGTATTTCATTATCAACATTTCAACATTTCGGTTTTTGGTAGATTTTAAACTTTCGCGATTCATACTGATTATTATATAAACATACGGGTCACATCGCGTTATAATCGAATTACCTTTGTATGAAGTTCAATGTTTAGTTAAATCCACTGTGGTCACGAACGAACGATTTTCATGAAATTTAGCATTAAAGATTATTTTAACAAACGCGGATTACAGCAAAATAATTTTATTGTAACATCTATCTTTTTAGCCGTGTGATATCCGGCTGAGTAGAATAGTACCACCCTCATTTCTTACCGAGGTGTCGTAAAAGGCGACTTAGGTAAGTCGACCCACCGTGTGGTATCCGTCTGAGTAGAATAGACCAACCTCTTTTCTTACCGAGGTGTCGTAAAAGGCGACTAAGGTAAGTTGACCCAACGTGTGGTATCCGATTTAGTTGAAGAGACCACCCTGTTTCTTACCGAGGTGTCGTAAAATACGACTAAGGTAAGTTGACGTCAGGCAGGCGGCCGGTTGTAAAGACGCAGCCAAATCATATGACAGCATGTTATTGTCATGCTGTGCCCACCCCACTCAGAGTGGGATAAGGGCAGGAGGATGATGATGTAACTTCTATCTTTTGGTCACATGATTTAGATGATTAAAGATTAATTTCTTGTGCTAATCAAGTAATATAAGCTAATACTCCGACCATACCGTAAACTGGTAAATTAATTATTCATTTCCTTTTTATAGCCACACATCTCACCCGGCAGGCACCAGATCGCTGTGCGCGTCGTTCAAAGCGTGCGTGGTCAGAACAGATTTATTGCATTGTATTAGCATAACGATTAGCGCGACACATGACGTACAGCTTCCTTTGGGACGAGCTAAGATGAATGGGACGATAATGCATCTCACGGTGCAAGTCCAAACCTTGAGAACACTTAACAGTAACGGCCTGTTACTATCCCACTGGGCCATTGGCCTCATATCTTTTTATTTCGAGAAAAGGGTTGGAGCTTAATCTCCCCACGTTGTTTAATTTGGAATGGTAGGTTACACATATCCACAGATATGCAGGTGTGATAAATTGCAAATATCATAAGGTATATAAATTTTAATAGAAAAACTCATTGAGTTGTTAAAAGGCCATCACGCTTACTCCCTAGGTGGGGGTAGGCGAGGTACGGGCCTCGAGGATATCCTCTTTGTCGGGGCAGATACTCGCGGGTATTTAAGCCCGGTATGTGTTTCTAAGGGACCTAACATCTAAGGGTGTCTATATTCGGTGAGCTCAGGTCACCTAGGTGACCTAAGATATCAAGTTCTGGGAGGTCTGGAAATAGCTCCCAGACCTCAAAGTCATATTCAGGAAATGTCGTGTCAGGTGGTAGTGTCATAATCGATGGTAGAGTCTCATCCGGTGGTTTCGCCTTCTCGCCCGTCGATTGATACTCATTATTAAAATAATAATTAAGTACCTGGGTGACCCAGCCATGGTTGGTAATTATTTTAAAAATTATAAAAAAAATAAATAAAATAAAATAGTAAAAAGGCTCCTGATTAGTGGGGCTTGATTCCGGGTTTTTTAGCTTTCTAAGTTTGCCGGTTTACCAATGAGCTATTAGAACTTTACAATTGACAGCTAAAATATCATTTGCTTTCTATTCTACATTTGAGCAATTTTTCAGTGCCCAGTTAGGGATATAATGACATTTTTTTAAAATAAAACCTAGCTTCATCCATTTCCCCGAAAAACCCATGCTAACTACATGCTGAATTTCATGAAAGTCGTTGGTACCATTTCCGAGATTCAGAAAATATATACATGTATACATACAAGATTAACTCATTTAAATATTAAAAATGACAAACTAAAGCTATTTGTTTTTAATGTTCCAGCGTAAAGATATCTTGTTGTAATATTTTCTTTCCAATCTAGGCTAAAGTAAAGTAATAGAAATACACGCGTATTGCTATTACTGAACTTTAGTCGTGTCTTAATTTATGTTAATATCGCAATGTAGCTAACGAAATACATGTATTTTTGTTTGCAATTTGTAATTTGATATGCACATATATGTTAGTGTTAAGGATATCAGAAGCTATTTTAAGACTTTTTTGTCCAGTTTAGTTGAATCTTTACCAAAACAAAGACATTTTAGTTCCAATTATCTTATATTATTATGAAGCCCGTAATTAAGTACTATAGAAGAGAATTTTCGTTTCCGCATCACAATTTACACCGATCATTATGTTTGTAAAATTGCGTGACGAAATGTTATAATTGAAACGTGAAATAACTGTAAAGGTGCTCGCAAACTGTATACTTTCTGCCAGTTAATAAAATTATAGTTTGATTTGTCATTGTTAATTATATTTCTGATAAACATATACTCAGTAATACATAAATATTGTACATAAATACTCTCTGTCTCTATGTGTGTGACGCTTTGACGGCTAATACGCCGGAGTATTATTAATGAAATTTCACACAAAAGCAATAAGAATATTATTTTGTTATAAACCGCGATAAAAAAATTTATCGCGGATTTAAAATAATTTGTATTATGGACCTCCGCGAAGTAACGCCTAATTCTATAAATTACAAAAGCAATAATAAAATTAATTTGATATAAAATATATCTGAAATGAAGCATCAAGAAGTATCCGTGGACTATTAGACTATGGTAAAGACGATGTTTACGTATGGAGCACTGACGGCGCTGTGTTGGATAATGCTTCGTTTATTTTACACGGTGTTTACACTGCCAAGGCGGCTTCGGTCGCAGCAGGAAAACATTCAGAGCACACTGAAAGATCTTCAGGTAAACACACTCCACAATAAAGTTAGTAGAAAATATATATTTAATGCTGAATGTATCAGTTTTCATATCCGATACATGCAGAATACGCAAAAACGCACTACAAACCTCGAGCACTGCCACCACAACACACAAGCACTACACAAATTCACAATCACAAACTCAAAAATCGTTTTGCCCCGCAACCAAAGCATCATCAGGTGATAGATTCCACGAAAAAAGCGACACATCACGCAAGAATCATAGTTATAATTGGTTTAACCCCCACCATTTATTTTTCCACTGAACACGTGTAACAAGCTTGAACTAGAACTGCTTAACTATAGAAGTAAATTTTATTTTGTCTCCAATAAAGAGGCTACTGTTATTACTACTATAGTCTGCATATCGGTTAAAAACCAAATTAATAAAAAGTTTAAAAGAAAACGTACTACACGTTTTCTTTTAAATTTTTATTAATTTGGTTATGTGTGTGCATTGTGCGTAAGCCGTGTGGTATCCATCTGAGTAGAATAGATCACACTCAGTTCTTACCGAGGTGTCGTGAAAGACGACTAAAATAAGTTGACGTCAGGCAGGTCGTAAAATATAAAGTCAAACGCGTGACCACATATTTATAACACGTTGTGCCGACCCCACTTAGAGTGGGATAAGAGCAGTAGAATGGTGTATGCAATGTGCGCCTGCCTTTATGTAGTACAGAAAGCGAATTCAGTACTAAAATTGTGTTCCCAAATTTCGTTCTTACTCCATAGAAAATAGGGTTGGGAGACATTGCAAATGAACAAATGAAGTAAACAAATTACATTGCTATGTTTATAGTGCGTATAAAAAGTGTGTTTGGGGTAAAATTAAGAGGTTTCCGGTGTTAATAACTAGTTAGGTTACGAAATAAGGTTTCACAGTGTTATTAAAGATTCGAGCGTTTTGATTACTTTGTCAGTCTTTTGTTTTTGTGAACCGTTACCTTTTATTAAGTAAAGCTGTTTTTATTAAATATAGTTTTCTAATATAATATTACTAGCAATCGCCAGCGGCTCCACCTGCGTGGAGTATTTTGATAACCATTACAATGGTCCAAGTGGATTAACCTTCAAAGCTAGACATATGCTGTCGCGGACTTTTATTTAGAACTTTTAGGGGGAACAATTTCGTAATACATGATTTTTGAATATCTTTAACCCGTAGCGCACGCGACGAAAGCTTTACATTTTGCCGTTTTTGCAATATTTTTGCTGCTCCCTTCCTATTCATCTTAGCGTGATTTTATAGCCTATAGCCTTTCCTAATAAATGGACTATGTTATACACAAATAATTTTTTGTATCGGTCCAGTAGTTCTTGAGATTAGCGCGTTCAAACAATGAAATAAACAAACAAACAAACTCTTCAGCTTTATATATCAGTAAAGATATTTTTCTAATATAATATGATGTTATTAAAGAAGGAATTTTCTACTAGTTGTAGCTTTTAATGGAAATCAGTGTACAAAAAAGTCGTACCCGTGTAAACGCCGACCCAACGGAATTTTTAGGATAACAAATATCTTATATGTTGCCCAACAACCACATCTATCTTCCAGAGAAAGTCTCGTCAATATCTAGCCACATCAAAATCTGTTGAGCAGTAAATACGCACTAAACGCTTTGGCTCCTCATTTCTCATGCGCACGGCCAAAATGTGGAATTCCCTTCCTGCATCTATCTTTCCGGACTCTTACGATCTGCAAAATTTCAAAAAAGAGTGAATAGGCACTATAGTGGCAAGCGCAGTCCACCTTAGGCTGCATCTTTCGCTTACCATTAGGCGAGATCGCAGCCAGGCGCTAGCCTTTCTTTGTAAAAAAAAAAGTTCGGGATTTTATATTATTAACCTCAACCTTATTCAAGAATCTTTTAATAAAAATCGTACAAACATCTTTCGCGGCTAATCCACTCGGTAATTTTTAAAATGATGTAAAAAAAAATTAAAAAATAAAAGGGCAGGTAGGGCTTGATCCTTGGTATTTTAACCACTCTAAACCGCCCGTTCCCCAAATGAACCACCATGACTTTACGTTTTACAGCGAAAAATTGTGATTGTATTCAACGTAAATTTCAAAAAAAATTTAGAGCCCGAAAACAGGGATAAAACGACATTTTTTTTAAATAAAACTTATGTAGATCGATTTTTCTCCCCCAAAGCCCCTACATGCTGAATTTCAGTAAAATCTTTGGGGCCGTTTTCGAGATTCCGAAAATATATATATATATATATACATACAAGATTACCTCATTTAAATATTAAAGATATTTCATAGGCGTATTAGCAACATTAACATAACGTTTTGGCTGTAGGTTTTTATATCTCTAATCAGTAACATTAGTTCGGGTTGATAACGCCCTCAGCGTGGGCATAAGTAGTTGGACATTAACAAACTTTTACTATTTATCAATGATACTTATCACTTTACGAGAATTTGTTGACGTGTTTATGTGTGTGTATTAGATGTGGGCGTGTGTCGTATACATGTATCCGTACACGTATATACAGGGTGGTACCTACCATACGGAATTGATTTTAATACCATTTACCTCCTTTACATACCTCAGCACCCTATATAAAAAATCTGTTCATTCAATGAAGTATTATAGCCACAAGAATTAATTTACGTTTAAAAAAAAAGAAAGACGATTTATAGCGATAAAGTAGCAGTGTGGTATCTAACCATCATCATTCTCCTGCCATTATCCCACTCTAAGTGGGGTCAGCACAACATGTTATAAGCATGTTGTTACATGGTTTGGCTAGGTATTTTCCGACCGGCCGACTGCCTGACGTCAACTTACGTCAGTCGTCTCTTACGACACTTCAGTAAGAAAGAGGGTGCTCTATTCTATTCAGCCGGATACCATAAGGCGGGTTAACTTACCGTATTCGCCTTTTGCGACACCTCGTTAAGAAGGAGGGTGGTTTATTCTACTCAGCTGGATATCCCACGGCGAGTTAACTTATCGTAGTCGCCTTTTACGCCACCTCGATAAGAAATGAGGGTGGTTTATTCTACTCAGACGGATACCACACGGCGTAATTTGATTTTACTAATATCACAACGATATACAAGCACTGCACACATTATTACCACAATCTCAAAAATCGTTTTGCCCCGTAACCGAAGCATCATCACGAGATAGATTCCACTAAAATTCAATTAAAATAGCAAAGCTTTGCAATTTTATTGATGGTTGGTAGTGCATGTGTTTTTACAAATTAAGCATGTATCAGCTATGAGAACGGATAGTAAACTATATTTAGTTTCACATCTGTTAACGCACACTATATACAATAACACGATACAATAGGAATACCACAATTCCGTTCCGAGATGCACTTCTCTTGAATGACGACCAAAGACTGAATGTAACTGAAACGTTTTATCAATAGAAAGACTCTACCGGAAACAATAACGGCACAATGTTGCCACCATTTTAATCAAAAAGGGCGCAATACTCTTGTTTCATGACTTTGTTGCTATAAAATACAAAGCGGAAGTCAGTGGCGACAACACATCTATTTTTCATTATCGCGGGATTTACCTAAATAATTATAAAAAAACGATATTTTTCCTTTACACTTATTCAATAAATAAGAAGCGATTTTCTCAAAAATCAACCAATTTATTATTTTTGTAAAAAACTTGTCACATTGACGGCGACAGTGTTATTTTTTATATTGTTGGCCCAACTATTTGAAGGAGCTTGTGTTCGAAACATGTTGTAACATAACATTTTCATTACTTTTGTATCGCGGGTATAAATAGGATTCTTAAACAATAGTTTTAACAGGAAAGCCTCGAGTTTCCTCTTACTCGCCCAATAGCCAATTAAGTGTACTTTCCTCCAGCCACAAAATGGTCCTCCATAGAAGCAAATGTAAATCGTAATGTATATCTGTCATGATTGCTTCTCGGAAACCCTGGTCGTGTTATTATTTCGGCCCGCGGCGATGTACACGATCTCGGATTTCTAGGATTTGTCTGTCATCATAGCATTCATAGAAACAATGTTGCACGTCTATCTGTTTACCCCGGGCTCCATGGAAAGATTGTAGATTTTTTTTTTATTGTACCTACCTATCTGATTCAGAATTGTTATCGAGTCAGCTAATTTCTTTATTTTTATGGGTGTCAAGTTTGCGCTTGGCCGGGTTTATAGTTACATTAGAATCTACGACTTAGACTTCCTTTAATTTTTGATATGTAAATGAGTTTCATTCCTTCCTTTCCTTCCTTTAATTTTTAATATAAATAATAAAGTTTCCTTCTTTCCTTTAATTTTTAATATAAATAATAAAGTTTCCTTCCTTTAATTTTTAATATGTAATTTTTTAATATGAATATTGTACATATTTTTCTGAATTTTGAAAACGGCTCCAACGATTTTCATGAAATTCAGCATGTAGGGGGATTTGGGAAAAATCGATCTGGCTAGGTTTTGTTAAAAAAAGTTGTTTTATTCTTTTTTTCGGGCACTAAAAAAACTGTTACAATTTTATGAGAAAGCATAGGTTAATTGCGCTGTCAATTACAGTCAAGATAGCTTATTTAAGTAACGAGTGTTCTTAAATTCAGAATACCTGAATCGATTCAAGATAACAATATCTTTTTTTATTGCATTTTTTTATATTAAAAAAATAACCGAGCAAGGTCACCCAGATACTTAATATTCAAACGAGCTAATGTCGTATATATATAATTTGAATTTCGGAAACTGCTAGAACGATTTTCATGAAATTCAAAAGGTTTCGGGGGCGATAAATCGATCTAGCTAGGTTATATTTAAGAAAAAATATCGTTTCATCCTTGTTTTCAGGTATTGAAAAACTGTTAAAATATATAATAAAATGCAAAGGTTAATTTTGTCGTCGTTTGCAAAGATGCAATAATACCCGTGAAAATACCCGGGATCCATTCCAAGATATCACCATTCATTTCTTTCTCTATTTCTTTTTTAATTGCATTTCTTTATATATTAAATAAATACCGATCTATGATGCGAATTAACATGGTAATAACATAATTAATTACTTATAATGACGTGGTCCTATCATCAAAGATAGCTTATAAAATAGTATAGTCTTAAAAAACGCAGATTATAGAAAAATAATTCTGTCATAACTTTTGTATTATGGAATTCCACAAAATTTACAAAACACACTGATTCTATAAACGATTTATAACACAATAAAAATCTTTCCGCAATTAGAATTTGTTGCAACGTCAAGAAATTTTAGGGCGCGGCTGCGGTTTCAAAATTGTAAGTTGCGTCCAAACATCACTTTCCCTTTGATTGTACAAAGAATAAAACAAAATTTCAAATGAAATTGAACCTTAACTTAAACAAATAAAGTATAAAATGGCTTAGTACGTTGTAGCAAAGATAGCCGGCGTGTCACACGTCTTTTCCCACGGCGGTCATCCGTGTACACCGCTCATATAAGAAACCGTTTCAATCCAATTTGCAACTTCCCACTATCAATATACAGTTGGAAATTGAACGGCAGTAAACATTTGCGGTTGTCATAGTGGTCATTTCTTGAAGTAGAGAAGCACTAGGTCCCGTATAAGGGCATAGGTAATTAATGGCTTGCAGTGTTGCGCGCTGACATTTTATGCATCGCTACATGAGAAATCTTCTATGGAAACTGTCACTGCTCATTATGAAAAAGTTGCTAAGTGCTTTGTTTAGATACACTAGGTACGTATATGTAAACTTGTTGATTCGAAATATTGCAGTTCCATCCATCGCTTACCAAAACGAGGAGTACCGGTATATACCGACTTTTTATTATTTATATCAGATCATTGGAATTGTGAGAGTTTATTTGCGTACACGGGCTAAGCTTAACGTATTTAATACCCACAAAAAGTTGCCGCTCCGTTTTCTAAAAAACCAATTAAGCGATAAATGTAAACAAATAACGAAGAGGATATTCACCCGTGCAGGGGTAACAAACCTTTTTTATAGGAGAGCCTGGCTTTTAACATGGCTTTTGATATAATAAGGTAAGTTGACCCGCCGTGTCTGACTGAGTAAAATAGACCACCCTCATTTCTTATCGAGGTGTCGTATAAGGCGAATAAGGTAAATTGACGCCAGGTAGGTGGCCGGTTGTAATATAACTATCCCAATCATTTAACAACATGTCTAAAATGTTTTGTACCAATCCCACTTAGAGTGTAAGGCCAGGAGAAATTTTGGGATAAATACGATTTAATTAAATATATGCATTTTATTTAACCTGTTGTTTACAATTATTGAAATAAAATACTACATAAAAATTGAATATACAAATTATAATAAATAATTGGGTGTCTATTTGTATTTAAGTATGTATTTAAAAATTATATATGTAGGTATATATTCACCAGTTGTCTGTCTATCATAACACAAGTATTAAGTTTACATTAAGTTTAGACGACCGTGTGTGTAAGTGTGCCATATATTTATTTGTTTAATTAATTATAAAACTTTTATAAAACGTAAATGAAAAGAAATCGCAGCGTGAACAAAAAAGACGTTAAAATATGCCATAAATAACACTAAACGTACTAAACCCTTAATGCAGTGTAAACGATCCTTTAAAGGGCCAATTAAACAATCGGGTACAAGAAAAATCCAAAGTAAACCATTTCACGTGGAACCATCAATCAACGTTTATTACCCGCTCATAAAATCACAATTCATTAAGGGCAGTTTAAAATCAATGAGCGGTATTAAATAGCAATTAGGCCTAATGTACATTGGGCCGGCGTTGAACGCAAAATTTGCGGTTATCGATCGTTTATACAAATACCTTTAAAAAGTTGTATGTTTTTTGCTTAATTATTAAATGGAAACATCAGCAAAGTCTCTCTGCAAACATCGCACACACACCTAACAAATCTGTTACTCCGGAATTGTGAGGAAGATTCTCTGCGATTATTTCGGCATCCTACTTATATTATAAATGCGAAAGTTTGTGAGTATGGATGTTTGTTACTCTTTCAAGGTGAATCCGCTTAATTAATATCGATGAAATTTGGCACAATTATTCCTTATACATAGCCTAAAGAAATCCTGTTAATTCTACAGGAATAGGATAACAATAAAAATCGCCATCTATTATCAACCTATTACGCGACAATAGTTCAAGCGAACAAAGTCGCGGGTAAAAGCTCTTAAAGGCATAAATCCTTTAAAATTTCCACTATTAGAATTCCAGACTCAGACTTTTCTGTCCTAAGTAGGGCAATGGGGGTTAGGAATAGACATAGTGGTCTATTCTACTCAGCCGGATACCACACGGCGGGCCAACTTACCTTAGTAACCTTTTACGATACCTCGATAAGAAATGACCAGGGTGGTCAGTGTAATCTATTCTGTCTTTTTATAGACCGATAATATTTGGGGTATATCAAGTTGAGAAATTCTGTAGATTATTCAAAACGCACTTTTAACTGGATCTCAAAGAGATCATGGCGGTCAATTGAATCCTTTACATGAGAAAAATCAAAACAAACCTTTTCATATGGTACCATCAATCATGGTTTATACTTGCTCATAAAAGCGCAATCCATTAAGGGCAGTTTAAAACCAATGAGTGGTATTAAATACCACTTAGGCCCGATGTACACTGGGCGGACGTTGACGCAATAATCCGCGGTTATTGAGTGTGCACCCCGCCGATACAAAGTGATTGATAAACTTGAGCCGGGTTTACTATTTGCCAATAGCTTTAGAGCGCTTTGAAATATCTATTGAACGGGAAATCTATTAAATTTATGCTTTGATGGTGGCTTGATTAAAAAACATATATTGCAATCCAATGGTGCCTAGTTATGTCTACTTAGAAACCGGATTAGCAGTCTGTTTTAATAATGTGACGGCTCAATGTTGAGAGAGCGGGCTTTAGTAAGCGCATGTAAAGTTTACATCCCGGACTTGAGTTTTCTAAAACAAATCATGGTCTTTTATTCATCATCCTCCTGCCATTTTCTCAGTCTAAGTGGGTCGGCACAACATGTTATAAACATGTTGTCACATGATTTGGCTAGGTATTTTAGGACCGGCGGCGTGCCTGACTTTAACTTAACTTAGTCGCCTTTTATGTCACCTCAGTAAGAAAGAAGGTAGTCTATTCTATTCAGCCGGATACCATACGGCGGGTCAACTTATCTTAGTCGCGTTTTACGACACCTCGGTAAGATAGAGGGTGGTCTATTCTACTCACCGAATACCACACGGAAATCATGGTCTTGTACTGATAAATATTTCACTAGATTTTACACGCGAATTCGTTCGCGTGGACTGTTGTAATGTCGATAATAGATGGCGCTTTTCAATGTCATCCTATTTCTGTAGAAATAACAGGATTTCTATAGCCTATATGTTATTCCGGTGTATAAAGAATAATTGTGCCGAATTTAATCGAAATTGGTTCAATACATTCGCCGTGAAAGAGTAACAAACATACATCCATACTCATAAACTTTTGCATTTATAATATTAGTAGGATAGGATATAGGATATGCACTTTATAGAGAAAGAATCGCGAAGCTTACTAATATATGTTTGCGTGATGAAATCCTATATATGAAAGGCAGATTAAATATCTGTAATGGAAGAAAAAAGAGGAAAGCGGAAGTTATAGCATAGTGATGTGAGGATAGTTGAAGCTAAGATCGATCTAGCTAGGTTTTATTAAAAAAAAATGTCCTTTTATCAGTTTTCGGGTATTGGTAAAAAATTCTACAATTTTATGAGAAACCAAACGCTAATTACGCTGTCAATGCCTAAGTCACTTTAACTCATTTGGGTAACGGGTGGTGTCGAATTCAGAATGCCTGCTTTGATTCCGGATAACATTATCTTATTTTTAAATTTTTCACTTGCATTTTTTTTATATATTTAAAAAATTTACCGAGCAAGGCTTGGTCACCCAGTACTTTAATATTTATAACTTCTTTATATTCCATAAATAAATTTGCGCACGCACTTTTGAAGGTTCATGACAAAAGTTGCACTTGTACTGAGTTAAACGCGTTGCAAAATAATGTTAAAGTGTAGTGCGTTGGCATTGCGAATTGACGCTTTTGACTTATATATTAAGGTTGATATTGCTGATTTCGAGAATGCAATAAATTCGTGTTGGTTGGCAAAAAAAATCAGGTCATCGCCCGCGAGTTGTCCGATATAATAATGATGAATGACCTCACACGTCCTTTTTGTGCAGATAAGCGTGTGGTGCGATTAGTCGCGGAATGTAATAGAAGTTGTAAATTATAGGTATTACACCAAATCTAATCGAATTCTATAAAATATAATGAATAAATATGCTCAAAATACATAATAACTAAGATCAAATCAAATCCAAAACCTTATATTGACAAATGTCACACTTACCCTACATGAACATGAAAACTTATAAAACATGAAACATGACGTTGCAAAAAGAACACCACTAAGTATATTTTGAGGTAGCCCCTAACACTGGTTTTCTGGTCAAGATAAACCATAGAAAGAAAAATTGTGACGTTCATTCAATACTACTCGTAATTTTAATGGTTTGGTGTTAATTTTTTGTTGCATTTTTCCTATCAATAGTGAAAGTATTTATTAAAGTTTATACAATATCAAGGGTGGTCTATTCTACTCTACCGGATACTACACGGCATTTGTGGTATTCAATAAAAGTATGATGTCATCGTACATGTTTAAGTTGCATGCTGTGTCTGCCTGTAAATGGCATTAGGTGTAAACTTATAAACCCTAAGCTGTTTCTATTTTTATTTTATTAATTACACTTAATTCTGTTGGCGGACCTAATAAAATAAGTAAAGCATATTTTACACCATCCATATATTTTCCGGCCGCTAGTCATTTTTTTACACAAAATTAAAATTTTAAATTCCCGCCAACAGTCAGGCCACACATCCGCCATCAAAATAAACTTCACTTCAAATGCACTCATATTAGCGAGCTGATATCCTTATCGCCCACAGTAGCGGTATTGACAAATGATAGCAGCAAATCTACCGTCGCATCTTCACGCCACCACGGCGTAGGGGGCGTTTAATTAACGCCGGATGTCGTTAGGAAAACGTGTATAGGGTCAGAGACGGCTGAAAATGTTAAAAAAGCTACAAAAATTCAAAATATTCCTAATTAAAATTTCACGTGTTTTTTACATATCTTTAATATTTAAATGAGTTAATCTTGTATATATACATATTTATTTTCAGAATCTCGGAAACGGCTCCAACGATTTTCCTGAAATTCAGCATGTAGAGGGTTGTGGGGGAGAAGAATCTAGATAAGTTTTATTTAAAAAAATGACGTCTTTCCCTGTTTTCGGGCTCAATTTTTTTTTAAATTTACATTGAATACAATCACAATTTTTTCGCTGTCAAATGTAAAGTAATGGTAGTTCATTTGGGGAACGGGCGGTCTAGAGAGAAGAAAATATCTAGGATCGAGCCCCACCTGCCCTATTATTATTTAATTTTCCTTTTCAATTTTTTTTATATCATTTTAAAAATTACTAACAAGCCTCGGTCACCCAGGTACTATATATTATTATACTATATATTTACTTATTATTATACTAGAATAAAGGAGCCATAGGCAGGTTTCTAAGTGACAGAAACACAATAAATAATGAGCGAATATATAAAACTCGTGTATTTATCTTTGTCTTCTCACAAAAAAAAACGAGATACAGATAAATACACTCTCATTTGCTTTCCTTTTACTTCTCTTTATTGTAATATTGCACATATTGTGCTAGCTTTCCTACTTTAGTGTATAAATTCTATGGTAATTTGACATTATTTTAATTATGATCACTCAAAAGGAAAGAAGTGAAGACTATACCTAGCATCATTCTCCTGTCCACATTCCACTCAAAGTTCAGCACAACATGTTATAAAGATGTTGTCACATGATTTAGCTACATTTTACGACCGGCCGCCGGCCTTCACGTCAACTTACCTAAGTCGCTTTTTACGACACCTTGGTAAGAAAAAAGGTACTTTATTCTACTCAGCCCGATACCACACGGTGGGTCAACTTATCTCAGTCGCCTTTTTCCAACACCTCGGTAAGAAAGAGGGTGGTTTATTCTAATCAGCCGGATACCACACGACGGATAAACTTACCTCAGTCGCCTTTTGCGATTCCTGGGTAAGAAAGAGGGTGGTTTATTCTACTCAGTCGGATACCACACGCCAGATAAACTTACCTTAGTCGCCTTTTGCGATACCTGAGTAATGAAGAGGGTGGTTTATTCTACTCAGCCGGATACACGAATTAAGTGAAAATTATCCCAGCATTGGGATAATAACAGTCCTTTACTTAAAGTGATCTGTAACCAATTGAAGGAAGTAAGATTGTTTAAAGAGCGACGTATGTTCAACAGAGGAAGTCAATAGCTTAAAACGATGGCCTTTAAGTTATAATAAATTGTTAAATTATTGGAAAGCTTTCTCTTTATATTTCCTGGCAGCCTCTTACAAAACTTGATTTGCATTTAATTCTGAAAGCTAAAATCATTGATGTTAGAGGGTGTATTCATTATCTTTCGTTATTCAATATATCTTTTAAAATATATATCCTCCTGCCCTTATCCCACTCTAAGTGGGGTTAGCACAATATGTTATAAACATGCTGTAACATGATTTGGCTGCGTTTTTACGACCGGCCGCCTGCCTGACGTCAACTTACCTTAGTCGTATTTTACGACACCTCGGTAAGGAGGGTGGTCTATTCTACTAAACCGGATACCACACGGTGGGTCATCTTACCTTAGTCGCCTTTTACGACACCTCGGTAAGAAATGAGGGTGGTCTATTCTACTGAGCCGGATACCACACGGCGGGTCGACTTACCTTAGTCGCCTTTTACGACACCTCGGTAAGAAAAGAGGGTGGTACTATTCTATTCAGCCGGATACCACACGGCGTTCAATATATCTTTAAAAAAATAGTATATAAATAACAAAATACTACTAATCACAATTTTTCGCTGTCAAATGTAAAGTCACAGTGGTTCATTTGGGGAACGGGCGGTCCAGAGAGGTGAAAATACCTAGGCTAAATAGCCACACCTGCACTATTATTTTTTAATTTATCTTTTCAATTTTTTTTTTACATCATTTTAAAAATTACGGTCACCCAGGTACTTATACCATATATGACAATTATTTAGTATTCAATTAAATTCATACAGATGTACAAGCCCTTATGCGGGTTACCTTCCTACCGCCTCAAGGAGTATCTACAGGTCAACCGTTGAATAATTGCCCAGTTTTAGCCTTTCCTGTCTAATTATCATCTCTTAGTATTTATACCGGCATTAGTAGTAATTTTATGACATGGGGGCCATCAGAATTTTTATGAAACACGCACGGTCTTCCGTCCTCAAAATAACTAACTTAATACTTGTGTTATGGGCGACGGACAACTGAATATAATATATACTTATATAATTTTAAATACATATTAATCACCTTGTAACAAATTGTATTTAGATATTGTTCGCTCTCGGCGGCAATCGAATCCAAGATCCACGGAACTAAGACATATTGCCACTTGTTCCAATGGGCCGTCAATAGATACTAAATTTCACGTTTTAGTGTAATACGAATTGTTTTTTTAACAATGTAGCTGTTGCTGTGGCTAAGTCCAGTTTCAAATTCCCCTCGAAACAGATCGTAACCGTTAAAAATAATGTTCCTATCGCCTAAACATTTTATGTATAATATAACTACATGCAAATAATAAATTTCATTTGTGTTTGAAATAAATTAAAAACTATTTAATTGTTGACATTCACAAGACAAAGATAAACAAAAGTAATGAGAATATTATTTTGCTATCATCCGCGATAATAGAAAATGTATGTAATGCTAAATGTAGAGTGTACTATTCGTTCTCATACCTGATACATGCAGAATTTGTAAGATCTCATGCACTACCCGACACCGATGACACAACAATACACAAGAACTGCACACATTCACCACCACAATCTCAACGTAAAATCGTAAAGCTTTACGATTTTGTCGTGGAGTCTATCTCCTGACGATGCTTCGGTTATGGGGTGAAACAATTGTTGAGATCGTGGTGGTGAATGTGTGCAGTGCTTATGTATTGTTGTGTCATCGGTGTCGGGTAGTGCATGAGTTCTTACAAATTCTGCATGTATCAGGTATGAGAACGAATAGTACACTCTACATTTAGCATTACATATCTTTTCTTTTATCGCGGATTATAGCAAAATAATATTCTCATTACGTTTGTATTATGGACCTCCGCAAACTAACGCCTAATTCTATAAATTACAAAGATAAAGAATAAATTCATAAATTAATATAATTTGATTTCTCTAATTAGAGTACAGAATCGTTTGTAAAAATATACTTTTTACATTTGGTTTACTTTAATTCTTTAACTTGATATGGTATTTATTCACCATAACCCAATAACTAAGTCCCCAGGCCGAGAAATAGGAGAGTCTGGCGCGGTGTTGGATTTCACAATCCATTATTATTGAAGCGATGTTTTTTATTTGTTCTAGCAATGATTTTTTTATTTATTAAGGTTTACCAGTGATTGTTACATATGTTATACCAAGATACAAGATTAATATATAATACTACGACTATGTACAATCGTATCAAGGCAAACACAACTTGAACTTTTTTAGACTAATAACAGACATAAATTACTTACTATCTACAATGTTATGACAAAATCTTACTAAAAAAACCTTAAATATACTTAAAATTAATATTCGACAAATCATCATCCTCCTGCCCTTATCCCACTCTAAGTGGGGTCGGCACAACATGTTACAAACATGTTTTGATATGATTTGGCTACGTATTTTACGACCGGCTGCCTGCCTGACGTCAACGTACCTTAGTCGTATTTTACGACTCCTCGGTAAGAAAGAGGGTGATCTATTTTACTCAACCGGATACCACACGGTGGGTCAACTTACCTTAGTCGCCTTTTACGACACCTCGGTAAGAAAAGAGGTTGGGCTATTCTACTCAGCCAGACACCACACGGCGGGTCGACTTACCTTAGTCGCCTTTTACGACACCTCGGTAAGAAAAGAGGGTGGTACTATTCTATTCAGCCGGATACCACACGGCGTAAAATTAATATTTGAAAAAGAAATAAGTAAAATACTGTGATATTGCTCTTTTGATTGCTTATCCACTAAATAAAGTTTGACTAATCGACGGAACGTTTCGAGTGAGTTGAAATTTATGTCAACAAAATTTGTCTGATTCGGTAAAAATATAGGATGACCCATTATGTAATATGTCTGTTACGCTTTCACGATGAATCCGTTGGAACGATATACATGAAATTTGGCATAATCAAAGGTTGCATCAAATTATATAGGATAAAAAAGCCGTTTTATTCGGAAATACGAAAAACACTATTGCATTTTTGAGGGTACTATAAACACCAAGGTTGGCGCAAAGAGATCGCCGCTACTACTAGTCTTTTAAATACAATTACGACTGCATTTTTATGGTTAAAATTTCAGATATTGGTATCGGTCTGTTATTATCCCATAGGCGGGCAAAAGACTTAGGATGGTCATTTCAAATAAATATATGATCATCATCCTCCTGCCCTTATCCCACTCTAAGTGGGGCCGGCACAACATGTTATAAACATGCTGTCACATGATTTTGGGAGCGTTTTTACGACCGTCCGTCTCCCTGACCTTAGTCGTATTTTACGACACCGGTAAGAAAGAGGCTGGTCTATTCTACTCAGCTGGATACCACACGGCGGGTCAACTTACCTTAGTCGCCTTTTATGACATCTCTGTAAGGAATGAGGGTGGTCTATTCTACTTAACCGGATACCACACGGCTATCAAATAAATATATGATATCAACCAAAAAACGAGAGAGGAATGGATTCAGTGGCACTAGACCTTGTAGCGTTATAGCTGTTGTATAGAACTGGCTATACTCACGTCTTATTCTATCGTGTTAGCCCGTCTAGTTTCGAACCCATCCGGGGCACTTATTCATGAGCGTTATCACGTCGTGTAAAGAGTTCGAAACTAGTCGGGCTAACCCGATAGAATAAGACGTGAGTATAGCCGGTTCTATACAATAACTATGAATACTACTCACGATAGTTTAAATTTAAAAAAAGCGTTATAGCTATATGAAAAGATCAACTATCTACTAAAATACTAAAGCGCTCTTCAAATTTGAAGATTACTTATTGTCCTTTATCATGTAACCACCTATTTCGTCTTAATTTCATCATTTATTGATCACCGATCAGTTGCAAACTTGTCAATCTTATCGTCCTTTGTCATGAAACTATCCATTTCGGGATAATTTTACCGTTTATTGATCAACAATCAATTGCACAGTTGTAAACTATATACCTAATAAAAATCATGATTCTCGTGCCCCTATGCCACTCTAAGTGGGGTCGGCCAAACATGTTGTCACATGACTGGGTTCGGTATTTTAAACCAACTTAAGTTAGTCGTCTTTTACGACACTTCGGTAAGAAATAAGGGTAGTCTAATCAACTCAGGCGCATACCACACGGCTGGTCAACTTACCTTAGTCAACTTTTACGACACCTGTAAGAATTGAGGTTGGTATATTCTACTTAGCAATGTAATATTAAAAATGTGCCATTAATATTGATCTCGTTAAATCGATATTGATTTGAGTTATAGTGAGAAATCGATTTGTCGGCGAGCGAAAATGCATTCCAATTACACCGATAGTCCTGGGAATAGAAAAATCAATTGAATCGAGTTAGTTTACTTCAAACGATTTTTAACAAATCCGTGAGAGACATTCGATAAGTCGACGCGCAACCGAATTACCGACGATTTTGATTGAAAACTGAAAGGTGAAACGCGCTCTTCGGGATCCGATTACGTTTGTGAATAGTATATGTGAGAACAGTAGATAAAGTACGCTCCAGCGTGTGGTATCCGGCTGAATAGAATAGTACCACCCTCATTTCTTACCGAGGTGTCGTAAAAGGCGACTAAGGTAAGTTGACCCGCCGTGTGGTATCCGGCTGAGTAGAATGGACCACCCTCATGTATTACCGAGGTGTAAAAGGCGACTAGGGTAAGTTGACCACCGTGTGGTATTCGGTTTAGTAGAATAGACCACCCTATTTCTTACCGAGGTGTCGTAAAATACGACTAAGGTAAGTTGACGTCAGGCAGGCGGCCGGTCGTAAAAACGCAGCCAAATCATGTGACAGCATGTTTATAACGTGCTGTGCCGACCCCACTTAGAGTGGGATAAGGGCAGGAGGATGATGATTATCATGATTGTATAATTATATAAATTGACAAATTGACAATTATATGATTGTATGATTATACTGATTATATAAATTATAGATTGTTGCTATTGTATAAATTTTAATATATACTTTCACTATTGATAGGAAAGATTATCATAATATTTTCAAACAACATTTTTTGAGTCAATTGAATTGAAATTTTGAAAAAATGATTTAAGAATAGGCAAAATTAATAATTTTGGATAAATCAAAATATGTTACAATGGTGTCAATATTATTGATGCTGTGGACTATTATATTATATGCAATAAAGGTTATTTATAAATCTTTTGTATAATCTAACTCTTCTTAATCACGCCTCATTAATTACGTGAGACGTCATTTTATCCTAATTAGTAGAGTTTGTAAACTATATTTTTAAATATAAAATATAATTATATTATACATTTATTTAAAATAACTATTATATTTACGCTTTTGTATTTAATGAGCGAGATTTCTTTGACGTTATCTTTGCCTTCATAAGAGTAATTATTATGATGAGACATTCAGCGTGGTAATGGATATGCTAGATTAAAACTAAAGAAATAAAATTATACTAAATACATAAGAATAGATTAATATATACGGTTAATTTAAATTTAGAACAGTTAAATGATATTCTGGAATATCATTTATAAATAAATCTAACTTTTTAAACTTTACTTGTTTTGATGTAACATAAATAGTTCGTCATTTCTTAATTCACATGGGATTTCAAATGTTTATTGTACCTCACTAGATTTACTCATACAAAATAGAATACATTTATGACGTTACGCTTTTGATACACGTGTTCGTCTAACGTAGATATTATTCCAAAAATTTAAAGTAATACGGCGCTTAATGGACGATGGCAATATGGATGGAATGGTAATGATGCTTAATGGAATTGGGACAAAGTTCAGCCGTTTATGCTAGTTGTTTCTGGAAAGACATATTTTTACCGACGTGTATAAACGCGCCCGTGTGTGTGTGTGTGTGTATGTGGGTGTGTGTGAGTGTGTATGTGTGCATGTGTGAATTAGAGTTTATCAAATCTGACGTATAATAAAATATAATAATAAAAATAAAATGAAAATGAAAATATATCTTCTGTTTCTTTTAACTGATTCTAATTTTATCTAATCTAATTACCAAAGAGTAAAAGAAACGATCTCATGCGTAAGTTACTAAGTTTTTAAAAACTTTCAAGTATAGCCCACGTCCATGTCCTCAATTCTATTTAGTTAACGTCTTTAAGCAGCAAACACTGCTAAAGCATTGACATGAAGCTGATAAAAGTTTATATAAAAGAGTGTTGTGAGTGTAGAAAAATGTTTCTAAATTAATTACGAAACAGGCTCGGAGGACGTTGGTCGAGTCCTAATAAGTTCAAATTAATATCCTTCCTGTATTTATGCTGTTGGTCGTAATTAATTTTTAGTGTCACAAAAGATTACACATCACTTGTGAAAATCATTTAACTGTATCTTAAGTTTTTATGTAAATTTTGATTTAACAATTACAAATACATTATTGGAATATTTATTTTTGAAAAGAGTGACCGCCGAGTTTCTTGCTGGTTCTTCTCGGTAAGAAAACCTTTCCGAACCAGTCGTAGCTTTATTGTAATTTGATGATTCGAAAGTGCTTGTAAAAGCCAATTCGAATAAAGAATTATTTGAATTTATGCTTTTTGATTGGACCGAAATTTCCTGGAAGTAACTTCTTAGAAAAAGTAACTATTTTAGTTAATATAGTAATAAAATTATTATTTGTATTAAGTATTGCTAAGATCTCATATGCATTTAAATTAACGTGTAAGGTTTAACTGTTCTTAGGGATACGATTTCCTTTACTCACTTTTCTTATATTCTGTATTTATTTTATGTTCTGTAAAAATTAAAGAATAAGTGGTTTTATCTGAAAATTCACCTAATACTACGTAATCCAAGATAATTCGACGTACACGGCGCGCTTGCATGGTACGCGCCCAGTTCGCCGCAACTAATCGATTTCACATCTATTTCACTGCTCTATAATATTCGATGACCTCACTCAAACAACGATAATATCCAATTCTTTCCCTAATCGATCGATTAATCGAGAAATTTTATGCTTTTTGTCTTTAAATTTTAAAAGACAAAAAATAAAAAAAGAAGCTTATGCAGAATTCGAATGCTTTCGTGAAGTTAAAAACTATGTTTTGAACTGTAATGAAAACTGTTTTTATTGTCGTCTCCAAACGACAAAATTGTGAAGCGTCGTGGAGTATTCTGATGATGCTTCAGTTGCGTAGCGAAACGATTGTTGGGTTTGTGAAAGTGTGTAGTACATTTAATTTCATTTATTCATTTATTTTTTGAAAAACAATTTACATGTTACTTAAACTTAACAAGTGATTGGAAGCTCCATTTAAGCAAGTCTTTTAAGCAACTTGTGTCTTGTAGTGGCAGTTAGGATGGTTTGTGTGTCTTTACAAACCCTGCATGTAACGGGTATCGGAACGAATAGTCCACTGTATATTTATCATTATATATTTCCTATTTTAGTATATCGCGAATTATAAAAAAAATAATGTTATTATAATTTTGTATTATATATCTCAGCGAAGTAACGCCTAATTTTATAAATTATTTTATAAAATTGTTAATAATATTTATTACCATGGACACCTTCCCGTTGAATTTAATCTCCGAATTGCGTGATTAAGTGCAACATTCAAAAAAAGTAGTGTAACTCCATAGCTTGGATTAACTCGCAGGCGCATCGAAGGAACCTAACACCGTGGAAGCAATTTGACTAATAAAATTTTATAGCTTAGTGTTTGTGTGTGTTAATCACAAGAAACGTGTGTGAGTATATAGTAAGAACTCATAATGTTTTACAACGATACTTCAATGTCTCTATTTTATATCCGATATCCGGTTTAGTAGAATAGACCACCCTCTTTCTTACCGAGGTTTCGTAAAATACGACGAAGGTAAGTTGACGTCAGGCAGACGGCCGGTCGTAAAAACGCAGCCAAATCATGTGACAGCATGTTTATTATATGTTGTGCCGACCCCACTTAGAGTGGGAAAAGGGCAGGAGGATGATGATTTTTTAAAATTATCTTCAAACATTGCGTATTGTAAGAGATAAAATATGGGTCTAAAACATGCTCGTCTAAAGTAACTAAAACTTAGCTCAGAGTTGCTCAGCAGGCGATGTAAAGAGTGTGATCATATCAGAAATGAGGCGATTCCGAGGATGTAACTTAACATGTTGAGCCCGTATGCAATATGTGTAAAGATAAGTCGCATTGTTGTCTTAATAAGACAATATTTGTCAGTCTATTGACCCAGAAAATGAAAATTCTGGTGCCGGTCTCCAGGGACCAGCGTGGCTCAACGTGTCGGATCACGACGGACGGAAAGACGTTGGGGTCTCAAGGTGTAAGAGTGGCGACCCCGCACCGGAAAACGTAGTGTTGGTAGACCCCGGCCCTTTAGCTGGATAGATGACCACAAAAAGGACTATCATCACTGGATCCTTGTGTAGTAACACGGTGGACAGGGAGCGATCGTGGGCAGCGGTGGCCTTCTGCTCTTTGGAGGGGGGCGGAGGGGGGCGGTGGAGCGGTTCCAGAAACTTTTGTTCTGGATCCAATCTGCTGCTGGCGAGCCCAGGTGGTAGCGACTTGCCAAAGCCCATCGTCTATCGCCCTGTTTACTACCGGCCGCCTGCCTGACATCAACTTATCTTAGTCGTATTTTACGACACCTCGATAAGAAAGAGGGTGGTCTATTCTATTTAACCGGATACCACACGGTGAGTCAACTTACCTTAGTCGCCTTTTACGACACCTCGGTAAGAAATGAGGATGGTATATTCTACTCAGCCGGATACCACACGGCGGGTCAAATTACTTTAGTCGCCTTTTACGACACCTCGGTAAGAAAAGAGGGTGATTCTATTCAGCCGTATACCACACGACGTGAAGATAATTTTAAAAAATCTTCTAGTAAATTATAATTATTTACTTAGAACAATGAAAAACGTTCTCATGTTGCAAGAGAAGGGCATTGTATTGAAATTAATTCGGCAAGGAAAATCGAGTATAAAAAAACGTAGCAAGCCGCCTTGCCTGGATGCGACCAATTAGAGTGTAAAGTTACATCTCGCCAAAGGATGAAGCTTACACGCATCGTCGACTCCTTACACTTGCGGCTTTTGTGCCGACAATGAAGCGAACGATGTTCTGTAAGCATATGTAAACTAGTCTGGCCGTACATAATGTTGTTTTAAAAGTTGTTTCTTTTATAATGATTTTAAATGTATAGTTTTATATACGAGGTGTGTTCAAAAAGTATCGCGAATTTTGTGTATTTTTAAAAACTATTTATTTATTCGTGAATATTTATTTTGTCCCCTTCAAAGTAGTCCCCCAGGGATATAATACACTTGTGCCAACGTTTTTTCCAATCTTCGAAGCACTTCAAAAAATGATTATTTTGTATCTTGTTCAGCTCCTCCTTCGATGCCGTCTTTATCTCGTTATCGTGGTCCATTTTTTTGAATAAGTAAAAATCGAAGACGAACCAAAACACGTGCAAGCAAAGCAGCTGTCAACAATTAACTGAAAATTCAAAATGGCCATACTTGTCAGCATAAGTGAGGGACAAATGTACCAACATAACGCCACAAAAAAAACGAAATTCGAATATACGTAACCCGAGAAAATTCAAAATTCGCGATACTTTTTGAACACACCTCGTACAACAAGAAATTGCCAGCGGCTCCGCCCGCGTCGAAAGATTAAGACCGTAATATAGTATTTTGATAACCATTAAAATTTCTATAATAATTCATAAAAATTTCTAAGTATGACTTTTTAGGCAATTATTATCTTTATTTTTAGACATATACGATAATTTATAGTTTTAAAAATTTTTGACATATTAATTTCAGAAAGGCTTGTTTGTAGATATACCCTAGTTTAATTGTTGATATAATTAAAATAGAATAGTTAAGAACTACTAAAAAATAATAAATAAGAGCAATGCTGAATACGCCTGTAAATGATAATTATAATGGAATTAGAATTAATATAAGGATGTATTGTTAATGTATCTATATTATATCGTTGGTGTATCAAATAAATAAATAAAAATAAATAAAATGATTAAAGTAACACACTTTAATCATCCTTAAAAGCTAGACATATGCTGTCGCGAACTTTTATTTACAACTTTTAGCGGTAAACAATTTTGTAATACATGAATTTTGAATAACTTTCATCGTTTACTCAGCGCACGCTTGGAAAGCTTTAAATTTTGCCGCTTTCGTAATATTTTTTATTACTGCTCCTCTCCTATTCATCTTAGCGTGATATTATATAAGCCTTCCTCGATAACTGGACTATTTTACACTCAAATAATTTTTCAAATCGGTCTAGTAGTTCCTGATATTAGTGCGTTCAAACAATTATATTATTTTAAAAAGAGCAACCGCCAAGTTTCTTGCTTGCTCTTCTCGGTAGGAATAGATTACCGAACCAGCAGTAAAATTGACGATTCAAAAGCACTTGTTTACAAGTTTATTTTGAATTTGAATTAGAGTTTATCAAGTGCTGAGTCATAAGTACTCAGCACTGCTACTGGTAAAGCAGTGTTGTCTCTACTGATGACATGTTCAATCACTTTAAATTGACCTCGTCTAAAAAATCACAGTTATATTCATTAACTCTTGCTCATTAGCGACGTCAATTTTGTGACATCATAATCATAAAGTTTCCGACGAGCTTCGTTATGTAAAAAACTGAATACATCTGACCTTTATACGTCCATAACGCATTTTATCGTCACCAACGGCAATTATAACCCATTAGCAGCCAGTAAAGGAAATTTTGTTGGCTAAGTGTTCTCAAATATAACTGTACATTATGAGATGTATGAATTTCTGTTAAAGAATTCGTGAGACGCGATGAAAGGAACACGGAATATATAAAAAACCAGAAATATCGTAAGATAAAGTTAATCTGATACTATCTCGAGTATTCATAGTTAATGTATAGAAACTGGCTATGCCGTGTGGTATCCGGTTGAGTGTAAATAAGTCTACTAGAGAATAGACCACTCTCTTTCTTACCGAGTGGTCGTAAGTTGTTAAGTGGTAAGTTGACATCAGGAAGGCGGTCAGTCGTAAAATACGTAGCCAAATCATGTGAGAACATGTTTATAACATGTTGTGTCGACTCCACTTAGAGTGGGATAAGGGCAGGGGATGATAAAGGTCAAACACTCTCCCAGTTTGCACATCATTGTCGCATACTGATTGTTTTTTTTTACTTTACAGTGGCCCGGAATTAGAAGAGACACCTTTAAGACGACGTGCGCAGCCACTAGTTAACAGTTCTGCACTCCGCATTTTGAACCCTCAACGATGCTTCTGCGCCTATCTATCCCGTTCGGTGACGATGTACAAACCGTATGGATTAAAAGTATACATACTCGTAAGTATTTTTTTCTTTTTTATCCCAACACTTAAGGACTATAAGCGACTAATCTTATCAATTTATAATACAGTACCTGGTTGACCGAGCCTTGCTCGGTAATTTTTTACTAAATAAAAAAAAGAAATTAAAAAAAAAGAAAAAAATAATTAGGTAGTTGGCGATCCTAGGTATTTACATTTCTCGAGACTGCCCGTTCCCCGAATAAGCTACGCTGACTTGACAGTTTATGGCAAAATTAGTGTTTTATATTCAATAAAAATATTAATTAAAATATTAATAAAATAAAAATATTAATTAATAATATTAAATTTTAAATATTAAAAAAGCAGCAGCAGCAGGGTCATCTCGCTTACTCCCCGGGTGGGGGGTAGGTGGGGTACGGGCCTCGAGGCATATCTGTTTGCCCGGGCATTTCCTCGCAGGCATTCTGCCTGGACTATGTTCCGGCAGTAGGCCGAGGTCACCTAGGTGACCTAAAGGTTGTCGGTATTCGGGCCGTGAGCCCAGGTCACCTAGGTGACCTAGAGGATGTCTGGTTCGGTGGGGAGCTCTGGGAATAGTAGCTCCCACACCTCGTAGTTATCGTCATATTAAAAAATGGGCTATAGTTCTGAGGTTTCTGGCAGTTGCTAATAGATGTCAACAGGTAATTACAAATTTATTTTTTATAGGTACAACAAACAAAGCGGTTATTATTTAAAATTTCATACAAAACGGTCAACTAACTAGTACATGATCAATTACTAGTTAAACCCTTAGCTTAAATCATTGATGCAGCAGATCACACTACGTTCGCACTGTCTGATTTTTTTTGTATTCTGTGTCCGGAACTATGGTATTTTAAAAGGCAATTTTAAATCATAAAGCGACATAACTCGTACAAGATAAAAATATGATGACGAAGAAAAATATTACACTGGGCGAAACACTTGTATAACCTGATGAAGTTAATATTTGCTTTACTTTATCGATCTATAATTCTATACTAATAGAATATAAAGCTGAAGTGTATGTTTGTTTGATTGTTTGAACGCGCTTATCTCAGGAACTAATGGACCGATTTGAAAAATTCTTTGAGTGTAAAATAGTCCATTTATCGGAGTAGCAATAAAAATATTACGAAAACGGAAAAATTTAAAGATTTCCTTGCATGCGCTAAGTAAACGGTGAAAGTTATTCAATAAATCATGTATTACAAAATTGTTCTTCCTTAAAAGTTCTAAGTTACAGATCACGACAGCATATGTCTAGCTTTTAAGATGAACCCACTTTATCCATTTTTATGGTTAACAAAATACTTTAATAATACGGGATAAATCGAACTCGGGTCCCCGGAGTTGAAGACAGCTACTACCACTCAGCCTTTAATGATTCACATCGACAATGAATCAGTGATTCAATCTTAAATATATTATAATGGATAGATAAAATCATCATTCAAAAACGATAACATACGCCTTTAAAATAATAAACAAAAAATTGTGAAAAAGAAATATTTGATTGTATTAGCATAAAAATTTGTATCTGATGAATCTTAAGTACATTTAAATGGGTTTCACGTTAAAAATGGAGAATGAAGACAAAGCGCTTTGGCTTTTTAAATTGTTACTCAGAAACAATCAATATGAAGCTAGATACAAAAAGATATACGGCGACTTAAGGGACGTTTTCACGAGTGACGTGAAATCGTCGGAACGTAAGGAAACGAGTGATTGAAAAAGTCGTTGATAATATTATGTTCTATTCCAAATTTTGAGTTTTGTAACGAAGCTATCATCATATCGTTAGGATTAGTTAACTCGTAACTGATATTTTTGCTACAGGAGTTAACATTATTTAAAATAGGATAAAGTTATTGTGGTTAAATTAAAATAAGGAAAAACGCAATAGATCCCATTATTGAAGATGATTCGAGTTAGACGCCAATATCGAGTTTTTAACATTAATTGATGATTATTAAATAAACATACGGGTCACATCGCGTTATAATCGATTACCTTAGTATAAGGTTCTACGTTTCGGCAGAGTTGCATCCACCGTGGTCACGAACTGACTGGAGCGCCGCGGCGTCTTCGTTCCCGAGTACCATCATCCTAGACACCTAGAAGCCGTCAAAGCCTCGTTGACGAACAGAGCTCATGACCTGTGCGACCCTGAACACCTTGACGGTGAATTAGAACATATTCAGGAGATCCTTAAGAAGAACGGCTACACTAACGGAAAATTAAGAAGACAATGCACGCGGAAGCAAAGGCATCTTGAGGTGAACAGACAGCCGGCGTTTTTACCGTATGTTAAAGGCGTCACCGACAAAATCGGGACCATGCTTAGAAAACTTTCGATAAAGACTGTTTTCACGCCTTTACATAAGGTAGCCAGGCACCTACGTACGCCGAAAGATGTCATCCCCTACCAGACCCCAGGGGTATATAAGATTAACTGCAGTTGTGGTAGCGCATATATCGGCCAAACAAAACGTACCATTGCTGAGCGGGTCAAAGAACACATAGCTGCAGTTAAAAATAACCAGCCAACGAAGTCAGCGATCGCAGACCATCTGCTTAATTCGGGGAGCAATCACTGGATTGAGCTTCATGATCCCAAAGTCCTGTCAACTGATGCCCACTATTATGCAAGAGTGGCGCGTGAAGCTGTTGAGATCAAAAAGCATCGCACATTCAACAGAGAAGAGGGCTTCAGATTGTCAACGACTTGGGATCCAGTGATCAATAAATATAACTCGCGAAAGAAATCGTTGCAAGCTATATCGCGTGCGGATAATATCAGTGTGGTGTGCAACAGACTTTATATGGATTGTGCGGTTCAAGTGCGGGTAGATGAACAAAATAATGACTGTAGTACTCGGGAACGAAGACGCCGCGGCGCTCCAGTCAGTTCGTGACCACGGTGGATGCAACTCTGCCGAAATGTAGAACCTTATACTAAGGTAATCGATTATAACGCGATGTGACCCGTATGTTTATTTAATAATCAGTATGAATCGCGAAAGTTTAAAATCTACTATTAATTGATGATATTCTTATGGAGAAAATGCGGCGACATTGAATTTTTTTTTGTATTAAAAAAAGAGCCACAAGGCATTTTTATAATTTAAGTTCGCGTGATTCCTTGCAAGAGAAGTTTAAGGTAATTGGTATTCTTACATTGGGTTCATAGTATATTTTTAGCAATTTCATTTTTGTGCATAATTGTAAAAAGATTGGTGATGTATATATAGACATAGTAGAAACTGACATAAATTTGCAGCTCCTGCTTTGCGCCTTGGAAAACCAGGTTTGTCGTTTGTGGGTTTGGGTATAAGAGTCTATAATAGGCAATCAGCTTTAGCCCATTACAGCAGTTTAAAACACTATTCAAAAAGGCTAAAACACAAAGCCTACTATACTATTGAGGATTACTTAGATGATAAGAATGCGTGAACATAGCTTCTCTTCGACCCTGTACACGACAGTAATGACAGTAACTAGTAATAAGAATTATATTTTGAAAAGAGCAACTGCCGATTTTCTTGCTGGCAGAGTAGAGTTGACGATTCAAAAGCACTTGTTGACAAGTTAACTTGCATAAACAATATTTTGAAATTGAATATGAATTTGAATATATTTGCTTGGTACAACGACTTTATCTATGTGGAGTTTAGTAGATAAGAGCTTACTCTCTAATTCTTTCACTGCTAATATCTAAAAATCACATCTATTTGGTGAAGGAGGATTATATTTTTACATTTACAACATTAGTACGTATTACTTATATAACTTTATTATTCTCGCTATAGCATGGCGCGCAATCAAACAATAGCCCATACCTTTCGGTGTTCTAGTGCTTTTCACGTGATTCTCACGGTATGTGATTTATCGGATAGTGTTGTGACGTGGGCGTCGACACCGAAGAGTCGTTACCGCAATCGGAATGTTTTGTTAATTAATTTTTTTTTAATTTTTTGATTGCTCTCATGAAACAGACCTTAAAATAACTTCACAGCCGTAAGATTCATCAAAAATCGATTACTCACAACAAATTGCAGTTTAACAACCGGCTACGGAGGCTTTTGCGACTCACAGGTCGTACGCTGCGTTTCATTTTATAAGCTTAACTTTAACAGCTTTTCGAAAGAATTAGACATATTTTTGTGATAAGAAACAGGTTAAATTGCACTTTTACAAATCATCATTCTCCTGCCCCTATCCCACTCTAAGTGGGGTCGGCACAACATGTGTTAACAAGTTTTTAAATGATTTGGCTAAATATTTTGCGACCGGCCACCTGATGTCAACTTACCTAATTCGTATTTTACGACATCTCCGTAAGAAATGAGGGTGGTTTATTCTACTCAGACGGATACCACACGGCGGCTCGAATTACCTTAATAACCTTTTACGACACCTCGGTAAGAAATGAGGGTGGGGTATTCTACTCAGCCGGATACCACACGGCACTGTAATCCTTATGACTAAAAAAGACTGAATTCTCAGAAATATAGAAAAAGTAACCCTTTGCTATGGCAAAACATCCGCTGTCCTATAATCGATATATTAATTAAGCGAAAAATAGGAAATATTACAAATAAAAACTATCATTTAATTAAAAATAAAAATAGTTTATTAATTAAAATGAATTTCAATAATAAATGAATTTTAACTAAACTAAATTGGTCGATTATTGATAAAAATATACATTTTAAATTGTTATTCAATCGAAATGTCACGGGCATCGTATAGGTAATGACGCGCAATTATCGTTACAATTAACAGGTGGATTCGTTAATTCGATTAATTAAATCGATTTCGATTGATGAATTGGCTAGCAGGTGATCGCCAGTTAACCCCGTGTCCTTTTGGTTTATTATGAATCATTTAATGATTAATAATAAGATTAGTATGTAGTGGTTCTTTTTCACAATCGGCGATAACAAACGATCGTCTAAAGGGCTGGACTCGTAATGATCGCCTATAATCTGAGAATTGTTGGTCTCCAACAATGCCTCAAATGGAATTGCTGGATGACACATTTTTTTTTATACAGGAAAAAACCCCTTATGGGTACCGCCGCCCGACGGGGACAGGCGGCGGTTATGTCGGACTCGCACCGACTAAAACGAACTGTGTGCTCCACCAAGCTGCCGATGGCAAGGAGAGGGTGTCGTTGTACTCATTGCCCCCATCCCCACCGACAGCTCTGATCCCAAAGAACACCTCCTCCGGCTAGGGACCCCTCGAATGAGAAGCCCCCCTCTGCTAACCGGTGCATCGGGAGCACCAGATGCACCGACCGCCTCGAGGACCTGTTAGCCAGATATACGCAGTTCGGAACGTCCGAAGTTCCCTGACAGGGCGGCAGATGATGGGCTTAGGCAAGTCGTTACCACCTGGACTCGCCAGCAGCAGATTAGATCCAGACCAATGGAATAGAACAGAACAATTGTTTGATGATGCATAATATGATCGTATGTGTCACATGATATAGGGATGACCGTGTGAATACTTGATGATCGTGCCGATTATAGACGATCACATCGCCAATAATAAAGTGCATGTTAGGATTTACAACATTGTGTTATCATAACACAATCTTAATTTGAATTACTTTAATCTATACTAATATTATAAAGAGGAAAAATTTGAATGTATGTTTGTAATGTTTTCACACAAAACTACTCGACAGATTTCGAAAATTCTTTCACCATTGGAAAGCTGCATCTTTACTGAGCAACATAGGCTATATTACATTTTCAAAAAAATAGGGATCCGTAATAAAAATGTAAAGTGTAAAAATTTTGCCATAAAAATCTGTCATCGCGTGCGCTGCTGAAACTACTGATGATAAAGAAAAAATGTTTTAGAGTATTATAGAACGTATCAATATCATCAAAAAAGTCCGTTGCCATATATCCAACTACTATAGTTATGCCAATATAATTACTTTTTTACATTGTAAAAGTTGATAAAAGTGCTGACAAAAAATTAGTACATTAGATTATTAATTTTAGTGTACTAAAAACTAAGAAACCTAAGTAATATAAAACTTTTATGTTATAGTCCGACTTAGTAGACTTTCCACTGCCATGAGATCGGAATATACACGGGTGAAACCGCGGGATATTTCTAGTCCAGTAATAAAGCTAGTAAGCCTTGTTACTCTGGATTCAAATCTTTATACTGCGCCTTATCTGAGTCTGACTTTAAAAGATTGGACTGTATCCGACTGAATAGAATAGACAACCCTTATTTCTTACCGAGGTATTGTTAAAGGCGACTAAGGTAAGTTGACCCACTGTGTGGTATCCGGAGAGTAGAATAGACCACTCTCATTTCCTACCGAGGTGTCTTAAAAAAACAACTAGGGTAAGTTGACGTCAGGCAGGCGGCCGGCCGTAAAATACCTAGCCAAATCATGTGACAACATGATTATAACATGTTGTGCCCCCACTTAGAGTGGAATAAAAACAGGAGAATTAATAAATAACATTCATTTTTTGACAAATATTCTTATTTGATGACAGTTTTATACTTCGCTTTGAGGTAAATGATGATGCAATTTATACAATATGTATGTTATGTATGGCCTTCCTTTATTTGGCTTTCTGTCCGTTTTCAAGTATGAGTAATACCTAAGACCCCTGTCTCTTTATAAGGATTCCGTATCAAATGTTTTCCCAAAATTCTTAAAAATGAGTCACGTATAAAATGCGATTATTCAATTTCAATTCGTATTTTTAGGGTCCCGTGTGTAATTTTTTTTAACTGTAAAACATGTATTTATTGGTAAATGGTGAATGAGTAACTAGGGTTATTGCGTCTTTCTAGTCCTTAGGCAAAAGCCTCCCCTAGACTTTGGTGAGGTGGTTTGAAGCTTGACCCATCACTGCTTTAAAGCCTATTGGCGAATAACGTACATCGTCGAAATTCTATAGCTTTCCTCGCTTTCCTAGGTGAATTATAAATATTATGTAACACAAATTTTTTTTTAAAAGTCATAGGTTACGTTATTAACCTAGGACCTTTTTATAACATCTGAAATTTGAAACCACAATGCCCAATTAAAGGGCAAACGGTCCGTACAGCCATTACGACGTGCATGCGAAACTAATTTGCTTTAAATTGACTCCTAATACAAAATCAAAAGTGCATAATTTAGTCAAGATTATTTTGAAATTCTACGACGTCTTAAAATTCTATTAAAAGCTATGCATAGTTTTAGTCTCTTTTTTATTAAATCTCTATTTCGCATTTTTTTAATAAAATTATTTTAGTATAACCTGTGATTAAATATTTGCGGATTGTACAAAAATCATTTCATTATTACGTATTATTATGGATCACCGAAAAGTAACGCCTAATTTTATAAATTAAATCTAGTTTACTTATATAAAGCTGGTTGTTGGTAAAATTAAAATATATATTTACGACAGTTCAATAATAGGTCTGATCGCCGATTATCGGGAAATTTCACTAAAATCGGCCCACTCGTTTTATAGTCTATAACATACATTCATACTATAAAGATACAGGACCCTCAATGCGGACAGTCATTCGTGCATCACTAGTTTTATTAAGACTGCAACAAAATATCCTTTCAGTGTTTGCCGGCCTGGATTCTTTGAACCAATCTATTGCTGTGTTGATGACCTCCATAAATTGCAAGGGCCAAATTAATGTTAACCCAAATTCAGCTTCACTAAAGCGAAGTTCAAGCGAAAGTAGACTTTAACTAAACGTAACAAAAGCTTAAGGAAATTTGAGTATATGCAGAAAATTTTGTTATGATGGCGTCGGGGATATACAGGGCAGTGTTGGTGTAAAGTTTTGTTGTGTAATACGAGATAAAATGGGGGTATTACAGTGAGTCAGTACTCACTGTGTACAGATGTATATGTTAGATTTTATTAGTAGGCTTCCCAAGAATCTAGAACTAATCTAAGAAATAGAATCTATATAGAAAAGTAAAAATATATAATAATAATAGAATATAAAAGAATAATAATAGAAAATAAAAGAAGTCAAGTTAAAAATGCTTTAATAAAAGCTTTTAATTAAATTTCTTGTTCCTATTGTTGAGTTCCCTCGTCTGGAGCCAATCCTGGCAGCAGCATTAGGTCATGCTTATCGTAAAAATGCATTGTCATCGAGACTAGACCAATATGTAAAATATCAGCTGAATAGTATACCGGGAAGTGAGTTAAATTTAGCTTGCAAGATTCCTTCACATAAATGCAAGTTGAATAAAAGCTTTTAATAATGTTTTAACTGACTGACGATTTGAAGATTTAAATAAAAATAAAACTATTCATAAAATAATAAGAGCAAAACGATTGTTTAGTTTGTGCTAGTGAATGTGTAGTGTATGTGTTTTTATGAATCCTGCATGTATCAAGTATGAAAACGGATAGTATAGCATTTAGCAATGGTATATTTTTTATTTGCTTTATCGCGGATTATAGCAAAGTAATTTTATTATTACTTTTGTATTATGGTTCTCCGCAAAGTAACGTCTAATTATATAAATTATTATTATATGTAATACTAAATATGCTCGCGGCTCCACACGCGTGCATATCAATGTGTCACAAAAATTTTCCCGCGTAAATCCCTTTATTTTTGTTCTGACTTAATTTTTTTTTAATTTGAACGTAACTATAGTTATTGTGCGTATATTTGTACATTTCTAATTGTATAATTTTCCAGTACATTACTTTAGTGTATCTCGACTGGTTTAGGCGACGCATTCGAGCTTTTTTTACAACCGCGCGACATATTTAATACAATCCATAATACTCCTGCCCTTATCCCGCTCTAAAAGGGGTCGGCACAACATGTTATAAGCATGTTGTCACATGATTTGGCTTCGTATTTTACTACCTGCTACCTGCCTGACCTCAACTTACCTTAGTCGTATTTTACGACAGCTCGGTAACAAAGAGGGTGGTCTATTCTACTCAACCGGATACCACACCGTGGGTCAACTTACCTTAGTCGCCTTTTACGACACCTCAGTAAGGAATGAAGATCGTCTATTCTATTCAGTGGGATACCACACGGCGGGTCGACTTACCTTAGACGCCTCTTACGACACCTAGATAAGATATGAGGGTGGTCTATTTTACTCAGCCGGATACCACACGGCTACTATGATACAAAACTTATGATAATATTATTTATAATTGTTTTTGCGACTGTGAGCTTGACCGAACACACTTTATAACAAATTGTATAATTTGCAATAAAAGAGTATTAATATAATGCTAAACGTAATGTGAACTTTCCCTTACTAATTAAAAAGAGCTTATAATTTTTAATTAGTGGGTGAAATAATATTATGGACATTATTAATTTTTTTACTAACATAATTGTAGAGTAGGAATGCATGAAATTTTCGCATTAATTTTAGATAGAAAGATCGACATTTCTTTATTTTTTAGTCTTTTAATAGGCACTTAACGATATATGGTTTATTAATTAACTACAATTAACTTTATATACATGTTATCCACTTTTGAATAATTTATAAAAGCAGGCGTTACTTTGCGGAATTTCACAGTACAAAAGTTATGATAGAATTATTTTGCTATAATCCGCGTTTGTTAAGGAAATGTATGTAATTCTAAGGTAACGATTAAGGTAAGTTGACCCGGCGCGTGTTATCTGGCTGAGTAGAATTGACCTCCCTCATTTCTTACATATTTAAAACCGATCCTACTTAGAGCGGGATAAGGGCAGGAGAATTATGATGAATTCTATCATAAGTTCTCTATATGTTGTCCGATGTAAAAAGTGAAATAAATAAAAAAAAAATAGCTGTATAACAAAATAAGAAGATTATAAAGTCTCTGACCCGCTCGTCATAGGAATTTGAATAAAATTATAAAAAAAATCTATAAAAATGGCGGAATCCGGCAAACGGCGGAAGAATGAATCTCTTATCGAGACTTATATATTTGTGTCGTTTGCAATTGAGACCCTAGGGCTATGGAGTCAAAATGCAAAAAAAAAATATCTTTTAACACCACAGTTAATTGCCTCTTCAGACAAGAGGGCAAGCTTCTTTTTCGAAGAAAGAATCAGCTTAGCGATTCAGCGCGGAAACGCTGCCAGCATTCTTGGGACCATTCCACTTGGGCATGATTTGTATAGTCTTAGCGTGTAAGTAATTTAAGGTAGATATAACTTGTACATTTTTGCTATAAAAATTATTCTGGAACAGTCCAAATACATCTTGAGAAAATTGGCCTCCATCTAAAGAAGACATATCGTCTTGAAGATTTTAAAATGATAGGGGCCATCAGTTTAGGCCAATTTGGGCCCGTATAATAAAAGTTGACCTGGCTTACAGGGCTAATGACTGTAATGGAGGTCCCCCACTTGACCCCTTGTTAGGAGCTTGATAACTTATGACCTGTCGCGAACCAACGGTAGGTGATATGTTTAAATGATTAGTGGGGTCTTGTGAAGTTGGTATTTGTGAGTTGATTGTAGGTGATAGTAAAATCTATTTTATAGCTAATTAACTTGTGTATAACAGTTTGGAGTAAATGTGGTACGCAACTGAGTAGAATAGACCTCCCTTAGTTCTTACTAAGGTTGTGAATGGCGTCTAAATTAAGTTGACCAGCCGTGTGGTATCCAGCTGAGTAGAATAGACCAGACTCATTTCTTACTGAGATGTAAAGGTTACTAAGGTAAATTGATCCGTTTTGTGGTATCCGGCTGAGTAGAAAAGACCACCCTAATTTCTTACTGAGGTGTCGTAAAAGGCGACTATGGTAAGTCGACCCGCCGCGTGATGTCCGGCTGAGTAGAATAGACCACCCTCATTTCTTATATAGGTGTGGTAAATGGCGACTAAGGTAAGTTGACCCGCCCTGTAGTATCGGGACGAGTAGAATAGACCGCTCTCATTTCTTACCGATGCGTCGTAAAAGGCGATTAATATAGGGCAGGCGGCCGGTAAAATACCTGGCCAAATCATTGAAAATATGTTTACAACATGTTGTGCCGACCCCACTTAAAGTGGGATAAGGGGAGAAACTATGATAGGTACAGTTTCAAGTATCAGCTAAGTTTCATTCTCGTTCTTGGTTGAAACTTCCGAATCAGTGGTTAGCAACCTTAACACTGAACATTTAACTTTCAGAAGTACTTAAATAAAGAGTATTTTAAATTTGTTATTAAAAAAAACTTTCATAATTGAAATTTGTCATACCAACATTTCACGCGAATTTGAATGCTATTTTAAACACTGTTCCAGCGATCGCGTGACCGTGGCCCAATATTATAATCCACTTCATAATATCAAACGATCGCAATATCATCCTTATATTTTACACCATAAAGTTGAAATCTCCATAGCAATAATATCCAGCCCATCAGGAGTGTTGGTTAGCAGATTAAAACAATTACAGGAAGCGCACGGGTGTTGATAATCGGGCTCTCAATTGAGATTGATTAAAACCACTATTTTTGATGCGAACAAATTAATCTTTCTATTTTCAGAACAATTGGCTGAATTGTTAAAACAGTTTAAAAACGTTGCAGTTGTTGACTGTTGTAATGTAAAAAATAAAGCCATGACTTAAAAAATTGTGTGCGGGTACATTTTGCAGTGAACTGGGCGTTACGCGCGTAAATTGAATTATTTAGTTATCCGCATTATTTATTTTTGTACCCACAAAGAAACCACGTTGTTACACTAACCCGTACTAATACGTGTCCTGCGCTCGTTTAACAATCATCAGAGAACTTACTAGTACGTGTCTCGCGCTCGTTTAATAAACGTCAAAAAACGCACTAGTACGTGTCTCGCGCTCGTTTAACAAACGTCAAAAAACGCACTAGTACGTGTCTCGCGCTCGTTTAACAAACGTCAAAAACGCACTAGTGCGTGTCCCGCGCTCGAGTATCAATCATCAGAAAACGTACTAGTACGTGTCCCGCACTCGAGTATCCAATCGTCAGAGAACATACTAGTACGTGTCCCGCGCTTGAGTATTATTCGTCAGAAAACGTATTAGTACGTGTCCCGCGCTCGAGTATCAGTCGTCATAAAACGTACTAGTACGTGTCCCGTGCTCGTTTAACAATCGTCAGAAAATGCACTAGCACGTGTCCCGCATATAGTGTATTAACCGCGATTTCGTATCAACTTAAGGGTTCAAATATCCAAAGTTCTTTCTTTTCCAAAGAAAAAACGAGATATTAAACTATGTATAAGACAGGTATATAATCTTAAATTGTTTACAATTTTGTATTGATACACCCAGACTCAAACTAACATTTTTAATTTTTTTAGAAGATCTTTTTCCTTGGAGCTCTTATCGGAAATCGAATCCACTAAAGACAAAGCTACCTGCGAGTTCCTTGGTAAGCCTATTAGTATCCTACTGTTACTGTTGAGCATAGGCCACCACTATCCCTTTCTGGAGAGAAGGATTGAGCCTAAGATCTACCACGCTGCTCCAACGCGGATTGACAGGTAATACATATCCCTAGAAGTCTCTAGAGATATGCAGATTTCGTTAAGTTGTTTGCCTTCACAAAAAGCGTGTGATAAATTGCAATTATTAATTAGACACATAACTTTTAATAGAATTAATTGTTGCATGTCCTGGATTTGAATCCACTATCGTCTCTAGTCTCACCGCTGGACTATCACAGCTTAGATATAACTCATCATCATCATCATCATCTTCCTGCCGTTATCTCACTTTAAGTGAGGTTAAACATGTTTAAATATGTTGTCACATGATTGAACTACGTATTTTATCACCGGCCGCCTGTCTCACATCAACTTACATTAGTCGTTATTTTACGACACCACATAACTGTTATTTAATATTTTACCGTACAGTGAAAGTACATAAAAATTGACATTTTTTAAAGATGGGTGAACCGCCTGGTATATCTAATGGGATCACGATAGTGAAAGCATTATGACATTACCAAAATAGAATACCAAGTAATGTCATAAAAAGTGATATTGTAGTTTTTGTGTAAACCTGGTCACGTATCTTTACAAAAAACATCTATAAAGACGAGAACCATGTAATAGCTGTGATGGTCTATAATTCGAGATCAATATAAGCAATTATTTGGTAAAAAGTGCGCGTGGATCCATTTGGTTAAATAAAAAACTTTTGGGTCGAAAGTTGTCTTTTTTCAGTATTATTTCTAATTTGTAAGTTTGACGGTAATTTTGAACATTTCGTAATACAAGTATTTATAATTTAATCGTCATCCATTCTAATATTTAAAATGTGAAAAACTTATTTCTGAGACTTTGACTGGGATAAAGGCAGGAGGATGAATGATTTCCGCTTTGTATTTTATAGCAAATACAGTCATGAAACAAGAGTATTGCGCCCTTTGAAATGGTGGCAACACTGTGTCGTGTTGTTTCCGGTGGAGTCTTCCTATTGCTAAAACGTTTCAGTGGCATTCATTCTTTGTTCGTTACTCAAGAGGAGTGTATCTCGGAGCAGGAATTGGGGTATTCTATTATATCGTGTTATTGTTGAAAGTGTGCGCTAACAAGAGAATGAAGTTTATATACCGGGATATCATGTAGAAATTAAGTATTAAAAAAGAATATAGAGTATTTTAAAATTTATGCCCTGATCCACTTTCATCACATCCCTGGTTCACATTCAGTAAAACAGAACTTTCATATCATTGGTTTATATGTGGAATATGTGGATTGTGCCAATCCTTGGTAGAACAGTATTGCAGGCTTAACCTTCAATAGTCAGCCGTTTGCCCTATTTTGCTCAGCACTAGAATGGTAATAGGCAGCTCTTATGCTCTTAACTGTTCTTATAGCACCCTCTTTTTACTAGATGATGGAACCAATGAGTGTTGGGTTATTAAGTTGCTACGACGATCTCTCACCAGAAAACGCAACGTCGTTCGACTCCGTTTGAGGTGGGCTGATGAACCAAAGAAGGGACACAAGATTGTATAGTGTGAATATCACGTGAAAAGATCTATTTATGGACGTTTATTGGTTAAGGACGTAGAAGAAGAATAGCATGACGTCTAACAAGATTTTTAACATCTCATATATTACGAAATATTCACGATCAATTAGATACAATCATATCAATAAAATTACAGCCGAAAGCTATAAATCTTCTCACAGTTTATCAAACGGTTATTACGTTTTTATGTACGTGACAGATAAATTGAGTCACGAAGCTAACATAACTATCGGTCGCCTTATTAAATCAAATACAGGAAAAGAACAAAACGCCAATCAATCTTCAGTTATATAAGTCACAGTAACTCATGGCAAAAAGTCGATAATTTATTTGATAGCTGGTACAGTGCACCACATATAATAAAGTAAATCGCAATTATATCAAAATTTTCGAAGTAATTCAAATACATTTTACATAATGGAGCTTCTGCGCGCTAGTGACTAGCGTTTTAAGGTATTTTTAGCTCTCGACGATGCTTCTAGTTTGCTTATTGTGTTTTTGTGTAACGTGACTGAAGTGAATAATTTTTTTTATCTTATATTTTACCCCGGGTTATAAGTTTTTTGATTGGTGTATAATTTTTACAAATTTCATCAACATTGGTCCAGCCGATTTAATGTAAAAGCGTAACAGACTGACGGACTTTCTTACTGATGTGTTTATTGCTGTTATTTTCAACATAAATTCAAAGATAGAAGAAAAATACCATCCTTCTAATAACTTTATTTGATATATTGCAGGTTTAAATACAATTAGTTTAAATTAGTAGCAGCAAGTTGAGTGTCTGGCTTTTGCCAAAAAGATATCCATATTTTTGCCGTGATTCAAAATTTGCTAACTTCCATAGACCATTGTCTTATAATTAGTATAACAGTATGTATTTTACGCTTCGATGTCTTGGATTAACGCTTATATGCCCCAACCCCTAGTGTCCTACGATCAGACTGTATTTGTTCGACCTAATCAGTAAATTGACAAAAAACTTCCTAACAAATCAACATTATAACATAACGGGTCAAAACAAGTTGCTAGTTAAGCCGCCGTTAAACTAAATTACCTATATGTGTCTGTAATTATACAAAAATGCACTATTAATAAATGTCAAATGGGAAATAATGAGGAAAATAACATGAAAAGGTTATACCCATATACAATCGACTGGTGATTAATTCTAGACCTAATTCGAAACCATATGTGAGCTTTTATATTTTAAGAACTAGCTGGAGACCGTGGTGTTGTCCGCAGTTTACATGATTTATAGTAAGGTATGTGTAAAGACTTTAGGTGCCTTTTCGAAATTCGTTTATGGGTTTGGGTATAAGATTCTATGATAAAATTCCGCAATCTTAGCTTTACCGTTGCAGCAGTTTAAAAACACTGGTAAAGAGAGGCTGATACAAAAAGCCTACTATACTGTTGAGGATAATTTGGACGATAAGAATGCGTGGATATAGCTACTGTCCGAACCTGTACAAGATAGTTATGACTTAATCTAACTAGTTATAAGTATTTTGTTGAAAAGGGCAACCGCCGAGTTTCTTGCTGGCTTTTCTCGGTAGGAACAGCTTTCCAAACCAGCAGTAGAATTGACCATTCAAAAGTACTTGTTTACACGTTTATTTAAATAAAGAAAATTTTGAATTTGAATTAGAATTTTACGACACGTCGGTAAGGAAGGGTGGTCTATTCTACTCAGCCGGATACCACCGGCAAAATCTATCCATTAGTGACGCACAGCGGACAATCTCTGTCATTTTATCTATACTAATATTATAAAGAGGAAAAATTTGTATGTATGTTTGTGATGTTGTAACACAAAAACTGCTGGACTGATCTCAAAAATTCTTTCACCATTGGAAAGCTGAATCTTTACTGAGTAACACAGGCTATATTACATTAAAAAAATAGGGATCCGTAATAAAAATGTAATAAGGTCACAAAAATCTGTATTTTCATCAGATTATGAATATTAGTGTAATTAAATAAGATATAAAACTTTTATGTCAACAAAAAAAAAATTATAGTCCGACTTAGTAGACTTTGACACTGCCATGAGATCGGTGTGTACGCGCGTGAAACCGCGGGATCATGCGGATGGGGTCGGCACAACATGTTACAAACATGTTGTCATATGATTTGGTTACGTATTTTACGTCCGGCCGCCTGCCTGACGTCAACTTACTTTAGTCGTATTTTACGACACCTCGGTAAGAAATGAGGGTGGTACTATTCTATTCAGCCGGATACCACACGGCGTGGTGAAACCGCGGGATATTATTTATATATAAAATTGCTAATGATATCATAAAATGGCAACACCCATTAAAAGCCACTGCTATAAAGTAATTAAACTAATACGGTATACAATAGTTGATATTTCCATATATCGAAAATTTAATGAGATTCAGCTATCATAGATTTAATTAAGCGACGTTTCCACTATGAATCAAAGTGCGTCGTAAATTGTAGGCAATATATTTTTTTGCTCAGTAAAATATAAATGTGTGATCTAATAAAATGAAATGTGTATATAAATAATTTTTCTTTTATTTAATATTTAAATGAGTTAATCTTGTATGTATATATAGATTTTTTTCAGAATCTCGGAAACGACTCCAACGATATCCTTTAAATTCAGCATGTAGGGAGTTTTGGGGGAGAAAAATGGATTTGACTAGGTTTTATTTAAAAAAAAATTAACTTTTAATTTATTGAATATATACAACAGAATTTTCACCGTGAAATGTGAAGTCAACGTAGCTTATTCTGGAAACGGGTGGTTGCGCGAAATGAAAATACCTAGGATCGAACCCCACCTATTATTTTTTATTTATTTTTTGAAGTACCTTTTTTATTTTGTAAAAAATTACCGAGCAAGGCGCTGTCAACCTGGTACTAATTATATAACTTTGTTTTACACATAATGGCAGGCACATAATGTTACTTTACTTTTTTTATAATAGCAGGAACTGAAAATCAATGTTAGAAGTTCTGCCTTTTCTAAAGACTGAGAAAAAGAAAATAGGTTTTTTAAGACAGTAATGAATGCCGTATGGTATCCGGCTGAGTAAAATAGATCTTATTTCTTACCTCACGGCGGGTCAACTTACCTTGGTCACCTTTTACAACAACTCGGAAGCAAATAATGTGGTCTATTCTACTCAATTGGATAGCACAAGGTGGGTCAACATACCTTGGTCACCTTTTACAACAACTCTGAAGCAAATAATGGTGGTCTATTCTACTCAATTGGATAGCACAAGGTGGGTCAACTTACCTTAGTCGTCTTTTACGACACCTCGGTAAGAAATGAGAGTGGTCTATTTTACTCAGCTGGATACCACATGGCGGGCCAACTTACCTTAGTCGCTTTTTACGACACCTCGGTAAGAAATGAGGGTGGTCTATTCTACTCAGCCGGATACCAGATACTAGTTAATATATTCATTACTGCATTCATTACTGTCTTAATACAAAATTAAAAAACCTAATTTGTTTCTCAGTCCTTATGAAAGAAAAGCCTTAAAAAAAAAGTCTTTAGAAAAAAAGGCGAACATTGATTTTCAGTTCCTGCTATTATGAAAAAGTAAAGTAACAGCCTGTCATTATGTATAAAACAAATTATAATAATAATAAAGTTAATATATAATAGTATTAAATACGCCTGGGCTATATATTCAAAAGACGGGTACGATTTATCACATGGTTGCGTTCGTTAATAAACTTTAACCCAGGAAAGTGGGACAAGTAATCGGACATCGATGCAATGTAATATTTATTAAACCATTAACTATGCACTCTGTTAGGATAATAGATTATCCTTCCCAACACAGATCTGATGATAATCTCTTATCTAAATGGGAAACGTACTAAGACTATCTGTAAATTCTTATGGGTACTTAATAAAACTTTGAAAATTTTCGAGGTTTAAAGTCTGCGCTTCCTTTCTAGTAAGCTATTCTAATAATATATTAATATATTATACAAAATTTGTGTATATAATAGACAAAGTAGGCAGCGACATAAGATTGCGGTTGCTGCTTTGCGCCTTGCAAAGGTACGTAAGTCGTTTGTGGGTTTGGGTATAAGATATTATTTAAGGATATTATAATAAAATTTCGCAATCAATTTTAGCTTTGCCATTACAGAAGTTTAAAAAAACTGTTAAAGGGAGGCTGATAAAAAAAGCATACTATACTGTTGAGGATTATTTAGATGATAAGAATGCGTGGATATAGCTACTGTCCGACCCTGTACAAGATAGTAATGACTTAATGTAACTAGTTATAAGTATTATTTCGTAATGAACAACCGACAAGTTTCTTGCTGGCTCTTCTCGGTAGGAACAGCTTTCCAAACCAACAGTAGAATCGACGATTCAAAAGTACTTGTTTACTTAGTAGTTTTTTATTTTAATAAAGAAAATTTTGAACTTGAGTTAGATATTTTTGGTAATGTATTATTATTGTTGTTGGAAACGGTAGTATTCAAATGTTATCTCTTTAGTTTTTAATACCGGATATACTGACAACGCGATAATCACGTGACCGATAGAAAGTAGGGTTGTTTGTGACCAGTCATGATACAATGACGGGTTGAAAAGATATTGAGTGGTCGTGAGTTGTATTTAAATATTGAAGCGGTGGTAGCGAAATGGTTAAAGTAACGGACTTGCGATATAGAGGTTGAATCTCAGCCATTATACTATCGATGTGACTCCTAACACAAGCATTTAGCTTAGTTGGAGGGGTTAACAAGTTTACTACTAATTTGTAACCCAAAATTCTAGTAACCTTTTAAAAAAATAGAAGTGTGAGTGTCGTTTTTATATCAAGAAGCTTATAGAGTACTATACTTTGAGAAAAAAAATTTATAAAAGCTGCCTTATATCGACTTACTTCTGAAAAAGGCAACCTTTCTACTTTACGGACCGCTAGAGAAGAACACACTACTCCAATGTGTATTGTTAGGTTAGACATATCAGATATCGTCCAGAGATGTGCGTTTCCTCACGATTTCCTCTTTCATTAAATACAGAAAACTTACAAACAAGAAGATGTTTACAAGAAAACATACAGAAAAACTTGTTTTAAGTTTATGCTATGCCGTGTCGAATTTTTGTATTATCATTTAAGATTTTATGTAATAAATAAAAAAAAAAAAATTAGAAAGTAAATAAATCCTCTGAGAACATGTTTGCTTGAAAAAAAAATTTTTTTCCGCTTATCATTATCGAATAAGTAAAGTATCTCTTTCTATCCCATAGTTGGGCATAGACTTCGCCTATCCATTTTCGCCGAGAAGAGTTGCAACTTAAACGGTATGCAGCACGATGTTTTCCTTCACAGAAAAGCGTGGGATAAATTGCAAATATCAGTTAGGTATTTAAGTTTTAACAGAAAAACTCGTTTGTGGTTGTCGTTTCAAAAAAATCCTTTATGGTATCAAAATTTACAGCCGCCTGTACAATAATTACTCGATACAATAGCAAAGTTGACGGTCCGTCGATGCATCGAGTTGACAGTTAAATTACAGCTCGGCGTGGTTAGGAAAGGCTAGCCTGAGACCTACGATCTCTATTAAGATTTTATGAGATATGAAATTGATGGCCTTATAAAGGCCATATTCATAGTAATATTACTCATGATATACTGTTTTTTAATAGAATTTTGAATGACGTATCTTTAACCCATGGAGACCTTGTATTTGCATCTTATTTTATTTCAATAAGGTTTAGTTTTAGTTAGTTTGACTTAGAGCTGAAATCTTGATTTCATTAATAACTGATAACGGATCCAAATCAATATATGCAATATGAAACTGTTATATTTTCGCAAAAACTAGCGCAATATGTTTACTTCGAGGTAAAAATACGGGCCATACAAAAAGCCACCTGTCAAACTGTCAGCAAATGACAGCAGCTGTCAAAGCGACATTTGACGCAAGAAATCAACTGTTTAATAGAATCTGATGATTATGGAAGAGAAGTTCAAAGAAATAAAAGTTTCTGCGTTCTGAATACATATATGATACTTATTAAGAGATCTCTAAGTTATAATTGCGATAGTTCATGAAGAATATTATTTTAATACAAAAAACTGTGCCCGTGCCGATATCAGTGAGTCAAAATTTTTTCAGCATAAACATGTTGTCACATGATTTGGCTACGTATTTTACGATCGGCCGCCTGCCTGACACCTTACTTAGTCGTATTCTACGACACCTCGATAAGACAGAGGGTGGTCTATTCTACTCAGCCGGATACCACACGGTGGATCAACTTACCTTAGTCGCCTTTTACGACACCTCGGTAAGAAAGAGGGTGGTATATTTTAGACAGGTGGATACCACACGCACGGCGGGTCAACTTGCCTTAGTTGCTTATCGACACCTTGGTAAAAAATTAGGGTGGTACTATTCTATTCAGCCGGATACAGTTAGGAAAATATTTTTTTAGAAAATAAAATTTATGGCTCCATTTTAAAATTACAATGTTGCACTCTTTTAGATATGGATCATACAATTGGCGATTAATATTTATAGCCATATTTTGCGCCATATTTAAGTCATTTTTGTACAACCAGCTGCTTGTCACGAAGTTTCTATTCAGCTATCTGTATGTCGAGGTCAGTTGAGTTACGGTAACTTAATTATGGTAAATACACTGTACACTGTTAATCAACGTCTTGTCTGGTTCAGAAAATTGCCGATATTAACTTAATAAGTGATTATAACATTATTTTGCTATAATCCACGATTAAAGAAAATCTATGTAACGTTTAATGCATAGTCCATTGCCATGTTTAACTTGTGGTTTAAGATAATCGAACCGAAAACGGCGCCAACGATTTTCCTGAAATTTAGCATGTAGAGGGTTTTGTGGTAGAAAATAGATCTAGCTAGGATATTTTGAAATTTGTTTTATCCCTGTTTCAGGCATTAAAAAATACTAAAATTTAAATTGAATATAAAACACTACTTTTGCCATTAACTGTCAAGTCAGCGTAGCTTACTCAGGGAATGGGCAGTCTCTAAAGGTTTAAATACCTAGGATCGATCCCCAACTGCCTAATTTTTTTTAGATTTTTTTTTATTCTGTAAAAAATTACGGTCAACCAGGCACTAAATTTAAAGTGCATTACCTTTTTTATAAATAATTCCATAAATGTCAACAAGTATAAATACCTTTCAATTTAAAATACGTTACAACATGGACAGAGACAAAGTTTGTTAAAAAAAAGGAAATTGTCGCGTCATTATTCATTGCAACATTGTATCTTAATTCTATAATGATAATTCCGACCTCCAGACCATACCTTTTAAGAAACAACAAAGGATATACCGGTCCTGATAGAAATTAATTGCAGATAAAAAAGCTAGGTATTATATTGTACTAGTAAATAATAATGAAACTGGTTTGGTTGAAGTGTTGCATTGATTTATGTTTGTTTCATACAACTTATATTGATGAATGCGATTGTCTTATTTGTAACTAGAAGAACCCACGCGTTGTTGTGGCACAATCGGATTTCGATTTCCTGCGTTAGTTTTAATTGTGCAAGAACTGCTGTATTATATTAATTCCATAGAGATTAAGATCGTAAGCCATACAACCATTAAAAAAATATTTTATTTTTAAAAAGCATTTTTAATATGTATAAAGTCAGTTAATAAAGTGAAGCTAATATATATTCATACCTATTTTTAAACATTATGTTCACAAAAAGATAATTTAAGAAATGTTTACATATTTTTTCGTATTTATACTAAAAACGTTCGAATCCAGTGCTGTACAGGTAATTAAAAAGTAACAATTGATACGTTCCGCTTAAGGCATAAGCTATTATAATATTATTTATACCCTTATAAATGTTATTATTAAATAAATTTTTAGGAAATTCCCATTAAAAAATTATAATAAAAATTAGAATTCTTGATGTATAGGCGGTTTTTGCATAGTATAGCGATATATTACATACAACATGCATAAAGGATACACTGTCCTACAATTTTGGGCCGGAATGTAAAAAGATTAAAATTAGGCCAGTTAAAAGCTTTTTTATAAGTTAAATATAAATTTAAATTTGACTGATTTTGTCAATCAAAAAGTAGAGTTATAAAAGATTTTGTAAAAGTGACCTTACCTTAACTTCTTATATGTTGAACAGCTGATTTTTGAAGTATGATATATTTTTCAGCATAGATAAATGAGCATAGATAAGCGTAAACGCAATAGCAATGAAAGAAACGATTGATCGATATCTGAACAAGAATCAAATTTAATTTTAATTTCTTTATTATTTTAAATATTTAACAATAAAATATTTAAACAGTTAAAAGTTATTTTATGTTATTATTTAATATTTTATTGAAACAGTCATGTAATCAACGCCATTTTCGTTGTATTTTTAAAATATTTGTTTTCTTTAATCAATTATTGTATGAACGCAACAGAACGCAAATTGCGCTAATTTGTATATTTCGAACACGCCAATAAATACAGCTTTTTTGAAGTCATACCTCAATCTATTACAATTGGCCTGAAAATCCCCGTTTCTTTTTTCTTTCTTACTACACATAGGTGTTCTTACATACACATAGTACCGTCATACATATTTCAGTTATATTATCTTTAATATTTAATGAGTTGAATCTTGTATGTATATACATATATATATTTTCGGACTCTCGGAAACGGCTCCAACTATTTTCCTGAAATTCAGCATCTAGGGGACTTTGGGGGAGAAAAATCGATCGAAAAAAAAAATCGAGATAAGTTTTTTTTTTTTAAATTGTCGTTTTATCCCTGTTTTTGGGCTCTAAAATATTTTTGAAATTTACATTGAATACAATCCCAATTTTTTGGGCGGTCTAGAGAGGTGAAAATACCTAGGATCGAGCCCCACCTGCCCTATTATTTTTCTTTCTTCTTTTCAATTTTTTTTTAATTTTTTTTTACATCATTTTAAAAATTGTGGTACTTATTACCCAAGCACTTATTCTTAAAAGACGATCAATGTTGTATTAAGCTCCTTTGTTATGTAAGAAAAACAAATCTACCTTATTAAGTATTGGTATTCTGGTGATTAAAGGCACATAATCTGAACGTATTGAAGTATTGAGATGAGCCGAGGGAGGTAGGTAATAAATTATATTTTTTTGTTCCCATACAAAATGGGAACCGATAAAAACAATAAGTGGGCACATTAACACTTACTAACCACCATTAAAGGGTCGATAACTTTTTCAAAAAGTGTCAGGTATTTTAAATGTGGCGATCAACATTGTGATCAACCTTTATTCTTAACCGTCATGTAGGGTTACCAACCGTACGGATATCCTGGGATATTTTGTGAAGTAGATCTCACGTCTAAACTCATATGAAATGTGGGAATGGAACGTTATGTGTGAAGCATGGAAAGGAACGGAAGGCGTGTGAGCGAGAAGGATGAAAGTGTGCGAGAGAGAAGTAATATATAGAGGACGGATATACGAAGGCAACACGATTTAGCTAAGACGAGTTATCAATTAAATAAATCAGTGAATTAATAATTGTGTTTTTACTTCGAACAAATTCCCACAGAAATGTGGTTACTGTTTGCATTCCGAATACAATATAATAGTTTTAAGCAAGCAACATGTGGTATGCGGCTGGCTAGAATAGACCACTCTTATTTCTTACCGAGATATAGTAAAAAGGGTAAGATGACCCAGCGTGTAGGTACTATCTGGCTGAGAAGAATAGTCCACCATAATTTCTTACCGAGGTGTATTAAAAGACGGCTAAGGCTTGTTGACGTCAGGCAACCAAAACTACGTTAAATACCTAGTCACATGTTATAACATGTTTATAACATGTTGTGCCCACCCCACTCAGGGATTACGGCAGGAGAATGATGAGTTTTAATCAAGCAACTCTTGTATATAAATCTAATTTGAATTTCGAAAAGGGCTCTAATTATTTCCTGAAATTCGATATGTAGGGGTTTTTAACGGCGATAAATCGGTCTAGCTAGGTTTCCTATTTAGAAAATGTAGTTTTATCCCCGTTCTCAAGCAATGCTACAATATTATTATGAAAGTGAATTGTGAGAATATGAAAGTTAAATTCACTGTCATTTCCAAAGTTATAATAGATCAGTTGGATAATCGGGCGGTCTCAAAATCAGAATACCCGATTGCAGTTCAAATTCCGTCTTTTAGAACTCCATAAAGGTACTGTCCATGATTTTAAGCGCCCGCAGTTTCCCTTTTTTTGGCTTTTTGCAAAAATCATCACATATCATCATCAAATCATCGTTGTATATTTACGCATTGCAAAAAGACCAAAAATATTGTGTTCATCAGAAAGCATTAATTTTTTTCGTTCCTAATGTTTTTGAGTATTACTTTTATTGTCTGTTTTTGATTTCATTAATTAATTTGGACACATATTCAATTTAAAGGCGGTTAGAAGTTTAGCAGATCATAAGTTTTAAGTTACAACAGTTTTAAAAATAAAAATTTTGCACATATACACTCTAGTTCTATATAATTAGTCATCTTTTTTGCATACAGTATCTTTGTTTAACGTTTTGCGCAATTAAAATATAAATAGATATTAAGCTAGAAAGAATTACACCTTAACATAATGTGTAGAAGATTTATTTTCGATCCTTAGTTAACATTAGGTTAATGAAGATATTGAAATATCGATTTAAATACAAGTTAATAAGATTCATTTTCGGTTATAGTGTTATAGTAGGCTGAGCTAGCAACAAAGTTGCTAATTGTTTATCGCTACATGTAACTTGCAGTTAGGTTAGCGAATAGAAAATTATTTAATGCTCAGCATCTATGTTAATATGTCTTGATCCAAAGGTATCAATTTTCAAGTTGATCATACTATGAACGCATTGGAGTGCGTAATTAGGGCAAAGAGAAATCTGAAGTACAAGATGACATTTATTAATTTATTTATTTGATTCCATCCATATGATAAGCTGTGATGGCCTAGTGGTAAGCTGTGATGGCCTAGTGGTGCGACCGTGTGAATCTCTAGAGTCGATCATGGGTTCAAACCCGGGCAGACACCAATGAGTTTTTCTATTAAAACTTATGTGTCTAATTGATAATTGCAATTTATCACACGCTTTTCGGTGACGGAAAACATCGTGAGGAAACCTGCATATCTCTAGAAAATTCTAGGGATATGTGTAACCTACGAATCCGCATTGGAGCAGTGTGGTAGGTCTTAGCTCCAACCCTTCTCTCCAAAAATGGAGGGAGGAGGCCTATGCCCAGCAGTGGAATAGTAACAGGCCGTTACTTACTTACTTACTATATAATTTACGATTACGGAACTCAGTGACATCGTACAAATGTACAAGACCCCATAAACCGTCTTATGGCAAATTTGATGGCCATAAAAGCTGATAGCCATGTACCTGTAAAATCGATTTTTGAAAAGTCAAACACTAATTTATAGAATTAGGCGTTACTTTGCGGAGATCCATAATACAAAAGTAATAATAAAATTATTTTGCTATAATCCGCGATGAAGTAAAGTTTTGGTCGTGGAGTCCTCCATCTCCTGATGATGCTTCGGTTGCGGGGCGAAACGATTGTTGAGTTTGTGATAGTGAACGTATATAGTGCTTGTGTATTGTGGTGGCGGTGGTGGAGGTTTGTGCATGTGTTTTTTTTTTACGAATCAAGTATGATAACCGATTGTCCACTCTACATTTAGCATTATATATATTTTCTATTTTACTTCATCGCGGATTATAGCAAAATAATTTTATTATTACTTTTGTAAGTCGAACACTGTTTACTAAAAGTACTTTTGAATCGTCAAATGTTTTTAAAGAAACTATCAATGATTCGGAAGTTTGCCCTTACCGAGAAGAACCAGCAAGAAATTCGCCAACGGGCCAGTCAATTTGTAAAATTGTAGTAACTCAGTGGGTAACGGGTGGACTAAAGAAGTAAAAATACCTAGTGTTAGCGCACACTATATACAATAACACGATATAATAGGAATACCACAATTCCCGTTCCGAGATGCACTTCTCTTGAATGACGAACAAGACTGAATTTCACTGAAACGTTTTATCAATAGGAAGACTAAACCGAAAACAACAACGGCACAGTGCTGCCATTGTTTTAATCAAAAATACTCTTGTTTCATGACTTTGTTGCTATAAAATACAAAGCGGAAGTCAATGGCGACAACACTAGGATCAAGCCCCAGATATGAACAACTTGTTTTCTTTTTTTGCATTTATTTATTATATCTTTTGTATCATATTTTTTTATAAAACTACCACACATGGCTCGATTACCCAAATACTTTTTGAGCATATATCAAGATTCGATGAAATACGTAAGAAATGTGTGTAGTTGCCCTAAAAAGCTTGTGGCTATAGGCAATTAATCATAAGGCTCCGCCCTGACCTGACGACAGCGTCGCGTGCCTTGTAATCAGTTAACTCTTAGGTTAAATAAGTATTAAACCCACTTAGTGGTTTTCAAGTTCAATTCTCGTTTGGTCATGGAAAGGTTACTTACTAGTCTCAATTTATATAAGTGCAAGGTATACCGTTACTTCATTCATTCGTATCGTAAACAGCGACTAAGGTAAGTTGACCCACCATGTGGTATCCGGTTGAGTAGAATAGACCACCCTCTCTTTTTACTGAGGTGTATAATACGACTAATGAGGTGTATAAAACGAAAATAATAAATAAGGTGTCGTAAAATACGGCTAAGGTTAGTTAACGTCAGGCAGATCGCTGGTCATAAAATACGTAGCGTATCATGTGAAGAACATGTTTATAACATGTTGTGCTGACCCCACTTAAAGTGGAATATGGGCTGGAGGATGATGAGGTTTATTTGACGGTAACCAAGCAACAGGCTTCCCCAGATTTGTTTTCAAGTTTTTTACCAATTTCTTCCTATTTAATATTCCGTTTAAATTATTTTAATCGTCATTTATCGACGGGAAAGAAAAAGCTGTACTGAAACAGATATTTACATCGATCTTCTTTTGTTTCATCTTTGAGATCCTTCGAGGTGAGACCAGTTGGCTAAGGCGATTTGAACTACATCAAAGATCAAATTAAATCAAATCAATATAATATTTATTCAAATACGCCTTATACAAGCACTATTAAATCGTCAAAGGTCAACAATATTCAATGAAGCTACAACTGGTTCGGATGTTGCTCTTACTAAGAAGAACAAGAAAGAAACTCGGCGGTCAACATTTTAAATATTTCAAATTTACATTATTTAATCGTAGTCTTGTTTGAAGCTGAAAGAATTTTCAAATCCAAGCATTTTTATAATTTAAATAATCTTCAATTGTGTAATATGCTTTACCTATAAGCATAGTTCGTATATTTAATTTAAACTTTTCTGTAGATAAGTCTAATATTTATTGCGGAATTTTATTTTATTATATTTTTGACTGGCTCGTTGGAGCAGTGGGTAGTGACCCTGCCTTCGGCTCCACGGGTCGCGGGTTCTATTCCCGCCGAGGACCAACATTTTCTTTAAAACGAATTTGTCGGTCTTTGAGCCTGGGTGTATATTTGTATTTAAGTATGTATTTAAAAAATATATAAGTATATATTCACCAGTTGTCTGTCCACCATAACACAAGTATTAAGTTACTTTCTTTGGGGACGGACGACAGTGTGTGTAAGTGTCCCATATATTTATTTATTGTAGAAGCGAAAACCGAATGCCATCGAATGAGTTGCTAACTCTGCTGAATCGCGATGCAGCTTTTTATAATCTCTGGTTTAATTTGATATAGATCGAATTTTGTTCGATATATATAAATATTTTTTCTTACATAAATAATATTACTATGTATAAAATGTCACGCTAATGTAAGTATGCCTATTTCATTGTACTTTTCACGAAGAGACTAACATTGCCTCATATTAAAGACTGCGACTATTAAATCATAGATATAATACCTCATACTTGTATTATAGATAGTGATAATGAGACTTTGGAAAAGTCAATCCAAAGTCAGTCAAAAGTCAATATGCAGAGAAATTCATTAATTCATTTACTGATGGATAACGAACCGTAAGCGCTCTTTGCGCTATGGAATTTGTTTTTATTCTATGGAATTCATATAGAATTTGTTTTTATTCTTGCAGGAACATTCCGTAATAAACACACATAGACACATTGTTTGTTTATTGAGTGTGTCGATGTGTGAGTGTCATAAAAACCTTGTCCTTAATCGGTCGCATGCCATTATAATCACGATCGATAAGATTTACTGACTTATTTTTATTTATGAGCATTTCGTTTTGATAGTTGGTCGAAATCGAATAAATAAACTATATTTAAGATAATAAATGCTAATCTAAGTGTTTTATAGCTCAAACAATAAACAATACGTATTTTCTGTAATAAAGAAGATTAAAATCATTTCACGCCTACTTTTATGTAAATGGCGAAGGCTGAAGTGGTAACACGCAATTGTTTGTTACTCTTGTGTATGATTTTGTTGAACGGTGTAGAGTATTTTTTCGATATTCTTCGGTTAGAAAGTTTAGTATAGTAAAGCTTTTTATAAGAATAAGGCGTTACTTTGCGGAGGTCCATAATACAAAAGTAATGAGAATATTATTTTGCTATAATCCGCGATAAAGGGAATATTTTGTAATGCTAAATGTAGAGTGTACTATTCGTTCTCATACCTGATACATGCAGAATTTGTAAGAACTCATGCACTACCCGACATTGATGAAACAAGCACTGCACACATTCACCACCACAATCTCAACAATTGTTTCGCCCCGTAACCGAAGCATCGTCAGGAGATAGACTCCACGACAATCTGGTAGTGCATGAGTTTTTACAAATTCTGCATGTATCAGATTCTGCAGGATCAGGGCTTATCGCGGATTATAGCAAAATAATATTCTCATTACTTTTGTATAGTAAAGCTTTAAATACTTTTCACTAGAGAAAAAACTGGACATTTGTCGTTTTATTAATAATATGTGGGTGACCGAGCCTTGTTCGGTAATTTTTTACAAAATAAAAAAAGCAACTTAAATAAAAAAGAAAAAAAACAATTAAGTAGTCGGGGATCGATCCTAGGTATTTACTATTCTCGAGACTACGCGTTACCGGAATAAACTACGCTATCTTGACACTTAATGGCAAAAATCCAAATCAATATAAATTTTAGTTTATTTTAATGCCCAAAAACAGGGAAAAAACAATTTTTTTACATAAAACCTAGCTCGATAGATTCGCTTCTCCCCCAAAACCTACATTCTGAATTTTTTTATATTAAATATAGTATTAAAATACTTAGAAAACATTTCCAAAATATATCAAAACAATTCTTAAAACACTTTATTACTCTTAATTACTTTAATAACAATTATTTTCGTCATAATAGAATACCGCCAAAATAAATTCCCCTTCCGTTTTTAAATCTCCTCTTAAGTTGAAATTACAATATTGATACTAATGCCAATATTTATACTTCCTAATACACTAAACTTAATACAATAAATAGTAACTTAGGTATTTATTATGCAAATGTTAAAATTGCTAATAGTAGATAGAAGATATTATTTGTTGCTATTCTTTATTAGAATAAAAAAAATATTTATTTACGGTTTTAAGTTTATAGTTTTTAGCAATACGACGCTTTCGCCGGAGACGCCGGTGAATTTTCGCTTAAATACGATGTAAAAATAATGTTTTGAAAACAATAAAAATATATACAAATTCATGCGAAGCAAGTATGCAGGCGAAACAGTAACGTGTTACCCAATTTCTTAAGGCACAATAAGCAAATGAATAGCACCACAATCCTTTCGCCAGAGACGCCACGATCTATTTTTGCAAAAATTCGATGTAGAAATAATTTTTTGAAAAGGATAAAAGTATATACAAATTCATGCAAAGGAAAAAATATAGTGTCACTTAATTTATTACCTAAAGCACAATAAGCAAATGAATATTCAAGTTATTATCAAGATGGTTTAATTTGATTTGACTATTTTGATATTATACGTTACTAAAGTTGCAAAAAAAACTCAAGCTATGAGTACAAGTTATATAAGTAACGAGTTCGTATATATCTTATTTCAGTTTCGTTTTATCGATAAAAATGCAATAAATAACTTTGGTGCGAAGTATTTTTTGCGCTATGGCAGATGCCCGTCAAAATCTCACCCCATTAAAAGATATGACTTCTTGTCAATCGACAAGAATCTTGAACCGAAAATTCGTGAATTGAATAAATATTGCGCAAATTAAAATTTCTTACCAACGGTCGAGTGTAGTGATTAAATCTCATGAATCCCTATCGAGTGGACAAATGTAGTGTGTGAACATTCATTTTAATGTTTTATTGTTATGTATATGTATAACATTCTGGAGCGGTTCAAGTTACAGTGAAAACTAAAGATTGATTAAAGAAAAAAATGTTTGACACACGTTTATTTATGGGTTCAGTCGGAACTGTTTTTCATCTGTCAACTCATTAATAATAAGGGTCTTCAGTATTTTATAGTAATATCATCATCTTCCTGCCCTTATCCCACTTTAAGTGAGGTCGGCATAACATGTTATAAACATGCTGTCACATGATTTGGCTACGTATTTTACGACCGGCCGCATGCCTGACATGAACTTACCTTAGTCGCCTTTTACGACACGTTGGTAAGAAATGAGGGTGGTCTATTCTACTTAGCCGGATACCACATGGCAGGTCGACTTACCTTAGTCGCCTTTTACGACACCTCGGTAAGAAATGAGGGTGGTACTATTCTATTCAGCCGGATACCACACGGCGTATTTATTGTTATGTAACCTAGTATATTTTTTTGTAATTATATTAATTATTTATTATTCCTATATAATATATTTTATATTTACTAAACTAAACTATTTTACAAAGACAAGCATTAATAAAAACTTAAAATATATAATGGGTATAGTAAAGTTCCTAAAATACTGGCAGCGTTACTCCTTTGTATGGCCAAACTAATTTTTAAAAGACTACTAAGGTAAGTTGACTCACCGTGTGGTTGAGTAGAATATACCACCCTCTGTCTTACCGAGTCGTAAAATACGACGAACGTAAGATGATGTCGGGCAAGCGATCGGTCCGGTAAAATACGTAGCCAAATCATCACAACATGTTTTAACATATGCCGACCCCACTTAGAGTGGGATAAGGGCAGGAGGATGATAATGAAATATAAACCTTAATTCATAAAATTAGGCGTTACTTTGCGATATACTATTCTACTCACCCGGATATCACGAGGCTTACGTTCCTGTTAACTACAAATAACAATATTACATTTCCCATTATTTTCAGTTCCATAATAATAATTTAATATACGCTATCGCAATCAGGATATGCTCAGCAGAATAACTCAAAGCGTACCATAACAATAAAAAAGCAAACGCAAACAAAGGCCGGCAATGTTTTATAATATATTATCCGATTGTCACGCAAAACCGCGTAATATTTTGACTTGTATTAATATATTTCCTTTGCGGTGAGTCACCAACATGGCTGACAGACTTTTCCAATTAATTTAAGTGTGCTATTAATAATTACAGTTATTTATATTATAGCAATTTTTTATGTTTTGATTTCAAGCTTTTTGTCATTTGATGTTTATAGTCTGTGGTTTTCAATATGACGTTTGACTTTTAAAATAACTCCACTCGTAATTGGAATAAGAAATAATATTTCAATTAATATTTTGAATTCTATTAATATATTTCCCTTTACCGACGCTTTTTAAATTAATTTAAGTGTGTTGTTAATAATTACGCAGTAATTTTGTAATTTTAAATTTATAGTCTGTAGTTTTTAGTATGGCGTAGATATTTAAAATCATTCATTCGTAATTCGAATAAGGAGTAAAGATATGTAATTAAAGTAATATTTTGACTTGTATTAATATATTTGCGGTGAGTCACCAAGATTGCCGACAGTCTTTTTCAATTAATTTAAGTGTGTTATTAATAATTTAATGACGTTATATATTATACATCTACTGTTTGATGTTTATAGTCTTTGGTTTTAAATCGGGCGTTCGAAATTTAAAATTTATTTAATTGGAATAACGAGTTCAGAAGAATGTTTGTCTAAATATTTTACTATACAGATTTGTATTCCCCATACCTATTACTTTAAATATATTACTATGAAATACTACGCCGTGTGGTATCCGGCTGAATAGAATAGTACCACCCTCTTTTCTTACCGAGGTGTCGTTAAAGGCGTCTAAGGTAAGTCAACCCGCCGTGTGGTATCCGGCTGAGTAGAATAGACCACCCTCATTTCTTAACGAGGTGTCGTAAAAGGTGACTAAGGTAAGTTGACTCACCGTGTGGTATCCGGTTAAGTAGAATAGACCAGCCTCTTTCTTATCGAGGTGTCGTAAAATACGACTAAGATAAGTTGACATTATGCAGGCGGCCGGTTGTAAAATACATACGTAGCCAAATCAAGCTGTGATGGCCCAGCGGTGCGACCACGTGAATCTCTAGAGACGATCATGGGTTCAAACCCGGGCAGACACCAATGAGTTTTTCTATTAAAAAAAATGTGTCTAATTGATAATTGCAATTTATCACACGCTTTTCGGTGAAGGAAAACATCGTGAGGAAACCTGCATATCTCTAGAGAATCCTAGGGATATGTGTAACCTACCAATCCGCATTGGAGCAGCGTGGTAGGTCTTAGCTCCAATCCTTCTTTCCAAAAATGGATAGAGGAGGCCTATGCCCAGCAGTGGGATAGTAACAGGCCGTTACTTACTTAATCATATAACAACATGTTTATAACATATTGTGCCGACCCTACTTAGAGTGGGATAAGGGCAGGAAGATGATGATATTACTATAAAATACTGAAGACCCTGATTATTAATGAGTTGACAGATGAAAAACAGTTCCGACTGAATCCATAAATAAACGTGTGTCAAACATTTTTTCTTTAATCAATCTTTAGTTTTCACTGTAACTTGAACCGCTCAAGAATGTTAACAAAATTATTAACGTCACTTCATTTAGCTTAATTATAAAGACAGCTGACGTTTCTATTTCTGAATATCTATTCATTCTATCTCTACGAATTCTTTATAATTTTACCGCCCTATGATTTGACAGTGCAATGGCGTGTAGAACCAATTATACGCCGGCACAAATATTCATGGCTTGGTGAAAGATATATTTGACTTACAGCCCAACCTTATTCGCGTCAATTTAAGTTTTTAAATACCTTCAATTCGTTTGTTTTAACGCCTTTTCTTGTTTCGTAAGGAAAACACGGATTTTTTTTTATCCTTTGATTAAGTCCGGTATTTAAGTTCTTATCATAATACTAGCGGCCTGCCCCTGCTTCGCACGGATATAAAATATATATCCCATGTCACTCAGTGTAAAAAAAATGATTAAAATCGATCGAGTAGTTTTGATTTATTCATTACTGCCCGTGGCCCGCACGCGTTAAATTTGGAGAAAAACAATTTCCCTTCCCTATACCAAGAAGATTTCCGGCTATCTTTGGAATATCTAAATTCATATAGTACATTTTACTTATTTACTTTTACATTTTCCCTATGTATTTTATTTTTACAACTAATTACAGAATGTCTTTAAACAAACTCTTGAAAGAGCGACATAGCTGCTAAAGTCGAAGTGTTATAGGTTGAAGCGCGGCGTCCTCACGGCATTTTGAATCTGTAATATCTCCGAAAATGTTTACTTAAATTACATGCTGTAAACGGCCATATTGATCTATATTAAATCAACTATTTATTTAGGGTACTTAATTGGATAAGGATTAATGCTGTATTGTATAAAAATTGCTTCAAAAATATGGCATTATTTTTCGTAAAAAGTAAATGACAAAAAATGCTATAGTGGGTTATCCATAAGAGATAGACATATACCATCGCGGACTTTTCTGTAGACCTTTTCAAGATGTACAAATACTTAGTACATTATTTTGATAAATCTCGTAGGGTTTAGCCTGCGTTTGCAATGTAAGCGGAAAAAAATGTAATTATTTACAGAAACCTCAAAAATTACAGTATTTCTCTACTCCGTATTGAATGTTATTATACATACAAACCTTCTTCTGGGATCACTCTATCTATTAAAAAAAACCGCATCAAAATCTGTTGCGTAGTTTTAAAGTTTTATGCGTACATAGGAATATAGGGACTTTGTTTTATAATATGTAGTGATGTCACATGTCAAAAGAGAGACGGATAGATCACCCTTATTTGCTTTCTCTTTTTTGTAATATGGCGCACTATAGACTGGCTTCCCATTATCATGACCCTTTGATCATCCACCTGCCCTTATCCTTGAAATGAGGTTGATCTATGCTACTCAACCAGATACCACACGGCGGGTCAACTTACCTTAGTCGCCTTTTACGACAACTCGGTAAAAAATGAGGTGGTCTATTTTATTCAGCCAGATACCATACGGCGTAGTCTATGACATAGACTGCAATAAAAATAAATTATAATCACTCAAATAAATAAATAAATAATAAAAAATCCCCAAAAAAAATTAAAAATGGAATATTCTTCAATAACATTCCATTGTTCGAAAACATACAGCGATTCCTCTAAACTAATTAATATGACACGGTCTAATGTTTTTTTAATAACCACACCACGGCAGTCCCATTGCAATTATTCTAATGCATACGCGTATTATTAAACCAACTTATAAATTCAAAAAATTCCAACAAAATCAACCTTACTTTTACGTAATAAAAGGTTTTAATATGCAAACGTAACTTTGATACGTATTTACGTTACCAATTAGAAATTGACGTGGTTACACTAATTTAAACTTTATTGCACACTAATAAGAGGGTTGCAGACGCATATATAAGTTTGTATAGTAAACGTGTTTCCAGTTAATGTATTTCGGTTTCTAATTTGTAGAGTAACTTCATGTTTTCTGCCTTTTTTGATGAGTTCAGGCGGATTAACTGGGGGTGTGACCAACGCTATTGTAAACGTCAATCCATTACCGAGATAACCTAATCAAGCTATCTGCGTTTGTGACAAATGATTTTATACAGGATGTCCCGTAATGAATAGATAACCTTGTAATAGTGGATCTATTCACGACCCAAAATTGATTTTATGTTGTGAATAGATTAACTATCACATGATTTTCATCCCGGCGAAAGGTGTCGTATAAGGCAACTAAGGTAAGTTAACTCACCGTGTGGTATCCGGTTTAGTAGAATAGACCACCCTCTTTCTTACCGAGGTGTCGTAAAATACGACAGAGGTGAGTTGACGTTAGGCAGGCGGCCGGTCGTAAAAACGCAGCCAGATCATGTGACAGCATGTTTATAACATGTTGTGCCGACCCCACTTAGAGTGGGATAATGACAGGAAGATGATGCTGATTTTCATCCCAACTAATTATATCCATACCGTCTTAATCTTGCACTTCTCGTCTACTCTATAATTTAATTTTTTGCATAAGAATATACATAATTATAAAAAGTTTGGCGATGTATATAATAATATATGAGATATGTATGGACAAAGGAAGGCCGTATTTTTGTCCGACGAGATTCAAACGGTCCAATAAGCCGCATCAGAACTGAAAACGATATGAATAAGATTTTTGGCACAGCACTCATTTGAATGTTTTTACTAGGAAGAAAACAGATGCATGTATTTGTTTAATTATTAGTTGTTTATTTGGTTTATTTAGTTTAAGTATACAACTTTGCATTAAAATATTAACTTTTATTTGTAAACGGCATTTTAGGACATTGAATTACTTATTGGTATTTGTTATTTATTTAACCAGTTTAAATATGCACTTTATGTTTTACTGGATTCATATCTGTTGGAAAAAATATATTTACCCGATATATATTATGATTTTGCGGTTGAAGTTATTTTTTACTACAATTTTAGATCATTTATATATTTTTATATTTTTGTATAACGACGTTAACACTTTTATTTCAGTTATTGTAAACTTATTAAGTATTGCTCTCCTAAACATATGTTTATTTGAACGCAATAATATGTCATGTTGTATGCCAAAATGATCCGGTTACGTAATATCAAATTAGGTTTTCTGAACCCCGGTTCTCTAGGAACTCGTCATGAAGAGTTCATTGTGGCCATGGAGCGCCACAACGTAGATATTATGGCTATTAATGAAACATGGCTGAGAGAGGGTGAGGAAGGTCGTGCGCCCGCCGTGCCCGGATATCGCTTGTGTCATATACCGCGTAGTAATAGCACTCGCCAACGGGGTGGTGGCGTCGGCTTTTATATAAGACGTGGTGTTCCTGCACGTCTTTTGACACACCCTAATATGCCTTTAGTTGAGCAAATGTGGATCAATATTAGTTTGCGCGGCAAAACAATCATAATCGGTACGGCATACAGGCCACCATGGCTCAATGTTCAAATATTTATTGATGCGTTAATAGAGTCCATCGGGTCATTTTCGTATCATGACAATTTAATTCTTATGGGTGATTTTAATATTGATTGTTTGAATCATAATAACCCAAACTTAAATTTGCTCAAATTTTTCCTAGATAGTGTCAACTTGGTTCAACATGTCTGTGAACCTACCCACTTTACTGAGGTGAGTGAAACGCTTCTCGATCTTGTATGCACTGATGCTAATGTCAGTAGCCTTAACGTGGACTACATACCTAGTCTTAGTAGCCATTCATTTTTAACTTTCATTCTTAATACATGTAAAGAAAATATAAGACCGAGAAGGCATTTTATGAGACCTTTAAAAGACATTAACATTGATGAACTAAACTCTTTACTCCAAGTGACTGACTGGAAATCCTTGTCTCGGTTAGATATAAATGAATTGGTTGTCGAGTTTACTAAAACCATTTTACTCATTTTTGATATTCTTGCCCCTATTAGATCTATATTCATTCATGAAAAGCATTACCCCTGGATAACTTCGAATATCAAGCTAATGATGCGTTGCCGCAACGAGGCTCACAAGGCTTTTAGGACTAATGGTTCAATTGAATCTAAACAATACTATAAGGATCTGAAACGGTTAGTGGAGGTTGCAATTAACAACGAGAAAAATGCTTATTGTAAAACATATATAAATCATAACTCTAAAAATCCCAAGGTCATGTGGAGACATTTTAGACAATACTTTTCTGTAAAGATAAAACATGATGGTCTACTTCCTGTACAATTTAGCGACCCTTACGTGATAAACAATTATTTTCTGTCCATACCAGGTAATTGTTATGCCTCCCCACTAGACATTATTGATTACAGGTCACGTAGATTTGGAGAAAATACTTTTAAATTATTACCTACGGATGAGTTAACTGTTTTGAAAACTTTACATAATCTCCGATCTAATGCTATTGGTATAGATGGTATCTCGTTAGACATGGTTTTAAAAACGCTAGACTTTACATTACCTGTGATAACGAATATAATAAATAAATCCATCTTACATAATAAGTTTCCTGAGCTCTGGCGTGATGCTGTTATTAGACCAATTCCTAAAAAAACTAATCCCACTGAGTTAAAGGATTTAAGACCAATAAGCATTCTTCCTTGTTTGTCTAAAGTACTAGAAAAAATTGTTTGCAATCAGTTGATAGAGTACTTAGAGAGTAATAATATCCTCCCAGTCTCCCAATCAGGTTTCAGAAAACGGCACAGTACATCAACTGCTCTGGCATCCGTGGTGGATGATATACTTAGTGCTCAAGATAACGGTGAAGCTACTATATTAGTGCTCTTAGACTATTCGCGTGCATTTGATGCCATTAATATACCTCTATTAATATCTAAGCTTCATTACTATGGACTCCATCAAGATACAGTGAATTGGTTTGCGAGCTATTTATCAAATAGGAGACAGGTAGTTGAGTTGCTGCGTGAGGATGGGACAGCTCTACGATCTGATTATGATTATGTCAGAAGGGGCATTCCTCAAGGTTCTATCTTGGGACCTATTCTTTTTATCTTGTATAGTGCTGATGTCATCGAATGCATTAAATACTGCAAATACCATATTTATGCTGACGATTTACAAATTTATGTTTCTTTTAAACCTGCTGATGCTGAATCTGCAGTCAGTAAGCTGAATGATGACCTTAAAAGGATATTTGACTGGTCGGAGGCGCATACTCTTGTATTAAACGCTAATAAGACTAAGTACTTGGTACTTGGTACGCAACATCAAATACATAAAACTGCACAAAAAAATCCTTGTATATATATTAATGGAGAACGGGTAGAGAGAGTCTCTGAAGCCAGAAATTTGGGTATCTTAATGGACGAGAACTTGCGGTTCGAGAAATATATTATCAATACAGTAAGAAATTGCTTCTACCGACTCAAAATTCTATATCGTATTAGGGATTCTTTATCTACTGAAACGCGTATCACCTTATGTGAGTCATTAGTTATGTCTAAGCTGAATTATTGTGACGCAGTCATTGGACCCAGATTGCTGTCTCGGTCTAAAAGGCTTATTCAGAAGGTGCAAAATTCTTGTGCTCGTTATTGTTTCAAGATCCCTCCTCGTTCTCATGTTACACCCTATTTAAATAAAGCACCATTCCTGAAAATGGAGTATCGTAGGCAACTCCACTTTGCCACACTTTTGTTTGGAGTCGTAAAATATCAGGCACCAATGTACTTGTATACAAAATTACGTTGGGCTAGTGAATCTTTACCAACTTTTTCCTTACGACATCCCAACATGCTAAGGTACCATCGGCATAGATCTGCTTCCTTTCGCGGTAGTTTCAAACATAATGCCACCAAATGTTGGAACAATTTGCCACCTCCAATACGTAATGTTAACTCCTTATGTACATTTAAACTTAAATTTAAGGCTCACCTACTTAATTTACAACTTCAATCTTAGTATGTTTTTGTTACAGGCCATTTCATTTCTTTTTATACAATGTTTTAATTATTTAGTTAGCCGAAAAATCTTAATTTGTTTTTTTTTTTTAATTATTGTTTTTATTTTTTAATTTAATTTATTTTTACTGTTCTGTTCTGTTTGTTGTATCTTTATAATTATTTTATTGCAAAGTGTAATTATCTTATTATTTTTATTTGCTTTTGTATCGTTGTCTGCTTTATTGTCCGTGAAGTCACCTAGGCTGCAGCTGAAAATCGGTGCCGAGTGTTGTTATTGCTAATGACATTCGGTTTATGCCGAGCTGTGTAGCCTTTTCCAAGGCTGTATAAAATTTAGATTAATGATTTGTGTTATGTATTTGTATTGTATTATATGTGTACGTGTATGTTCTCATCTATATTTTATACAGTATTTGAATAAATATTTTTCTTTCTTCTTTCTTTCTTTCTTTCTAATAGACAAAGTAGAACATAAGCTTGCGGCTCCTGATTTGCGCCTTGCAAAAGTACGTAAGTCGTTTGTGGGTTTGGGTATAAGATTCTATAATAAAATTCCGCGATCAATAATAGCTTTGCCATTACAGCAGTTTAAAAACACTATTAATAAAAGGCTGATACAGAAAGCCTACTTTACTATTGAGGATTACTTAGATGATAAAAATGTGTGGATACGGACCCGGACCCTGTACAAAACATAAGAATGATATTTTGTAAACACCGTCAATTTTTTTTGCTGGCCCTTCTCGATAAGAACAGCTTTCAGAACTAGCAGTAGAGTTGACGATTCAAAAGCACTTGTTTGTAAGTTTACTTGAATCCTACTAATATACTAATGCGAAAGTTTGTGAGTATGGATGTATGTTTGTTACTCTTTCACGAAGAATCCGCTGAACCAATATCGTTAAAATTTGGCACAATTATTCCCTATACGTCGGTATAACATATAGGCTGTAGAAATCCTGTTAATCTACAGGAATATGATAACATTGAAAAGCGCTATCTCGATTTCGATCGATCTAATTATCGATCAGGACAACAGTCGACGCGAAAGAAGTCGCGGGTAAAAGCTAATAAAGAAGATTTTGAATTTGAAAGTCTGTCTGTAACGCTTTTAAGGCAAATCAGTATCGATGAAATTTAGCACTAATTAATGCTTTTACATCGGAGCAACGCACACGCTATAAAAATCCTATCAATTCAACAGGAATAAGATGACATTGAGAAACGCCATCTACTATCAAACTATCAAGGTTTTTTTTTCACGATGTGTCAAAGTCAAGTCAAATATGTAATTGAAAGAAGTAAGTTCTATATCACGTTTGGCTTACGCTGAAAGAGTTGTTTTATGAAAATTTTTAAATATTTTGGTTTCTGTTTGCTGGATAAATTTAAATAAGTTATTACAATGTTTAATTAATGTGGCTGACTGGCCCGTTGGCGCAGTGGGTAGTGACCCTGCCTTCAGCTCCGCTGGTCGCGGGTTCGATTCCCGCCGAGGGCCAACATATTCTATAAATGAATTTTTTTCATTTCATAACATTTTCTATAAATGAATTTGTTGGTTAAAAAGTCAGGGTGTATATTTGTATTTAAAAATTATATATGTATATATTCACCAGTTGTCTGTCTACCATAACACAAGTATTAAGTTAAAAAAATGTAAGTTATACAATACGGGTTGTGATAGAGATATTTGCAAGGTTGGAGAGTGGCAAAAGCTAGTAATAAATAAATTTATTCGCGTCGCGAATTATCGGTTTAATCTATTTAGTACTAGAATCGTGAAATACTTTAAATACGCAATTTTTTTTTTAAATTAAAAAAAAAAATTGTATACATTAACTTTTAAAAACTAAGCATTCGAAACTAATTGTGGAAAATGTGTAAATCACGTGAAACAATGCTGGGCCATTAAGCGGAACGAATGATCGAATTAAATCGATTAGCGACTTAACTAATCCACGTCCATTCGAATAATCACTCAATTAATTGCATATCATTTGATTGATTCGGGAATGGTTCGTTTTTATTTATTTTTTTATTTACTAAATAGATAAAATCATCTATGACATCACGTTACGAACTATAAAAAAAGCTTATACTTAGTAAGTAAGTAAGTAGGTAACGGCCTATCTATCTATATATCCCACTGCTGGGCATAGGCCTCTTCTCTCCGTTTTTTTTTGAATAGCGCCATTCAATCCTATTCAATCGCATTCAACCGCATACAGTTATACATAGTTATATTGATCCCGAATAAAGTACTTAGTGAATTGTGAAGTGTTTAATTCAGTGGACCAGGGTTTGGGGAGTTTTGTACAGAAGGATTGGAGCTAAGACCTACCACGCGACTCCAATGCGGATTGGTAGGTTACACATATTCCCAGAATTCTCTAGAGATATGCAGGTCTCCTCACGATGTTTTCCTTCACCGAAAAGCGTGTGATAAATTGTAAATTGCAATTATCAATTAGACACATTACTTTAATACTTATAAGTTTGCAATATGCTACACACATAACAATTTTTTTTAATTAGTCATTTTAATACTAATCTACATATTTCCATACCGCGTTCTAAGGTATAGAAAGCGATATTTTTCCTCTGTATTTGTTCAATAAATAAAAAGCAATTTTCCCAAAGTCATCTCATTTACTCTCTCAACAACTCAATGACACATATATATGACAGCCACAATGCTTTTTCATATTAATGACCAACTCTATGAAGGAGGTTGTATTAGAAACATGTATGTAACAAAGCTGTGGTAGCCCAGCGGTAACACCGTGCGACTCTTTGGAAGAGGTCACGGGTTGAAACCCGGGCAGACACCAATGAGTTTTTCTGTTAAAAACTTATGTATCTAATTGATAATTGCAATTTATCACACGCTTTTCGGTGAAGGAAAACATCGTGAGGAAACCTGCATATCTCTAGAGAATTCTGGAGATATGTGTAACCTACCAATCCGCATTGGAGCAGCGTGGTAGGTCTTAGCTCCAATCCTTCTTTCCAAAAACGGAGAGAAGAGGCCTATTCTCAGCAGTGGGATAGTAACAGGCCGCTACTAACTATGTAACAAAGGTTTAAAAATATATACTGTATAAATGTGCTTAATTTCTTACATTCTAACTCATAAAGTGAAATAGCACAAAAAATATTAGCAGTTGAATATAAATGATACGTTAATTTCATATTAAAATCTTCATAATATGATGGGACGAGATTTTATTCATGTTTCTATAATTGATAAGCCAACGCGGTCAACGTACCCTGATTGTCATAAAACTAGAAATACAAGAAAAATACTATAAAATAAACATATTCTCTACGACCGCGCTCTGCGTCGTTTATAATACGTTGTAAAGTTTGAAGAAACCATATTTTGTGAATGGACATAACTCGTCCCGAATTGGCTCGAGTTTTTTATTACTATGTAGGTATATTTTATGCTTTTATTACTTGTTAAAAAAATTCTATATGGTAACAGAAAGCTATAAAAATCGATAAACTATAATATAATGTTTAATTTATGCATTTTAATATATTATTGAAAAATTAAAAAATCATATTGGTGATATCTGCTATAATTCATTTCTAATATTATAAACACGAAATCTGTATCTATGTTTGTCTATAAATGTATGTATGATTTTAATTTGTTACGCTTTTATTCAAATTCGCTTGAAAGATGTTAATATTTAGTACAACTGAAGCTTATTTTTTTTTTTTTTGACAATATTTTTCTATTTTAATATTGACTTTTTTAAATATTGACTTTGAATTATTTATAGATTTTGACTTATACTTATTACTTATAACGTTGACATATAAATATAGTTTAGTTTAGAATCGCGACATAATTAAATTAGATATTATAATGTAATTTTTAGAAAAATATTGTTTCTTTTACTTTTACTTAATCGATTGTTTTTGTATAAATGTATGGACTTAATAAAGCTTTATTATTATTATTATTATTATATAAGGTAAGTTGACCCACCGTGTGGTATGGTGGCTGAATAGAATAGACCATCCTCTTTTCTTACCAAGGTGTCGTAGAAGGCGACTTAGGTAAGTTGACTCGCCGTGCGGTATCCGACTAAATATAATAGACCACCCTCTTTCTTACTGAGGTAAATACCTAGCCAAATCATGTGACAACATTATAACATGTGTGACCCCGCTTAGAGTGGGATAAGCGCAGGAGAATAATTTAATATTAATTAATAAATTAATATACTTAAATGAGATACTTACACACATGTTTGTCTATCCCCAAAGTAAGTAATTTAATACTTGTGTTATGAGTGAGAGACAACTTGTAAATATATACATATATAATTTCAAATACATACTTAAATACAGATATACACACCCGGGCTCGAAGAACAAACAAATTGTTCAAAGAAAATGTTGGCCTCGGGAACTAAAGGGAAGTTCACTACCCACTGCGCCAACGGGCCAGTCAATGACCAGTATGATGATAAGTTGTACGTTTTTGTTGTAAATATATAAATTCCATATTTCTTCTACGATTATAGTAAGTAAATAAGTAGCGGCCTGTTACTATCCCACTGCTGGGAATAGGCCTTTCTCCGTTTTTGGAGAGAAGGATTGGTACTAAGACCTACCACGCTGCTCCAATGCGGATTGGTAGGTTACACATATCTCCAGAATTCTCTAGAGATATGCAGGTTTCCTCACGATGTTTTCCTTCACCGAAAAGCGTGTGATAAATTGCAATTATCAATTAGACACATAAGTTTTTACAGAAAAACTCATTGGTGTCTGCCCGGGTTTGAACCCGTGACCTCCTCGTAAGAGTCGCACGGTGTTACCGCTGGGCTACCACAGCTTCACGATTATACACACGATTATAGTAGTTGGAAAAAAATATTTGTGGTTACCCTAGTAAAGGCTGTAACACATCGGATGGACGGTACGCAATCAGCATGTAAATGACACTCTCACCGGCCGGCGCAAACGTCGAATATTGATCGGCGCATTATGATAATGTGCATTTTAAATGTTACCGACTGCACACGCGGCTGTTTGACCCGCGTCGCCAATCGCGAGGCAGTCTGCGTGTAGCTTAATGCTAATTTATAACTTATAGGATTAGACATTTACGCCGTGTGGTAGTCCGGCTGAATAGAATAGTATCACGTTCATTTCTTACCGAGGTATCGTAAAAGGCGACTAAGGTAAGTTGACCCGCCGTGCGGTATCCGGTGGTTTAAAAAAAAATCAAAAGCAAAAAAAGGATAATAACAGGAGCTTGATCTCAGGTTTTTTCGCTTCTTTTATCCTTATATTATTCACTTAGCTATCACTTTACAAGTGACAGCTGAAATAGCATATCGATTTTAGTCATCATTTGAGCACTTTTTCAGTGCCTGAAAACAGGGATAAAACGACATATTTAAAAAAATGATAACATACAAACACATTTAAAATAGATCGATTTTTCGCCCTCAAAACCCTACATGCTGAATTTCATGAAAATCGTTGGACCCGTTTCCGAGATTAGGAAAACACACTATCTATAATAAAAATCTATCTAAAAATCTATCTATCTAAAAATCTATAATACATATATATGTATGGCATTTATAATTTAAGTCCGCGTGAATCCCTGCGAGAAAAGTTTAAGGAAACAGGTATTCTTACATTTGCTTCACAGTATATTATTTTAAGCAATTTAATTTATGTACATAAAAATATAAAGTTTTGTGATAAGTAAGTATTGGTGATGTATGTAATAAACAAAGTAGGAACCGACATAAGCTTGCGGCTCCTGCTTTGCGCCTTGCAAAAGTACGTAAGTCGTTTGTTGGTTTGGGTATAAGGTTCTATATTAAAATTTCACAATGAATTTCGGCTTTGTCACTACAGTACTCGTAGTTTAAAAACACTGTTAAAAGGGAGGCTGATACAGAAAGCCTATTATACTGTTGAGTATTATTTAGACGATAAGAATGCCTGGATATAGCTACCGTCTGACCCTATACAAGATAGTAATGACTTAATGTAACTAGTTATAAGTATTATGCTGAAAAGAGTAACCGCCGAGTTTCTTGCTGGCTCTTCTCGGTAGGAACGGAACAGCTTTCCGAACCAGCAGTAGAGTTGACGATTCAAAAGCACTTATTAATAAGTTTATTTGAATAAAGATTATTTTGAATTTAAATATACAAGATTAACTCATAGTTTAAAGATTTTGAGTTCAAGTTAGAGTTCTGCTGGTCAATAAAAATATTTTCTGTTGCAGTTAAGTTAGAACTTCGAAACGTTAGAACATAAAAGTTCGATAAAAGGTTCTGTGATGTCCCGCTAAAGTAAATATCATACCATATCCCGTCCAGCGACACATCAGCAAAACGATCGTGTATAAAACAAAAACTACAAGTCATAAATATTTGAAGTGGGTACCATAATGTTATTCTAAACGCGCCATTTGATTCCACTTTTGGTAGATAATGTATAGTGAAAAAATCGCATCTCAAATTGCGACAAACTGCACGACCAAAAGTGCAAACGATCGAGATTGACAGGTTCCTATTGACCATATGGAGCTTAAAGAACGCGCGCACACTTAATACTAATAACCAATGCTAAGTTACATAGTTTGCAACATCGGCGCAGGATAGCCTGTCTACCGGTTTTCTACAGGATATATTTTGGGGAGTGTGCTCAGGTACATCATGATCTTGTTCCACCATCGAATTTTTATCATCTGACTACTAGGCGCCGGAAGAAGTTCCCCCCTTACGTTATTGACATCCCACGAAGGCTCACGGACCGCTTCGCTTCGTCATTTCTATTGCACATAGCACGGGAATGGAATTCTCTCCCGGCATCTATCTTTCCCAACACTTATTATATGGGTACTTTCAAAGCAAGGGTGAATACGCATGTTATAGGCATGCGCGTTCCACCTTAGAGTGTATCATCGCTTACCATCAGGCATGATTGCAGTCAAGCGCTCGCCTATTAAACAAAAAAAAAAACCGTTTGATATATATAATATTAGCCTTATACAACGGTACCCAGAACCCACCACCAACAGCGTGGTAGAGCATTGTCAGGTTATTAGTCGGTGCGAGTCCGACATATCCGCCGCTCGTCCCCGTAACGACCCATAATAGGTTTCCATAAAAAATAGACAATCGCAGTTGACTGCGTGGTGTCTCAAGTGCGCGATGACTCCAAACTCTAGCTTTCCTAGACACCCGCTGCATGCGTATCAATGCATTACCATACAATGGGAGGCCGTGACAGCCAGCAACTGTCCGAGGCTGTCAATCTCCCGCTACTGGGTTTGAATACTGTCATTATGTCTCCATCGCGATTGCCGTGGCGTACCGGCAAATCGATTTGAATAGATTTCCCGTGGTCTAGAATCTAGATTGACTTAAATTGCTACGACGTTTAGAATATAACGGATTTATGAAGCCTTTACCTTTAGCCCACTCTAAGTGGTGGTACATGTATTAACCATATTATGGTGTGATTTGGCAAGGTATTTTAGAAAAAAGGGTGGTCTAGTCTACTCAGCCGACTATTACACGAGCGATCAACTTACCTTCGCACCTTTTATGATACTTCCTTAAGAAATGAAGATGGTCTATTCTACTCAGCCTGATACCACACGGCATATAAAGAAACAATATTTTTTGTAATCCAATTCCAATTCGAAATATACTTTATTTAAAAAAAACCTCCAAGAAGCTCAGCTGTTACTTTAGAAAAAGGATGGTATATTTTTCTTAACCGGATACCACACGGCGGGTTAACTTACCTTATTCGCCCTTAACAATACCTCAGTAAGAGAGGTGGGTGAACTATTCTACTCAGCCAGATACCACGCGGCGGGTCGACTTACCTTAGTCTCCTTTTACGACACCTCAGTAACAAAGAGGTTTGTCGATTCTACTCAACTAGATACCACGCGGCGTAGCGGGTCGACTTACCTTAGTCGCCTTTTACAACACCTCAGTGAGGATGGTCTATTCTACTCAGCCGGATACACGGCATGGCACACGGCTATATAATATAAAAACATAGGCGTAAAAACAACGGTAAATCTTATAAATATTTTCAATTTTACATTATAAAACCGCAGTCTTGTATGTCAGCTACATAAAGGAATTTTCAAGTTCAAGTTTTTTTGTCATCCAAATGATTTTCTATTTTGTAATATGCTTTACGTATAAGCATATCTCTTACACTTAATTTAAACCTTTCTGTAGACTGGTGTAGTATGGATTGCGGAATATTGGATTGAGTAGAAGCGAATACCGAGACACATAAGGTATACACGGACCAAACCTCAGCATTATATGTTTTTTTTTAACATTTACTGATGCTGTTAGCCCTAACTAGCGAGTTTCTTGCTAGTTCTTCTCGGTAAGGGCACCTTTCCGAACCAGTCGTAGCTTCAATGTAATTTGACGATTCAAAAGTGCTTGTAAAAGTCAATTTGAATAAAGATTGATTTGAATTTGAATTTAACGGCTTTTACAGTATCACTGAGAAAGTGGGCGAGCACAGAAGCAGAAGCAGGAGTAAAAACTGGGAAAGCGAGTCTTGAACAAGGCTCGCAGCATCCTGGGAGCGTTACCTTAAGGATGCCTCCTGTGAGGCCGAACCTCTGCTTAAAGCGTCGCGCTGTGGAAGACTGTATCGGACCTGCAAAAAGCATTAAAAACCTGTTACATAAAATAGGATATACATAAACTTGTAACAGGTACTATATGACCTCTTTCATAATATTTGCCGTGGATATTTGCGAACGGAGCCGGAAAACAGGACATCGACCTTGTCGAGCCTTCAACGTGACGAACTAACAAACTGTAAAAACGGTGTAGGTGATGAGCTGTAGCGGATTTTTATAATAAATAATCATAATATATTAATATCAATTGCTTCTCCGATCTTAATTGAAAGGTCATCTTTCTCCTGACTTATCTCACTCTTAATGGGGTCGGCACAACATGTTATAGATTGACTGATGTCAATTTACCTTAGTTGCCTTGTACGACACCTCGGTAAGAAATGAGGTTGGCCTATTCTACTAAGCCATATACCAATTGTGGAAATTATTGATTGTTGTTATAATTGATTCTTATTTAATAATTTAAAAGCTGCTCTGACTTGCTTGTATAAGGTACGTAAACGTTGCTTGCTTCCTACACTTAGCATTACATGGATTCGGATTATAGCGAAATAATACTATCACAACTTCTGATTTTTGACGATTTTTGATTATAATTTGTTTTGATTGGTTGATGACTGATTAAAGATTGATTCTGACATATTATGGGCCTCATATCAAGGCTTAGAGTCGCTCAGCGAGCTATGGAGCTATGCTCGGAGAATCTCTACGTGATCAAATCTGAAATGAGGAGACCCGTAGAAGAACCAGAGTCATTAACACAGCTCAGCGTATCGCGAAGCTGAAGTGGCGATAGGCTGGGCACGTAGTGCGGAGAACCGTTGGGATGTCAAGGTGTTGGAATGGTGACCCCGCACCGGAAAGCGCAGTGTCGAAAGACCCCCTACTAGATGGACTGACAACCTCAAAAAGGTAGCGGGGAGCCGCTGGATGCAATCGGCACAAATTCGTGGGTGGTGGAGATGGAGTTGCTCATTTTTAAAACAAAATGCTTATTACTGGTTACATTTATTGTTTATTATTGTTTGACTGCGGAATTTTATTATAGAATCTTATACCCAAACACACAAATGACTCACGTTCTTTTGTAATGTGGGACCGGCATTTATGCTTATGTCGATTCGTACATTATCATTATATACATCACCTATCGTTATATAATTGTTTATATTTCTATGTACAAAAATTAAATCACTTAAAAGCTTGAATTTTTCTAAAAATATGCTTTTTATGTTCCAGCTGATTCTGCCGTTAGTTACTTGATTAAGTCTATTTGTCTGGAGACCACTGAAAATCAGCAGTGAGGCTAAGACTTCCAGTCAGAGTGGCCATCCCTTTTCGATCTTTTTTTTTGTACTTGGTGTTTGTTACTTTAATTACTTAGTAACTAATAATTACTTTTAGGTATAAATAATAATTTGTAATGTGTAATGTGAAAGTCGAATAATGATCTTATCTTATTCTTATCCCATGAAGAGACCTAGGTCCAGCAGTGGACGTCCATCGGTTGAAGAAGAAGTGACTTGTTATAGATTTTAACCGCCTCCGCTCGTGCTTTGGCCCGTTCTTTGGTCGCTGTGGACACAGCCAACAATCTGTGTACACGAAAGGTCTGTTCTCACGCGGCCACAGTTCCGGCCGGATCCTATAGGTTTACCCTTTGCTTTCTATACAATTACTTAATACCCGTACTAAAAAACTTGCTTAGTTATAAGGTACATTAAAAACAGTCAATTAAAGTTTCATATCTTTTATTTATAGAATTAGGCGTTACTTTGCGAAGGTCAATAATACAAAAGTAATGAGAATATTATTTTGCTATAATCCGCGATAAAAGAAAATATATGTAATGCTAAATGTAGAGTGTACTATTCGTTCTCATACCTGATACATGCAGATATACCTGATTTGTAAGAACTCATGCACTACCCGACACCGATGGCACAACAATACACAAGCACTGCACGCATTCACCACCACAATCTCAACAATTGTTTCGCCCCGTAACCGAAGCAACTGTCAGGAGATAGACTCCACGACAAAACCGTAAAGATTGAATATATAAAATATACAATTTTCATGAAATTCAACGTGTTGGGGGTTTTTGGGAGGAAAATTGATCTAGCTATGTTTCATTTTTAAAAGAGTCGTTTTATCCCTGTGTTCGGGGACTGAAAAAATGCTAAAATGTACAATTGAAAGCAAATGATATTTTAACATTCAAATGTAAAGCTGCGATATCCCAACGGTTACCTGGCGGATCAGCAAAAGTTTAAAACCCGGAATCGACTCGATGTTCCCCGGCTGTTTCTTTGTTTTTTAAATATTATTTTTATTGAATTTTTTATATCTTTTCAAAATTTACCGAACAATTACAGTAATACCCCGCTTTACGCGACCCCGTTGTACGCGGTTTCACTATAACGCGGATGCAAATTTCGCGCTCAAATGCCTCGAATTACGCGAAAGAGTGTGTATATGTATTGCAGAGTATAGACAATAATGATGACCGTGTCTTGACCATCTGTCAAACAATTAAAAACAGTGTTGGGTGTTATGAACGTATTTTACAAGAACGTAAACAAAACGTTACCCAAAAGACACTAGATGTATTTTTCAGTAAAAAATAAGAGTATGTATTGCATAAAGTGTTCTTAGAATTAAAGTAAAAAAAAAAAGTAAGTAACGGCCTGTTACTATCCCACTGTTGGGCATAGGCCTCCTCTCTCCATTTTTTGGAGAGAAGGGTTGGAGCTAAGACCTACCACGCTGCTCCAATGCGGATTGGTAGGTTACACATATCCCTAGAATTTTCTAAAGATATGCAGGTTTCCTCACGATGTTTTCCCTCACCGAAAAGCTTGTGATAAATTGCAATTATCAATTAGACACATAAGTTTTAATAGAAAAACTCATTGGTGCTTGCCCGGGTTTGAACCCATGATCGTCTCTAGAGATTCACACGGTCGCACCGCTAGGCCATCACAGCTTGAATTAAAGTGATTTATTAAAATGATTTGTATTATTTTGTAATAATTTTTGACTATGTTTAATCATAAACCGCGTTATACGCGAATTTCAGTTAACGCAATTTTTTTTTAACGTATCCCTCGCGTAAGCGGGGTATTACTGTACCTTATATTTTAAAATTCCTATCCAGGATCAATTCTCCACCTTTAGTGTATAATTCTACTAAAACATTTTTAAAAATAAAAGCATAATTGATGTAAAATAAAAAGTAATTTAGAAAGTGGATCTTTAATACGCAGTAAACATGAATTTAATTGCTTGTTCTTCTGCAAAATTCAATTAAAGACAGACCTTTTTGTCCTCACCCTTGTATTTATGAATGAAAAAATTGCACATGTCCGTGTAAAAAATGATACAAGCCAAAGGTCATCGGAGTCATCGATGATATTATAAGGCATCACTTTCAACAGTGAGTTTACCGCAACTAGTGTTATAAATAAACATTTTTTTTAAATATCGTCGGTTAAACTCTACGAGACTATGGTAATGCCGTTATTGTATCATTGCGATCTTTTGATGAACAGTGACGATTCGTAGCGATTCGCAGCGAATTTCCGGAAGCTCGTGCAATTGTTGCATAAATTACGACGCGCGGTATCAAAAAGCTTGTAGCGTTTAACTGCGGATTCGCTGCGAAGAACGACTAGATCGTGCGTCGCGTATATGTTTTATATAAAAAAGTAATAGCCTTTTACTTTCCCACTGCTGGGCATAGGCTTCCTACATCCTTTTGGAGACAAGAATTGTAGTTTAGACCCGTCGTGCTGTTCTAATCTGAATTGGTATAGGTAGCGTATATCACAAAATAAACTGTGTCTCACTCTAACTTACGATCTCCTTCTCTGAAAAGCGAAAATTTAAAATATATAGCATATATTAGGCATATAGTTCATGTTAATATTATCTAACATGACCTTTTTAGATAATTTTAGACTGGTTTGCTGGAGGAGTTTCCGAATCCGGAATAAGCCCGGCGTTGCAAATTATGTTGTGTTTTTATTATTTTTATATTAGTTAATGCAATTAAGAGATTACAAACAAACAATCAAACAAACCTTACTAGGTAAGAGATGCATGGTCTAACCTTTCGGCTATCGCAGCTCATTCTCATAGTTTATGTAAATACGATACTAAGTATGACGATATATCGTTGCGATTTATTCGCTCGTGGAGGTGACGCCTAACACTTCCATATCTTCGTATAAAAACGGGCGTGCCTTATAAGGACCTCAATTATACAATGGATTTACTGTTGATACTTTTACGTAAACAAGATATTTTATTGAACCCAATGACTAGTAAATGGCAATGACTTCGGGTTTGAGTAAGAAGATTTTTTTTATATTCAGTAAGCCTTAAAGGCTATTTCGCCTTACTTTACTTTATAACTACTATATAATTTATAACTATAATTTATAACTTTATAAATACTTTATAACTACTATAATACTTTATAACTTTATAATAAATCTATACTAATATATAAGGCTGAAGAGTTTGTTTGATTCTGTGATTGTTTGAACGCGCTAATCTTAGAAATGAGGTACTGGACCGATTTGAAAAATTCTTTCAGTGCAAGATAGTCCATTTATATTTAACATCACGCTGAAATGAATAGGAGAGGAGAAGCAATAAAAAATATAACGAAAACGGCAAAATTTAAAGCTTTTCTTGTGTGCGCTAAGTAGACGGTAAATAGACGGTAAATCATGTATAACAAAATTGTTTCTCTCTAAAAGTTCTAAATAAAAGTCCGCGACAGCATATCTCTAGTTTTTACGATTAACCAACTTTAACCGATTTTTATTATTAATATACTATATTACGGTTTTAATCTTTTCACGCGGGCGGAGCCGCTGGCAATTGCTAGTCTGAAATAAAGGTACTACCCGTTTTTCCATATATTTGTATTGTAATGTATAAAGGAGATGGACAATATCTGGCCTGTGCGAACAAAATAATGAAGTACATAATAAAATATAAAATAGTAAATAACGCCCAAATAAATTAACACTATCTCTGTACTACTAGGGAAAACTAGTATTGAATAAAAAAGTTATTTATTTGATCCTGTTCAGTTACATATAATTAGTGAAGTAAAAATAAAGAACGAAAGTTAGTTTAAAAGTTAGTGTCGGGGATTATTCCAAGAATAGGATCTGTGTGTTTATCCAATTATATATTTATTATCCAAGATTATCTAAGATTATATAGGTTCCAACATTGACAGCCTTGTTACTCTCATTTTTCTTATTATTCTCGTTATTATTCTTGTTGCCGTAGTAACGAGGCCGTCCGGTGTTACCGGCCAGGCGTATTAGAATTCCCAACATCCTCCCCCCCCTTGGGAACTTGCTTCCCAAAGAGCTCTTGGGAATCTGACGTGCCTTCCAATGCACAAAGTTTCGAGATGGATCTCTTAATGATACCACCTGCAGTTTGAACGTCGACGACTCTGCATAGTCCGTCGGCGCCAAGGTATAGTCGATGGATGCGGCCCAGAAGCCACTTCATCGGCGTTAAGTGATCATCCAGTACAAAGACAAGATCACCGATCTTGACATCTCGCTGTCTTGTCCTCCATTTCACACGTTCCTGTAGAGTCGACAAGTAATCCCTTTTCCAGCGTGACCAAAAGTGATGTCTCAGGCGTTCGATCAGCTCGTATCTGTTGAGGCTGATACGTTCGATATTAGGCGAAGGCAGTGAAGTCAACGGTCGACCCACTAAGAAGTGCCCAGGTGTTAAGGGTAGTAGATCAGAAGGATCAGATGACATTGACGTAAGTGGACGTGAGTTCATGATCGCTTCAACCTGAGCAAACAGTGTATACAATTCTTCGAAAGTTAGACTAGAGTTACCTGCTATTCGTTTTAAATGATATTTGGCCGATTTAACCCCTGCCTCCCAGACCCCACCAAAACTAGGTGCATAGACGGGAGAAAATTTAAAATTAATACCTTCATTGCACGCAAAGTCGCTGACTGGTGCTTGACATTTCTTTAGAAGTCTGTTTAGTTCATTACTAGCTCCTACAAAGTTTTTCCCATTATCGCAAAAAATAGTATGAGGTTTACCACGTCTTGCGATAAACCTACGCAAGCATAGAATAAACGCATTGCTACTTAGGTCGCTAACTACTTCCAAGTGTACAGCCTTTGTAGCAAAACAGATGAAAATACATAAATAGCACTTGGAAGTCTTTGCGCCTCTACCTTTACGATTAAGAATAAGAAAAGGTCCAGCGAAGTCGGTGCCACAAGTCTCAAAAGGAGAAGCAGGAGTAACACGAGGTTCAGGTAAGTCACCCATTAATTGTTGCATAGGCTTAGCCCTAAATCTTTGACAACGTACGCATAATCGTACAGTAGCAGTTGCTAACACTTTGCCACCTAATGGCCAAAAAAGTTCTCTAATGGAACTCAACAACTGTTGAGGACCACAATGTAAAAGCCGTAAGTGTTCTTTTTCAAATAACATTCTCGTAAATACATGTTTAGGGTCTAGTAAAATAGGATGCCTTTTATTATAAGGGCAATATGAAGCGTTGTCGATACGACCACCGACACGTAATATGCCTTGATCGTCCAAAAACGGATTTAAAGAAAGAATAGAAGATTTACGATTTAGGATTTTATCAGTTTCTAGCGAGTGTATATCTTTAATGAAAGTTTCTCTTTGTGAAGCTTTCGCTAGCAAGGTAAGTGAAGTGTGCAATTCAGAACAGGTGAGATTACCAGTTATTTTGGTATTATTTTTTCTAATATTATTTATAAATCTCAGTACATAACCAAAAATTCTTTGCAATTTATAGAGTTTAGAGTATTTATTAAACGGTATTACATCATTAGGTAAAATATTAGTATTTAAGCTTATTCTTGTTTCAGGTAACACAGCAGGAGCATGTGGAGAAGAAGGCCATTCTTTTTCAGGTTTAGCCAGAAAGGACGGGCCGTGCCACCAAAGGACATTCCCAGGAAGAAGACGAGGCTGAATCCCTCTGGAAGCCATGTCAGCAGGATTCAATTCGGTAGGTACATGACGCCAGCAGTTTTCATTAGTTAAGTCCCTAATTTGTTCAATACGATTACTAACAAACGTTTTAAGTGTTTTAGGTGGAGTGTGCAGCCATCCCAGAACAATAGTAGAATCTGTCCAGAATACAGAACGAGTAATAGGAATTTTAAGTGACAGTATAACCTTAGCATATAATTTAGCGCCAAGCAAAGCGCCTAGGAGCTCTAAGCGTGGAATAGTTTCCGATTTCAACGGACTGACCTTGGCCTTAGCACAGAGTAAATTAACAGATTGATCACCCTTATCATTAGTAGATTTTAGATAAATGCAAGTCCCATAAGCGTCTTGTGACGCATCTGTAAAGCAGTGCGCTTCTACAGACGTAGGAGATTCACAAAGTACATATCTAGAAACATTTATGTCTTCAAACAATTTCGTCTCATTATAGAAGCTTAGCCAAGATTTTTTTGTATCTTCTGGGAGGCTATCATCCCAGTCAAGTTTACTAAGCCATAATTTTTGAAGAGTAATTTTATGGAATATGGTACAAGCTGATAACAAACCCAATGGGTCAAAGATTTTACAAGAGTTCGACAGTATAGAACGTTTAGTTACTTTAGCTATACTTTCGACATTAACCGAAAAATGCAAAGTATCAGAGTCAGGTGTCCATCTTAGTCCCAATACAGAAGACTGTTTACAGAAATCTTGAAATTCATTACAAGTAGGAATATCGTCAAATATATCAGGAGCATTAGTACGGAATTTCCTCAAAGGAAAACAACCTTCGTTAAGTTTATCAATAACCCCTTTCACAGTGGAAGCTAAGACAGTTTTAGAATCAGAACCAGTATTCAAATCATCGACATAGAAATCGTGCCTGATGGTATTAGCAATCATATCATCAGAACACTCATCAGCGAGTTGAACTAAACACCTCGTGCTAAGATATGGAGCGGAGGCGGTTCCGTATGTGACTGTATTAAGTTTTAATATTCTTAGCGGGAGTGTTTCTTTCTCCCTCCACAGAATTAGCTGCAGGTGACGTTGAGAACTGTCCACCTCTATTTGGCGATACATTTTCTCAACGTCACCTGTCACTACATACGCATATTGACGAAAACGTAGTAGTATAGCCATTAAGTCATCCTGAACCACAGGTCCAACATATTGAATATCATTTAGTGATTTATTACTAGTAGTTTTACAAGAAGCATCAAAGACTACTCTGAGGCGAGTAGTTTCACTAGCTTCACGAATTACAGCATGGTGAGGAATGTAGTAACCAAAGGTAAGTCGGTCCATGACTTCTCTCACGGTACCCAAGTTAGTAAGATGTCCTAGTCTTTCATACTCATTAATAAAGTTAGCATAGTCTGCTTTCAAGTTACATTTAGACAATTTCTTTTCCAGATTATAGAAACGCCTCTTGGCTAGATGATAAGAGTCGCCAAGAGCCACCTCGGGAACCTCGCGAAAAGGAATTTTAACAGAGAACCTACCATTCTCCAAGCGCACAGTGTTAGAAGTAAAATGATTTTCACAATACTCCTTATCTTTAGAAGGAGATATATTAGTAGCTAGAGGAATATCTTCGATTTCCCAGAATTTAGCAATAGAATCTTTAATCTCTTGACAAAAGTTAGAATGAGTAGTAGAAGCAGGACTCTGAGTAGTAGTAGGTCCTGTCACGAGCCAACCTAGTTTAGATTTTTGGAGCGTGGGCTTATTTTTGCCTAACTTGATTTGTTTGGAATCCATTATGTCCCAAAAAATATCGGCACCAAGTAGTATATCAATATCAGAGGGATGATGGAAATGTGGGTCAGCAAGTTCAATAGAATCAGGAAGAGAAAGTCGCGAAATATCTACCTCGACACCAGGTAGTTTACCACTAATCGCAGGTATGACATAGCAAGAAACATTACACTTGAAAGTATTCACCCGTGACTTCAATGTTACCTTACATTTCTTAGTAGTGGTAGTGACTCTATTGTTTATACCAGCAATAGACAGATTAGTATTCGAGCAAGGAATTTGTAATTTATTTTGCAAATTTTCAGTAATAAAAGAAGACTGAGATCCATTGTCTAGAAGAGCTCTAACAACATGACAGTTATTAGTATTAGTATCAACAAGCTCCACTTCAGCAGTACACAACAAGACCTGACCGAGAGTTACAGCGGACAATGATACAGGATCTATCATAGCAACAGTGGAAATCTGAGCAGAAGCTTCTTCAGACGAAGAGGACGCAGGAGCGGACGCTGCGACAGAAGCGCCAGAAGTATTTCTATGTAATAATAGATTATGTTTTTTGTTACAGAATTTGCATGGAGTATGTTTGCAGCTAGAAGAAAAATGTCCAGGACGCAAACAATTTTGACACAAGCGGTGTTTTAAAACCTCACTGTATCTGGAGTCTATTGACATAGATTTAAACTTATCACATTTATACACTAAATGTTGTTCTGAGCAAATAACACAATTAGCATTTTTCAAAGTAGGAGAAGCTACAAAAGATGTAGAAAGTTTATTTTCCTTTGAAAACGACTGTCTTTGTTTTTCAGATTTAGTGACATTATTATACTGCAAAGTTTCTAAAATATCAGCGCGATTGCGCAAAAATTCATTAAATTCAGCTAAAGTAGGCGAAGTATTCGTGTTAGTCCTACTTTCTTCCCATTTGCGACTAGTGGCGCCATCTAGTTTCGACACCATCACATAAACAATCAATGTGTCCCAATGAGAAGTAGGTTCATTTAAATTATTTAAGGAACTCAAATTTTTAGAATAGTAATCAATCATATAACGCAGAGACTTGAAGCTTTCCTTAGAAATCGGTTCGAAATTAAAAAAAGAGTTTAAGTGGTTGTTTACAAGTATTCTATTATTATTATAACGTTTAACAAGCAAATCCCAAGCAGATTTATAGTTAGCAGCAGTAAACTCAACCGATTTTATAACTTGAGACGCTCCACCTTCAAGTGAAGAGCGTAAATAATGAAATTTGTTGATGTCAGGGATATTATTACTATTTATTAAAGACTCAAACGTATCCCTAAACTCCATCCATTTAAGGTAGTTACCGTCAAAACGCGGAAGTTGGATGGTGGGAAGCTTTATACTATCAGTATTATGGTTACAAACGTATTCAGTAGAGTGCGAAGGCACTTTTAAGCCAGCTATCGAACCATAATTTGAGGACACATGTAGAGCAGTTACACTTTGAATTATACTTTCGGCACAAGCAATATTCAAACAAAAATCATTTTCGATTTTCTCATGTTCCTCTAACTGATCGAAATCTAACATCTCAATATTATCTTTTAAAGAATCAAACTGAGTAAATAAGTCTCTATGTCGCGATAGTTTTAATTCAAGTTCCGCAACTAATGCCTTTGTAAGTTCCTTAGGATCAATTAATGAAGTAGTTTGTAAGTATTTCGCAAACGTCGTAATTCGACTCTTTATACTAGCACGTTTCCGAACAAGTTCTTTCAAATCTTCCGCCATAGTAAATAACAATTTAATGCCTTATTACAATAATCAACTAAACAGACTGTTCGGGGTAAGTAATGACAATATAGGTATCAAAGAACCGCAACGTTAGTTACAGCGTCAAAAAATGACGACGCCGGCCCCAGGCAGGTGCTCGCGGTCAGTGGAGGTCACACGCAGTCGACGCGATGTAACAGCACCGAACACCAACTTTACGCGGGGTCGGAGAAGCAGTGGCCACAAAGAACCTAGAATGATTTAGATTTTTAGTTAGAAAGATGCAAACAAAGAATGAAATTATAGGCAGTTTATTTAATGTCAATATTTATAAGAAATAAAGATAAGTAAGTAACTCTAATTGTTTCAATTCAGTATTAAGAACTTCAATAATATTGTAAGAGAGTAACATTCGTTCTTATATAAGTAGATAGGTAAGTAGGTAGCTAATTTTAATATAAGTTGTTTAGAGTAACACATTCGTATTCATAGTAAAGTAAATAGTTTTATAGTTTTACCTAGTTCAATCTAGGGCTAGCTTTAAGTACTATAGTAATAGTATAGAATAGTATTCAGTTGAGTTTAATCAAGCGGATGTGAACACTGTTTGCAGATGCAAAACAATCATGAACACAACGTTCTTCCGTCTGCACACACAAAGTATAAGACCAAAATTGGGCGTACTTCCCTGTGAGTAGAACGAAAGACAACACAGATCCTTCGCGCAATAGTATCACGTAGATCACGTCGAGGTCACCAAAATATGTCGGGGATTATTCCAAGAATAGGATCTGTGTGTTTATCCAATTATATATTTATTATCCAAGATTATCTAAGATTATATAGGTTCCAACATTGACAGCCTTGTTACTCTCATTTTTCTTATTATTCTCGTTATTATTCTTGTTGCCGTAGTAACGAGGCCGTCCGGTGTTACCGGCCAGGCGTATTAGAATTCCCAACAGTTAGTTATAAGCACATCCAAATGAAGTAACGGAAAAATGTTACGAGTAGATCAAAAAAAGAATTTTAACTCTTGCATTATGGATTTCCGCTAAGTAACGGGTACGTAAACTATTTTACAATTATAATGTAAAGTTTTTATATTTATTACATGAAGATTAATTACCTTGCATGTCTATGCAATTGACAAGGATAATAATTTATAGCTCTTTAACTTGGCTTACATTATAATAATCAAATGGAAAACTTGTCCCAGTTTTTACTTCTGAGTTGTTTATGGAATAATTTTACAACTGTTTTCGTACTGTAAAAATTGCATTGGATGAATACAAATGCGAGTTTTGGTGGCGTATTTTTTTTTATAAAATAAATTATTTGCTCTATTCTTAGTAAATAATACTATATGTAATTTTTTGCTTATACTTAATGTATGCGTGTAAGTAATTTAGATAAATGTAACTTGTACATTTTTCTTATTAAAAAAAAATCATGTTGTCAATTAATATTTTGGTAAATTAAACAAACCCAGCCAGTGCTTTAATATAGTACAGGAATCGTCAACCTTCTAAGGCTAATGGGCCATAGTGGCATTTAAGAAAAAAGATTATTCATTAAAAATTAAAGATTAAAAGTAATTTTTTTTTTGTTTTGAATGACATACATTTCTGATTTAGAAACAAATTAGTTTAAGAAATAATAGTTATGTTATGAAAATATAAACAATTATCACAATATAACAATTATCACAAAAGCCGTGTTGTATCCGGCTGAGTAGAATAGACCAACCTCTTTCCTACCGAGGTGTCGTAAAACATGACTAAGGTAATTTGAAGTCAGGCAGTGCGGCCGGCCGTAAAAAGGCATCCAAATCATGTGCAGCATGTTTATAACATGTTGTGCCGACCCCACTTAGAGTGGGATAAATGCAGGAAGATGTATGTATAACAATTTATCACAAATCATATTCTACCATTCTTACGTCAATGGGACCATTGGTGTAAAATTTATATTATTATTTGGTTATGGAACGAGCCACAGGTTACCGATCCCTGGTTTAGCGGAAATATAGAGCCGCAACCATACATCGATAAAGCTGTGTGCGGCTTGCGAGCCGCAGGTTTTCAATCCCTGGTATCTATGAAATATATTCCAAATTTCGGAAACGGCTTCAACGATTTTCATGAAAGTCATGTAGCATGAGCATGTAGGATGTTTGGGTAAAATCGATCTATCTAGGTTTAATTTTAAAAAAGTAGTTTTATCCTTGTTTTTAGGCATTGAAAATTTGGTAAAATTGACATTGAATAGACTATTTTTGCTGTCATTTTTAAAGTTGTAATAGCATTTGTAAAGTGCTCAGTGGTGAACTGGTGGACTTAATAAGTAAAAATACCTAGGATCAAGCCCCTGATGACTATCCATTTTTGCTTTTTTAAAATATTTTATTTGCATCTTATCTAACTTCTTACTAATATTATAAGTGTGAAAGTTTGTGAGTATGGATGTATATTTGTAACTCTTTCACGACGAATCTAATAAACTAATATCGATGAAATTTGGTAAAATTATTAGACGCCGAGGTAATATAGGATATAGGCAATAGAAATCTTGTAAATTCTATAAGAATAGCAGGATATTAAAAAGTTCAATCAACCTATCAACAGTCCACACGAAGGAAGTTGCGGGTAAAAGCTAGTTTTTTATATCTTTAAAAAAATACTAGAAGCTTACACGAGGTAAGTGAGCTAGATTAAACAACAATATAGCATCTGAATATTCATACTACATATGTCTAACAAGTTTATTAAAAAAAAGTAAAACCAACTTACTAAGCGTTTATAACTATAAAAGAAAACCAATATATTCCTTAAAAGTGAAAATTAATTGGTACTAAAGTTACTTTGTATCGATAGTGTGGTAAGTGTAGAACAACGGAATGCGTGTAAGTTGTTCTTGTGTAATGAACCATTTAGCTCGTAATTAACTTTATCCAGGAAATATTAGCATTAAATGATGTTTTCCTGGACATACATGAGTAGTTTCCTGGAAAAACCTGGGTATCTGAAAGTAATCTGAAATTGAAGTCCATGATTTTTGCAATAATTAACTTATTAAGTTATTTTATAATTGTAATTAAGTTATTTTAGTGCCTGACGTCAACTTACTTAAGACGCCTTTTACGACACCTCGGTAAGAAATGAGGGTGGACTATTCTACTCATCAGGATACCACACGGCGGGTTAACTTACCTTAGTGGCCTTTTACGACACCTCGGTAAGAAATGAGGGTGGACTATTCTACTCATCAGGATACCACACGGCGGGTTAACTTACCTTAGTGGCCTTTTACGACACCTCGGTAAGAAATGAGGGTGGACTATTCTACTCATCAGGATACCACACGGCGGGTTAACTTACCTTAGTGGCCTTTTACGACACCTCGGTAAGAAATGAGGGTGGACTATTCTACTCATCAGGATACCACACGGCGGGTTAACTTACCTTAGTGGCCTTTTACGACACCTCGGTAAAAAATTACGTTGGTGTATTCTAATCAGCCGGACACCACACGCCGGGTCAGCTTAGCTTAGTCGTCTTTTACGACACCTTGTTAAGAAATGAGGGTGGTCTATTCTAGTCAGCCGGATACCACAAGGCAGGTCTACTTACCTTAGTCAGAAGTTACAGTAAATCCTTACTAATATTAATAATAAAATCAATAAAATAAAAATATAGAATTCCGAAAAGTAACGCCTGCTTCATATGATAAATCATTCAATCATCACCTTAGTCACCTTTTACGACACGTCGGTAAGAAATGAGGGTTATCTATTCTACTTAGCCGGATAAAACACGGCGGTAAATATGTACAATATATACAAATATTACGGTTGGGTTGTTGTTTTATGCGAAAATATTGGCATCTGGAAATCTGCTTAGCAAATCATTGACCTGCGCAAAATCACTATGAGGTGAAGTAACCACCGCGTAAGGAAAAAGATAAAATATCTTTGTCAGGAAGGTCACACATACCATCTTGAGGTCTGTCACCACAGTTTTATTACGACAGTGCAAGGGGATTTTAAGGCCTCGTAAAATCTTGCTCACATGTTCATTTGAACTAAACTCAGCGGGATCCAAGAGATGGCGACATAAATATGCGTGTAGTATTAATTTGATATGATATTTCAACATCGCCGTGAGAAAGCATGTTTGCCGGGTGAAAATTTTATAGGTTCATATTTGCATAACTATTCGAATAACTGTGAAAAAGAAGTAGAATTGCAGCCTACTAATAATCCGTTCCTCGTCTTTGAAGAGAAGGTTTTGAGCATAGATGCACTACTTTACTCCGATGCGGATTGTCTATGGATATATGGACAGCAAAACTTGTATATTTTATTTACTTCCTTAGCATTATATCTTATTGTTATAGGGGAAAGTGTGGGGACATTTGTATTACAAAAAAAGGACCATACATGGCATTTACAATTGAAGTCCGCTAGAGAATTTTAAGGATATAGGTATTCTTACATTTGCTTAACTTATGTTGTCGCCATTGACTTCCGCTTTGTATTTTATAGCAACACAGTCATGAAACAAGAGTATCGCGCCCTTTTTGATTAAAATGGTACCGACACTGTGACGTGTTGTTTCAGGTTGAGTCTTCCTATTGATAAAACGTTTCAGTGACAGTCAGTCTTTATTCGTCATTCAAGAGAAGTGCATCTCGGAACGGAATTGTGGTATTCGTATTATATCGTGTTATTGTATATAGTGTGCGCTAACACTTATATTTTTAGCAATAAAATTTTTGTGCAAAGAATGTTCATAATTATAAAAAGATTGGCGATGTATATAATAGACAAAGTTGGCACCGACATAAGTTTGCGTCTTCTACTATGTGCCTTGCAAAAGTACGTAAGTCGTTTGTGGGTTTGGGTATAAGTTTAAAAAACCGTTTAAAAAGAGATTATCGAATATACCTAACAAAGAGATTGTAAATATTCCAAATCTGAAACATTCACATAATTTATTTACAATTTTATACATGCCTAAGTTAGAAACAAAAGCTTTTTCATAGTATGTGACGATAATCCTTTAGATAGGCTGAAATATTCCATATATACAGAAGTTCATACAATTTATCTCTAATCTTCTCTATTCTTAAGTCAACAGAGGCATGGTATGTGTAGATAAACCTTATAAGAGATGTCAGATATGAGTAAAATTACTCATTACAATTTATATCATAGTTAGACATTATAATCAGATATAAATTTTAAAATATAAGTAGATACATTATTATGAATAAAATGATAATAAGGAAGTATTTTGTCTACAATAATATGTTGTCTGTCATTTGGTGGGACCGAACGAACGAATGTAAAAGATTGTGACACGAGTCTTGTTCTTTAACGACATTCAACAGTTTCATCATTTTAAATACGTTTTAAAATAAAGTATAGACTGAATAAAGTGTTTGAGTATATTACACCTTTAGATGTAGTGTCCTTTTATCATTGCTACTATATCTTACGACGATACTGTAACGATATATCGCGGATGTCAATAATGAAAAATAATGGCGTCTCCCAGCAATCGACTGTATCGATCGTCAGTGATTGCGCTGTCGCTATATTTCATCCTTGGACCATTAATGTCGCCACTGTCATAAAACGTTCAGTGTAAAGCGTTCGACTGTGTTTAATAGTTTATATGTTTGCTCCTTTCTAAATCAGAGACGGTATCCGGTATTAATGGTGCGTTCAAAGTATGGTTTAATCGAATAAGCAATTCATAATTCTTATAATCGTTTACATCTAAACATGTTATTAAGTAAAGTCCCCAAAAGCTGTTTGTGTATTTTTTTCAAATCTACCTCTATGTACTGAATATTTTCACACGGGTTTTTGCTTAAAGATGCAATTCTTCCAGAAGGTTAATAAATATTAACCTAAACGGTTTTATGTATATTGTGTTTAAGAGGTCGCCGTGTGGTATCCGGCTGAATAGAATAGTACCACCCTCATTTCTTACCGAGGTGTCGTAAAAGGCGACTAAGGTAAGTCGACCCGCCGTATGTTATCCGGCTGAGTAGAATAGACCAACCTCATTTCTTACCGAGGTCGTAAAAAGCGACTAAGGTAAGTTGACCCACCGTGTAGTATCTGGTTGAGTAAAATAGACTACCCTCTTTCTTGCCGAGATGTCGTAAAATACGACAGAGGTAAGTTGACGTCAGGCAGGCGGCCGGTCGTAAAAACGCAGCCAAATCATGTGACAGCATGTTTATTGTTTATAACATGTTGTGCCGACTCCATTTAGAGTGGGATAAGGGCAGGAAGATGATCATGATGTGTTTAAGAGATCGCGCGGTCGTAAAAAAAACTCTTCCTGGGAGTTTTAGTACATAAACGCCACGTAAACTACCAGGTATCACCATTCTCCTGCCCTTATCCCGCTCTAAGTGGGGTTGGCACAACATGTTTCAAACGTGTTGTTACATGTTTTGGCTAGTTATTTTACGATTATCCCGCTCTAAGTGGGGCTGGCACATGTTTTAAAAGTGTTTTGGCTAGTTATTTTACGATCGGCCGCCTGTCTGACGTCGACTTACATTAGTCGCCTTTTACGCCACGTTAGTACCTACGTGACTATTGCAAACATTGCTAATGTCAGCACTGTCATAAAATATTACACTTAAAGTTACTACAGCAAAAGCCCTTTACAACCTAACTGTTGTGTTATTACTGTATCGATTTCCAATTAAAATAACATTCTTTTATTACACAATTAACTGTGCTATAGCAAATCGATATGAGAATTTTATTACTTGTACCTAATATCTTTAAGACTTTAACGCTCAGCAGTAAATGAATTCCTAAGTTAAGAACTTCAATGGAAGGTCAATTATTAAGGACCAACTTTTTTGTATTAGGTCGTTATATTACTGAGTTGTAAGTAAGTAGCGGCCTGTTACTATCCCACTGCTGGGCATAGGCCTCTTCTCTCCGTTATTGGAGAGAAGGTTTGGAGCTAAGACCTACTACGCTGCTCCAATGCGGATTGGTAGGTTACACATATCTCCAGAATTCTCTAGAGATATGCAGGTTTCCTCGCGATGTTTTCCTTCACCGAAAAGCGTGTGATAAATTGCAATTATCAATTAGACACATAAGTTTTAATAGAAAAACTCATTGGTGTCTGCCCGGGTTTGAACCCATGATCGTCTCTAGAGATTCACACGGTCGCACCGCTAGGCCATCACAGCTTCTTACTGAGTTGTGCTATTACTAAATAATTTCCATCATCATCTTCCTGACCTTATCCCACTCTGAGTGGGGTCGACACAACATGTTATATACATGTTACATGATTTGGCTGCGTTTTTACGACCGGCCGCCTGCCTGACGCCAACTTACCTCAGTCGTACTTTACGACACCTCGGCAAGAAAGAGGGTGGTGTATTCTACTAAACCGGATACCACACGGTGGGTCAACTTAACTTAGTTGCCTTTTACGACACCTCGGTAAGAAATGAGGTTGGTCTATTCTACTCAGCTGGATACCACACGGCGGGTCGACTTACCTTAGTCGCCTTTTACGACACCTCGGCAAGAAATGAGGGTGGTTCTATTCTATTCAGCCGGATATCACACGGCGTTACTAAATAATTTCCAATTTAAATAAAATTATTTTAAATACAAATAATAGTTCTGAATATGATAGCAAATATACATGCAATTAGCAGATATACATCAAAGTAATTCACCTGCCCTTATCCCACTCTAAGTGGGGTCGACACAACATGTTTTAAACATGTCACATGATTTGGCTACGTATTTTACGACCGACCGCCTGCCTGACGTAACTTACCCTACCTATTTTACGACACCTCGGTAAGAAAGAGGGTGGTCCATTCTATTCAACCGAATATTTCACGTTGGGTCAACTTACGTAAGTCGCCTTTTACGACACCTCGGTAAGAAATAAGGATGGTCTATTCTACTCAGCCGGATACCATACGGCTTCCTTTTGGCGGCTGTTGTAATCCGTTGAATGCAATGTTCATAGTTGTCTCACTGATGTCGCCGCTATCATAAAATGATCATAAAGTTTATAACAACGATAAAGTCTTACTTTTGTAGCTGGGATTTTTAGCACCGATTAGACTTTGACCATAAATCTCACTTTATATCATCTCAAGATCTTTCATATTTTTAATACAACAGGGTAGATTCGTTAAATGTAAAATGGCTTAAGACAAAAATGTTAGAGTGCGTAAACGATCTGCTTTCGGACTTAAAGAATAGTTAAGTAATAGCCTGTTACTATCCCAATGCTTTACATAGGCTTCTTCTCTTCGTTTTTGGAGAGAAGTGTTAGCGCACACTATATACAATAACACGATATAATACGAATACCACAATTCCCGTTCCGAGATGCACTTCTTTTGAATGACGAACGAAGACTGACTGTAACTGAAACGTTTTGTCAATAGGAAGACTGCACCGGAAACAATACGGCACAGTGTTGCCACCATTTTAATCAAAAAGGGCGCGATACTCTTGTTTCATGACTGTGTTGCTATAAAATACAAAGCGGAAGTCAATGGCGACAACAAAAGGATAGGAGCTAAGACCTACCACGCTGCTCCAATGTGGATTGGTAGCTTATACATATCCCTAGAATTCTCTAGAGATATTCAGGTTTCCTCGCGATGTTTCCCTTCACCGTAAAGCGTGTGATAAATTGCAATTATCAATTAGACCTATAAGTATTAACAGAAAAACTCATTGATGTCTGCCCGGGGTTTGAATGCTTGACCCCTCGAAAGGGGGTTTGATTTTAAGGGATTTAAGAAACGGTCTGATTTTTACCTAAAAATAGCTGTGCCAGTAGCTTCGCACTTTTCTTTCCTTATTAAATTTTTGAACCTTAAATTAGTTATCGTGAGTTAATTATAGAGACTTTTAAATAACTTTCATCGTTTACTTAGCGTTCGCAAGATAAGCCTTAAATTTTGCCGATTTCTCAACATCTTTTATAGCTGTTCTTCTCCTATTCATCTTCATGTTATATAGCCTATAGCCCGCAATTTTTGCTGCTGTCCTATTAATCTTAGCGTGAAGTTATATAATCCATAGCCTTCCTCGATAAATGCACTTTCATACACTCAAAGAATTTTTCAAATAGGTCCAGATTTTCCTGAGATTAGCGCGTTCAAACAATCAAACAAAATAAACTCTTCAGCTTTATGTATTAGTATAGACTAGCGGCCTACCCTGCTTCGCACGGGTATAAAATATATAGCCTATGTCACTCAGTGATAAAAATGATTAAAATCGATGCAGTAGTTTTAATTTATTCATTACTGCCCGTGACCCGCACGCGTTAAATTTAAAGAAAAACAATTCCCCTCTCCCTATACCAAGAAGATTTCCTGCTAAATCTAATATCTAAATTCATATACTACATATTTACATTTTACATTTTTCCCTATATATTTTATGTTTACAATTAATTACAGAATGTCTTTATATACAACATTTATAGCTTTGTTATCATTAGACAATACAAACATGTTTTTTTTAGAGATTATTTTTAAATGAGCAACATTTAGTTGGGGGTCCGATCCGCTGCTAAATTCGAAGTGCTATAAGGCGAAGCGCGGCCTCCTCTCGCGGGATTTTAAATCTGTGATATCTTCGAAAATGTTCATTTAAACTACATGCTGTAAACGGCCATATTGATCTATATTAAATCAACAATTTATTTAAGGTACTTAATTGGATAAGGATTAATGCTGTATTGTTTAAAAATTGCTTCAAAAATAAGGCATTATTTTTCGTAAAAAGTAAATGACAAACAATGCTATAGTGGGTTATCCATAAGTGATAGACATATACCATCGCGGACTTTTCTGTAGACCTTTTCAATGTGTACAAATACTTAGTACATCATTTTGATAAATCTCGTAGGGTTTAGCCTGCGTTTGCAATGGAAGCGGAAAAAAAGTAATTATTTACGACATCACATTAGAAACCTCATAATTACAGTATTTCTGTACTCCATATTGAATGTTATTATACATATAAACCTTCCTCTTGAATCACTCTATCTATTAAAAAAACCGCATCAAAATCTGTTGCGTAGATTTAAAGATTTAAGCATACATAGGGATATAGGGACAAACAAAGAATGTGACTTTGTTTTATACTATGTAGTGATAATCCTTATAGCATGATTCAGTATTCACGCGCGATGGCTTATTATTAGCGTATTTCATGTATAACTTTGGTGTTTCTATACCGATTTCAATGATTCTTTTTTTATACAATGGTTAATACTATTCACTTTTTCATTTAGTGATGATTGAGAGTGATATAAACGTAGGAGTAGACAAATATAACCAGAAAGCTTCGAACTGCTAAGCTATCGGGAGTTACACGTGTTATTGTGAGTCAACCATAAAAGATAGACATATGCTGTCGTGGGATATTTTTTAAATAATTTTAAGGAGAACATTTCCGTCATACATGATTTCTGTGTAGCTTTAACCATCAAGGTTGCACACGCGACGGAAGCTTAAAAAATGGAGTAACTTCTCCCGTTTTCCCGACATTTCCCTTCACTGCTCTGCTCTTATTGATTGTCGCGTGATGAAAAGTATACTATAACCAGCTCAGGAGTATGATAAAAAATTGTACCGAGTTTCGTTAAAATCCGTCGAGTAGTTTTTGTTTCTATAACGGTTATACAGACAGACAGACAGACAGACAGACAGACAGACAGACAGACAGACAAAAATTTTACTGATGGCATTTTTGGCATCAGTATCGATCCCTAATCACCCCCTGATAGTTATTTTGGAAATATATTCCAGTTACAGAATTGACCTCTCTACAGATTTATTATAAGTATAGATAAAGTTTTGTAAATTATTAATAAGTCTTACGATAAAATAAATAGGCCCGTTGATTAAAAATTGCTCACGGCTGTACTAGGCGCTCCCATGTCAAAACCCATGAATTTTGTGGTTCTCCTTATACAAATCAACGACAACACTAACAGGCTACAGTGCGATCAGATTGTTGAATTTATTTCGTCACCACAATACTCCCATAAAACTTTAACGTGGGTGTTTATTGCTATTTACGTGATAATCCCCAATATATTTCACGCGTGACATTTAAGTGCTGTTATAAAAAATGGGATTGGTATCGTAAATCTATGAATAGGTTGAAATTGTTGCAACAACTTTATAATATCGACCTATATTTTATTTGACAGCATATTCATTTTATTAGGCACATCTTGCAATCGATACATACCTATTATATAACAAAGTCCTAAGAGCTGTCTTATATTTCTAAATTCTATATATGTAATCAATATTCACAAAATCTACTGGTTGTAACTAAAATACATTGAAATTTTTGAGGAGGTTTAAAGTTAATGTTACATTCTCCGGAACGGGTAAATAGATTTTGATAGGACTTCCACTGGAATGTAGCGGAGGTTGAAGAGCATCATATAGGCTACTTTTATCTTAGAATTCCCGCGGGGTTCAAGATACAAAATTGCCAGGAAATTATTAGATTATTACGAAAGGATTATAAGAAAGAGGGTGATCTATATTACTCAACCGCGATACCACATGGTGGGTCAACTTACCTTAGTTGCCTTTTACGACGCCTCGGTAAGAAATGAGAGTGGTCTATTCTACTCAGCCAGAAACCAGACAATATATATACAAATCCTATATAAGACCCTGTACAGTAATGTAACTAGTAATAAGAATTATATTTTTAAAAGAGCAACCGCCGAGTTTCTTGCTGGCTCTTCTTGGTAGGTACAGCTTTCCGAGCCAGCAGTAGAGTAGACGATTCAAAAGCACTTGTTTACATGTTTATTTGAATAAAGAATATTTTAAATTCGAATTATAAATCTAAACTACATAAATCTAGGAAAGTGTTTCAACACGAAAATAAGGCCTTGTATTATTCAAAGTTAAACTGAGATGCCGGTCGAGATTTGCATAAATAAAATACAAGTATAACATAATTCAGCAGATCACAATCGAGTGCTAGACCTAACTGTTTAAAACTGCATTGCCACGCGCCGCCACCACTCGAAGCTCTCACTGCATGTTACCCAGTTTAACATTTATATAAACAAACTCCTTATCCTGAACTCAGCAAGTGATATTGTCAACGAGCTTTACTGTTGAAGGGTGCGTTTTCATTTAACACTCACGTCAAGAATATCGTAGCAACGATTTAATTTCATAATCTATACATATATCTATATCTATATCTATACATATAAAACTGAAGAGTTTTTTTGTTGGTTTGAACGCGCTAATCTCCATCCCACTAGAATATCTAAAATGTATATTACATAAATTTCATGTTAGAGACCCGCGATTTCTTACAGAAGTATCGTAAAAGGTGACTAGGGTAATTTAAACCACCGTATTTTATTCGTCTGAGTATAATAGACCACCCTCACTTCTTACCAAGCTATCGTAAAAGGCAACTAAAGTAAGTTGACCCACCGTGTGATATCCGGTTGAGTAGTGGACCACCCTCTTTCTTACCGAGGTGTAAAATACGACTAAGGCAAGTTGAGTGAAGCGTCAGGAAGGCGGCCGTAAAATACGTAGCCAAATCATGTAACAATATGTTTATAACATGTTGTGTGTCCCCACTTACAGTGGGAAAAGGGCAGAAGGATGATGATGATAATGGTAAAAAAAGGTAACTATCATTTATGCCAAGGGTTGGCCTCCTTCTGCGAGAATGTTATGTGGCGGAACGGATCCAGGAAGTCGAATGCTTGGATCCAATACTCAGCAGGCGAGTCGGGCGCAGGCGACTCGCGCGAAGTCCGTCGCATGCCACCCTAGCAGGAACCGGCGAGCGGTCCGAACGGGATTTATCGGATGCTCGCAGGAATTGGGTCCCCGAGGCGGTCGATGCATCTGGTGCTCCCGATGCATCGATTAGCGGAGGGAGGGGCCACTGTTTAGAGAGGTCCCGTTCCAAAGGTTGAGCTGTACAGAGCCGCTGCTGGCGGGGATGGGGGCAAAGTGTCCAACGGTACCCTGTCCCCGCCACCAGCAGCGTGGTGGAGCACTGTCAGGTTTTTAGTCAGAGCGAATCCGACATACCCGCCGCTCGTCCTCGTCGGGCGGTGATGACCCATAATCGGTTTTCCTGACATAAAAAAACGTTCTGCGTGCCGTATCGTGTCTTAAAATGGTGAAGCGCACTGCAACTGACATTATTGTCATCGTCTTTTAAATCTCTCGGAATGCCACCGAACAATAAATTGTTCTATATCTAAATGGTTGAACGGGTCAGACTGACGCACGCGTCCGCAGAACACGCAACGCAACAGTTTTATTTACCAAAACAAACCTTTGGATATAATTTCATCAAGTAAAGTTTACCTTAGTTTATTTGTGAAATAAATCAAATGTAATCTTGATTATGGCGACGGAACTAAGTTATAAAATACGTTGATGGTTCTACTATGCCGCCGTGTTGTATCCGGCTGAGTAGAATAGACCACCCTAATTTCTTACCGAGGTGTCGTAAATGGTGTTTAAATTAAGTTGACCCGCCGTGTGGTATCCGGCTGAGTAAAATAGATTACTGTCATTTCTTACCGAGGTTTCGTAAAAAGCGACTAAGGTAAGTTGACGTGAGGCAGGCGGCTGGTCAAAAAATACGTAGCCAAATCATGTTACAACATGTTTATAATATGTTGTGCCGACCCCACTTAGAGTGGGATAAGGGCAGGATAATGATGGTATGAAAGTTGTTAACAGAATGCGATATATATATAGTTGATGGCTATTCTATGCCGCCGTGTGGTATCCGGCTGGGTAGATTAGACTACCTCATTTTTTACCGAGTTGTCGTAAAAAAATACTCATGTAATTTGACCTGCCGTGTGGTATCCGGCTGAGTAGAATAAACCACCCTCATTTCTTATCAATTTCGTAAATGGTGTCTAAATTAAGTTGACCCGCCGTGTGGTTTCCGGCTAAGTAGAATAGATTACTGTTATTTCTTACCGAGGTTTCGTAAAAAGCGACTAAGGTAAGTTGACCCGCCGTGTAGTAACCGCCTGAGTAGAATATACCACCTAATCTCTTACCGAGGTGACGTAAAAAGTGACTAAGGTAATTCGACCCGCTGTGTGGTATCCGGCTGAGTAGAATATACCACTCTTATTTATTATCTAGGTGTCGTAAAATACGACTAAGTTGACGTCAGGCAGGTGGCCGGTCATAAAATATGTACCCAATATATATATCATTTATAAAATGTTGTGCCGACCCCACTTAGAGTGGGATAAGGGCATAAGCACGTCTCGGTCAATCAGATACCTACTTTTAATTTATTAGTCAAGCAATTTTCGGGTTTTACGCTTAGCAATTCCATTAAGCGATTCATTTTATTTACATAGATTGTCTATCATGCATCGTCAAACTATTAATTTTGGACAAATTGATTTATGATCTTTTCTTTTAGCCCTACGATCGATCGATTACATACCGTTCCGGGTTGACACATTATACTCTCTTTTAAAGTCTATTTAGTAGTTAACAATTAATCATCTAATGACAAATCGCTTTCTCTGACGCGTTTTTCAAATGACGCCATAATTGGACCATAGATAACGTAGTTAATTATTTTTTCATCATTTATACAGTCAAGAGTTACTTTCATAGAGTTTGTTAAAGCACACTATATACAATAACACGATATAATAGGAATACCACATTTCCCGTTCCGAGATGCACTTCTCTTGAATGACAAACAAAGACTGAATGTAACTGAAACGTTTTATCAATAGAAAGACTCTACCGGAAACAATAATGGCACAGTGTTGCCACCATTTCAATCAAAAAGGTTGACTTGTTTCATGACTGTGTTGCTATAAAATACAAAGCGGAAGTCAATGGCGACAACAAGTTATTCCACAATCTATTTTGGACTTGCCTTTACACAAGTTCAAAAAAGCAATTAAAAATACACTTATTCATAACGTTTATTATACTGTTGACGACTATGTTAATGATAAGAAAGCTAGGTTTTAAATTGCGATTAGCTACGCAGTAGATTATATTGTAAATTTATTAATTTGTTCTTAATTAATTAAGCCATTATTGTAATACTCAATTTTGAAAAGAGTGACAGCCGAGTTTCTTGCTGGCTCTTCTCGGTAAGAGCACCTTTCCGAACCAGTCGTAGGTTCGTTGCAATTTGACGTTTCGAAAGTGCTTGTAAAAGCCAATTTGAATAAAGAATTATTTGAATTTATTATACTAGAGCAGTGTTATCAACCTGTGGGTCGCAACCACTATGGGGGTCGCGAAGCGTTACTCGGGGGGTCGCCGACTCAAAGCAAAAGTCGAAAGCAACGTAGCCTTTTAATTAAATTTTATAATTTCTTTGTCTTTCTATGACACAAGGGAGTAGCCATAATTTTTCAACCTGTAAAGGGGTCGCAAAATCAAAATCCAAAAACACTGTTTTGAGTAATGAAGCCATCTTTATATATCCACTATTACATCATTATTTTTTTTTCAAATTCAAATTCAAAATATTCTTTATTCAAATAAACTTGTAAACAAGTGCTTTTGAATCGTCAACTCTACTGCTGGTTCGGAAAGCTGTTCCTACCGCTATTCTCCTGCCCTTATCCCATTATAAGTGGCACAACATGTTTTAACCATGTTGTGATGTGATTTGGCTAGGTATTTTACGACAGACCGCCCGCTTGACGTCTACTTACCTTAGTCGCCTTTTATGACACCTTGGTAGGAAACGAGGGTGGTCTATTCGACTCAGCCGGATACCACGCGGTACTTAACTTAGTCGATGTGTACCATTATTATAACGAGAAAGCAAATGTTACTGTATCTACTACCCTCATTTCTTACCGAGGTTTCGTGAAAGGCGACTACGGTAAGTTAACCCGCCGTGTCGTATCCGGCTGAGTAGAATAGACCACCCTCATTTCTAACAGAGGTGTCGTAAAAGGCGATTAAGGTAAGTTGTAAGTCAGACAGACGTCCGGTTACATGTTAAAAGCATGTTGTGCCGACCCTACTTAGAGTGGGATAAGGGCAGAAGAATGAAAATAATATTTACCATATTTTTTCAATGTGGCATTTCGACAAAATTAGCACTAAGGATGTGGTTATTGTGTATTAATATTTTTAGTAAATAAAAATAACTTCAAAAGAAAAAGGAAAAAAATTATAGGGTAGGTGCGCCTCGATCCTAGGTATTTTTATTTGTCCAGACCACCCGTTCCCCGAATAGGCTAAGCTGACTTGACAGTTAGAGAAATTCAATTCAATATAAATTTTTGTATTTTTTAATGCCCAAAAACAGAGATGAAATGTTCTTTTTTAAATAAAACCTAGCTAGATCGATTTTGCTCCCCCAAAACCTACATACTGAATTTCAGAAAAATCGTTGGAGCCGTTTCCAAGATTCCAAATATATATACATATATTAACTTTATATATATATATATATATATATATATATATATATATATATATATATATATATATATATATATATATATATATATATATATATATATATATATATATATATATATATATAAAGTTAAGTCAGTTTAAAAACACTGTTAAAAAGAGGCTGATACAGAAAGCCTACTATACTCTTGAAGATTATTTAGAAGATAAGAATGTGTGGATATAGCTCTCTTTGAACCTGTACAAGACAGTAACGACATAATGTAAATAGTATTAAGAATTATATTTTTAAAAGAGCAGCCGCCGAGTTTCTTGCTGGCTCTTCTCGGTAGGAACAGCTTTCCGAACCAGCAGTAGAGTTGACGATTCAAAAGCACTTGTTTACAAGTTTATTTGAATAAAGAATATCTATAAATCTTGTAAATATCTATAATCTATGTATATAATCTATAATCTTGTATATATATATATATATATATATATATATATATATATATATATATATATATATATATATATATATATATATATATATATATATATATATATATATATATATATCGCATCCTGGCAACCAACGTTCCATCATTAAAAATATATCGAAAATACATTGAAAATAGAAGGCGCAGCGGTGACAGAATGCAGACGGCGCATGTGAGAGATGAAGACAGATGCTTGTCATGGCGCAGTTGTGAAAATTGTTAAGAAGAATATAAAGTTGAAGATAAGCGTTGTACTTTTCCATATGCACGATACCCTTATTACGCCCACTAATGTCTAAGAATAATGCCCAAGATACTGATGAGTCTACATCAGTCGTGGGATTCAATCGTGCAAATGGATGGATAGTATGAAGAGACTATGATGACTTACAATGGCGGATACTATAAGAGTTCGAAATAAAACAATTCAAACACCAAAAACAAAAAGAAAAAAAAAATCCAAGTGAGACGAATAATATCAATCGGCCGAAGTTTAAACCCGATAAATGATGATTTTACGTAAAATTGTGGTGTACTACAGCTGACTTATACTTGGACGGAAAAACAAAAGAAGATACATTTTCTGGAAATTTCTGCGGTTGCACTTATTAATTTAAGCAATGATAGATCAATGGATGATTAAAAATCATTATGTATATGCCTGTTTTCGTGTTACGTTTTTAAAGAATTGTTGGAAGAATTTAAATATAGTGCAAATAGCAGCATGAACGGTGATTGCGCATTTGGTACAAAATTGATATATGACTGCAATGGCTTGCATTCACAACGGAGATATCTTCGCGTCAAAAGCTGCACCAGGAACTACAAGTATACTCCTGTTTGAAACGAAAGTTATTTATAGAGGATCGCAGATTCAACGCGATCCCAATTCAAGTGTCTTAGTTGCGATCAGCAGCGCACAGAAAAATGGAGTGTCACAAACGGATTTTGGAACCAAAAGACTATTGTCTGTGGTACTGTGGTAAGCTCTGAACAATGACGACAAGCAGATTAAAAATTATTTGTGTGCTGCAGGTGTAGCAGGCTGGGCCGCGTCGCGAGTCGCTGCATGGCCAATGGACCTGCTCTTTGAGGTACCAGTACACCGACGTGTAGACTGTAGACCAATGTCTGGTCAAACCACCATCAGGAGCTTTCACATAATTTGGTAGGTGTTATTACTTTGATTTGTTTCTGTGCCTGGATGTTCTCTCATAAAAGAGACTATATATAGCTTATAAATTTAGTTGGATAATAATTAATAATGTTGTCATTAATAGGGATGGCTAACAAGAATGTTTATAGTACCTTACAAATGATTGTCAAATAAAGTAAACGGTTTTACGACTGAAATTATAAGAAGGGGGTGAACTGTTAACCTTTTGTCAAGTCAGCTCTTTTAGTCAAAAACATAATGTGTCTTATTGTCTTACAAAAATACCTGAGAGTCAAGTACCTATTGACAATGACAAGATTTGTGGTAACGTAATTTGTGTTGATGTTTATACAGACGGGTTCTTGGTTCGGTGGGTCGGTGACTGTACCAGAGTATCGTCTGCAGCCCAGTAGAAATCGGCATCTGCTCAGGGTGGTCCGTGGGTACGCAGTGAGCGATAGCTCTGGGGGTCGATGACACCAGGGTATCGTCTGTAGCCCGGTAGAAATCGGTATCTGCTCTGAGTAGTCCGTGGGTACGCAGGGAGCGATAGCTCTGGGTGGTATAGTCGGGTCTAGCTGTGTAGCGATGGCCGTGAGTCATGTGGACTCGTTATCCCTGAGGGAAGACCCTTCTGCTGAGACAGAAGCGGTAGACCACGAACAAGATACCTGGGTTGTTTTTGAAGTAAATTCTGATAGGTTTTCTGTTTATTTTTATAATGTCATGGTGAGTGTCAGTCAATGGTACTCTGCCTCAGTACTTTTCGTATGCATTATGGGTTTGGTATGGCCTTACATGTTATTTGTTGGGTTTCATAGTTCAATGATCTTATCACTATCACTTATCACTTATGACGAGATATAATTTTCCTTGTTTTGTTCGTTTATTAAAAAGATCTAGACCCCAATGACCCAGATGTTGTAGGATAGGCCGAACGGAATTTCTGGGTTCGTTTATTTGTTACAGATCAACACACGGGGACGTGTGTCTCGCAGGATGGCCGTGTCGCATCCTGGCAACCAACGTTCCATCATTAAAAATATATCGAAAATACATTGAAAATAGAAGGCGCAGCGGTGACAGAATGCAGACGGCGCATGTGAGAGATGAAGACAGATGCTTGTCATGGCGCAGTTGTGAAAATTGTTAAGAAGAATATAAAGTTGAAGATAAGCGTTGTACTTTTCCATATGCACGATACCCTTATTACGCCCACTAATGTCTAAGAATAATGCCCAAGATACTGATGAGTCTACATATATATATATATATATACAAGATTAACTAATTTAAATATTAAAGATATATTCTATAGTACTACTAACATAATTTATGAGTCATGTAACTTGATTGAAATAAATATTATCATATTTGACTGGCCCGTTGGCTCAGTGGGTAGTGACCCTGCCTTCTGCTCCGCGGGTCGCGGGTTCGATTCCCGCCGATGGCCAACATTTTCTATAAATGAATTTGTTGGTCTTTGAGCCTGGGTGTATATTTGTATTTAAGTATGTATTCAAAAAATATATATGTATATATTCACCAGTTGACGTCACCCATTACACAAGTATTAAGTTACTTACTTTGGGGATGGACTACCGTGTGTGTAAGCGTCCCATATATTTATATTTATTTATTATAGTGCTAAGTGTGTCTTATGTAATATTAAATTGTAAGTTAATTGAGTACAATTAACTTGCAAGTAGTTCAGTTAGTACTAACAAGTATCCTAGTAGTAACTGATCTTTAACGTTCGTTACACACAAAGGTATCCGATTTTAAAATCTCCATTCATATAACAACATACAGAATGTTATTAAACGCATTGTAGTATAAAAGTTTTGATTGATTTGCTTAATAAAAGCTGACCTATGGTGTCGAGATTGCCAATTAGAAGTGATACTAAAAATAATTATACAGCTGTCATAAGTGAAAGCATATGTAAGAGATTGTATAGGTATCTATGTGTGTGTGGAGTGCAAATAATTATTTATTACTAGCCGACCGAAAATATTATTTATACCTTTAATATGTTATGTAAATGACATTCAAAAATCAAAATCAAAATCAAAATAATTTTTATTCAAATAAGCTCTTACAAGCACTTTTGAATCGTTAAGGATCCATATGATTAATGAAGCTACAACCGGTTCGGAATGTTGCTCTTACTGAGAAGAACCAGAAAGAAACTCGGCGGTCAATCTTTTAAACATTTTCAATTTTACATAATGAAACCGCAGTCCTGTATGAAGCTGAAAAGATTTTCAAATCCAGGCCTTTTTATCATCCAAATAATTTTCAATTTTGTAATATGCTTTACGAACAAGTACATCGCGCGGCCCAAAAAAGTGGTTGTATTTTCTATTTTTAGTAATTGGTTATTAATCTCTAAGTTTATGTCCGATCTAATTACGTTCGGTAAAACGAATTGCAACCATTTGGTTTTATCTGTATTTAAAAGTAAATTATTTACTGAAAACCAGTTTAATATCTGTGATAGGGCACTGTTAACATCTTCAAAGTTATCTTTATCTCTATTTACTTTAAAAATAAAAGAGGTGTCATCTGCAAACAGCACAATATCGCAAATATTTTGAACACAATAAGTTAAGTCATTTATGTATACCAAAAACAGAAAAGGACCAAGGATTGACCCCTGTGGGACACCCATAACATTGAAATCACGGGTTCAAATCTGGCCATAAGTTATGATCTACTGAAGTCACAAAACTGACAAAACAACTAGCTCTCCCCCATGCGTCCGTGCGTGCGTGCGTGTGTCCAAGAAGAAAACTAAGAAGTGCACCTTTAAGTAAAAACCTAACATGAATCTGTTCAGTATACTTTGAGAAAATCGATCAACAGACAGCTTTTGGGGATTTTGTTTTATAATATTTATAGATTAGCCGACCCGCAACGTCCACTATTAGTACAAAATACCTTGAGTAATATAATAAAACCAATATAAAATAAATAATTTATAATTTCGTTCAGTCATTAAAAATTAACCAAACATAACTTGTATTGTCATCTAATATGGTGAACTGTCGAGGGTCCATCATTTGGTCGCTGAGTGTCTTACTTACATTGACATTACATATACTAGACAATTAGTTAATAAAGTTATAAATAAATAAATAAATATATGGGACACTTACACACACGGTCGTCCGTCCCCAAAGTAAGTAACTTAATACTTGTGTTATGGTTGACAGACAACTGGTGAATATATACTTATATATTTTTTAAATACATACTTAAATACAAATATACACCCAGGCTCAAAAACCAACAAATTCATTTATAGAAAATGTTGGCCCTCGGCGGGAATCGAACCCGCGACCCCCAAAGCTGAAGGCAGGGTCACTACCCACTGTTCCAACGGGCCAGTCAAAGTTGTAACAGCGTAATGGTAACCAAGCTGTGTATATGTAAGAATAACTTACATAAGAACTTATAATAAGAAAACTCGGGTTCAAATTCCACGTGTCACCCCGGCTCTTTCTCCATTGTTTTCTTTTTGCATTTTTTTTCTTTTCTATTTTTCTAATTGCATGCATATGTATATTTTTACTGTTACTGTGTACTTAAGCCTAATACCTGTGTAAATTCACCTTTACGAGATGTTTATGATCAATGCGGTTAGAACAAACCACCAGTTTTCAATTAACGTTCACTTTTTGAAGATTGCTTATCTGATTGTTTGCTCTTACTCTGTGATTGTCGATCGTGCATTCATGATTTATGTGCGAGTATAATTTCTTTATAAGACATTAAATCAAACTTGGACTCTATTATTTGAACATTAGGTATGTTTTGGAATAGTTTCGAAATGTCTTATTATATTTTGTATGTCATTATGTCTGCATTTATTAAAGCATGACGTGTTGTTTGATGCGTGTGCGCAGAAAGATCATCTTGACGTTATTAAAAAAAAAAATTTTTAAAATTTAAATCTGTTTATTACACTTATTATCTATTACAGTTTGTACTTAAGTCTAACGCTAATCATATGAGTTAATAATTATTGCGCTAGAAATTGCGCACTCTAGTGACGCTACATGTTAAAGGGTTAGTTGGTTAAATGGTAATGAAATTAAAAAAAAAAATAAAATTAATGACATACAGTAAAGAAAAAATATAACTACTTATTTTTAGAATAATTATGAGAGGCTATAGGGATACATTTCTTTATATAAAAATTTTTTAGGATTCTTTTTGCCTGTTTCATGGTTGAGTTTTTTATTAATTCCAATAAATGTTTTGGTAACTTATTTAATACACATGGCAGGTAGTGTAGCCAAGTTCGCTTCCCATATGCATTATTCCATCTGGGTGTAGTAAATGAAGGGATATTTGATAGATTACGCAGGTTATTGGGTCTTTTGTTAATGTTTAAGGTACAAATTTTATTATGATAGTGGTTTATTATAGCAAAGTTTACTTTGTCATATACATTCATCACCCTGCAATACTCAAATAGGCCATGGTAATTGTTTCTATATTTGTATTTAATTTTTAGAGGAACTATATTTTTTAGTAATCTAATTTGTAAATTATATATATTATTTACATGAGTCTTACTTGCTCTTCCATAGCATGCAATACCATAACTTATAACTGAATCTGCTAGTGACATATAAAGTAGTCTTAAAGTACTGTAGGGAATTTTATATTTAAGAATGCACAACTTAGCTAAGATTGATCGAAGCTTCCCACACACATGGTTTATGTGGGGGGACCAATTAAATTTGGCATTAAAATAAAATACAATGCATCGCTTTGGCACGATTTCAGTTATCGTTGACCGTTTTTCACGAGTCACTCACGACGTTTTCTGAAGTTAAAACGAGTGTTAAATTGAAGTATTAATGACGTAATTAATACAAAATTGGTTTGCACGGCGTTTGAATCCGAGCCCGCCAGTTTGAAAAATAAAATTGATATCAAACCGATTCCAAGAAATTTCTTACCAAGTATATTTTTCAAAAAAATTCTATCCCGTCCAAGGCCTTACTGGATATGAGATTCATGTCCTCATTGGTAACAAAGAGAGATAATAGGATTTTACTTTACATCATAACAAATTGTTGATGAAGACAACCCTTCATCATAATTCTCCTGCCCTTATCCCACTCTAAGTGGGGTCGGCACAACATGTTTTAAACATTTTGCATGATTTGGTTACATATTTTACGACTGATTGCCTGCTACCTCAACTTACTGTAGTCGCCTTTTACGACAATTTAGTGAGAAATGAGAGTGGTCTGTTCTACTCCGCCGGATACCACACGGCGCGTCAACTTACCTTTCTCGCCTTTAACGACACCTCAGTAAGAAATGAGGGTGGTCTATTCTACTCAGCCGGATACCACACGGCGGGAAAGATAACCTTAACAATATTCCTGTAATATAAGAACTATCAAATCACACCTTACCAATGCGTTTTACTTAGTAAATTACGAACAGTATCGCTTTTTGGGTCGTTTAATACATAATTAACAGATTAGTTGAGATTACTCAATCGACTTACATTTACTGTAACATTTACATTACATTTAATGTTGCAGAACTAAAGATCTATAAGAAAAGCTATTAAAGCTAATAATGGCGTAGATAATTTAAGCTTTAATTTACTAATAGCATGATCATAATTCAGGCTTTAAAATAATATATGTACCGCCGCACTCAAATAACGCATCTACCATACTATAAAGATGTCAAACATTTAAAAGTCGTAAAAATGTGCGTACAAACTAGAGATGTAACGGTATATCAGTCGGAGTCGAGTATTTTTATGACTCTTCCAATCAGCCTCTGGTTATTAACTTTTTCGTATCTAGTTGAATATTTCTGTTACCCATAACAATTTAAATTAAGTAAGCCTTTACTTCACATTTTTTTTTACATCACAAGCTGTGATGGCCTAGCGGTGCGACCGTGTGAATCTCTAGAGACGATCATGGGTTCAAACCCGGGCAGACACCAATGAGTTTTTCTCTTAAAACTTATGTGTCTAATTGATAATTGCAATTTATCACACGCTTTTCGGTGAAGGAAAACATCGTGAGGAAACCTGCATATCTCTAGAGAATTCTGGAGATATGTGTAACCTACCAATCCGCATTGGAGCAGCGTGGTAGGTCTTAGCTCCAATCCTTCTCTCCAATAACGGAGAGAAGAGGCCTATGCCCAGCAGTGGGATAGTAACAGGCCGCTACTTACTTAAGCCTTTACTTTGTTAATAAATTGTCTGTTATAATAATTTTAAATGATGTTCGTAGCATTTATTTCGGCGTGACGACATTTACAGCGTCTCTGTGTACAATGTAGTATTCAAAATATTCTTTATTCAAATAAACTTGTAAACAAGTGCTTTTGAATCGTCAACTCTACTGTTGGTTCGGAAAGCTGTTCCTACCGAGAAGAGCCAGCAAGAAACTCGGCGGTTGCTCTTTTAAAATTTATAATTCTTAATATTATTTACATTAAGTCGTTACTGTCTTGTACAGTTTCAAAGAGAGCTATATCCACACATTCTTATCTTCTAAATAATCTTCAAGAGTATAGTAGGCTTTCTGTATCAGCCTCTTTTTAACAGTGTTTATATTTTATAGTTTATATTTTATAGTATAGTATATATATCGACCTTAGACGCATAAGGTATGATGTGTGTGAAAATTTGCAATCTAATCGGGCTAGTATTTTCATTTCTATGGATATTGGATGGAATTCTAAATGAAATATCGCTAATATCTTTCGATTCCTCACACTTTTAATCTAATATTTTCCTTATTTGATTAAAAAACTTATTTTTTTAGGAAATTTTGTGACTTCCGACAAAACTCTGAATGCTGATTTACAATATCGACTTTATGCCTTTATTCTGTTATTAACCTAAACCATCCGGAAGTATTGCAAAATCCGTTCAAAAATCTGTTCAGTAGGTTTTGAGAAAATCGATCACATATAGCTTTTGGGGGACTTTGGTTTATAATAAGTATGTATATTTTCAAAACTAATGAAAATATTATTTTGCTATAAAATCCGCGAATTTATTGCGTTTTATAGCAATATAATATTTTCATTACTTTTGTTTTATAGACCTTCGTAAAGTAACAACTAATTATATTAATTATATATAGATTTATTTTACTCGTGACATTTTAACTTTTTATTAATCTATTAATTGTTCAAAAGTATTTATTTCATTTTATTCGTCTAATTTAATGACTTGTTTGATTAAATCAAAATTATGAACTTTCCCTCCCTACTAACGATTCTCTACGCCTTATGACAATTAAACAACGGAAAACAGTAAACACACGGTGTAAATCATTGTTAAATGCCTTCTTAGACCTTTATAGTAGTTTAAAGTTGTTTTTTAAGAATAACGATGGTATACTAAATGCCGCTGCTCCCTTCAGCGACTGTTATTCGATTGTTTCCTCCTATAAGATATAATCAACTTGTAATCATCCACATAATCTTTGACGAGAGTTGTTATAAATCACTATAAGAGGCATCGTTATTGTTATTATTTTAGTTTAACGACTTGTAAACTATTTTCAGGTTACAACAATTGTATTATACGATCGAGAGTTGCTTTATTGCATCTTCGTCGTGTCCTTAATGGATGTTCGTTGTCAATTAGAGTTATTGCAAGTTACCACCATGTTTGTGACTGAGAATCCTACTAATATAAATGCGAAAGTTTGTGAGTATGGATGTATGTTTGTTGCCCTTTGACGGAAAAACCGCTGAACCAATATCGATGAAATTTGGCATAAATATTCCTTATATACCGGTGTAATATATAGGTTATATAAATCCCGTTAATTCAACAGGAATTAAATTCAGGAGGAATTAAATAGGAATTAAATTTATATTATTAGCAAAAATTTCTAGACTACAACATTTTTCTCACGGTGTCATGAATCATTTGCTCATCATCGTGTTTCGCGTTTGAAAAATGACTCAATTTCAATGTATCAGTAGCGATCATAGACATTGCGCATAATCCGATTGACAGGTTGAAATTTGATAGTCGATTTTTTACATCGAGTAATAAATATTATAAATGTAACGAGATCTTGGCAGCTTTCTACAAATGGGTTACAACTGTTCTTAGGTGTATATTTAAATCGTTGTTTAACAGAGGTTTCATATTTAAATTCCTTTTTTTTAGACAACGTTTTTGTAATCGAATCAATGTGATTAGAATCAAACTTACTTGATAGTTTTATAAACAGTAATTGTTTTATTATAATTAATGTATAGAAACCGGCTATACTCACGTGTTATTTTATCGGATGAGCCCGACTAGTTTCAAGCCCATACGGAGCTCTTATTCATGAGCTCTTTGAGCACAACCACAACGGGCTCATCCGATAAAATAACACGTGAGTATACCCGGTTTCTATACATTAATTATGAATTCCACTCACGATAGTTTAAATTCAAAAATGTTTTATTAATTTAGTAAGTCTATACTATATTTAGTCGCGTGATAGGTTGATAATAGATGGCACTTTTCAACGACATCCGGTTCCTGTACAATTAACAGGATTTCTATAGCCTATATGTTATTCTGGTGTATAAAGAATAATTGTGCCAAATTTCATCGATATTGGTTCAGCAGATTCGCCGTTAAAGAGTACCAAACATATATTCATACTTACAAACTTTCGCATTAATAATATTAGTATGATCATATCTTTAATATTTAAATGAGTTAATCTTGTATGTATATATATATATTTTTTTCGGAATCTCGGAAACGGCTTTAACGATTTTCCTGAAATTCAGCATGTAGGGGATTTTGGGATGAAAAATCATCTACATGAGTTTTATTTAAAAAAAATGTTGTTTTATTCCTGTTTCCGGGCTCTACAATCTTTTTGAAATTTACGTTGAATACAATCACAATTTTTCGCTATCAAATGTAAAGTCAGGGTAGTTTATTTGGGGAACGCGCGGTCTAGAGAGGTGAAAATATCTAGGATCGAGCTCCAACCTGCCCTATTATTTTTTCTTTTTTTTTTCTTTCATTTTTTATATATGATATTAGTAAGATTTAATGGCAACGTTAAAATCACTAATATATAATAAACTAATTTCAATTAAATAGTGACCACTTTATATTTATAGGCTGTAATTTGAAATTTGCAGCCCGTGATCTATAAACCTACATACATTTCTCGTTAACCTCAAGACTTGATCGGCAATTAAACAAGAGTAAATGTGAAAGATGAATTAGCCCAATTAACTCAGTTTGACCCTGTTAACTGGAAGACAGTGAAGGGCAGTGACTTACAAAGTTGCAAGCATAATGTTTTATTAGATAAGCTTTGTTTATTAGGACGCTTAGTCCTATTTTATGGTGTGGTTGGCGCTCGTCGACTAGACGTCTAAAAAGAGTCCTGTATGACCCTGACGATCAAACACATACATATATAATACATGTTTATAATACATGTTGTGGCTAGTTATTTTACGACCGGCCGCCTACCTCTCGTTAACTTACCTTAGTCTAGAACGACACCTCGGTAAGAAATAAGGGTGGTCTATTGTACTCAGCCGAATAGCACATGGCGGGTCGACTTACCTTAGTCGCCTTTAACGACACCTCGATAAGAAATAAGGGTGGTCTATTGTACTCAGCCAAATAGCACACGGCGGGTCGACTTACCTTTGTCAACTTTTACGACACTTCGCTAAAAAATGAGGGTTGTCTGTCTATTCTACTCAGCCGGATACCATACGGCGGGTCAACTTACCCTAGTTACCGTTAATAACACCTTGGTAAGATAGAGGGTGGTTTATTCAACTTAACCGAATACCACACGGTAGAGTCTACGTCATTCTATATATATATATATATATATATATATATATATATATATATATATATATATATATATATATATATATATTGTTTTTTTTAACATTAAATCTTGGTAATTTATTTACAACAAAAATGTCCAAGTTATATCTATCTTAAATTACTTACACGCTAGGACTATACAAATCATGCCCACGTGGAATGGTCCCAAGAATGCTGGCATTATTAAACTAATATCGAGTATATTAGTTTCGTAAAGCGTGCGAAAATGGACAAGAATTAAACCTTAAACAAATTGTACATGTTCAGTTAGCATTTAGTATAGTTAGCTATCTGTTTTAACGATGAGACGCACTAGAGTAATCTGACATGTGAGTAATTAATTTAGAACAATAATAATTCGTAGCACATTCCGTAGTGTTGGAGCAAAAACAACGGGGTCAACGAACTCGGGGACGCCATCTTTATTTTCAACAGTTGCCAAGTTGTTTTTTCAACCTTGGAGTAACGCTTTAGTCACACTTGTGTGACCAAAATAGCTACATTTTTTTTGTAGATCTAAGTTTTTTACGTGTTATTGAGATAATTTTAAGTAGTGGCTGTTACGCGGCTATTTTTTATTGTTTTTTTGAAACTTGGTACAGTGAAGACTTATCAACCAAAAATTAAAATCTATACTTAAAACAAAGTACCTAGCTGTATGTGATCGATTTTGTCAAAATTTAGTTTACTGATTTTTGGTTTGTTGCGTTTAGTTGCGTACGCCACGTAGACCAATTGAGATACACTAAAGTAATATACTAGTGTTGTCGCCATTAACTTCCGCTTTGTATTTTATAGCAACAAAGTCATGAAACAAGAGTATCGCGCCCTTTTTGATTAAAACAGTGGCAGCACTGTGCTGTTGTTGTTTTCGGTTTAGTCTTCCTTTTGATAAAACGTTTCAGTGACAGGCAGTCTTTGTTCGTCATTCAAGAGAAGTGCATATCGGAACGGAATTGTGGTATTCCTATTATATCGTGTTATTGTATATAGTGTGCGTTAACACTAGAGAATTGTTGATCTACAAAAATGTTAAAAAAAAGTCTGCGACAGCATGTCTATCTCTTTCGGTTAACTCATAATAACGACTATTATTTTCAAATCTAATGGAATCTATTCATGTTCAATGGAACACACGGATTTCCACGCGGGGAAAGACGCAAACGCACTTAGTCTTATGATATAACAAAATCCCTGAAGCTGTCTGTCTGTAGGTGATCGATTTTCTCAAAATCTACTCAACGGATTTCTGTACGGTTTTTATTAAAAGATAATGCAATTTTTCTGGAAGGTTTAGGTTAATAGTACATAACCGTTTTATGTAAATTATATTGAAGTCTTGAATATTGAATATTGAAGGTCGCGAAGTTGTAAAAAGCTCGCCTCTAGCTTTACTCGCGTGCGCCGCGTAAACTAGCAGATATACATTAAAGTAATGTACTAGAGTATTATAGATCTACAAATATACTACAGAAAAGTCCGCGATATCATGTCTCTATCTCTTAAGCTTAACTCAGTATAGGTAAGTACTTTTATGTTCGAAATTTCAATTCAACAAAAATTTTGTGGCACATAATCGCTGGCATAGCAAGTAAATATTAAAAAGTCAAAGCAACTGCTTTATAAATGCGGTTTATTATAAATTCGAAAGTTTGTGAGTGTGGATGTATGTTTGTACATATAATATGCGAAGTCACGGATAAAAACTAGTTGTGTAAATCTTCTATTATCGAGTATAAACCTCTTCTCTTCGTTTTAGGAGAGAAGGACTGGAAGTAAGACCTACCCCGTCGCTCCAATGTGGATTGGTAGGTTACACATATCTCTAAAATTCTCGAGAGATATGCAAAGTCCTTCACGATGTTTTCCAAAATAGCAAATTAATTAGTGAGGGTTGAAGTCATTACTATATACCTCTGCATGTTTAGATGTGAATCTCTGTAAATGGAGATAAAGGGTTTCAACAGAAAATATATTTTCTATGTTTTAATCCCTTGTAAAGCAACTCGTTTGACGCTGGGCGACCTTTGGTCGAAGATATAAGTCATCAGATATATGTATGTCATAACACGTTTATAACATGTTGTGACATGATTTGTCTAGGTACATTACGACCGGCCACCTACCTGACGTCAACTTACTTAAGCCGCGGTTTACGAAACCTCAGTAAGAAATTAGGGTGGTCTATTATTCTCAGGCGGATACCACACGGCGCTGCTAGAAGATATATCAGGGAACCTAATGTTGTCGTCATTAACTTCCGCTTTGTATTTTATAGCAACACTGTCATGAAACTAGAGTTTCGCGCCCTTTTGATTAAAATAGTGGCAACACTGTAACGTGTTGTTTCCGGTTGAGTCTTCCTATTGATAAAACGTTTCAGTGACATTCAGTCTTTGATCGTCATTCAAGAGAAGTGCATCTCGGAAAGGGAATTGTGGTATTCCTATTATATCGTGTTATTGTATGTAGTGTGCGCTAACACTAATTAAAACTATAACTATCTATCTTCCTGCCCTTATCCCACTCTAAGTGGGGTCGGCACAATATGTTATAAATATGCTGTCACATGATTTGGCTGCGTTTTTACGACCGGCCGCCTGCCTGACGTCAACTTACCTCAGTCGTATTTTACTACAACTCGGTAAGAAAGAGGGTGGTCTATTCTACTAAACCGGATACCACACGGTGGGTCAACTTACCCTAGTCGCGTTTTACGTCACCTCGGTAAGAAATTAGGGTTGTCTATTCTACTCAGCCGCATATCACACGGCGCCAACTTACCTCAATCGCGTTTTGCGATACCTAGGTAAGAAATGAGGGTGGTCTATTCCACTCAGCCGGATTTCACACGGCAGGTCAACTTACTTAGTCGCCTTTTGCACTTAGGTAAGAAATAAGGGTGGTCTATTTTTCTCAGCCGGATACCACAGGGCTTAATATTTTAAATTTAGAATTTTAATATATATAGCCCTTAAAAGGCTCGCGAATCGCTCTCTCAAACGGACAGTCTCAGTAATAATTAATCAACCATTCAACTTGAAAATACGAAATCATTCAATGAATTTCGTGTAAGTCGACACGTAATTGGCGATTGTTGGCAAAAAGCGGTTTACGCTTAAATGGTAAGCGCACCCGTTGTACAGGGACATAAATACGCGACAAAAAAGTCGCTGCGACAAAAACATGGCGAGCGGGTAAGACACCGAGGCCACCTCTGGCTTTGCGGAACTGTGGCCTTTAATAGAACTTGGGTACAACTAAGAGTCAATGGTCACCACATTTTAATTTAATTAATACTACCTCTGCTAGTAGCTTTGCTCGCGTAGAAATTTATGTAACAAATTTTTTCCCGAATTGAAATTTTAAACATAAAAGTAGTTATTGTGGGTTAACCGTAAGAGATAGAGACATGCTGTCGTAGACTTTTTTGTAGTATTTTTATAGATCTATAATTCTCTACTACATTACTTTAGTGTATCTCTAAAACTCCCACTTGGTGAGTTTTTTTATACAACCGCGCGATCTCTTTAACACAATTTACATAAATCATTAATGTACCGGCTGAATAGAATAGCCATCCTCATTTCTTACCAAGGTGTCGTAAAAGGCGACTTAACGTAAGTAGACCTACCGTGTGGTATCCGGTTTAGTAGAATAGACCACCCTCTTTCTTACCGAGGTGCCCTAAGATACGACCGCCGTAAGATATGACGAGGTGCGGTAAGTTGTCAGACAGGCGGCGGATCGTAAAATACGTAGCCAAATCATGTGACAACATGTTTATAACGTGTTGTGCCGACCCCACTTAGAGTAGGATAAGAGCAGGGAGATGATGATTAATGTACTAACCTAAACCATACGTAAGAATTGCTTTTCTTAAAAGATTCTTCCAGAAGAATTGCTTTACTTAAAAATTCTTAAAATCTTGTAGTAAAAAGCGTACAAAAATTATGTAGATTTTGAAAAAATCGATCACATACAGACAGACAGATTTTAGCGACTTTGTTTTATAATAAGTATAGATATAGATTTCTTTGTAAATGGTGCAAGAATGATAAACGTCGGGAAAAAATGTCGCGTGTCGCGCTTAGCAACATTAATGAGCTAAAAATGTTGCGGCTTTAGACATGATTACCTTAATTGGTTCAAGTATTTTCTTGATGTTCCGCCAGTTTATTAAAGAATTGCAAAAGGAATATATTGTGGTATTTTCGTATATTCTATATTTGTGTATAAAATTAAGACGAGTTCTGTATTGGAACTTGGCTGTAATATTTAATTATAAAATTTCAATGTATGAAAATTCCGCATCCGTATTTATGGGTTTACTAAATTCAATAAGTAATTTATTAATTGTTTTCATTATTAATACAGCTTTGTAGTTCAAAAGTAATAAAATTATTTTATTATAATCCACGATGAAGTAAAATAGAAAATATATGTAATGCTAAATGTAGAGACATTTTCATACCTGATACATGCAAGATTCGTAAAAACACACGCATAAACTTTCCACCACCGCCACCATAATACACAAGCACTACACACGTTCACTATCACAAACTCAATCGTTTCGCCCCACAACCGAAGCATCATCATAGATCAAGAGGTAGACAAAATCGCAAGGCATCACTTTGCGATTTTGTGGAATCTACTTGCTGCTCCTCTCCTATTTATCTTAGCATTATGTTATATAGCCTATAGCCTTTCTTCTTATTTATATTCTTATAAATAGATAGAATATCTTACACTGAAAGAATTTTTCGAATCAATCCAGTACTTTCTGAGATTAGAGCGTTCAAAAAATCAAACAAACAAACTCTTCAGCTTTATATATTACTATAGATTTATAACTACATTTAGTTTATTTATTTTAACTAGTTATAAGGTTTTAAAAAGAGCAACCGCCAAGTTTCTTGCTGGCTCTTATCGGTACAAACGGCTTTCCGAACCAGCAGTAAAGTTGACGATTCAAAAGCTCTTGTTTATAATTTAACTTGAATGAAGAATATTTTGCATTTCAAACTTTTAATATAGAAATATCATCGGAATTTGAACCCAATTTGTATGAAATATCAAAATTTATGCGATTGTGTTTCTACACTGTCTAGTTATTTTGAAAAGAGCAACCGCCAAGTTTCTTGCTGGCTCTTCTCGGTAGAAACTGCTTTCCTAACCAGCAGTACGATTCAACGATTCAAGTGACGATTCAAAAGCACTTGCTTGCAATGTGACTTGAATGAAGAATATTTTGAATTTCAAACTTTTATCGTACTCATCGGAATTTGAGCCCATGTTTGAACCCTATTTGTATGAAATATGAAAATTTATGCGATTGTGTTTCTACACTGTCTAGTAGTTAGTATTTATTGCATTCCTATATTACTCGGCGCAGAGTCCGGAAGGGTACTCAGCACTTCATAATCGCGGGTCCCAGGGTCGTTATATTTATGGCCGGCACAGCATAAGCTAACAAATGTTGCCAGTGATCAATTCGTGAGTTAGCTTAATATTTTATTGTTTAATCTTGGCAATTATTATCGAAGCGACGACATTTTTAATTTTTAAATGAGTTAATCTTATATATATATATATATATATATATATATATATATATATATATATATATATACAATTTCTTGTATATATATTTATACGAATTTTATGAAAATCGTTTGAGCCGTTTAAAAATTTACAATATATATATATATATATATATATATATATATATATATATATATATATATATATATATATATTTTGTAAATTTTTAAACGGCTCAAACGATTTTCATAAAATTCGGCATTTAGAGGGGAAAATTGATCTAGCTAGGTTTAATTTAAAAAGTTCGTTTTATACCTGTTTTTTACAGGCTAGACCTAGTGTGGAGATCACAATTACTCTGTTTTAATCACAAATTAGTTAAATATAAACATTGTAACTTTAATTAAGATGTAAAAACCGTTTCAGTTAATAATAAACATTTCTTATTTCTTATTGTTTTTGGGGCATTAATAAAAGGCTAAAATGTAGAATTGAATGCAAACGATGTTTTAGCTGTCAAATTGCGGTGATAGCTTAATGGTAACGAGTGGACCAAAAGGGTCACATATCACCAGCACTTTCTTTCTTTTTTAATTGGTTATTGCATTTTTTGTATTTAAAAAATTACTGAGCAAGGCTGGGTTACATAGGTACTTTTGTTTTAGGTATACAACATTCTTATACAGGAGAATCAATACTTGATAATATTTAAAATATTGACCTAAATCTGTATGCTAGTAGAACTAAAATTTATATACGGTAAGGGATATTTAATATATTATTAGTTATATACGAAGGAAGTTAATATATTATTTTATTTAATTAACCAAATGATTTAAATATAATAAATATTTATTATTAAAACTTGATTTATTATTATATTGTTTCTTGTTTCAGATCGCCAAAGAAAATAGAAAACTTTGGAGAAAATCGGCGTTTTGTCATGAATAAATTTGGTAAATGATTTTTAACTTTTGTTTTATTTTTAATGTAAATACAATGACGAACGATGGTGACTTAGTGGTAAAAATATATAAGTAATCATTGCTAAGAAATAGCTTATTCAAAGTGTACATTTTATTTCTTTTTTTTTATAATATCCCCTAAAATTTGTATAATATCCAATATATTATGAATAGTGCCATCCTCATTTCTTACCGAGATGTCGTAAAAGGCGACTAAAGTAAGTTGACCCATACTGTGGTATCCGGTTTAGTAGAATAGACCACCCTCCTTACCGAGGTGTCGTCAAAAACGACTTAGGTAAGTTGACATCAGACAGGCGGCCGGTCGTAAAAACACAGCCAAATCATGTTACAGCATATTTATAACATGTTATGCCGACCCCACTTAGAGTGGGATAAGGGCAGGAAGATGATGATGATGATATATTAGACACATAACATAAGTTTTATTAGCAAAACTCATTGGTGCCTGGCCGGGGTTCACACAAATGCGTTTCATATTAATACACGCTTCCAAGCCACAAGGCCATCACATGTTACTAGTACGCAATAAAGCCCAATAAAATAGCTTGAATGTAACCGTTAACGCGATATATCTTATTAAAACTTCATAATGGCGGCCTGAGATACGGGTAATTGTGTGGATCCGTTAAGCAACACCGTAATTATAGATTAGACAGTACAGGGCTTGGTTGCATCAGAATGGGAACTTCGATTAAGATGGGCCACACGAAAAGATAAGATATGAAGATGTTAGTATTATTTGCTCTTATGTTCCCATTATTTAACTTAATCTTAGATCCATCATCATCTCAGACTGGGCACATGCTAAGACAACAAAAAGACACTTGGACAAAACAAATCACGGAATGGTACCCCAGAAACAGCAAAAGGAAGCAAGGAAGACCTACAAAGCGTTGGGAAGATGGTTTTAGATTCACAGTGGGACCACTATCCTCCTTATCCCACTCTAAGTGGGGTCGGCACATATTTTTTTAAACATGTTGTCACATAATTTGGCTAGGTATTTAACGACTGGCCGCTTGCCTGACGTCAACTTACCTTAATCATAATTTACGACACCTCGGTAAGAAAGAGGGTAGTCTAATCTACTCTACTGGATACCACACGTTGGGTCAACTTACCTTAGTCGCCTTTTATGACACCTCGGTAAGAAAGAGGGTGGTCTATTTTACTCAACCGGATACCACACGGTGGGTCAACTTACCTTAGTCGCCTTTTACGACACCTCTGTAAGAAATGAAGGTGGTCTATTCTACTCAGCCGGATACCACACGGCGTTAGTCTTAACAAGGACACAATTATAAATTATGTCCCATATAAAAAGTAAAGTAAAGTAAAGTAGCGGCCTGTTACTATCCCACAGCTGGGAATACGCCTCTTCTCTCCATTTTGGAGAGGAGGATTGGAGCTAAGACCTACCACGCTGCTCCAATGCGGATTGGTAGGTTACACATATCTCCAGAATTCTCTAGAGATATGTAGGTTTCCTCACGATGTTTTCCTTCACCGAGTCCCATATATTTATATTTATTTAAAAAAAATACACCTAGTTGAACAAGTTCTTTCTCTGTTAGAATAATAAGGACACCTGTTAATATAAATTTGAGAATAACCATACAATAGTGTTGAAAGCCGCAGGTGCTCTTAACGCACTTAAACGTGCACCTTGTGTTTTTTTTTAAAACGTCCGTTAAAAGTTAATACCAAAAAATATCGATTCGGACCGTGAAAGTACAGGGGATATCGATTAATTCATATGGACATGTGAATTGAATAACATGTATCGATTATGAATACATTGATTATTAATCGTTACATTTGTTTTGTTTTCAACTTGTTAGTTATGCGGATGATCAGATATAATGCAAATTTTTGAATTGTTTCATTATTATAGGGGTTGGGAAGGTTTTTTTATACTCATAGGGGTGTGGTTTCAATACCCACGGTGTATTTTGCTATTGAATTGCTTTGACCACTGTCTAATACTTAAAAAAAAATATATCAAGTAACTAAATACTATTTAGCAATAATAGCCAAAGCCTAAAGCCTTTTTACACGCTTCAAATTACTTTCATATATATTGTATTTATGTATGTTTGTTTGTACGTAGAGAACTGGTGACTTGCTTTGAACGAAAAGATTTAATCTTTGAATCCTTAAGTAACACATAATAACTACTGTAAAAGAAGAAGAAAACGCGAGGGTCCAATACTAAACACTAGCTTGATTTAACTTCTGGAACAGAACTCCCTTAGACATGTTGTAACATGATTTGAACACGTGGGTGTTTAATAATCGTACAATGACGTCACAATCCAGCAGCGTAACAGTATGATAACCGTTCTAGTTAAATCTAACAGCAAGACTCTCTCGCTATGGCAAGCTCGGCTATTTAATAGACAATTATTAAGTTCCTCCTTTGCTTGGTCACGTGATTACCGAGTTTTTAGTATTAAATAACTAAAGAGATGACATTTGACTATTCCTATTTCTAACAACTTTAAGATGGCGCTACAATCGCTGGCGCCTAAATAATTATGTCAAAAGAGTATCTTATTTAAAGATGCAATAGGTCATAACTATAGCACTTGATATAAATATTGATTACAATTGATTATACATCACTAGATGTGACGCATTCCTTAGTTTCCTATTAATCGTGCGGTAACAATACTTTTATGCACTATATTTCAATTCGGGGAAAAAAATTACTCACTTATTTCAGCTAGTTACTACTAACTAAACATCGAATTTAATATGTACCTCTAACATCAGAGGCTTGTAATTTTACTGCCTGTTAAAAACGTACTAAGAATACAAATGAAAACATATAATACAAAGACCATCTCGTTAAAAAGTTATTTTTTATTTATTATTCAGATCCAAATGATTAAAACAATGTCCCATACACATTGTCAAAACAAAGAGTCGATTTTGCAAACGAGTTGCATTATTTATAAATTCAATGATAAATTATGCATCGGGAATCGAAAAAAAACTTACTCATTCGAAGGATGGCATCATGTTTTCTTAATTCAATTTAGGGACATTTAAGGTACGATTCCTTCGTTCAGTTTAAAATAGTTTTTTTGTGCATCGTGAATATGCCGTTAACAGGCGTTTATGACGTCGCTAGGCGAATAGTATTTTGTCGGACAACTCAGGGAAAGGAGAGTCAATGTAAATTAAAGAAAACGCAATGAAAATATAATTTTGCTATAAAATAATAATAATAAAAGAAAATATATGTAATGTTAAATGTAGTGTACTATTCGTTCTCATACCCGATACATGTAGAATTTGTAAAATTCATGCAATACCCGCCTTATTTCTTACCGAGGTGCCGTAACAGGCAATTACGGTAAGTTGACGCGCAATGTGGTATTCGGCTGAGTAGAATAGACCAACCTTTTTTCATACCGAGGTGTCCTAAAAGGCAAGATAGGGAAGTTGACGCGCTGTGTGGTATCCGGCTGAGTAGAATAAGAACCAACCTTATTTCTTACCGAGGTGTCGTAAAAGGCAACATAGGGAAGGTGACGCACCGTGTGGTATCCGGCTGAGTAGAATAGACCACTCTCATTTCTTACCGAGGTGTCGTAAAAGTCCGGCAGGCGGCCGTTGGTAAAATAACTAGCCAAAATATGTAACAACATATTTAAATCATGTTGTACCCCACTTAGAGTGGGATAAGGGCAGGGAAATGATGATTTTTTGAGTAAATAATGTCTTTGATGTTAGCCTACAGATGTAACGAAAACGTTCTCTTACATGTATTGTTTATTATAATTGTCAATTGTATTCATGATTGATATATTGTAAGCCTTTGTCGCATATCTAAATTGCTTAATACATTAATGAAGATATAACATGGAACCAGTTTTTACGAAAATAACGAATATATTTGTCTTGATTTAAAATATACTGACAGATTAGAAATGAATAAGAAAAAAAAATTAAGGCTTAATTTTTGTTTGCGATGCGTCTGAAAATGAAATAAAATGATATGCTTACGTTACTAAAACAGCTATACAAGAATCCACCAAAATCAACCAAATTAAATCTAAATATGCTTCTATACACTGTCCATTATATTAACCATCTTTTGACAGATTGACGATTTACATATTTAGTGATGTCCTAAAGATTCTCGTATGCGATACCATTCCGATTATAGTACCTACTATCATTAATCGAATTACGTACCTAAGTAATTCGATTAATGATAACCTACGTAAACTAATAACAGATATAGAAATCAACATTTTGATTTAATATTGCCTTAGTTTTTTGAAAATAAATGTTAATCCGTGTGTATTTATTATAATCATAAAAAATATATTATACATCAACTGGCAACATCAACAGACCTTCCGCTCGGCCGCCATTTTGACGTGATCTGTCACTCTCAACGAAACGCCCGTGATAGTCACACGCATTTACGTTCGCTGAGTGTTCTCTCGCATCTGTTACACCTTGAGTTAAGTAGCTTTATTCCTCGGAAAAACTTTTGTGAAACTTATATTAATTGATCGTGAAAATGCCGAAAGGACGTGTGTTGAAAGCACAATCGAGACAGTTAGTGTTAAAACTTCATGAGTATTTTGAGCAAGAAAATCAAAATGGCGGACCTCTTATACCTATCACGCAAGTCCGAAACCGTGTTGCAGCCGCGTTGGGGATCAGTCTATCAACTGTGACTAAAATCACTACTGATGCCTACGGCAGGAGCGGCTTGGAGCAAAACAAACCATCTACACCAAAAAGAAAGCGCCGGGCTCATAAGGTGACAGCTGTTGATGACTTTGACGCTGACGCTATTCGTCGTCATGTATATGATTACTACTTGAGAAAAGAAATTCCAACTTTGAGAAAACTTATTGTTTCTTTGAAAAGAAGTGGTCTATTTCATGGTGAAAAATCTTCTTTGGTCAAAGTTTTGAACACAATTGGCTTTTCATATAAAAAGTTAAATAAAAGAAAATTATTAATGGAACGCACAGATATAGCTATAGCACGTTGTGATTTTTTAAGAGAGGCAAAGAAAATACAAGATTGGGCAAATATTGTTTTCACGGATGAAACATGGCTCAACGCTAACCACACACTATCTCGTTTCTGGACTGAAGATACTGCTGATTCCACTTCCTCAGTACCAATGGGAAAAGGTGAGCGCCTAATCATTTGCCATGCAGGTACAGCAAAAGGATTTGTACAAGACGCACTGTTGGCATTTAAATCGAAGAAATCAAATGACTACCACGAAGAGATGAATGCAAATGTGTATGAAGAGTGGTTCAAAGAAATGCTCATTTCATTGGAAGAACCATCAATAATTTTTATTGATAATGCGCCCTACCACTCCCGTCAAATTGACAAAATGCCAACACAGGCTAATAAAAAGCATGAAATAATTAATTGGCTTCGGGACAATGGAGAAAATGTGGACGACTCAATGTTAAAAGTTGAATTAATAAAAATATTAAAAACCAAAAAGAGAGCAAAACGCTATGTAATCAATGAAATGGCAGCAGAATATGGCCATACTGTTCTTCGGATTCCTCCATACCACTGCCAGTACAACGCAATAGAACTTATATGGGCACAAGTAAAAGGGCATGCTGCGAGATGCAATACAAGCCCCCCATTCACAGCGAATAAAATGTTGCAATTGCTAAAAAATGCTTGCGCCCACGTAACGGCCGAGAACTGGGCAAGTGTGGTGGAAAGAACTAAAAGAGTAATATTCTCTGATTGGGAACGTGATATTGCGTTTGATAATATATTATCTACACAAGAGCTAATAATAACTGCTACTGAAGACTCCTCATCGGAGGAGTCTAGTGTTGATTATCATTCCGACGACTCGTGCTAATAAAATAAATTAAAATATCCTGATTGTTTTATTTGTATTCATGTATTAACTAAGAAGAAAGTAAAACTTTATATAATGTTATTAAATGTCTTTTAATACTCGTAACATCGATTTCTACCGATTATTTTTAATCTGTGGCATAATCGTAGTAACCATTATGTGTGACATCACTAAGTGGGCGGTACCCATCCATAAAGTACAAATATTATTTGTATGATATTTGTACGTAAGCAATACAAAACTTAATGAGCGTGAGCTGTCAAAAGACTGATAATATGATGGACGCAGTATAATTCTTATGGCGGAAATTGCCGAATACGGCAAACGACGGATGTATGCATCTCTCATCGAGAGTTATATATTTGTGCCGTTTGCAATTGAGACCCTAGGGCCATGGAGTCGAAGTGCGAATTTTTTTAATCCGTTTTAACATCCCTGTTAATTGCCCTTTCAGGTGACAAGAAGGCTGGTATCTTTTTCGCACAAAGAATCAGCTTAGCGATTCAGCGCGGAAACGCTGCCATTCGTCTTGGTACCATTCCACGTGGGCATGATTTGTATAGTCCTAGCGTATAAGTAGTTTAAGATAGATAAAACTTGTACATTTTTGCTTTTCAAAATATAATCTATAAAAAAAAATATAATTCTAATAGACTTAAATAATTTAAAACGTGCCTAATACAAACAAACGTATTTTGTTGTGGACCATATTGTAGTCGTGAAAATGAGATATTCACAAATAAGTTCCCTTCCGTTTTCTAGCAGATTTTCAAGAATATTTCTTCAGCGCATAACGCAGTCTGACTGTTACGATTTCTGATGACTTGATGACTTTGTCGGTATAAGCATAATTTACAAAACTTTTTACTATAACAATTAAATAACTACATCATCATCGTCCTGTCCTTATCTCTCCCTAAGTGGGGTCAGCATAATATGATATAAACATGTTGTCACTTGATTTGGTTACGTATTTTACGACCGGCCGTCTGCCTGACGTCAACTTACCTTAGTCGTATGTTACGACACCTCGGCAAGAAAGAGGGTCTATTTTACTCAGTCGGGTACCACACAGCAAACCTATTAAATATCTACAGACAACGTATTAAAGATTCTTAATTATAAAAAAGTAAAAAACCGTAGTTTCAGTTAAACGGTAGTCAACTATAAAGTATAAAACGGACTTTATAATCCGAATATACACACCTAAGTCGGTTATATTTAAAAGTATAATATATGAAAAATAATTAACATTCGGATTGAAGCAAGTGTTCAAATGCTAGCGTCCAGGCTACACCCACTTTTTAACATCTACCTTGATTGATAACTTAGCTTTTTCATTTATTTTGGACCACTAACTAACGAGTCGAACGGACAAAAATAAAAACAAGTCATGACCTTTTATTATTCCAAAGCTAGGCATAGGCTTCCTCTCTCTGTTTTTGTAGGGTTAGATTTGAGACACACTACCGCTGCTCCAATTGGGTTGGTTACTCATATCCCTAGATTTCTCTAGAGATAAGAAGGTTTCCTCGCGATGTTTTTGTTCGTCGAAAATCGTGTAAGGTCGTGAACCCGTGACCCTCGAAAGAGTCGCTCAGTCCACCGCGGGGCTATCACAGCTGAAGGACACTAAGCTTGATTATTTTTCAAATTACAGCATAAGAAATTATATACTTTTATTTTAAATTTCAATACTTAATTAGGCTTGCGGAATGTTGTTTTATAAATGATAATTTATAGTTTTATGTAGTAATTTATAGAATTAGGCGTTACTTTGCGGAGATCCATAATACAAAAGTAATAATAAAATTATTTTGCTATAATCCGCGATGAAGTAAAATAGAAAATATATATAATGCTAAATGTAGAGTGGACAATAGGTTATCATACCTGATACATGCAGGATTCGTAAAATAACACATGCACAAACCTTCACCACCGCCACCACAATACACAAGCACTATATACGTTCACTGTCACAAACTCAACAATCGTTTCGCCCCGCAACCGAAGCATCATCAGGAGATAGACTCCACGAACAAAATCGCAAAGCTGCTTTGCGATTTTATGTTATGATAACCGATTGTCCACTCTACATTTAGCATTATATATATTTTCTATTTTACTTCATCGCGGATTATAGCAAAATAATTTTATTATTACTTTAGTTTTATGTAGGGTAAGTTTAAGTAATAAATAAAAAAAATCCTTTGACTTTATTATAAATAGTAAATGAATAAACTTAGTAAAAAAATATTAAGTTATTTCTAATACCCGATGAAATAAACCACTGAATTCATAGCCACTATAAAGTCTTTAAATTGATAACTTAGATGCCAAACATGTCCACTTTGCTCCTAAGCCTATGATTTATTTCAACAGGTGCGGCAAAATTTTGCCTGAAGCACTTTTGACACCGTTCCATAACTACAGACCACTCTTTATCTTCATATGTACTTTATTATGTACTAGCAGCTCGCTCCGGCTTCGCACGGGTATAAAATGATATGGACACACAGAGAAAGCGACTGTGTTTTATACTATGTAGTGAAGTTTAGCTATTATTTTGATAATTTTCAAATTTTTTACCATAGTTAACCAAAGAAAAATTTACGTATAGCTGTCATTTATGTTTTGTCATATCCATGGCATAGTCGTTTTTGTTATACCACGTTTTATAGTGACTTGACGGGATAAAATAAATGCAGTCGAACGGGATAAAAGGTATCCTGTGTCCGTTTCCTGGTTCTAAGCAACCTCTCCACCAATTTTCAGCCGAATTGGTTCATCCGTTCTTGAGTTATAAATAGTGTAACTAAGGCCAACTTTCTTTTATATATATAGATTAGTAAATTGAATGGTATAAATATCTTTAATATTGAAATGAGTTAATCTTGTATATATAAAATTCAGCATGCAGGAGGTTTTGGGGGATAGAAATCGATCTATTCATCATCTTCCTGCCGACCCCACTTAGAGTGGGATAAGGGCAGGAAGATGATGAATATTTTCATTAGTTTTAAAAATTATTTTGCTATGATCCGCGATGAAGTAAAACAGAAAAATTGAAATGAAATTGATGATGCTTCGGTTGCGGGACGAAACGATTGAGTTTGTGATAGTGAAAGTGTGTTGTGCTTGTGTCCAAATGTGTACGAATCCTGATGTTTCAGGTATGAAAACGGATTGTCCACTCTACATTTAGCATTATATATATTTCTATTTTACTTCATCGCTAAATTCAAATAATTTTTGTATTATGGATCTCCGTAAAATAACGCCTAAATTTATTAATTATTTGAGTGAAAAAAGATTGATACATTTGTATCATTTGGAAGCAAAGATGACGCAATATTTTATTTTATTCACGGCGGAGACAAATTCATAATATCAAAACAAAACAATAATAATAAGACAACGCTTTATAAATCGCATAGTCCCACAAGATTTCAGTTCTGAATATAGCTTTTCAAACAGATTGTATAATAGTTAATTCAAACATGCCAAGTTGTCGACGCACACAATCACTTCATAAATAAGCTAACGGGCAATATATGGCTTCGCTCCTTTACTGCGAAGGCATTGATTTAGAACAATGAACCATAAGCTTATACTGCTGTTTTGTTACATCAAATTGTACTTCGATTCAATGATTTCATATGAAAGCTTGAGCTTTTCTATTATAATCAATATGTTTTGACTTGAATGAAGCAACGGCGGAAGTATGCATCTCTTATCGAGAGTTATACATTTGTGTCAGTTGAGAGGAGTCAAATGTACTGGCCCGTTGGCGCAGTGGGTAGTGATCCTGCATTCAGCTCCGCGGGTCGCGGGTTCGTTTCCCGCAGAGGGCCCAAAATTTTACTATTAAAACAATTTGTTGGTTCTTCAATCCTGGGTGTATATTTTTGTTTAAGTATGTATTTAAAAACTATACAACATATTAACAGTTACTTTAGGGACGGCCAACCGTGTGTGTAAGTGTCCCATATATTTATTATTTATTTATTAAAGTGCGAAATTGCTGCTTTTTTTCAACTACGCAACCTCTTCATCACAATTTACGTAAAACCGTATTTTTTAATTAACAAAAACCTTCCGGAAGGTGGAGATTTGTGCATGTGTTTTTACGAATCCTGCTTATATCAGGTATGAAAACAGATTGTCCACTCTACATTTAGCATTACAAATATTTTCTGTTTTACTTCATCGCTGATTATAGCAAAATAATTCATTATTACTTTTGTATTGTAGATCTCCGCAAAGTAATTCCTAATTCTATAAAGATTTTAAGGACTTTGTTTTATAAAAAGTATATTTTACTTTATTAGGCCATCAACAATACATACATTAAATACGAGTTCAAAAGATACATGATAAATTAAAAATAGAAACTAAATGCTATATTAATAAAAGATGGCTACAACATTTACAATAATAACAAACATTCATGTTAAGGTAGAAAAAGGTGACAATAACACAAATTATGTAAACTAGGTTTCAGTTTTAGAAGGGATTTTTTAAACATTGTTTCGGAATCGCACATTATATCTAACATATTACTTTATATAACATATTACCTTATAGTATAATTCAAATTCAAATTCAAAATATTCTATATTCAAATAAACTTGTAAACAAGTGCTTTTGAATCCTCAACTCTACTGCTGGTTCAGAAAACTGTTCCTACCGAGAAGAGCCAGCAAGAAACTCGGCGGTTGCTCTTATAAAAATATAATTCTTAATACTATTTACATTAAGTCGTTACTGTCTTGTACAGATTCAAAGAGAGCTATATCCACATATTCTTATCTTCTAAATAATCTTCAAGAGTATAGTAGGCTTTCTGTATCAGCCTCTTTTTAAAGATTTTAAGGAATTGGTTTTATAGTAATTTTAGATAAATTACCCAGCAAGGCTCGCTCGTCTATACTTAAATCTCATCAGTTATTGAACCAAAAGTTTTATTACTGTACAAACACTGTATCTAAACGTAACCAGAATAACAGAATCGGTCATACCACGTTCGCACTTTACTGTATATAGCAAACACGCGCCCACGCTGGGCAAAGTTCTGAGTTTAACGTGGTGTTAAGTTTCATGAACAAATATTTAATTTAACCAAAGTTTTTTTATTTACATCAAAAATGTACAAGTTATCATCATCATCTTCCTGCCCTTATCCCACTCTAAGTGGGGTCGGCACAACATGTTATAAACATGTGTCACATGATTTGGCTGCGTTTTTACGACCGGCCGCCTGCCTGACGTCAACTTATCTTAGTCGTATTTTACGACAACTCATCGAGGGTGGTCTATTCTACTTAACCGGCTACGGCACACGGTGAGTCAACTTACCTTAGTCGCCTTATACGACACCTCGGTAAGAAATGAGGGTGGTCTATTCTACTCAGCCGGATACCACACGGCGTAAAAAAAATGTACAAGTTATATCTATCTTAAATTGCTTACATGCTAGGATTATACAAATCATGCCCACGTGGAATGGTCCCAAGAATGCTGGTAGCGCTGAATCGCTAAGCTGATTCTTTGTGCGAAAAAGGGGCCAGCCCTCTTATCACCTGAAGAGGCAATCAACCGAAGTGTTAAAACTTTTTACTTACTTTGCGGAATTCTATAGTACATAAGTTTATGAATTATTATGCTATATAAATATAATCGTAGAGATCGTACTAGTAAGTGTAGTATTGCTGGTGGTTTTGTGATACGTGTGGTGACGTGTTCTGCATGTATAGAGTATGTGAACGTTGCTTAAAAAAATTCATAAGAAATGGTTACAGTGGGTTAACATTAAAAGACATATGCTGTTGCGGACTTTTATTTAGAACTTTTACAGGAGAACAATTTTGTAACATAATTAATGTATAGAAACCGGCTATACTCATGTGTTATTTTATCGGACGAGCCCGACTAGTTTCAAGCCCATACGGGGCTCTTATTCATGAGCTCTTTACGCGGCGTTATGGCGGCGGGAACTGCAGTTCCCGCCGCGATAACGCCGAACGAAATAACACGTGAGTATAGCCGGTTTCTATACATTAATTATGAATTCCACTCACGATAGTTTAAATTCAAAAATTTTGTAACACATGATTTCTGTATAACTTTCACCGTTTACTTAGTGCACGCAAAGAAAACTTTAAATTTTAACGTTTTTCGTAATTTTTATTGCTGCTCCTCTCTTATTCATCTTAGCGTGATGTTATATGTGATGCTTATAGCCTTCCTCGATAAATGGACTATTTTTACTGAAAGAATTATTCAAATCGGTCTAGTATTTCCTGAGATTAGTGCATTCAAACAATCAATCAAACAAACAAACTCTTCAGCTTTATAGTATTAAGTATAGATACCTCATTTAAATATTAAAAATTAGTCTCATATTTAAGGCTCCCTCCCCTTATTGAGAATCTAAAAGATGCAAGCTTGCATCCACTAAGCAATTCAGAAGTGGCGGTTGATAAGTTCTTTTCATCTTTTAAAGCTCATCTGAGTGACTAATCTAGTGATGAAAATTAAATCAAAAGGGTAATTATCGATAAAAGGGTTAAATTTAAAATTTAACTAATTACGTGCAACTTCAGTGTGTAAGATATGTTGTTTTATATCTTGCTTCGTTTGATTTTAATGAACAAAACTTTAGAATAAAATAGGCCTTTATAATATATAAAGCTGAAGAGTTGGTTTGTTTGTATGTTTGTTTAATTGTTTGAACGCGCTAATCTCAGGAACTACTTAACCGATTTGAAAAATTCTTTCAGTGTAAGATAGTCCTTTTATAGAGGAAGGCTATAAGCTATAACATCATGCTAAGATAAATAGGATAGGAGCAGCAATAAAAAATTTGAACGAAAACTGAAAAATTTAAAACTTACGCAAGTAAAGTTTTCAGCGCTGAGTAAACGGTAATAGTTATTCGAAAATCATGATTACAAAATTGTTTCCCTCTAAAAGTTCTAAATAAAAGTCCGCGACAACATATATCTAGCTTTTAAGGTTAACCCACTATAACCATTTTTATGGTTATCAAAAGACTATATTACGGTTTTAATCTTTCCACGCGGGCGGAACCGCTGGCGATTGCTAGTACTTAATATTAACATATGTTAAATACGTACCTATTGGTAAAATGTTAACATTAAGTGGCCCTTATAATGCGGTCTCAGAATCAAACCCCGGCAAGGTAATAATCATCATCATTCTTCCGCCCCGTATCCCACTCTAAGTGGGGTCGGCACAACATGTTTTTACCATATTAAGATGTGATTTGGCTAGGTATTTAACTTACCTTAGTCGCTTTTTACGACAACTCGCTAGAAATGAGGGTGGTCTATTTTGCTTAGCCGGATACCACACGGCGGGTCAACTAACCTTAGTCGCCTTTTACGACAACTCGCTAGAAATGAGGGTGGTCTATTTTGCTCAGCCGGATACCACAAGACGGGTCGACTTACCTTACTCGCCATTTACAACACCTTGGTAAGAAATGGGGATGGTTTATTCTACTCCATCCAAAGTAATGATTTAAAATTTAAAGTACCTAAAAATTATTTTGCTGTAGTCCACGATTATTTGATCGCGGAGTATAGCAATAAAAATCAAGGATGACGTATTTTTAAAACATCGTTTTCATAAAAAAATTACATTATTCTTTGTAAATTTTTAATTATGTAATTAAATAAATATTGAATATATACTAAGTATACTATTTACTAAACTAAACTATTTTACAAAAACAAGCATTAAAAAAAAACAAATTAAAACTACTTTAATAATAACTAAAGAATAAAAATAAAAATTAATAAATATATATATATTTACACTAAATCAAAACCATCCATTCCATTGCAATGGGGTAGAGTTCCTAAAATACTGGCAGCGTTGCCCCTTTGTATGGCCAAACTTATTCGTTGGCCAAGGTAGCTGCCAGCTCTCGGGTCCCCGGTACGCTCTACGAGCCTTCTAACGAGCTCGTTTGTAAATAAAAATACTTTTAAATATATAGGAAATTAAATTAAAAGGGTTCCGTTTTGTCATTTCGCTTCGGAACTCTAAAAAATCATCAATGATGCAAAAACTAATAGACTGTCAATGTTACGTTTCGCGTCATGTAAAAAAGGTATATAGTATAAATACACTATGTACATACTTATGTTTATGGGTGTGTCATGACTTCTCTTGAAATGACTTTGACAAATGAGGTGCCAGTCGATTCGTTTTAATCGACTGCTAGAGATCAAAAATAGTAATTAAATATTGTTCTAAGCTTTCTTATTTCTTAGTAATATAAAAACAGTACTTGACAGTCAATCTCTCAAAGCCTCAGGGAAAGCTATTATTTCGTTTAAAGTGTGGTTATCTATTTTATTAGTTATCTATGGAAATGGTCTCTGTTATATGTATATGGAAATTATCTACTAATGTTTTAATTTATAGAATTTTGCGGAAGTCTATAATACAAAACTAATGAGAATATTATATTGCTTTAAAATTTTTACCGTGATTTAGCGATTATAGCAAAATAATATTCTCATTAGTTTTGTACTAATAGTTTACTAATATTTGGACCACAATTTTGAATTGTTTTTATAGCAGCAAACGTGTTACTATTTACTACAATTGATAAAAATCCCAACAATTTTCATTACTCCAGCTATGTACGAGTATGTAGGTACATCTACCAATCCAACGATATTTATGAAATTTAGTTTGTAGGAGGCTACGGGGGCGATATTTCTAACTAGATGTCATTTTAAAAATGTGCTTTTATTCCTGTTTTCAGGAACTAATATACCGTTATAATATACCTAATATCAAGTTCAGTCCATTTCGAACCGGCTTCAACGATTTTCATGAAACTTAGTATGTAACTTAGAGGGTTTCGGGCCGATAAATTTAGCTCGGTTTCATTATAAAAAAATATCGTTGTCTCCTTGTTTCGGGCACTGAAAAAAGTATAGAATAGAATGCAAAAATAAATTTAGCTGTCACTTAAAAAGTTTTAATAGCTCAGTGGAGAACGGGCGGATTAAACAATACCAGAGATAAAGTCTGAGATATCAGTAGCACTTTTTTCTTTTTTATTGCATTTTTTATCTTTAAAAAAATTTCCGGTCATCCAGGAAAGGCCGAGGTTCCAAATTAAGTAAATATTGGTCCAGCAGATATTGGTTAATGCATAACAAACAGATTTGCATATAATATTAGTATGGATGTAGTAAATAATCGTCACCTATTGCTATTAATTAAAATGAAAAGTCCCTTAAATTTATCTCGCTAATGGGACACTTAATCATTACGCGATATGGTAGGCTACTGGTCGCATACTCATTTGTTTTGATTATATCTAGTTGAAGTACGCCGTATATGGAATCAGGACCTTTATATGTCAAGCAGTTATAGAAATAATTGCATGTTATATAAGATAAAGGACATGATTTTGTAGCATTTACTATATTCTAATACATAATAATATAATTTTTTTAATCATCCATCCATCCATCCATCCATCAGCCTTTCGCAGTCCACTGCTGGACATAGGCCTCCCCATGTCTGCGCCAATTTTTTTAATAATTAAATTTTTTACGCTTACATTGCATACGCGGTCTGAACCCTACGAGATTTATCAAAATAATGTACTAAGTATTTGTACACCTTGAAAAGATCTACAGAAAACTTCGCGATGGTATATGTCTATCTCTCATGGATAACCCACAATAGCATTTTTGTAATTTTTTTACAATAAATAATGCCTTATTTTCGAAGCAATTTTAAACAATACAGCATTAATCGTTATCCAATGAAGTACCTTAAATACATTGTTGATTTATATAAATCAGTATGGCCGTTTACAGCATCTAATTTAAATGAACATTTCGAAGATATTACAGATTAAAATGCAGGGGCACAGCGATTGCGGCAGCGCGCCGCTTGCCTATAAATAGCGCGTCGAAAGTCGCGCTTCGCCCTATAGCAGGAAATCTTCATGGTATAGGGAAAGGGGAATTGTTTTCTCCAAATTTAACGCGTACCGGCAACGGGCAGTAATGAATAAATCAAAACTACGGATCGATTTTAATCATTTTTTTCACCGAGTGTCATATGCCATATATTTTATATCCGTGCGAACCCAGAGCGGGCCAGTAAAATACTAATCTAAGATTAATCAATTAAGTCAAAGCAACCATATGTAAACCTATAAAGTATTAACATACAAGTTATAAATGAGTTTAGATTTATAAATCCACGCATTACCATGCATCATGCGATTTCCTGGACTGTGGCCCTAACAAGGAAACTGCGCGTGCTACGGTAAAAACTAGCAAGACTGCTAGCCAGTGTGTCCGATCCGATTTGTCGATAACATCGTGAAATGATACACTGCCCGACGACTTTTTGCGTTTACCGTATCCGTGTCGTATCTGAATGATCTTTTTGCTTGGTAAATATCTTTTTCTTTGTTTCATCATTGTTAAGTTTTTGTTAGTTAATAGTGCAGTGTAATACAGATCTTAACATATTTGTAATTGCAATTTTATTGTAGATTTTTAATGTCGCGCATTGAAATTAACTTCGTGCAATCTAATACGCCGGTAAAGGTTATGTAAGTTAACCATAGGAGATAGAGACATCCTATCGAGGAGTTTTTTGTAGTATTTTTTATAGATCTACAATTTTTTACGCGGCGCATACCTACGGCTAAAGTTTCCAGCAGGCAATTTTTTTTGCACGGCCCCTTCAACAGTATTTTCATTAAACGGTAATGTACTTTTGACATGAACTTTCCCGAAGAAGTGCATCTTTTAGCCAAAACCATAAGAAATCCGTTTAGTAGTTTTTGATAAAATCAATTACATACAGATAGACTTTGGGTTTCTTTTTTTATAGTAAGTATAGATAGTTGTGTTTATTGTATTATTGTGCATAATTAGATGACCTTACGGCTTTGCCAGAATTGAAATCAGAGACACAAAAGTAGTTATTATGAGTTAAACATTAGAGATAGAGACATGTTATCATAGACTTTTTTGTAGTTTTTTTATAGATCTACAATTCCCTAGTACATTACTTTAGTATATCTCTGCTGGTTAACATGGCGCAACCGCCTAAAGATCCCAGCAGATACGATTTTTTTTACGACCGGGCGACCTCTTGAACAGAATTTACGTAAAACGGTCATGTACTGTTGACCTTAACCTTTCGGAAGAAGTGCATTTTTTAGTAAAAACCGTAAAAAATCTGTGTAGTAGATTTTGAGAAAATCTAATCGACGATCGACAGATTTTGGGTACTTTGTTTTATAAAAAGTATAGATTGTTATATTAATTGTATTATTTTACATAATATTCATAAAAGAAAATATATTTCACATGTATTACACTATGAGATTGTAAAAACAATTCATCTGATTATACTGGTCGATAGTGTTTTACTTATCAGTAAAACATCTAATTAAATTACACTCTTTAAGGAAATATTGTTCAGAATTAATCAGCTTAATAGATAGTTATTTGAATAAATTATTATTTACGGTATATAATTGTTATTCTTGTGTTTTTGTGTTTGTGTGTTTTTTTATTTATCTTGTTGGGCCTTGGTGCGTGATGATGTTCTGAGTAGAAGCAATATTACTGAGTCGTATTTTACGACCCCTTAGTAAGAAAGAGGGTGGTCGATTCTACTTAGCCGGATACCACACGGCGGGTCGACTTACCTTAGTCGCCATTTACGACACCTCCGTAAGAAATGAGGGTGGTCCATTCTACTCAGCCGGATACCACACGTGGGCTATCTATACTAATAAATAAAACTGAAGAGTTTGTTTGTTTGTTTGTTTGTTTGTTTGTTTGTTTGTTTGTTTGAACGCGCTAATCTCAGGAACTTCTGGAGCTATTCCAATGAGGGTGGTCTATTCTACTCAACCGGATAACACATTAAGACACACTGGTAAATATTTAATTTATAATATACTAGCTTTGCGAGCAGCTTCGCCCGCATGCAAATCAGTGTGTTACAATTTTTGAATTTTTGAAATTTTGAAATTTTGAACTAAAAAGTGGTTATTCTGAGTCAATTATAACAGATTTCGGAATAACTTTCACCGTTTACTTAACCGCACGCAAGAAAAGCTTGCTTGAAATTTTGCCGTTTCGCGCAATATTTTTTATTGCTGCTCCTCTCCTATTCATCTTAACGTGATGTTATATTCTATAGCCTTCCTCGATAAATGGACTATCTTACACTCAAATAATTTTTCAAATCGGTTGAGTAGTTCCTGAGATAAGCGCTTTCAAACAAACAAACAAACAAACAAACAAACAAACAAACAAACAAACAAACAAACAAACAAACAAACTCCTTAGCTTTATATATAAGTATAGATAAAGTTTATAAGATCGCCCTTCTCTCTTTTCTTAATGTTGGATCATTTCTTGGTCGTAAAAACGTCAGCGAAAGATAATTAGACCCAATAAATAATGTACTTAAAACAGATTTACATTATGTTAACTATGTAGTTCGGACGATAAAGTCGCAGTATTTATTAGTATTAGATATTAGCCTAACCATATACAATTTCACAGGCCATAGTCGACAATTTAATCTATTAGTTGTAAACTAGAAAGTCTTAAGATAGTTTAGTATAGTAAATAATAAGAGCGTATTTGATGGTAAAATATCATCAATTTTTAATCATTGATAAAAAAAATCTTCTCACTTTCTTGTTTTATTTATAAATTTCTTAATTAATTCTTTAATCTTATTGACTATTAATATCGACACAAAAAAGGAACTTTTCGATTTTTTACATATAGATTTATTTTAAAGGGAGAAAAAACGATTATTAATCGTTTTTTACCACTCCATGTCTCATCCCTATTTGATGGGAATTGAAGCGTCCATAATTAGGCCAAGGAGGTATTTTAAAATTTATTATATGTTTCTGCACATCTAATATGTCTGCTGTTCTCTTAACTATCGTCTATATGTATTTATAAATGTATTTTTATGTATGTATGTATTCTTGTATGTGTTGTATATATGTAGAAATTATAAATATATATTGAAATATTTATATATTCTTTATTTCTTTATTTATTTTTATTCTATATTTCGTATATGTATTAGTATTTACATCTAGTATTACTTGCACTTATCCATATCGTTTTTTTTTTGTGTTTTTAGTTCCTTAATGTTATGGTTGCCTGGAAGAGATCACTTTAAGTGATAAAGCCGCCCGTTTTTATTTAGTTTTAATAAAACATTGCATAAATTAGCAGTGTATACAATAAAGTTATCATAAATAAAAATAAAATAAATCGCCGATCATTGTTGTTTGGGTGATTGTCCATAATCGGCACGATTGTCGTGCAAATGACGATAATCATATCTTACGATATATACGATCATACATCCGTATGGTATCTGACTGAGTAGACCACCCTCATTTCTTACTGTCGTAAAGGGCGACTAAGGTAAGTTCTCTCGCCGTGTGGTATATGGCTGAGTCTAGACCACCCTCTTTCTTACCGAGCTGTCGTAAAAGGCGAGTAAGGTAAGTTGGCCAGTCATATACCTAGCCAAATCCCGTTTAGAATGGGATAAGGGTAGAAGAATGATGAATTAACAAGAAAACAAATGAGTGTGTATATGTGATAAGACAAAGATAAGAAAGTATACGAGTTTAAGCTATCATTACAGTGACACTATCACTTACAGGTTTGCCGATGGCTCTTCTACTCTAGTATTATAACTCTATGATTAAATATCGTATCGGATACAGTACTTATGGCCCTAACCACCTGATGTCACTTGGCAACAAATTGTGCGCCAAATGAATGCCGATAGAAACGACTTACGACGTGAGCAATTGCCCAGCGCAGATTATTCGCACAGTCTGGACAAATACAATTTTTTTTTGTGCTTTTTTCAGTGCTCATGGCTGTTTTTATTTATAGAAGCAGGCGTTACTTTGCGGAACTCCATAGTACAGAAGTTAAAATAAAATTACTTTCCTTAAAATTAACTGATTAATCGTAAATCCACGAATTGCGATGTTGTAGATTGTATAGGTTGTGGTAGTGAGTGTGTGTAGCGATTCTATGGAGTGTCGGTGTGATATGTGTGGCGGCTTGTTCTGCATGTATGTATGTGATTGTTGCCTGCTTCATACACTTAGCATTGCATGTATTCTCTTAACAAACGCGGATTATAGCAAAGTAATTTTATTGTAACTGCTTTATTTATTAATACGTTTGTACTTAAATAAATAAAACTGTGATAGCCCAGCGTGACCGTGCAACTCTTACAAGGGGTCACGGGTTCAAACCCCGGGCAGGCACCAATAAGTTTTTTTAAAAACTTATGTGTCTAATTGATAATTACAATTTAGCACACGCTTTTCGGTGAAGGAAAACATCGTCAGGAAACCTAAATATCTGTTAAGAACTAGAATTCTATATCAAATGTATCCTCTTTCTAAAAAAAGGTTATTATTTCATAAAGAAGGTGTGTACAAATGAGTACGGTATCCGGCTGATTAGAATAGACCAATTTCATTTCTTACCGAGGTGTCGTTAAAGGCGACTAAGTTAAATAGAACCGCCGTGTGGAATCCGGTTGAGTAGAATAGACCACCCTCTTTCTTACTTAGGTGTCGTAAAAGGCGACTAAGTTAAATTGAACCGCCGTGTGGAGTCCGTTTGAGTAGAATAGACTACCCTCATTTCCTACCGATATGTCGTAAAGGGTGACTAAGTTAAATTGACCCGCCGTGTGGAATCGGTTGAGTAGAATAGACCACCCTCTATCTTACTGAGGGGTTGTAAAATACGGCTTAGGTAAGGTGTCGTCAGGCAGGTGGCCAAATCACGTGACAACATGTTTATAATATGTTGTACCGACCCCACTTAGAGTGGGATAAGGGCAGGAGAATAATGATGAAACAAAGCGTTGTTGTATCTCTTTATTGTATACAATTTTACAAAAAAATAATATAAAGTAAAAACAATACTACTAGCTTATAAAAAAGAGCACAAACGCGGACTTATCCCATAAAGGGATCTCTTCCAGTCAACCTTTCTAAGGACTGATAGGAGAGTAACATTTTATGAGTAGCGTTTGCAGTAAGTAAGAGTTTATAATATAAATAAATTGTCAAATGCGTAAGAGATTCCCGTAAACTCTAAGCTAGCCAGGATATAGTGCACAATTAATATTTCCTTATACGGAGAGCCGTGGTATGCTTGCAATTATACTTACAATGTATTTATTATTTTCTACTAAAGATCAAATAAGCTATGATAGCCAAGTTGTGAGACTTTTTAGAAGGGTCTCGAGTTCAAACCCGGGCAGACACCAATGAGTTTTTCTGTTGAAACTTATGTGTCTAATTTATAATTGCAATTAATCACACGCTTTTTGGTGAAGGAAAACATCGTGAGAAAACCTGCCTAGAGATTTCTGGAGATATGTGTAACCTACCAATCCGCATTGGAGCAGCGTGGTAGAACTTAACTCCAATCCTTTTCTCCAAATACGGTTGAGGCCTGTTCCCAGCAGTGATAAAGTAATAGGCCTAATTCAAAATTAGTCTTTATTGAGTTGGATACATCGTAATCCTCAGCCTTAGATCCAATCCAATCCTTCTTTCCAAAGGTCTATGCTCAGCAGTGAGATAACAGCATTTACTTATATACGTATGAAAGGCAAAACAATGGATTTTTCGAATAAACACGTCAAATCTAATACAAAGAGGTAATTTTATTTACACTATGGTAAATTTTATACGCTCTTAGACGTATCAAATTGTCCATGAAATAGGATACTACAATACACATAAAAGTGTTAATAAGCCCGTATGGTTGTCCGTGCGTTTAAGTTCAATAAACCTTCATAACAACGATTCGGAATTCTTGCCGCGTGGGCAGCGGCCGAAATAATGGGCCGTGAACATATATCCCTAGTCTAGGGCCGCCATTGATTTGGTAATTAAATACGGACAAAGTATTTATATATTTTAATGGAGACTTAATTTGCACTTATAAAGTGTCAGTACCTAGGTGACTGAGCTTTGCGCGATATTTTTTTTAAAGATGTAACCAAAAATTAAAAAAAAATTTTTTAAAAAAAAGTTTACGAGGTTGGGCTCGAACCTAGGTATTTTCACCTCTCTAGACAGCCGGTTCCTCAAATACGCTGTCATGACTTGACATTTGATAGCGAAAAGTATCTTTTGAATTCAATATAAATTTGAGCATTTTCCCGAAAACAGGGATTTCTTTAAAATAAAACCTAGCTAGATCGATTTTTCTCCCCCAAAACCCCTACAAGCCGAATTTCATTTCGAAATCGTTGGAGCCGTTTCGGATTGGTTGGGTACACATATCATGCATATCTGCATATACGATGTTTTCCTTCAATGAAAAGCGTGTGAAGTCACATGAATGAATGAAGAACAGAAAAACTCATTGGTGTCTGCCCGGGTTTGAACCCGTGACCTTCTCGAAAGAGTCGCATGGTACTACCGCTGGGCTATCACAGCTCTCAGTATTTAATATATTATATTAATATGCACCAAGATATTTTATTATTAGGTTTACATACATTTTCATCACTTATTTCTTTATGATATATATATATTTTTATTTAGCCCTAAAAGGGATATCTTCCTTTTCTACCTTTACCTTTTCTTTGAGTAACAGAAGTAAAAGGACAAGAAGTGAAATACGGGTAATATAGAAAAAAAATACGAAATATAATAATATAGAAAAATAATAACGAACAACTATATACCTAGATTAATATTTGCACTCGGGAAAATACAAAAGACAACATTTATTGATGACAAGTATGATAATTGTTTTATAAATGAGAAACCTTCGTGGTTTTCAATTTATCATTTTTTTCACTCTCAATGGGAATTTCCTCAACTGTATACAACTACTATGTAGTTATTAGATAGAAATAATTTAGTTAATATATAGAAACTACTAGAATAGATATACTTTACCGTAGTTTTTGCATAATAATTGATTGACACAAAAAAAAGATAAAATATATTTTTAAGCAGTATCCATTTTCTAAAAATTTTAACTGTGCATTTATGGTACGGTTTTAAAAACTTACTTCAATTTGTATCACAATAAAATTGAATTAAATTTGCTATAAATATAAAGCGGAATTATTTGAGTAGCAGAATTGAGAGATCGTGGGCTCGAACCTCGGCCATTATACTACTGAGGTGAACTCATTCCTAACACAAGCTTTCAGCTTCGCTAGAGGGGTTAAAAAGTTTACTATTAATTTGTAACCCAAATTGCTAGCAATCTTAAAAAAAAACGTTAATCATATTCAATACTTGTTTCATTTATTTAGAACTAGCTTTTACCCGCGACTTCGTTCGCGTGGACTGTTATCGTATGATACGTCGATAATAGATCTTTTCAATATCACCCTGTTCCTGTAGAACTAACAAGATTTCTATAGCCTATATGTTATTTCGGTGTATAAGGAATAATTGTGCCAAATTTCATCGATATTGGTTCAGCGGATTCGTCGTGAAAGAGTAACAAACATACCCACAAACTTTCGCATTTATAATATTAGTAAATTTGTCGTGAAACGAAAAAATATCAGGACCATTCAATTAAATATACTTAAAGCAGCCTGCCGTGTGGTAACTCTATCTATTCCCGACTACAATAGTCTATAAATATTGAAAAAAAACTATAATCTATTGGCATCGTTTGATATTCTGACTATGTAATCACTTTGTATGCTTTCGCTGATCCACACAAAGCTATGGCGTGGTGACGCAAAACTCTGTTTATGAAATCCTTAATACATTTTCTATATTGAGGTGCATAATGTTGCCATTCGCTCATTTGACTGACATTTACGATGCGATTGTAACAACTCAATAAAGGATCATCGTGTCCAATGTCCTACCACTACAAAATATTTTTCATACTTAATATATAAATAAAGCAGAAGCGTTTGTTTGTTTGATTGTTTGAACGCATTAAAGTCAGGAACTACTGGTGCGATTTTAAAAATTTTTTTCAGTGTAAGATAGTCCATTTATCGAAGAAGGCTATATAACATCACGCTAAGATGAATAGGAGAGGAGCTGCAATAAAAAATATTACGAAAACGGCAAAATTTATAGGTAATATAAAGCGGTGAAAGTTATTCAAAAATCATGTATTACAAAATTGTTCCCCTCTAAAAGTTCTAAATAAAAGTCCGCAACAGCATATGTCTAGCTTTTAAGATTAACCCACTATAACCATTCTTATGGTTATCAAAATACTATACGGTTTTAATCTTTCCACGTGGGCGGAACCACTGGCAATTGCTAGTTACATATATAATCTGAATTTCGGAAACGTTTCCACCAATTTTCATGACTTTTAGTATGTCGAGAGTTTCATAGGCAAGAAATTTATCTAGCTTGGTTTAATGTTTAGACAATGTCGTTTTGCCTGTATTCTCAGGCGATGAAAAACTGCTATAATATTAGTAGAAGACAAGGGTTTATTTCACTGTCCTTTTCTGAGTTATCCTTTATTTAAGTTTCGTTTTTTTTATATCTTCTATAATATACAGAATAGAATTGAATATCGCGTTCAAAGAAACAAACAAACTCTTCAGCTTTATGTATTAAAATATATATATTCAAGAAATATGTGTATAATATCCAAAAAAAGGAAATATTATGTAGTGATAGGATATTGAACACAATGTCCCTTTATTAAGTTGTTATAATATTAGAATAGATAGAGTACAGAATAGATTTTAACATTACACAAGCACTACTTCACTTACGTTTTGGGAAGCCGACCGTGTGTGTAATTGTCCCATATATATTTATACAACACAGCCATCATGGCAACAGGAGTTCAATGAAGGTATTAAACGGTCATAAAAATAAAACTTACTTTACTCACTTAATTCCACTAGACCTAATTTTGAATAGTTTACAAGTTAAGGTTGCCCACAATGCACAATTACGTTTTAATGTCCAAATTCTCTTTGTGTTCTAGGATTCATGAGGCGTGGCGGTTGTGTAACGTCAATTTGACGTTACGTAAATTTGGTGATTGTTATAGTACATTGTTAGGTTTTTATGGGCACTTTGATTAGTCTAGGAGACAGTTACATAGATTCCTTAGCGGCCACTGTTTACTTTACCATCAGCCCTCCATTACACGTCGCTCTAAGCCGTGGTCCGACCTCACAGGACCGCCGCCGTATCCGACCTTCTGCACTCTACTCTCCGCATTTCGCAACCTCGACGATGCTTCTGCGCTCGCAAGTCCCGCCCAGTGACGCTGTAAAAGCCGTTACAGCAGCATACAGTCAATTCGAGTAGAAAAAACTGTTCACTTGGCCTTCTTCTTGTTTTGGAGGGTTATTTTCTGCACTTAAAGGGCTGTCTAGTGTGATTATCAATCATCAATTGTGTGTGAATGAGAAAGGGCTGGTTATTCCAACCAGCCTAGTTCCTTCCAGAAGAAGAGGACTCTATACAGAACCCTCTAGGCTTCTTGTAATGTTCTCGGTGAGCCAACGATGTTTGCCTGATGTTCTGCCACCTCCGTGCAATGTAGCATGACGTGATATGGTTTTACGGTTCCCTCTTCTCATGGCCTTAAAATTCTTGGATTTCAAAAAACAATTTACTCTTTCAAGTACGAATAGATATGTAACACAATGTTAAAATTACTTTATTGTACACATCGTATCGTTTATATAAGTCTGAGCAATGAGTTTGTCTGGTAAAACTTATGACCTTATTGCTATTTGCAATTTGTCATATGCTTTCCTTTAATACTCTAGAGAATTCTGGGGATATGTATAACCTACCATCCGCATTGTAGCAGCTTGAATTGTTGCAGCAATTAGGAAATAGTGTTTGGTCGCTAAAATATTGTGTATACTTATGTCTTATTTTTTATTTAATATAAGTAATCAAGCTTTAATGTAAAACTGATAATTCTCCCGACGTATTTCTTTCTCAATACATCTATCTGTAATCTCTTCGATTATGTGTTTATCCCGATACCATCTACGTCGTTTCTAATAGATTTTATTACAAAAATTGACTGCTAACAAATGACAATGTGATGTTAACCGCGTTTTTTATGACAATGGAGGTGCAATGTGTTTTAAACTTTTTAGCGTTACGTGTGTCTAAGTGTCAATTAATGTAGCTTTCAAATCAGTTTTAAATATGACTTTTGGAATTTCATATTTAATAATAGCTTACGTACTGATATAATGGTAGTTTTAGTAGTGTGTAGTTATTGTTTTCTTAGACATTCATCGTCATTCTCCTGCCCTTATCCTAGTCTAAGTGAAGTCGGCACAACATGGCCTTACCATGTTGTGATGTGGTTTGGTTAGGTATTTTGCGACCGGCCGCATGCCTGGCCTTTTACGAGACCTCGGTAAGAAATGGAGTTGATCTATTCTACTCAGCCGGATACCACACGGCGCGTTGATTTACCTTAGTCGTCTTTTACGACACCTCGGTAAGAAATGAAGGTGGCCCATTCTACTCTTACCTGACTGAGTGTTGACTTACCTTAGTTGCCTTTTACGAAACCTCCGTAAGAACTGAGGGTAGTGTATTCTACTCAGCTGGATATCACACGGCATATATTGCCCATGACGACATAGAGATTTAAAAATTGTTTACCTAAAATAGGCTTATTGAGCTTATATAATCAACGGGAAATGGAAATAAGTATACTTGATAGCACCACGTCATGAAATCAAAAATAAATGGAACAATAAATAAAAAATATAGTTAGTGAACAAAAAAATACTGCACCAAAAATTTAGAATCAAGAACTTATTTAAATACTCAAAATTATGTAAATAATGGATAATTCACATATTTAAATAAAGCTGTGCTTCTTACTGTATTGATCTTTTTTAATTTATTAGGCCATTAACAGTCGATAAAATCGAGTATTACCAGGAAACAATTGTAAGCATGAAGCTATAAAACTGTTTTAGAGTCCGCCACGCATCAGTATGGGAATACGAATCACATTTTAAGTATACCTCCTACATTATTACGCTGTTAGAATTTATACATATAGTTCGATATTTGCTTAACAGATCAATGGGTAATATTGCAACGGTTATACTTTGATCAGGTGCCTTTATATAAATGGGAAAGTTCCTTAGAACTAAGTAAATTAATAAGTAAGTAAAGTAATTTAGGTCGTCTGGAAGAAATCGCTACTAAGCGATAAGACCGCCTTTTGTATGTTACAACTTATGTTGTTAACTTTACTATTGCTGTTTTTTCTTTATAACGCGGCACATACTGCGTGACATAAACTGCGCGACACGCATTTTATGACACAAACTGCGCAACACAAACTACGCGACACGAATTCTACGACACGAACTGCGCAACACAAACAGCGTGACATAAACTACGCGACACGAACTGCGCAACACAAAAATGCGCGACACGTATTTTATGACACGAACTGCGCAACACAAACTACGTGACACGTATTATACATAACGAACTGAGCAACACGATCTGCGCGACACGAACTCTGCGACACAAACTACGCGAAAAGAATTTCGCGACACTATCGCTTTCAACTCTTCTTGATTATTTTTCTTTTCTAATTCTTTTTCTTCTAACTCATCCCGGTGAGTTCAAATGAACAAGACTGAGAAGGTTGCCGTCTCAGCTTCGCATATACACCTAGTAAAGTACTAATTAATACACTACGTCCAGAATTTAAAAAAAAAAACGAAAAATTAACTCGAATTTAAAAATTTGGTCATATTTTACTTTTTAATGTTCAAATTCTATTTAATGGTGATGATGCATTTTGAGAGATTTCTATGCATGTGATAATCTATGTATTTATTATACAAAATATCGCAAAAACATTACATTTATCGATATTTACTGACTCATTCGCATGAGTCACTGTGGACACAATATCTGACCTTTCGGTTATTTAACATTCGTTTAGAACTAGCAAAAATAGTAAAACAAAAATTTTAGTTAATGATATGCAAAGGTTATTTTTTGCGAATTTGCCGAATATCGATTGAATGACATACAATAATTCGATTATTAGTTAATTTTCATATTGAACGTTTTATAACGCATACTAATATGCAAAAGCCTATCTTTCTGTCTATCTATTTCCAAAAGTAATAATAAAATTATTTTGCTATAATCCGCGATGATGAAGTAAAATAGAAAAAATATATAGGTAGTACTAAATGTAGAGTGGACAATCCGTTTTCATACCTGACACATGCAGGATTCGTAAAAACACTTTCACAAACCTCCACCACAATGCACAAGTACTACACACGTTCATTATTACAAATTCAACAATCGTTTCGCCCCGCAAACGAAGCATCATCGGGAGATAGACTCCACGACAAACGGTGGTGAAGGTTAAAGCATGTGTTTTTATGAATCCTGCATGTATCAGGTATGAAAACGGATTGTCCACTCTACATTTAGCATTATATATATTCTCTATTTTACTTGATCATCGCGGATTAATTTTATTATTACTTTTGTATTATGGATCTCCGCAAAGTAACGCCTAATTCTATAAATTATGTCTATCTATCTGTTACGCTATAAAGGTTAAAACTCTGGACTAATATAGATGAAATTTGTTAAAATTAAATTCGGAAACAAGGAAAAAAACTTATTGCATTACAATCAATGTAAAATCAATGCTCTGATTTCAATTACATTAACCGGTTACAATATAATTGAGCTGATAATAATTAAGCTGCGACGCCTACTAGCGGGTTCGACTCCCGGTGAAATCAAATGGTTCGAACGCGCCGGATGTGAGGTGGGCGGTCCCGCGCTTTGTCATTTCGAAGCTTTGGGCTCCGGTAGAGGTACCATGGTTTTGATAAAGCTGAAACTATTGCAAAAATTAAATCTTCTTCAACCGATGGACGTCCACTGCTGGACATAGGTCTCTTCATGGGATCTCCACAAAACACGATTTTGTGCCGCTTGTATCCAGGGGCTCCCCGCGACCTTTATGAGGTCGTCAGTCCATCTAGTAGGGGGTCTTCCAACACTGCGCTTTCCTGTGCGAGGTTGCCTTCATGGTCACACATAATAAAAATTAAATAGTATAAACTGTCGCTATCAACAAGCTATGGACAACCATTGATTCGTATAGAGTTTTATTACATGAAGTTTTGGGATCGATTCTCGCTATGGAATTAATGTGATCCTGAATCTGAATCTCGCCCTTATCCCACTCTAAGAGGTCGGCACAACATGTAATAAACATGCTGTCACATGATTTGCCTATGTATTTTACGACCGTCCGTTTGCCTGACATTTACTTACCGTAGTCGCTACGACACCTCGGTAAGAAATGAGGGTGATCTATTTTACTCAGCTGGATACAACACGGCGGGTCGACTTACCTTAGACGCCTTTTACGACATCTCGGTAAGAAATGTGGGTGGACCATTCTACTCAGCCGGATACCACACGGTGATTCAAATTACTTTTGTCGCCTTTTACGATACTTTGGTAAGAAATGAGGGTGTTCTATTCTAATATACATTTTACATATTCTAATGGGATGGATGAGAATTTTAATAGACTGGTTTCTGCTTCAGTCGAGCCTAGTTACCAATAGTAAATCTGTAGCGACAAAAGATGTCATGAACATGTCAATGTTGAATCACATATACCATAGAAGTACTGCCTACACTTCACTTCTCAAAACAATAAAAAAATTGTCGTTTAGAGACTCAGGAGATGTTATAAACTACGTTTTTTCTAACACAATAAATCACGGTTCTTAATTCTAAACATCGGTGGATGTAACTCTGTCAAAACGTCAACCCTTAATAATAGTAATTCGATTTTAACGCGATGTGAACATACGGGATGTTTATATAATAATCACTATGAATCGCGAAATTTTAAAATCTTTCTTTAAACTGATATATCTTAATATATTGAAATCATAAGGAATCTTCTTCCTTTATCTTATCATAACACGCGGAACTGTGAGCAAAACTAGTGAACAATATGTCCAGATAATAAAAAGGGAGAAAGTAATAATGGTCACCCTAAGCTCGAACAAAACGTATTGTCTTCTGTGATGCCATTAACAAAATTATTATTTACCAGCTTCTATTACAGTGCCCGCTTATTACCCGAGGCTCGGCTCTGCCTTTTCCGTTCTAATTTGTTTCGCAACTTAGTTTTATTAACATCCCTTTATTTGTCCCACCGTTGTATCTTTCACTATTACGTTCCATTGTTTCGAAATTGAATTAAATTAGGAGCTATTTTGCAAGGACTTTATTTTTTATGAAAAGGTGTTCTTTAGTTTTTCTTTATGGCGCTATGGAGACCATACACCGGCGAAGACGAGGTCCCAGTTTTCTGATATTGATCGGACGTGGCTTATCGCCATACTCCAGCGCCATGATGACTGGACAAGTCATACTATTAGCCCTGGAGTACACGTCACCCCAAACCGTTGTCCGGGCTCACAGGCACCCTTATTAGTTTCTGCCCGGGGTTTGAACTCGTGCAGACATCCATGAGTTTTTCTTATAGTCTACATTGGAATGTTTTTATGGTTTTACAACAAGCTGTGGTAGCCCAGCGGTAACACCGTGCGACTCTTTCGAGGATCGAACCCGGGCAGACACCAATGAGTTTTTCAGTTAAAACTTATGTGTCTAATTAATAATTACAATTTATCACACGCTTTTCGGTGAAGGAAAACATCGTGAGGAAACCTGCATATCTCTAGAGAATTCTGGAGATATGTGTAACCTACTAACCCGCATTGGAGCAGCGTGGTAGGTCTTAGCTCCAAACCTTCCCTCCAAAAACGGAGAGAAGAGGCCTATTCTCAGCAGTGGGAGAGTAACGGGCTGCTACTTACTTTGTTTTTACATACTAATGCATTATCTATAGCTTAAAATCTCTTAAGACATACCATTACTGTTACCTCATCGATGTAGAAATGTACTAACCCGTGCTTTAGCCTAACAAGCGTCCAACTCTAAGATAAGCTCAGCCAATAAAATACCAATCAGTAAGAAAATGTTTACGACATCTAACCTGCGACACTACTAAATTGAAAATCCATTCAAATCACTTCTCCAAACTTATATTTACTGCTGTGGCATCAATTTACCAACTCTATTTCTAGAGGGTGAAGATTTATTTTAATTAAATCTTCTGTTTAGTGACTGCAAGTGTAATGTTGTAGATAATGTGTCAAGAATGGGAGAGGCGTAAGCACCATCAAATGTTGACCTTTCCGTCAGCTATTCTATCGTCGTTTTATTGTTAAATCCTTGGAGATTTAACGATAAGTCTTCGAAATTATTCGGATTGTGATTTCTTATGAAATTGTGTTATGTCCTTCAATGAGAGATGATAATGATGTAACTTATAGAAAGGGTACTTACTTATCACAATAGAATATTATGTTTGTTCGACTTTATACATGAAGTAATTTTGTTTCACCTTTGCAACCCATTAGGGCTATAATAAATTATGAAGTTACAGATTAACAACCTATGTTAGTAATTTCTAAAAATAGTTAGTTGTTTTTAAAGTAATGGTCTGTTACTATCCAACTGGTGAGCATAGGCCTCATCTCTTCGTTTTCGGAGAGAAGAATTGGAGCTAAGACCATCACGTTTCTCCAATGCTGATTGGTAGGTTTCTAAAATCCCTCTGATTTTTTACAGAAATGCAGATTTTCTGACAATGTTATCCTTCACCACAAAGCGTTAAAATAAATTTAAAATAATTTTTTTTTTAAATAGAATAACTTTGAACCCGTGCTATCACAGCTCTTAATGACTTGAACTGGCATAAAATATGTTAGATAGGCCAAATTGTGAAATACAATCTCGAAACAAAGAAATTATATTCTATTATATTCAAATATCGGTCGACCTTTCAATTACTGACTCAGTTCTCAGCTGAAACAAGCAAACATCTGATAATAGCTATCACATGCGGTACTACCCTAGATCTGAGAAGAAAGGTTAGTAGGATGTTCTAAAGATGACATCAAGACATTCTTAGTTCATTTCTACCTGTATAATTTACACTATTTAAATCAATGGCTATTGAATAAAGCATTCATTAGTGATAAAATTGTGATAGGCCAACGTTGAGACCGTGACCAATGAGTTTTTCTATTAAAACGTATGTGTCTAATTGATATTTGCAATTTATCACCCATTTTTGTGTGAAGGAAAACATCCTGAGGAAACCTGCATATCACTAGAGAATTCTGGGAATATGTGTAGGTGTTTAGTAGGTCTTCTCTCCAAAAAAAAACGAAAAGAGGAGGCCTATGCCCAGCAGTGGGATAGTATTGGATGTAATAGTATTGGATACAGACATATGTCAATATGAACTTTCCGAATTAAGGAAAAATTATGCGTATAGTCAATTTTTATCTTTATTTAGTTAGTAATGAATTGTTTCTACTATTTTAAATTATGATGTCTCTGGTGTCACGACACATCCGAAAAGCCAGCAGGAAAAGATCAATTTATACATTGTCGCGAACATTCATATAGGAATTTAAACATTTTATCATTCAATAAATTCATTCATACCATGTGAAGTTAAAAGTAACTGAACGATTGAACAAAATAATTAAGTATTTAACTTTCCCTAGAGTAAACTTTTATTCAAGTGAAATGTTATTAAATTGTGGATTACATTTTACATACACAACGGAACATTCACAGGCTTATCAAAGTTATTGCAACTTATTATATTCTCTAAAGTTTTTTGTCTATTTATTTTACCAACTTTTGTTGTGACCTTTAGGTAGTCTAACCTTTAGTGAATATAATTTTGAACAAGATTCTAAATATGGTAGTGTTATTTGCTAATAAGAAAGTTCTTTGCACTCGCTAAATGTCATTTATATAGAGAAATTACAATAAGTGTCATAGTAGAGATCCTTGAGGTACTCTAGCCCTAATACGCGGTGATGGTATATGCAGTTAGTTAGTTAGTTTTGAAATAATACGAGTGTTATTGGTTTGTTGTCGCCAATGATTTCTGCTTTGTATTTTATAGCAACAGTCATGATACAAGAATATCGCGCCCTTTTTGATTAAAATGGTGGCAGAACTGTTGCCTTTGTTGTTTCCGGTGGAGTTTTCCTATTGATAAAACGTTTCAGTGACATTCGTTCTGTGTTCGTCATTCAAGAGAAGTGTATCTCGCAGCGGGAATTGTGGTATTCTATTATATTGTGTTATTGTAGTAAGTGTGCGCTAACAGGTTGAACTACCAATCTACATGTAACTAGAGTAATTTTAGTGCTAGTAATATGCTATACGAGTTTCGAACAAAAACATGTCAGAAACATTTTAAAAAAGCTTTTCAAAAAATTGCATGTCCCTACTGTTAACCTTTGAGGAATTCCCTCAACTGAAGCTAATCCTGGCAGCAGAATCAGGTCATGCTTATCATAAACATGCATTGTCATCGGGACTGGACTAGTATGTAATTTTAACTCAATCGGACGCCGGGAAGTAGGTCAAATTGAACTTGCAAGATTCCACATTCACGTTCAAACATACATTAAAGTTAATTTAATAAAAGCTTTTATAAGAGTAAGAAGGTATACTAAGTAACATAATTTATATAAAAAGAATACGTATAGATAACAGTAATGTAGAAATTATATACAATGACTAAATGTTGGTGCTCGTGCTGTTTCCCGCGGTGTATACGATAAAATTAGTCGAAATTAGCCATCGCTCTACCACATCCTTGTTTACTGACGCTCTGTTGCTATGGTGTGGTATATGTGAAAATTTGAGATAAAATAAAAAAATCACAAATATGCTTTTTTTTGCAGTATATTTTCTTATTCAAATTCAAATTCAAATTTCTTTATTTGCTGAAACATTTTTTACAATAAGGTGTTATATATAATATTATTATCTAGTAGAAATGTTTCGCTTAGGATTATAGCTATGCAAAATTACAAAATTAAAAATTAAATTAAAATTATGTCAATATACTACATTAGTGTCGAAAATCAATAATTTTTAATATGTCAATTTATTATGTCTAAAATGCTTGTCTACTTCTATTGTTTTGAAGTTTTATATTTAAGTTTTTGTCAATTGTATAGAAGCCCCTTTCTTTTATTTATGAGCCATATTTTAAGTATTAATTTTAAAAAAGTCAGTTCTCTTATCATTTTTTGAATTTTATTGTACACTATATTAGATTTTATCGCGTGCAATTGCGCAATTGCGCAATTACATTAAACACTTGACTGATTAAAGATTACTTACTTACAATATTTAAAAAATGTATAAAAATGTATATATTGATAACCGTTTTTATCCGTGGACTTTTTATTTGCAGTCCTATCAATTAAATGCTCGTTACCTGAAGCGAGTTATATGCACCTCCATACACTCAAACCAGGCGGTAAATAAAAATTTAATCTATTAGTTTTATATGTACACAACATCGCTCCATTGCGACATCAAAATCAGGAAATGACTCTATCGCGGGTCGCTGCTTCTACCCTAAACATGGATATAAAATAAAAATTGTTTATGTTCTAATACAATATATCTATGTGTGATAGCCGTGTGATATCGGTCGGAATAGAATAGTACCACCCTCATTTCTTACCGAGGTGTCGTAAAAGACGACTAAGGTAAGTCGTCCCGCCGTGTGGTGTCCGGCTGAGTAGAATAGACCACCCTCATTTCTTACCGAGGTGTCGTAAAAGGCGACTAAGGTAAGTTGACCCACCGTGTGGTATCCGGTTAAGTAGAATAGATCACCCTCTTTCTTACCGAGGTGTCGTAAAATACGACTATGGTAAGTTGATGCCAGGCAGGCGGCCGGTCGTAAAATACGTAGCCAAATCATGTCACAACATGTTTATAACATGTTGTGCCGACCCCACTTAGAGTGGGGTAAGGGCAATGATGATGTTCTAATATAATATATCTGTGCTCTGTTGAATAATATCCATTTCTGTCTCGTTCTTTATTGCCTCCCATATCTTTCATGACGTTAGTCCATCAACCCAACTACAAGTTGTTTAATCATCAGTTTTGTACATATTTAGCAACTGGTTAAACAGTCAGTTTGAGATGAAAAAAATTTAATAATGGTAATGCTTCGCTTTGCGATTTTGTCGTGGAGTCTATCTCATAATGTAACTTCGGTTGTAGGACGAAACGATTGTTGAATTTGAGATAATGAACGTATGTAGTGCTTGTGTATTGTGGTGGCGATAGTGGAGATTTGTGCATGTGTTATTACGAATCCTGCATGAATCAGGTATGACAACGGATGGTCCACTCTACATTTACCATTATATATATTTTCTATTTTACTTCATCGCAGATTATAGCAAAATAATTTATAATTACTTTTGCATTATAGATCTCCGCAAAGTAACGCCTAATTCTATAAATTACTATTAATTATTTAAAAAAAATACGGGTCACATCGCGATAAAATCGATATAGCTTTATATAAGGTTTGCGATGTGACCCGTAAGTTTCTATTTATTTCTTTATTTAGCAACACACAACAGATATGACAACATTGTAATACAATAAGAAAAGAGTGAATAGGTACTTCACTGGCAAGCGCAGTCCATCTTAGGCTACATCTTTCGCTTACCATCAGGCGAGATCGTAGCCAGGCGCTAGCCTTAGCTCATAAAAAAAATACTTAATTTAATATTTAAAGTTATTATAACTATATTTATTTAAAACTATCTGTAGATATGGATCTTACTGATTTATAAGTTAGCTTTTGAAGATTTGCAATAATTATATATATATATATATATATATATATATATATATATATATATATATATATATATATATATATATATATATAAAAGATATAAGAATTAACAAAAATATGACACTAAGTATGGATTCTGAAATTTTTAAAATCTACTTAAATGTTTAGTACATTTTTGCCGACTATGACCGCAGACTACGCTCTAGTCACTTCCATTCTCTTTATATCCACGAGGTACACAGCAAGCAGCGATGGGCCTACTTGCATCAGAAATATTTACAAATTAGCGTCTCCCATCAATGTTGAGTTAGATTTTTCATTCGATACGATAAACGTTAATCAAATATCGACTGTACATATTGACGATTCAATCATTTTCATCATTTGATTGTTAAATTTTTATATGTGTATGTATATATGGCCGAAAGAGTTGACCGAGTGCCGTGTGGTATCCGGCTGAGTGGAATAGACCACCCTCATTTCTTACCGAGGTGTCGTAAAAGGCGACTAAAGTAAGTTGACCCGCCGAGTGGTATCCGGCTGAGTAGAATACTACTACTATCCTGCCTGTTACTATCCCACTGCTGAGAATAGGGCTCTTCTCTCCGTTTTTGGAGAGAAGGATTGGAGCTAAGACTTACCACGCTGCTCCTTAGTAGGTTACACATATCTCCAGAATTCTCTAGAGATATGCAAGTTTCCTCACGATGTTTTCCTTCACCGAAAAGCGCGTGATAAATTGCAATTATCAATTAGACACATAAGTTTTAATAGAAAAACTCATTGGTGTCTGTCTGCCCGGGTTTGAACTCGTGACCTCCTCGAAAGAGTCGCACGGTGTTACCGCTGGGCTACCACAGCTTACAGCTTACACCAGTAGAATAGTTCACCGTCATTTCTTAACGAGATGTCGTAAAAGGCGACTAAATTGACGTTAGGCAGGCGGCCGGTCTTAAAATAGCGCCAAAACATGTAACAACATGTTTATAACATGTTGTTACCTGACCGACCCCACTAAGAGTGGGATAAGGGCAGGAGAATGATGATGTTAACTCATTATAAATTTAGTTTTCAATCGGACAAAATTTACAAACACCTACAGACACGCCTGTGTATTTAAGTATTAATAGTTTTGTCATATAATGCCTACGTTCTTAATTAAACAAGCAAACACGCGTAACTCCTTAAAAGCAACAAGTTATGTTAACAAGACACGTAAATACATGTAAGTGTTCAATATTAATTCTTTTTATCATTTATCCGTGTAACGTTTTGCAATGATTTGTTATTAAAATTAGATACGCCATGTTTATGTTTATTAATGCCTATACTTATTAAAAAGGTACATTTGTCTGGTCTTAAATAAATATAAATAATAAATAAATATATAGGACACTTACACACACGGTCGTCCGTTCCCAAAGTAATTTAATACTTGTGTTATGGTAGACAGACAACTGATGAATATATACTTATATATTTTTTAAATACACACGCTGTGTGGTATCCGGCTGAATAGAATAGTACCACCCTCATTTCTTACCGATGTGTCGTAAAATACGACTGAGGTAAGTTGACGTCAGGCAGGCGGCCGGTCGTAAAAACGCAGGCAAATCATATGACAGCATGTTTATAACATGTCGTGCCGTCCCCACTTAGAGTGGGATAAGGGCAGGAGGATATATATATATATATATATATATATATATATATATATATATATATATACTTAAATACAAATATACACCCAGACTCGAAGACCAACGAACTCATTTACAGAAAATGTTGGCGCGAAAAGAAAATTTTGATTGATTCAATTGACGATGATCTTGAATGCAATTACGAAATTTATAATACATTTCATTCTACGAAAATACTTTCATTTATTTAAATCCAACAATGGAAAGGAAACTTTACAGATAAAGGTCATACAGATATAGAAAAGATTTACGGAGAAAATCTGTCTATGGTAGTCAGGAGAAGTGACCTCATCAAGAGACAGAAAATCTTCGACAAAAAATATAGGATACACATAGGAGTAAAAGAAGATTGGAAAGTGGAATATAGTGAGATGAGTCAGACCATCTGCTACACGGACGGTTCAAGACGAGAATCCACGAAGCTGGCAGGAGCTGGCATTATCTACAGCACCTCGTCAGATTTACACCAGGTCCTAAATCTGGGTAAATATACAAGTGTCTTCTAGGCCGAAATGATGGCTATCATGGAGTGTGCTAGGAAACTTAAAGAAACTATAATAGCATTAGAACATAATATAGTTATATATAGTGACAGTCAAGCAGCTTTAAAAGCACTTGACCGCATAGAAACAACCTCAGCTATCGTGAAGGAATGTAAACGTGTACTAAACGAATTAGCTGAGAAGGGGGAAGTAACGATTGCATGGATTCCGGGGCATCGTGGCCATGCAGGGAACGAACAAGCTGACGAATTGACAAGAAAGGGAGCTAGTCAAACATTCGTAGGACCAGAACCCTTTCTCCCAATTGCAGATAAGATAATAAAGTGTGTGATAGAAAAAAGAATAGAAACAGAATCGAACAAAAGATGGAGAAACACAATGCTCAGACAAGCAAAGCTGTTTCTCAAATCGTTTGATACAAGCAAGTCTAAACAGCTGAAGTCTCAGAGCAGGGAAAATGTAGCAATTGTAACAGGCATTACAACTGGGCACTGCCTGTTAAACAGACACCTGTCAATAATGAGAATAACAGAAGATGCTGCGTGCCCAGAGTGTGGAGAGGAAGAAACGAGTCTTCACCTTATGGCTGAGTGCCCTATGTACTCGCTGGTAAGATGGGAGATATTAGGTAAGGATGAAATTGAAGTTGAGGATCTGACAAATATCTCCTTCAGGGATATTATCAGGTTCGTAAAAGCCACGGGTAGATTAGAGCAGGTGACACTGTTGGGACAGCAGTGAAACCCTTGTCCCAACATGGGGAAATGGGTGGAATAGTCCGGAATAGGAGCTGACCACCCGCGCTGTACCGACAGGCGTCCCCGAAATTAGATAGATATTTAAATCCAAAGTAAATTTATGGTAGAAATACATTCACAGCACATACATATATCCTCCTGCCCTTATCCCACTCTAAGTGGGGTCGGCACAACATGTTATAAACATGCTGTCACATGATTTGCGTTTTTACGACCGGCCGCCTGCCTGAAGGCAACTTACCTTAGTAGTATTTTACGACTCCTCGGTAAGAAATGAGGGTGCTCTATTCTACTAAACCGGATACCACACGACGGGTCAACTTACCTTAGTCGTCTTTTACGACACCTCAGTAAGAAATGAGGTTGCTCTATTCTACCCAGCCGGATATCACACGGCGGGTCGACTTACCTTAGTCGCCTTTTACGACACCTCGGTAAGAAATGAGGGTGGTACTATTCTACTTAGCCGGATACCACACAGCTAAAATACATTCACAGCACATATTACGACCACTTCCCAGTTTTTACATATGTATTTATGCATACTATCTATTTGAATATCATAATGTAAATGAAATGTATAATGTAATGTAACGGCCTGTTGATATCCCACTGCTGGGCATAGGCCTCTTCTCACCGTTTTTTTTTTGGAGAGAAGGATTGGAGCTAAGACCTACCACGCTGCTCCAATGCGGATTGGTAGGTTACACATATCCCCAGAATTCTCTAGCAATATATAGGTTTATACACGATGTTTTCCTTCATCGAAAAGCGTGTGATAAATTGCAATTATCAATTAGACACATAAGTTTTACTAGAAAACTCATTGGTGCCTGCCCGGGGTTTGAACCCTAGACCTCCTCGAAAGAGGCGCACGGTGTTACCGCTGGGCTACCACAGCTTATGTAATGTAAATGAAACTAATAGATAAATCTGTCGGTCTGTCAATTGTATGCAGTTTGTAGTTGTATGTATAATAACGTGTACTAACCTGTTTAATGCATGTTTCTTGGACATAACTTGTTACTTTGATCTGTACTTTTATGGTAAATGCTCTTAACTTGTTCACATAATCTTTAAGTCTTATGCTTGTGGAATAAAAACTAAGTAATTCTTACTTAAACAAGTTGTTTGATATTATTATTGTATTGTTTTGCAGTCTTTTATCAATATCAGTATTTTATAAGATAAACTATTTTTAGGAGGCCTCATCTAACCTTTCCTAATGTCCTTATCCCACTCTAAGTGGGGTCAAACATATTATCACATGATTCGGCCCCCTGCCTGACGTCAACTTACCTTAATCATATTTTACGACACCTTGGTAAGACAGATGGAGGTCTATTTTACCCAACCGGATACCACACGGTGGGTCAACTTACCTTAGTCGTATTTTACGACTCCTCGGTAAGAAATGCGGGTGGTCTATTCTACTCAGCCGGATACCACACGGTGGATCAACTTACCTTAGTCGTATTTTACACCTCGGTAAGAAAGAGGGAGGTCTATTTTACTCAACTGAATACTACACGGTGGATCAGCTTACTTTAGTCGCGCCTTTTACGACACCTCAGTAAGAAAGAGGGTGATCTATTTTACTTAACCGGATACCACAGGTGGGTCAACTTACGTTAGTCGTATTTTACGACATGTCGGTAAGAAATGAGGGTGGTCTATATTACTCAACCGGATACCACACAATGGGTCAACTTACCAGACGGCGAGTCGACTTGCAGTAGTCGCATTTTCCGACACCTCGGTAAGAAACGAGGGTGGTACTATTCTATTCAGCCGGATACCACACGGCGTCAAATAGGTTTCTTAGTATATATATCCTCTAAAAAAAATTTAGTTATCTGGGTGATAACATAACAAAATGTAATTACAATTTCATTCGTTGCTCTTCATTCAATTATTTGCATTATCATTTAATTCCTTCAAAATCGAAATAGCAAAATTCAAAGTTACAAGACTTTATTAATAATAATTACTTTATCTCTTGTTGTTTTACAATGTAGCCCAAGTAATGTTGCCCACACCAAAAACGGTGTATTTTAATTCCAAGAATATTTTCTATATGTTAAACTTTTTCTGTTTTTACCTGATTATCATTAATCTGTTAAAAACATAAGTTACGCTGTTCTCATGAACTGATTAAAACTTTATGACTTTATTTGTAGTTAGTTGGAAAAACTAGTACTAAAGCCAGTACAGTACTAGTTTTCCAAGTTACTAACATAGGTAAAGTTTAATTAATAAAACGTTATAAGTAAATAACAGATATATATATATATATATATATATATATATATATATATATATATATATATATATATATATATATATAAATATATATATATATATATATATATATATATATATACATATATATATTAGTCGAGCCACCGTGTGGCATCCGGCTGAGTAGAACAGACCACCCTTTTTACCGAGGTGTCGTAACAGGCGACTAAGGTAAGTTGACGTCAGGCAGGCGGCCTGTCGCAAAATGCCTAGCAAAATCATGTGACAACATGTTAATAACATTTCAACCTTCAAGCTTTTCTGACTGATAGCGCCACTCCACGTTAGTTTATTTACACGTTTATCAAAAGCAGAATGTTAATCGTAATTTAATAAAAGCTTTTCTTGCCGTGTATGTATGTAAAAGAATATAGCATTTTAAATTTAACCCACTTCCGGGTGTCCGACTAAGGTGAAATTTTACTGGTCCATTCTCGATGACAATGCATGTTTATGACGAATCAAAAGTCAACATTCTCTTACCCTTATCCCACTCTAAGTGGGGTCGGCACAATATGTTTTCTTCCATTCTCCTCTATCATTCGTCAACTCTGGTGCCACTCCTTTAACATGCATATCATTTTTCACACAATCCATCCATCTTTTTTTCGCCTCCCCCTAGCCATACATCCATCCACATTCATATTTAAAACTCTTTTGGTCACGAATTATGAATAACGAATCAAAAGTACGTACTAAAAACAATCCATTCAATAAAGAATATTTTGAATTTGAATTTGAATTTATGATAAGCATGACCTTATTTTGCTTGAGCCAGAATTGGCTCCAGACGAGGGAACTTCTCGACGGGTAAAAAGACGTGAAATTGGCGAAGCTATAAACGTTAGTATAGCTAAAACAAAACGTATTACAAAAATTATTCTCAAAAGCTAGTATGTAAAGGAATATACTGAGAAAATATTGTTTTAAAGTATGGTGAAAATTTTGGATAAAATTATTTGGAGAATATCAAAATAAATATTAACTGTTTCCGCCCGGGATCGAACCGGGGACCTTGTGCGTGTGAAGCACACGTGATAACCGCTACACTACGGAAACATGTTTACACAAGTCGAAATATCAAATATATACCTAGATTTCATATTTTGTAACATACATATTGCCTTATCTTCGACTGTTTAAATTTTCATATTAATATAAGTAAACTTATGATCCTTAATCTTTTAAGTTTTCACACACCAAAATTCATTATAAGCCATAACTGACGTGATGGGGAAAGAAAAACAAATAAATAGGTATTTAGGATAGTTGATAGGGATAAGTTGACCTTTGTACACTTTTTTTTACCAATAATGTTTTTTTCCAACATTTATTATAGTACATAAATAAATTAAAAAAAAAATATATTTGTACTTTTTGTATTTATATAACAGTTTATTTTTATTAAACGTAGTGACGTTCATATTTACTGTTGAGAGCTTTTGAATGTTCTGAAAATTTTAAATTACTAGGCAATTTTCTATTTATATATACACGTTTCCATAGGATGTGCGTGGAATAAATCAGGGGGGTGAAACTCTCTAAGAAGCACTCTTTAGGTCGCCGAGAGCGTCATCTCATTGCAAGCATTGGACAACAAAAATTAGTTTTATATCATTATTCACTAGATGTCGCAAATGATACACTGTAATATATATAAGTATCTGTCATAAATTTTCAAATTTTTCTGCCAAAAACGCATCACTGCTTATTTAAAGGTCGATATTGGAAATTATGCCGTCCAAAAATTATTTTATGTGTTATTTTGGATGTGAAAACGTTGGTAAGTAACTACTATAATGTTTTTGAAACCATTTAGTACCTTTTCCTAACAATAGAAATTTTTACTGCAGAAATTTAATTTTTAACCCTTTTAGTGCCGAGCGAAAAGGAAATGCCTACACGAGAATAACCAGCCGAATTTTTTTAATTTTATTTATGTACATTCTTATGCAATTAAAACCAAACGAGAAATAATATTTACACGATTCAAAAAGTAATATACTAAGAATAAAATAGGAACAAGTTTGCTCCTCCTTAACCCATTCTAAGTAGGGTTTTAAACAATTTGTTGCATGTTAGTTATTTTACGAGCACCCGCAACTTTGTTTTTTAGAAAAAAATATGTGGTTATTCGTAATAAATATTATATTTTAACACTTTCGGTTACATTATTTTGGTATACATTTTAAATATTTGGTCTGATTTAGACTATAGCTACAAAAATTCAAATGTGTGATTTCAGGTTTACAGCAAATGAAGATTATGATTATGAAAACTAATTACAGAGTGTAGTACGTATGCAAAGTTAGTTGTTTTCAACAAATAAACGTGTAAACTGATGAACATTTGTTATTTGTATACGCTTGATATTTTTTTTAATGTTTTAAAAGTATTTTTCAAGTGTTTCCTGAATTAAAAAGATGTAAAAAATAAAAATTATTAAATATTACATAGCTTTAATCTTTTATTCATTACTCTTATTTAGAATAATAGTTTGGTGCTACTCTTTGATTTGAACTGGAATTTGGAGATGCCAAGTCCGTTCAAATTGAAGTGGTATAGCGCCAAACTCTTTTTTGTAAATACTATTTTTATATAAGGGTCACTATATGAATGCAGTACAGCGCCATCTAGTGGATTATTATGATAACTTTACAGCGACATCTCTGCCAGATCAGCGAAAACAGTCCCTTATCATTACTTCAAAAAAATTCAATTCAAACAGTCTCGTGCGTACGCGCGCAGTGAACGGACGCGTATTGTTTATGTGAACGTTATCGCTGCGCGTATCGTGTGAGACGCAAAGTTCGCCAGTTTCGGTTAACGCCCCTGCACCCCTGCCCCCGGCGACAGTTGTACTCGCCGCGACCCGTGTCGCGGCTTGAGGAAGCGGTCGGCAGCGCATCGCGTGCACCTGCTTCGCCGAAGCTGTCCGGACACAGCGATCTACACCGCCTTTCATTGGAAAAGGTGATTGTAGACGTGCCCTCTGTGACACCGCCGTCCTTCCTTCCCACGCGTGTGTGGTTTCCGTTCCCGCTCGCGGGCGCTTAGCTGGGCCTCCCCTAGGGGTCTCACCTGGCTGGGTTGCACGCGCCGAGGGAGTGCGGAGCTACACTCGCTTAGAAGTAGGCACAGTGTTCGCACGAACTATCGTGCACCATGTCCGGCAGGGGGGAGCCCCCCCCTAAGGACCAACGCATTAGGGGGGAGCGTCCCGCCTTTCCCCACGCCGTCGTTAGACGCGAGTTGCGGGACAACATTGTCCCGTTCGCGCCCACAGTACCACCACCGGCACCACCAGCACCCCGACCCCGCTTCCGGCCGATAACCGGCGAGCGACAGTCGTCGGATTCCGCCGCTTCTCCAATCACGGCCGGTGTATCTGAGTATACATCGAGCGTTGATGCCTCGAAGCGACCGCGCGCCGACGACTCATCACCAGAGTCGCAGGAGGGTGAAGACAAACGTCCGAAGACGGACACATCACCGACGCCCTCACCACCACCACCACCATCTGTGGAACTTGCGGGTTTGAAAACCTACACCCGCCAACCAAAATCATTGCTACCTCCGCCAGAAGAAGTCACAGGACGGCAGTCAGACGCTGCTAGTGCCACGCGGGAGTCCGACAGCTGGCCTCGTGATTCCACGAGCTACGCTGGTCTGGCCTCGCTGTCGCCAATGGAGACCTGCCGCCCCCCCTCACCCCAGGCCGGCCCGTCCGGCTATGCCGCAGCTGCTGCCGCTCCGCCGTCGCCTCGAGCGCTCGAACAGCGCCAGGCAGAACAGCAGCGTCAAGCTCCAGGAACAGGACCGAAGACGGCGAGAACTGAATACCCGCCGATAACCGTGGAGTGCTTCCCCAACTGGACGAGGCACTTCAGTGTCATTAGGGGGAAGCTCGGCCACGCACCCAACGCTCGACCGATGGGTAAGGGGGTGCGCTTCCTCCCGAAGTCGGCGGAGGAGTTTAGAATCCTCCAACGCTACCTGATAGACGCCGCCGAGCAGGACCCCACCATAGCGTGGTTCTGCTACAGCCCGGCGTCCACCCTGCCGACCAAGGTAGCCATCAGGGGGCTGCCACAAGATACCCCGCCGGAAGAAGTCGTCGCGGCGCTGCGCACCCTCGGGTACCCGGCGAACCGAGCGAGAGCCATCCCGGCGGTCAGAGGGCGGCACGGCTGCACGTTCTTCGTGGAGTTAGAGCACCTGACGCACGAAGAACTCGGTCACCTATACCGCGAGACCGAGTTGCTCTCGATGCCCGGCCTCATCATTGAAGCCTGGAAGGGGGGGCGTGGGCCACCGCAGTGTCACCGCTGCCAGCAGTTCGGCCACGCATCCGCCAACTGCCACCGGCCTCCAAAATGTGTCCGCTGCGCAGGCGGGCACATCAGCCAGGATTGCGACAGGGCCCCCGAAGAGGCCCCCAAGTGCGCCAACTGTGGGAGGGCGCACGTGGCGCGAGACCGAAAGTGCCCTGTCTTTCGGAGAGAGGCGCGAAAACGCGGCATTGACATCGCGCCGCCGCGTCCGAACGAGCCGGTGAAGAAGAGGGCAGGGGGGAGAGGGCAAGGTCCCCCCCCAACCGCTACACCCGCCGTCCCGATAAACGTCGCCGCCGTCAAATCAACCGCCGTACCCGCCGCACGTCCCGCACTCACTGTACGTGCCCCCTCAGCCCCCACCGCACCCCGTACCGCCCATCCAACGACCGTCGTTCTTACGGCCGGGACGGGTGCGCCGCCAACGACATTACAGCCGCCGGCGAACGTCCCGACAGCCAGGGGGGAACCACTGGCCGGGAAAAGCAAGAAGAGAAACCGACGTAGGCGCAGGCAGCCGAGGCCCGCTAACGTCGAGCCCGCCGCCGCGTCCACACCGCATCCCCGGCCGCCATCAGAAACAGCAATGGCGCCTCAACCACCAATTGCCGAGGCGCCGAGAAGCCGCGGCCACCAAGTAGCTAAGCGAGAGGCGGAGCCACAAGCGCCGCAATACCCATCGTACCCCCCGCCACCCCCCACACAGGACTCGGGCATAAACAACATTGTCCGGGTCCTGATTGAGGCGCTTATGGCGGCGCTTACGACCTATCTGGCCACCAGGGACGTCGTCGGCGCTATCACGGCGGCTATCACCCAATTCGGACGGTCTTATCAATGACCCTCCGAATTTTATACTGGAACCCAGGCGGCATAAGAGGTCATGTCCGTGAGCTAAGTCTACTCGCCCAGTCGCAGGACGTCCACGTTATCCTCCTGGGCGAAACCAAACTTACGGACAGCGTCGAGCTCCGCGTGCCCAACTACTTCGTGTATCGCCGCGACGAAGTCTCTCCCCGGGGCCACCCGTACAGAGGTACAGCCGCCCTGGTGCGGAGGGACATCATACACGAGGAGTTGGAGCACACCCCATTCACCAGCACTCGCACACAGGGAGTGCGAGTCAGCGTGGGGAATGAAGAGCTCCGCATTTATGCCGCCTACAAACCACCCGGACTGACCTTTTGCAACACTGATGTCGGGACCATCTTCGCAAAGCAGGGACCCGCAGTGATCGTGGGCGATCTCAACGCGAAACATCACGCGTGGGGATCGCGAATCATCACTGCGGTCGGGAGGCACCTGCACGAAGATAGCGTGAGGAGCGGGTACGGTGTGGTGGGGCCGGGAGCGCCGACCCACATACCCACTGACCCCCGCGCCCAGCCGGACGTCCTAGACATAGTGTTGCACCACGGACTCGACCACCCATTTGATGTTGAGGTCCTCTACGATCTCGACACTCAACACCTACCGGTTCTGGTCACCCTTGCCACCCAGGGAGGCTTCCTAGTGCCCCGCCCGCCGCGGACGCGGACGAACTGGGAGCGCTACACCGCCGAGCTTGCCGGGCTTGAGCTAGCAGGCCCGATTACCACCCCTCCGGAAGTCGACGATGCTGCTGCGCTCGTCACGGAGGTGATCATTGCCGCCAAAGCAGCAGCCACCACCACCACGTCGACTCCATCGGACACCAACCGAAGGAAGGACCTGCCGAGCTCGCTCCGCTGCATGCTCAGACGGAAGCGCACCCTGCGCCGCCTATGGGCCCGCACTCGTTGCCCCAGGGTGAAAGCCGACCTGAACCGGCTTGCAGAGAAGATCGCGCGTGCCATAGTCGCTCTCGACGAGGCACGGTGGGAGTATACCGTCGATCGAGCGACGGAACATGACACAGCGCTGTACTCTCTCTGCAAGCAACTTACCGGACGTGACACCCCCGTTTACCCCTTACTCGATGCATCGGGTAAACGCACCTATGCCGCCAAAGATCGTGCTGAGATCCTGGCGGCTCACCTGGAGAAGACCTTCACGCCCAACGCCCCCAACACCTCCAACCTCCACGTCATCCGTCATCACGCGGCGGTCCAGGACAAACTGGAGAGGTTCCTGTCGGCCCCTACACCGCCGCTCCGGGGAGAGGACTTTATCTCCCTGTCAGAGCTGCGGTCGGTCGCTGCTCACCTTGATAAGCGAAAAGCGCCAGGACCCGACGGAATCACCAACGCCGCGCTGATGCTGCTGCCCCGAACGGGTCTCGTAGCGCTCACGAGCCTGTTCAACGGAGTACTCCGCACCGGTCACTTCCCAGAGGCGTGGAAGACCGGGAAGATCATCGTTCTTCCCAAGCCGGGGAAGGACCGCCGCCTGCCTGGAAGCTACCGGCCGATCACCCTGCTCTCGCATATAGCCAAGCTGTTCGAGCGTCTGCTGCTGCGTCGAGTCACGCCCCATCTGCCCCTGCGCGAGGAGCAGTATGGATTCCGCAGCGGCCACTCGACGACGCTCCAGCTGGCGAGGGTCATTAACCAGCTGACCAGTGAGCTGAACAACGGGTGTTACACCGTCGGGGTCTTCCTCGATATCGAGAAGGCCTTCGATCGTGTGTGGCACGCCGGGCTCCTGGCCAAGATCCTGGATACCACCATGCCGCCTGCTTATGTGCGAGTGCTGGCGTCATTCCTCAGCGGCCGTAGCTTTTACGTGGCAGTGGATGGTGCCGAATCCCAACCACGCACTATCCAAGCCGGAGTACCCCAGGGCAGCTGTATATCGCCGCGCTTATACGCGGCGTATACGGATGACATCCCCACCCTGCGCCACCATCTGCGGGAAGGGGAGGAGGATGTGCTGTTGTCGCTATTCGCTGACGACAGCGCGTATTTCGCGTCGTCCTACCACCAGATCGTCGCCACAAACCGCATGCAGCGTCTGCTGGACTTGTTGCCGGAATGGCTGGACAAGTGGAGGATGGCCGTCAATGTCGGGAAGACGGCCGCTCTGCTCACCAGCCGCTCCAGGCCGCTACGCCAACTCACTCTGCGAGGCCAGGACGTAGAGTGGAAGACCACAGTGAGGTTTTTGGGGTGTGAGTTGGACCGCAGCCTGCGCATGGTCCCCATGGTTAACCGTGCCGTGGGCCAAGCTGCTGCTGCCAGGTCCCAGCTCCACACGCTGTTCACATCCCATTTACCTGTCAACACCAAACTGCGAGTCTACGGTGCCTACGTCCGCTCGCGCTTGACGTACGCGGCACCCGCCTGGTACGCGCTATGTTCGGCGTACCAGAGGCGAAGGCTTCAAGTCCAGCAGAACCGCTGCCTGCGACTGATCGTAGGAGCCCCGAGGTATGTGCGGAACGACGTCGTGCACAGAGATACCAAGATGCCGACCGTGGAGGAGTTCGTTCGTCGCCTTGCGCGCCGACTGTTCGCGCGAGCGGACAACAGCGCGCACGTTCACCTTCACGGCATCGCGCCACTCCACGCACGACCACCCGAGGGACGTTCCCTGCCTCGCGAGCTCCTGCGATCACCGTCACCGCGGCCCGACGCGGACGACGACGGCGACGAAGAGGACGACGCGACGGGCGAGAGGGCGATACCACCGGACATGACACACCCACCCGATCAAGACACCACCGGACGAGACACCACCGAAACTGACTCCGAGGTCTGGGAACTACCATTCCCAGACCTCCCTACCGAACACCAAATCCCGTAGGTCACCTAGGTGACCTGGGCCTACGGCCCAAACACAGTCCAGGCCACAAAGCCTGCGAGGACCAGCCCGGGCAAAGAGGTTCGCCTCGAGGCCCGTACCCCGCCTACCCCTCAAGGGTATGCGAGAAGACCCCCTGCTTCAAAAAAATGACAGAGTTGCACATCTATATCCTATATAGTGTATTATCTATGGAATAAATTACAATTATCAATTAAACCACAAATTTATTAAGGCTAAGAATATAAACAATTCGAAAAAAATAGAGAAGAACTCTATTGTTTGTATAAACTTAATAACAGAATAACCATCGCCATCTATCGGTCGTTTTAATTTTTATAATAGAATTAGAATTTGTTTAGTTTTAGTTATAGAAACAATTTATCTTACGGTTTGACATTGCATTTCCCGTTACTTACGATAGATGGCGCTAAATATTATTCGCTATTAATTAAATTGCGCTCCTATATTGCTTTTTTCAACGTTATTAGGTTTAAAGTTAAAAAAATATAATTTAAATATAGTAGGTACAGAACATATTGACTGGCCCGTTGGAGCAGTGGGTAGAGACCCTACAGCTCCGCGGGTCGCGGGTTCGATTCCCGCCGAGGGCCAACATTTTCTATAAATGAATTTGTTGGTCTTTGAGCCTGGGTGTATATATGTATTTAAGTATGTATTTAAAAAATATATAAGTATATATTCACCAGTTGTCTGTCTACCATAACACAAGTATTAAGTTACTTACTTTGGGGACGGACGACCGTGTGTGTAAGTGTCCTATATATAAAAAAAAAAATAATTATAAGCAAATTGTTAGTTAGTTTAGCTTTTCTATATAATAATTTAGTGAATTACTTTAAAGAAAATTAGAATTATGTGAGATGCCATAAAGGACTAGATTTCGGCCCGTTAATTAAACTAATTTAAAAAAATATTGGATGACTTTATACTTCATACCGGCTTAGTGTTTTCGTTAAGTCTCCTGTGTATAGAGGTTATGTTAATTTACGCAATCCAAACAATGCTATTGTATTAGTGATTAATAAATTATATCGTCAATAAATGTCATGCGTCAATTCTGAGTTGACGTTTCAATGACATCTGGTCTTAGACCATAGATAGTGAAAATATCAATGACCGATTTAATTGTAGAAGAATATTAATATTGTATCAACGCCGTGTGGTATCCGGCTGAATAGAATAATACCACCCACATTTCTTACCGAGGTGTCGTAAAAGGCGACTAAGATAAGTTGACCTGCTGTGTGGTATCCAGCTGACTAAAATAGACCACCCTCATTTCTTACCGAAGTGTAAAAGGAGATTAATGTTAGTCGTCCCGCCGCGCCGTGTGGTATCCGGCTGAATAGAATAGTACCAACCCTCATTTCTTACCAAGGTGTCGTAAAAGGCGACTAAGGTAAGTCGACCCGCCGTGTGGTATCCGGCTGAGTAGAATAATCACCCTCATTTCTTACCGAGGTGTCGTAAAATACGACTAAGTTGACGTCAGTCAGGTTGCCGGTCGTAAAATACGTAGCATTTGACGACATTGTTGTGACAGTGCAGTGGACTGCTCTTCTCCCACTCTAAGTGGGGTCGGCATCACATGTTATAAACATGTGATCAAATCATTTGGTCAATCACGACCGGTCGTATTTTAGCACACCTCGATAAAAAATAAGGGTGGTCTATTCTACTCAACCGAATACCACACGGCATATTTGTTTAAGAGTAATAATTATAATATAGTGAAAAATAGTATATTACTGTTAACAGTATAGTTGGCGACTACCCACGCGTGACAAATGTCACTCGTGTGAAATACAATACCAGCACGAGTGTTGACTTTTAGTGTCGTAGGCGTAAAAATGTACTTAGCACTTAGATGACATATCGTATCCCACCTTTGAGAGGGACACAAACAAATCACATGCATCAAGGTGTGGAACACCCAAAGCCTCAGTCTAAAGATGGTATGCATTTTATTTGGTATGATATTTATTTACTCCGACCCTGCCTTAAAATCCGCAGATCGCTGGTTCTTCCCGCCGAGGACCAACATTGTCTAAAAAAACAATTTGTTCCTTTTGAATTTCAAATTTGAACATGAAATTTTGGATCTGAGTGTATAACTATTGATTAAAAATTATCTATGTATATAATTTATAGAATTAGGCGTTACTTTGCGGAGATCCATAATACAAAAGTAATAATAAAATTATTTTGCTATAATCCGCGAAGAATTTTTCTTCGCGGATTATAGCAAAATAATTTTATTATTACTTGATCTATGTATATATTAATCAGTTCTCTGTTAAACATATCACGAATATACTTCATGATATTTGGCACATTTATTCGTTATACACCGGGGTAACATATAGGCTATACAAATCCTGTTAATTCTACTGGAATGGAAAGTTTCTTTATTCACAATGTGTCAAACTCAACTCAAATCTGTAGTTTAAAGAGGTTCTATATTACGTTGTTTTCCTTATTCGAAAATGTTATTTTAAGTTTTATATATATTACGGTTTTATTTATTTATTAGATAAATTGAACTGAACTATTTTTATAAATATTTCATTTAAGTGATACGGGTTATTTACTTAAATAATGCTCTCGATAAAACGATAAAACTCTGTCTTCCCGGATCGATGTACCTAATTTTTGTGATGGATATATTTGCAGGGTTGGAAAATGTCACAAGCTTCTGGCATATTTCAAAACCACAGTCCACGCGAACGAAGTTGCAGGTAAAAGCTAGTTGTCTTATATTATTAAAAAATGATATCAAATAATTTAGAAGAGATGGAAGCTAAGTATATAAAATTGAAATGATAAAGATGCTTTAACCAAAGCAATAACTTCAAGAGCTCTAATTGTGCTCAATATTCATACAAATCGCTGAGTTCAAAAGGCATGTATAGTAATAACCATATTGTAATGCAAAATGGACACTCTGCAGGTCATTAAAATAAATTAGAAACAGTGCTTTACGAGTACCCCTGTTATCATAACGTTCGCTTTGAATTAAACAAGCGATGCACTGTTTAAGAACTAGTGCACACTCGCGACGACATCTTAAATGTTAAATGATTTTTAACGACTAATATTATTATGTACATTCGGAAGTGATCCGCACTCATCCTCCTGCCCTTATCCCACTCTAAGTGGAGTCGGCACAACATGTTACAAACATGTTCTTACATGATTTGGCTACGTATTTTACGACCGGCCGCCTGCTTGAAGTCAACTTCCTTAGTCGTATTTTACGATACCTCGGTAAAAAATGAGGTTGGTCAATTCTACTCAGCCGGATACCACACGGCGGGTCGACTTACGTTAGTCGCCTTTTACGACACCTCGGTAAGAAATGAGGGTGGTGCTATTCTATTCAGCCGGATACTTATTATCTTTATACATCAGTTATAATATATAATTTTATTATTACTTTAATATTATGGATCTCCGTAAAGTAACGCCTAATTCTATAAATTGGTTATTTTTATGCTGGTGAATACACTCTGATTTCCGACCTCCATGCTAAACATAGTGATTATTGATATTTACCTAGGTATATTTAACAAAAAAGATAAGGTCAAAAAGTCAGTTCAATAGTCAATCTCCATTAGATCCAAAATAAAATTTGACTTGAGTGTGTACACGCTCTTACATCATAAAATAAAACAGAAGCTATTTGTCGTAATTTTAAAATAAATTGATTTTACACATTAACTGTTCTATGATAAGCATTAGATAAATTGAATCGTGAACATAACCATTAAACCGATGCAGATGTGTCAAAATCTTATCAACCGATGAACTTAGATTTCGATAATAACTCCTCTTGATAATCGGCGATTACAAGAGATTATACGTGAACATTATTGTGCAGAAGGCATACTCAGCTGTACCTTCTCGCCAATCAACGACAAAGATCGCAAACAATCCGAGACTTGTCGGTTTTCTGGACACGTCTCAAAGACAATCGCTGGATGATAATTATGTTCATATAACACGGACGATTGCGATCATAGTGCTGATTATAGACGATCACACGATCAACGATCATCGCTGATAGTTAAGCGTAGACATAACGGATTTTAATACAATTTTACCACGACTTCTTAACTTTTTAGTTCATCTGACTTCACAAGTTAAGATTCCAGAATACTGCGTCTTCCGTTACGATGTTCATTTCAATACTTTAGGATCCTGTCCTTTAAGTTTTGGGATTATATATAGATTTCTCGTTCTTTAACCTAATGAGTTCTTAGTAGAGCAAAAAACTATTTACTTATTAGAAACTTTTTAGGGAATTTTAACGAAAATTTCCTAAAAAATTCCCTATTACATGGGTGTATATTAAAATATATCGCTACATGTTTATCTAACCTTACCTTGTTAGCTTTAATATTAGCGATATTTTTCTGCTAGACACTAAATAATAATATATAAAAAAAATATTATTATCCTGTCATTATCCTATTCTAAGTCATCACCCATCGGTTCTCCGCGCTACGTGCCCCGCGCATTGCCACTTAAGCTTTGCGACACGATGAGCTATGTCGGTGACTTTGGTTCCTCTACGGATCTCGTCATTTCTGAATTGATCACGTAGAGATATTCTAATAGCTCGCTCGACCGCTGAGTGATTCTGAGCTTTCTTATGAGGCCCAAAGTCAGCGACCACGTTTTAGATCCGTAAGTCATCACTGGCGACATGCACTGTTCGAAGATTTTGGTCTTTGCACTGAGGTATTTTGGACGCAAAGATCTCGCGTAGCTTCTCAAACGCTGACCATCTGAGTTGGATTCGGCGGCTAACCTCTTTCTCGAAATTGGACATACCTAATCGGACTGTATGTCCCAGGTATATATACGCGTCTACAATTTCGAGTGCAAAGGTCTCAATGATGATAGCCGTGTGGTATCCGGCTGAATAGAATAGTACCACCCTCATTTCTTACCGAGGTGTCGTAAAAGGCGACTAAGGTAAGACGAACCGCCGTGTGGTATCCGGCTGAGTAGAATAGACTAACCTCATTTCTTACCGAGGTCTCGTAAAAGGCGACTAAGGTAAGTTGACCCACCGTGTGGTATCCGGCTTAGTAGAATAGACCACCCTCTTTCTTACCGAGGTGTCGTTAAATACGACTGAGGTAAGTTGATGTCAGACAGGCGGCCGGTCGTAAAAACGCAGCCAAATCATGTGACAGCATGTGTATAACGTGTTGTGCCGATCCACTTAGAGTGGGATAAGGGCAGGTAGATGATGAGTTCTCAATGATGACCGGGTGGAGTGGAACATGTGAGTTTGATTTTCGTCTTACTCATGTTCATTTTAAGGACCACCTGTTGAGATACTCTGCTGAGGTCTTCGAGCATTATGTTCGAGCACTGGCCTTAACAACCTCTATCCATTGAGAAAGGCCTGAATGAAATTATCAGCATTTAACTAACTCTTAATTCTAAAACGGACAACCTTATCGAGTCACTGATTAATATTCAGAATTAAAAAACCAACTGTCGGCATAATAATTAATTTAAAACGAACGTAAATAAAGCCTATCTCTAATGTTTGACAAACTAATAAAAATACCTTCTGGTGTTCACCGTTATTTAAACGTCCAATATAATTGGCTCAAAGCTGGGTGGCCAACTTTTGAAAAATTAAAATATCTACTCGTTGTTTAGACATAAATGGACCGTCTTCGTCCAAACATGTTTTCTAAATCGCTTTCCACTTGACCACTATCTCGTTATATGGTTGGTAAATGATAATACTATCTAACGCCGAACGCGTAAATTTAGAAAAGTCGAAAGATAATAGTATTAGAATCCATGAATATTTAGCATATAGTTTGCTTATCTTTTCAAAATAATGCGATCTTTATTGGTCTTAAATATTACTATTTGACGTCCGTTGCAGGGATTTTGTTTCAACGCTTCGATAAACCAATCTTTCTTTTATATATAAAAATGATTCCATGTCTTTATGTCCTTTATTGACTTCGAAACGGCTGGGCCGATTTTAATAAAATTTTCAGACAATCTCAAGAATAGCCAATTAGATGATTTTGTAAGGTTTGGTGGCGATCGTAGGAATTTTTATAAATGTTGTTCGGGCAATATTTTCCACCGAGGGTAATCGGGGCTTGCTGCACCTGAGGTGTGGGTAGGTGACTAATTAATGTCACACACAAAAAGAAGATCGGTCGGTCGCGCTACACGGTGCACTCTGAGTGAATTGCAATAAATATCGATGTTCGGTGGATTATTGTATTAATATATAAGAAATATAAAGGATAATTCGGTGTTTGTGTGTATAAACTATATTATAGAATAATTAAAGTTGTGATAAAGGTGGATTAAGTTTTTTGTGGTTATACTCCGGCCGGAGCGGCGTGGACGCCATAACTTAAGAAGAAGCCTCTAAGTCAAAGGTCAGTATCCTTGATTATTCGGGGTGGAGAAATTGACGGTTGTCTGCCTATCCTACCTATGCTCACCAACTTCTGCTATCGAAGGCACGCAATAGGCGCGTACAAATGTTGAGTTCTGTTTCGAGGGAAATTCGAAACTGGGTTAAGCCACAGCAACGCGTGGCCGGACAGCTAGTAATTGATACAAATAACCGAATTATTTATAGGCAATTTAAAACCAAACCATGTGGTATCCGGTTAAGTAGAAAGACTATTGTTATTTCTTACCGAAGTGTCGCAGAAGACGTGGTCCGGCCTCACAAGAGGCACCATTATGACGACATTCATAGACACTAATGGAGCTTCTGCGCTCTACTCTCCGCATACTGCAACATCGACGATGCTTCTGCGCTCGCCCGTCCTGCCCGCTGACGCTGTAAAAGCCTTTAAGGCTAACAGTATATAGTCGAAAACGCAAAAAACGCACTTCTAGAATTTCCCTTTTACCTCAATTTGTTCACCAAACACCATCCTTCTGCCCTTATGTAAATCTAAATAGGGTCGGCACTACATGTTATAAACATGTCACATGATTTGGCTACGTATTTTACGACGGCCGCCTGCCTGTCGTCAACTTCTCTAGTCGTATTTTACAACACCTCGATAAGTAAGAGGGTAGTCTATTCTACTCAACAGGATACCACACGATAGTTCAACTTACCTTAGTCGCCTTTTACGACACCTCGGTAAGAAATGAGATCTATTCTACTCAGCCGGATAGCACACGTCTTATCTAAATACGTTAACCTAAAATACTAACTAATGACTATTTTATCACAGCGTCAATTAAAATGGACACAGTCCTTCAATCTGGCCACGATGGCTATGAAGTGTTTTAAATCCCGTCGGCCGTAAAACTTTTATAATGTACACCAAAATAGAAATAGACCTAACGGCTTTTTTATTGCACTCTTACATTGAGTATTTAATATATTTTCGAGTTTTATTGCCCCAAAATAATGAGGTCCGCGACACTTTTAACGTGCATGTAATAAATTTTGGTTCAACGCTTTTGTGAATTGGTTGTGACTGGTTAGAAGCGAACGCCGTGTATCCGGCTGAATAGAATAGTACCATTCTCATTTCTTACCGAGGTGTCGTAAAAGGCGACTAAGGTAAGTCGACCGGCCGTGTGGTATCCAGCTGAGAAGAATAGACCACCCTCATTTCTTACCGAGGTGTCTAAGGCGACTAAGGTAAGTAGACTCCCCGTATGGTATCTGGTTTAATAAAATAGACCATACTCTTTCTTACCGAGGTGTCGTAAAAGGCGACTAAGGTAAGTCAACCCACCGTGTGGTATCCAGCTGAGAAGAATAGACCACCCTCATTTCTTACCGAGGTGTCGTAAAAGGCGACTAAGGTAAGTTGACTCACCGTGTATTATCCGGTTGAATAAAATAGACCAACCTCTTTCTTACCGCGGTGGTGTAAAATACGACTGAGGTAGGTTGACGTTAGGCAGGCGGCCGGTCGTAAAATACATAGCCAAATCATGTAACAACATGTTTTATTACATGTTGTGCCAACCCAACTTAGAGTAGGATAAGGACAAGAGGATGATGACTGGTTAGAACCGAGTAAAGGACGGTAAGAACTTAAATTAATGCGAAAGTTAGTTAATATGGATGTATGTTTGTTACACTTTCACGGCGAATCTGCTGAACCAATATCGACGAAATTTGGCACAATTTTTCCTTATACACCGGACTGGCGAATGCCTTGCGTCTCTCTCGCACTCCAATCCATCACATTTAAAAAGACGTTGTCACGTAAAATCTTTGCCCGTAAAACCGACTTTACAGGCAACCGTTTTTTTATAAAAAGAACTTACGTTACCAGGAGCCCTAAGTGCTTTATATAATTTCCTGTCTAATTAGTCGACCTAAAAATCTGCCCTAGTGTGACAACAATAAGGCCAGAGCACACGTGCACTTCGCCCGCATCATTCAAATAGAATCGGTTCGGAAATTTACATAAAAGAATGGATGCAGGGAACACTACGCGGGGCGCCGAAAACAATTAGGCCATTGTTTTTGGGTACGCTTTAAAACAATAAAACAAAGGCCGCCAGTGTGCGCCGGTTACTGCAGCCATGCGGGCGGTATTATTAAACCAAATTTTCATGGTTAAGAAGATCAACATCCGCGCAGTCGACTCGTGTGATCGCGTTCATACTCGTTGGTGGTAAAACTCGCTACATATTAAATAATAAAGTCCTCTGCCACATCTGTCTGTATACCCTATATATCCAAGAGAACGCCTGTTGGATCAGAATGGGTGGTGAGCTTCTGTTACGAACTATTTCACCCATTTCCTCATGCTGCGATATGGGTTTCAATGCTGTACTAAAAGTGTCACCCTCTTTTAACCTATCAGCAGATTCAACAAACTTTATATCTCTGAAGGAGATATTTGTTAGGTCCTCAACTTCAATTTCTTTCTTACCTAGTATCTCCCATCTTACCAGCCTATCGGTACTTTACGGTGGGTCATCTCCTATTACGGCCTATTCCACCCATTTCCTCATCTTGGGACATGGGTTTCAGTGCTGTACCAAAAGTGGCACTTATTTCAACCTACAAGGAACTTCAACAAACCTTATATCTCTCAAGGGAAGCAAGGCTTGGTCACCTAAGTACTAATTATTAATTTGTACATTGACTCTAGTAATTGCTAAACGCAACATTGTTTGTCTATGAATATTACCAACATTGTGGCAATTCATTATAAACAACCACAGCGAGCTACGAGTCACAGTTACTAGAAGCAGTGACTGACAAAGACAAGACGCAATTAACACAATGAGGTAATGATTCATGGCAATTTTACCGCGAATGTGGATTCCAACTTCTGCACTCAGCGGTTAGTTCCACTTGGTGCCTTTTATTTAGGTATTTCTCGTAAATATTTGTCACGTCATAAATGACAACTGTAAAAGTAAATCAACAGCCTCTTAGTATCCCAATGCTGAGCATAGTCTTTCCGTTTTTGGGCTGAATCTCATCTCTGAAGTCTTATATGAATCTGAAGTCTCACCTCGCTGCTCCAATACGATTTGGTTGATTACACATATCTTCAGATTTATATAGTGATTGCAGTTTCTTCAAAAAATAATGAAGAAATGTTTAGGTATCTATTCCCAAGCTTTAAACAATAAAACTTGATGTAAATAATTTTAGGCCAAACACTAAATAGTTATAATTCTCATAAGAAAATATTGAGAATATTTTCTTATATTAGAAGTTACATGTTTTACTATACATGTTATAATTTACATAACTATGCAATAAAAACAACCAAAACGCATTAGAAAGAAAGAAAGAAAGAAAGAAAGAAAGAAAGAAAAACTTTATTTATAACGTACACCACTAAGTTTTCCATATAAGGACACAATAATTAAGAAATTTTTTTTATAAAGGCGCGGTGTGACGCCATAAAATGGGTAACCACTCGGCTTTGGTTCGAATTTGAAACCCGAACACCGATTTTCAGTGGCCGCCATTTTTTACGCACGGACGTCAGCAACAGATAAAAGCTAAACTAATTTACTATGTATATGTAAGTATAAATATATTTATAATATGGTGAAAAATGTACAACTTAAAACTTTAATTAATTAATTTAAACTATATATTTTAAACATCATTTTTATTTATTTATATTTGTATGTAGACTAATATATTTAAAAGACTAATGCACAACGTTGTGTGGGTTCTTTAAATTCTAATAAAGTACATATTTTAAGTTTGTTTTTGCTTATTTATTAAGTATTATATACAAATAATTCAATCACTACCTACATTTGCTATGTATACCAATTGGAACGTACCCGCGGCACTGTTTAATCCAATTAAATAGTCCAAGAAATTCTAGATGAGTCAGTGACGGTATTTTAAACATTTTCCTTGTGCCGTTAGTTTTTGCGGAATCTCAAATGTTTGGCCAAGGCGTTTCAAATGACATTACGTACCATAACGGCTTTCGTAACGCTACGTTCTCTATTCCGTTTGTACATCGTATTTACTGAGTTTATACTGATGGCGGTAACATAAAACGTTTAAAATAATACTGGTCATACTTTAAGAGGCGCCATCTTGGAACGCTTCATACTTAAAAGGGCGCCATTTTGAATCGCTCTATTCTTTACTTTAGTTTTACCCGATTTTGTTCACTTTATTAATAAAAAAAAATATTTTTAATAAAAAAATAATTGAAAATACGCTCAATTATGCACAATTTGTATCTTTTTATCCCCAATGGAAGAACTGTTTTTATTTATCCTTTATATTCGCCTCGTATACAAGATTTAATTCTTATCAAATTTCTTTGATATTTCAGAAGATTAGCCGTAAAAGCGTGACAAACAGGCTTTCGTTTTTATAACTATAAGTTATATTCTACAAAAATAATGAATAATAATCCAAATACTACTTTTAATAATATGAATATGAATCGATCGCAAAATCCGTAAGTTTTAAAGCATTTTGCATTCAGACTAACTTGAAGTTGAATTTTTTGAAATTTGTACAAAATCATTTAATTTATATAAAAAATAAAACATATTGAAAATTGTCAAAAATTCAATACAGATGTATGCATTTAGACATATAACTCTACAACTTAATAATAATTCGTAAATGTATGTTTAATTAAGTTTAAAATAACTGTATATTAAAATAAATATAATAACAAAACAATGTACTAAAAATCACGATTTCTAGCGAACCCTAATTTATTTATAAAAAAAATCATGTTGTCTATTTGTAAAGACGCAAAAAATCTACTATTTGATATTCCAAATTCAACCCTTAGTTATTACGGCTTCGGTGCAATTGTGATTTTCCAGTCGCAATCGAATTCCAACAAATTTATAACGTGCATTAAATTTAATCATTATCCTAACAAAATATCTTCTTGACTGACCTTTTTGGTGTAGTGGGCAGTGACCCTGATTTCAGCTCCGCGAGTCGCGGGTTCTATTTCCGAGGGTCAACATTTTCTAAATAGAATTTGTTTTTCGAGTTTTTTGTATATATGTATATGAGTAAATATTTAAAATTATATATGTACTAGCTTTTACCCGCGACTTCGTTCGCGTGGACTGTTGTCGTGTGATAGGTCGATAATAGATGGCGTTTTTCGATGTCATCTTATCCTCTAGAATTAACAGGATTTCTATAACCTATATGTTATTTCGGTGTATAAGAATCATTGTGCCAAATTTCATCAATATTGTTTCAGCGGTTTCTCCGCAACAAACATACATCCATACTCACAGACTTTCGCATTTATAATATTAGTAGCATATACTATATCCTACTAGTATTATAAATGTGAAATATATATAATGCGGATATAATATACTATATATAGGATAGGATATATTTATCAATTCTCTGTCACCCATAAGCTGTGATGGCCTAGCGGTGCGACCGTGTGAATTTCTAGAGACGATCATGGGTTCAAACCCGTGCAGACACCAATGAGTTTTTCTATTAAAACTTATGTGTCTAATTGATAATTGCAATTTATCACACGCTTTTCGGTGACGGAAAACATCGTGAGGAAACCTGCATATCTCTAGTGAATTCTGGGGATATGTGTAACTTACCAACCCGCATTGGAGCAGCGTGGTAGGTCTTAGCTCCAACCCTTCTCTCCAAAAAATGGAGAGAGGAGGCCTATGCCCAGCAGTGGGATAGTAACAGGCTGTTACTTACTACTTACTGTCACCCATAACTCAAATATTAAGTTACGTACTTTGGGATGTATGACTTTGCGTGTAATTGTCCCATATTACCTTTCTTACCAAGGTGTCGTAAAAGGCGACTAAGGTAAATTGACCCGCCGTGTGATATGAGGTATGAGTAGAATAGATCACCCTCTTTCTGGCCGAGGTGTGGTAGAATAATAAGGCTAATTGACGTCAGGCAGTGGGCCGGTCGTAAAATACATATCCAAATCATGTAAAAACATGTTTTTAACTTGTTGTGCGCACCCCGCTTAAAGTGGCATAAGAATAGATCCCCTCATTTGTCTAAAGTCAATCTAAAGATTATCGGAAAATTTCATTAAAATCAGTTTGGAGTCTATAAGGGGCATACAGACAAACATTAATAATAAATAAATAAATATATGGGACACTTACACACACGGTCGTCCGTCCCCAAAGTAAGTAACTTAATACTTGTGTTATGGTTGACAGACAACTGGTGAATATATACTTATATATTTTTTAAATACATGCTTAAATACAAATATACACCCAGGCTCAAAGACCAACAAATTCATTTATAGAAAATGTTGGCCCTCGGCGGGAATCGAACCAGCGACCCGCGGAGCTGAAGGCAGGGTCACTACCCACTGCTCCAACGGGCCAGTCGATTTTTATATATAAGATAAATATAACAGTATAGTGACATTTGGTTGCTAAATTTTTAAGCCGATCCCGACTGATACGCCATTACCCCCATAAATCGGTATGCCATATTTCGTGCTCGACTTCTCTTGATCCTTATTTGCATATTACACTGTTAATTCGATCCCGTACATTTTTTCTAGACGCACTAAGCTTATTAGGAAAAAACTGCGTAGGGTCAATTTTTTTGTGACCTTAAAAATAATTGTCATTATAATGGTGGGGCAAAAAATTTCTATTCACTTTTGTTTCAAGAACATCTGCTCTACGGAAGTTTGGTATCGCATTGTTATTATTTTATACGTTATTCAGGTTTTTTATATCTTTAATATTTAAATAAGTTAAACTTGTATATTTATATTTATATATATGTATATTTTTTGAATTTCGGAAACGACTCCAATGATTATCATGAAATTCGGCATGTATGGGGAGTTTTGGGGGAGAAAATGTCATTTATCTCTGTTTTCGGGAAAATGATAAAATTTACGTTTAATTTAAAAGACAATTTTCGCTCCCAAACGTAAATTCATGGTAGCTGATTTGGGGAATGGGCGGTATAAAGAGATGAAAGTACCTCTAGGTTCGCGCTTTTTTATTAACTATTTTTTCATTTTATTTTAATTTTCATTTTTCAAATTTTTTTATACCTTTTTAAAAAATTACAGGTTTTTAGGTACTTTAATATTTAAACAAGTTAAACTTGTATATTTATATATATGTATATTTTCCGAGTTTCAGAAACGATTTTCATGAAATTCGGTATGTATGGGGTTTTGGGGGAGAAAAATCGAAATAGCTAGGTTTCATTTAAAAGAAATATTGTTTTATCCCTGTTTTCGGGCAATAAAAATCCTAAAATGTTGAAAAGAAACCAAAATGATATTTGAGCTGTCAAACGCAAAGCTGTGATAGCCATTAGGCTATCATTTTTTGTGTGATAAAGTTCATACCCTGGGATCAATTCTAACACGGACACCCGGTGCTTTCTTTCTTTTTTTTTCTTTTTTTAATGGAATTTTTTGTAAATTAAAAAATTACCGAGCAAGGCTCGGTCACCCTGGCACTGTTATATAAACTAAAAATCCTTTAACCTCTTTATAAATCAATAATAACAATTTTCAAAAACTTTTATAAAAAAAATAAACGTGGACGAAAATATTTATTAAACTATACATTATTTAAAAATTATTTGAATTACCCTTATTGTTCCATCCATTTAGACGTGATGCTATAATCAGGTATCTATTGCCCATGTTTTGCCTAGTTATTTTTTGCCTAGTTACGACCGGCTGACTGGCTGACGTCAACTTACCTTAGTCGCCTTTTTCGACACCTCAGTAAGAAATGATGGTGATCTATTCTACTCACCCGGATATCACACGACAGGTCAACTTACCTTAGTCACCTTTTACGACAGTTCGGTAAAAAATGAGGGTGGTCGATTCTACTCAGCCGGACACCACACGGAAATAAAGAATTATTTCTGTATCTAGGTACTTATAATTAGCATAAATAGAGCTATATTAATCATATTAAGTTAAGTTTGCAAAAAAAAAAAACAAAAAAATGTGGCAATTCAAATTACGGCCTGACTGTTTTCAGGTTATTTATAGTTTAATTATACCGTAGATATACAGTTAAAAACGTGGGCTGCCTAAGAATGCTTATTAAGTGAAATTTCATACCTTAAAGAGCAAAGATGTATATCTAAGATAATTACCCTGCCTTGTGGCTTTAATTATTTTGCTTAACTTGTAATAAAATGGCAACGTTTTGCAATTAATAGAATAGAAAACCTTTTTTTTAATTACTATCAAGTCTTACAATAAATAAAAACTTTCTACTAGTAATCGTTTACGAGAGTTTTTGCGTCGACTATTAAACTGGGCATCTGGTATTTTTTTTTATTATAAAAAATGAAAAATACAATAAAGGTTCGTAATTAATATATGTTATTTACCTACCTTTTTTTTCTCATTTTTACAAATGCTTTATTCCAGATATTTTCACTTTATTACTCCGTTACCCACTGATCATAACTTTATAGACGACAGCTAAAATATTATTTATATTCTATTCAACATTTTAGCATTTTTTAGTGCCCGAAAACAGGGAGAAACGACATTTAAAAAATAATTAAAGCTAGCTATGATTAAAAATAGATTCCAATAATAAAATAATGGATTAAAGTAATAATCGATTCTCTAATCCGCCCTGTATTGGGGAAGCTGTTAGTAATTCGAATATCTGTTAATAAATTTAAAATATCTGCTAACTTAGCATTGGATTGGAAACTTGCAAGCTTTTTAAAAAAAAAATTCTCTAAGAAAAAAGAATGTGACGTTTGCTTTTATAAAGTGGCTGACAGAAATTTTGTATCCTATATGTTACTTCGGTGTAAAAACTTTAATTGTGCCAAGGTTTATTAATCATCATCTTCCTGCCCTTATCCCACTCTAAGTGGGGCCGGTACATGTTATAAACATGTTGTCACATGATTTCGCTATGTATTTTATAACCGACCGTCTGCCTGACATCAACTTACCTTAGTCGTATTTTACACCTCGGTAAGAAAGATGATCGTCTATTCTACTTAACCGGATACCACACGGTGGGTCATCTTACCTTAGTCGCCTTTTACGACACCTCGGTAAGTAATTAGGGTGGTCTATTCTATTTAACCGGATACTACACGGCAAATTAATATCAATATTAATACTTCTGCAAACACCGATCGCGCCTGACGGCGAAAAACTGAGACAGAATTTTATAATAACAAAAAAGCATTTAGCATTTGCCAAAAGCCTTAACTTAAACTTTGTTACTGTAGAAAACAGTCATTTCCATTTGTAAGGATTATTTTATACGTGTTTCGATCATGTGAAGTTAGTAATACAAAAATTGCATCTCACAATTATATTTCTCATCCGTGAGGAATATTTAAATAGTTTTTTAATTCCCATAATTCAAATATCTAAGGGTTTAACCCTTAGATTTCATATTTGCATACCACTACGTGAGAAAGCGTACAGTAATACATTCTATTCTTATATTATGCTAATATCTACACAAATATGCTATGGGGTTCTGTCTGTGTACAAATCGAAGCCGTTACCAATGTATAAGTTACACACTTTTATGAATATTATAAAATTATTTATAATACTTTAAATAATTTATAAAATTAGGCGTTACTTTACGGAGATCCATAATACAAATTTTTCATAGAAACATGTGAAAAATGTTTATAACGTGTTGTGCCGACCCCACTTAGAACGGGATAAAGGCAGGAGAATGATGAATGATGATGAAAATATTAATTAAGTTGAATGTAAAGTTCATGGTTGAGGGTATTTTAAATTGAAGATTTGAGTAGCTATATTAGCTTGATATAAGTTTCAAAATAATAATATAAGTTTCAAAAAACAACGTAACATTAAGAAAAGAAAAGAAGTCTCTAGAAAGAGATTCTAAAAAGCGAAAAATTAAAAAAAAGGTTATTTTAATATAGGCATTTGCAGCAGATAAACAAAATAACAGCCACATGATCTACATGTTAACTTATTAGGAACTTTAAGTGCTGAATAAGCCTATCGGAAACCTGAGCTAATGTAACATTAAAACAACAGAAAATAAAGAATTAATAAAAAAGAAAATGAATACAACCTGTAAAAAAAACTGAGATTTAAGATCAGTATCACTTATTATAGACGCCGTGTGGTATTCGGCTGAGTAGAATAGACCACCCTCATTTCTTACCGAGGTGTCGTAAAAGGCGACTAAGGTAAGTTGACTCACCGTGTGGTATCCGGTTTAGTAGAATAGACCACCCTCTTACTTACCGAGGCGTCGTAAAATACGACTAAGATAAGTTGACGTCAGGCAGACGGACGGTCGTAAAATACGTAGCCAAATCATGTGGCAACATGTTTATAACATGTTGTGCCGACCCCACTTAGAGTGGGATAAGGGCAGGAAGATGATGATTTAATCTAAGTTATTATGATAATACTACTCTTAATTAATGTATAAAAACCGTTTATACTCACGTCTTATTTTGTCGGATGAGCCCGACTAGTTAGCCTAAGTTAGTTAGCCCTAGTAGTTAGTCGTGAGTATACCCAGTTTCTATACATAAATTATGAATACCACTGACGATAGTTTAAATTCAAAAATAAAGTAAAATACCGCTCATTCAAATCAATAGTTACCTACATTGACCCACCCACATTTAACGTAAAATGCAAAAGCACCCCCATACAAAGCGCAATGCCAAATCGCCCCATGCCAATCAATGCGACATCGACTCATGATTGGTTACTATACATCCCCTATAGCACACCAGATAAAAATGAACCGCAGCATCCCTTAAACTACCCCCGCTTTCGCCTGTATTGCTATACATTCGGCGCGGTGAGGTAGACCAAGTTTAACTTGGCGGTAACCACGTGTGTTGCGATAAAAGTTTTATTTTCCCTGATTTCCCCTATTTCGGGCGTTCTCGGCTCATCCCGGGGGAGCTTGTCCAATCAAATTAAATCCACGATTGACGTCCTGGCGTTTGAATTTTCGAATTGTTTTTACGTTAATACATTTACTGAATTACTTATGAAAATCTAAACATAGTCGTGTGGTATCCGGCTGAGTAGAATAGACCACCCTCATTTCTTACCGAGGTGTCGTAAAAGGCGACTAAGATAAGTTGACCCACCGTTGGTATCTGGTTTAGTAGAATAGACCACCCTCCTTCTTACCGAGGTGTCGTAAAATACATCTAAGGTAAGTTGACGTCAGGCAGGCGGCCGGTCGTAAAACGCAGCCAAGTTATGTGACAACAGGTTTATAACATGTTGTGCCGACCCCACATAGAGTGGGATAAGGGCAGGAGGATATATATTATGAAAATCTAAACATATAAAACAAAGTCCACAAAATCTGTCTGTATGTAATCGATTATTTCAAAATCTACTAAACCCATTTTTACTGCAATTTTCTGAAAGATAATTAATAGTACATTAGTAAGTAAGTAACGGCCTGTTACTATCCCACTGCTGGGCATAGGCCTCCTCTCTCCATTTTTGGAGAGAAGGGTTGGAGCTAAGACCTACCACGCTGCTCCAATGCGGATTGGTAGGTTACACATATCCCCGGAATTCTCTAGAGATATGCAGGTTTCCTCACGATGTTTTCCTTCACCGAAAAGCGTGTGATAAATTGCAATTATCAATTAGACACATAAGTTTTAATAGAAAAACTCATTGGTGTCTGCCCGGGTTTGAACCCATGATCGTCTCTAGAGATTCACATGGTCGCACCGCTAGGCCATCACAGCTTTAGTACATTAGTACTATTAATCAAAATCTACAATAGTACACTCAAATAATGTACCAAATAATTGTAGATCTGTAAAAACACTACAAAAAAGTCCGAGACAGCATGTCTCTATCAATTTATTATTTGGTTAACCCGCAATAACTACTTTTATATTCACAATGTCATCGCTGATTAAAGCAAAATAATTTTATTAATAATTAATATTTTTTTGTATTATGGATCTCCGCAAAGTAACGCCTAATTCTATAAATTATTTTCAAAATTTCAATTAAATATACTAATTTGTACGTGGGCGGCTAATCCAAAATAATATTGTGTAAGGTATTTTCCTATTCCCCAATAAGGAAATGAATTCTTATCCATTAAAATCAAATTCAAATTCAAAATATTCTTTATTCAAGTGAACTTGTAAGCATGTTCTTTTCAATCTTTAACATTATTATTTCGGTAAGCTGTTCCTATCGAAAAGAACCAGACTGAAACTCGGAGTAGTGTCATAGACATAGTGTCATTTACTAATTTTGTATTAGGTCACTTTAATACCAAGCTTGCGATATATTTTTTTTATGTGGTTTGTTGCAAAATAATATTACCATTAATTTTGCATTATGTATTTCCGCAAAGTAATGCCTAATTATATAAATTATTCAATATATATTTAAAAGTTTACCTTTTGATACTAAAATGTTACCAAATGCCCGAAAGGTGGTTGATATCAGGTGTACCGTATATTAAGTAGTTGTTCAAGGATATACATATAAAAATTAATATTATTTTTTTTTTAATTTCCATCAATAACTAATAATTAAATTTCCATTCATTCACCTGCCTTTACTGTATTAATAATTATTTAATTATTTCAATGACACTCGAAATTGTAGAGAGCTTGCTAGTATTAAGTCTTGCCATAAGTAATAATTAATATTTAGTACGTGGGTAAACGAGCCTTGCTTATGTAAGTAAGTAGCGGCCTGTTACTATCCCACTGCTGGGCATAGGCCTCTTCTCTCCGTTATTAGAGAGAAGGATCGGAGCTAAGACCTACCACGCTGCTCCAATGCGGATTGGTAGGTTACACATATCTCCAGAATTCTCTAGAGATATGCAGGTTTCCTCACGATGTTTTCCTTCACCGAAAAGCGTGTGATAAATTGCAATTATCAATTAGACACATAAGTTTTAATAGCAAAACTCATTGGTGTCTGCCCGGGTTTGAACCCATGATCGTCTCTAGAGATTCACACGGTCGCACCGCTAGGCTATCACAGCTTAGAATTTTTAAAATGATGTAAAAAATTTTTTTTTTTTAATTTTTCAAAATTAAAAATAATAGGGCAGGTGGGGCTCGATCCTAAGTATTTTCACCTCTCTAGACCGCCCGTTCCCCAAATGAACTACTATGACTTTACGTTTGACAGCGAAAAATTGTGATTGTATTCGACGTAAATTTAAAAAAAAATTTTAGAGCCCGAAATCAGGGATAAAACGAATTTTTTTTTAAATAAAACGTATCTCGATCGATTTTTCCCCCAAAACCCTCTACATGCTGAATTTTATTAAAATCGCTGGAGCCGTTTCCGAGATTTCGAAAATATGTATAAACATACAAGATTAACTCATTTAAAATTAAAGATTTAAATTTAAATAGTTGCAATAGACAAATATAGAATATATAGATAATATTGCATCTCTTTTTTATTTGTTTTTTTTTTTGGTTTGTGTAAAGTGTATCTAGATATAATATAGTTTTTCGTTATGTTTCTTTTTTCTTTATTTCTATATTATCCGTATTTCTCTTTTTATCCTTTTCCTTCTGTTACTGAGATGTTGACTGGAAGAGATTCCTGTTAAAGATAAGTTCGCCTTTGTACATGTACTTCTTTCTTTCTCTTGTCTAAGAATATGTATGTACCCGCCACCAATATACAAGAACTGCTCACATTCACTAACACAATTTCAACAATTGTTTCGACCCGTAAGCAAAGCATCAGGAGATAGATTCCTCGAAAACGAGTTGCACTTTTGTAATTTAATTCTGCATGTGTATGAGATCGGATAGTAAACTCTACATTTAGTATTACATAAATTTCCTTTTAACTTCCCCATAAGCTGTGGTAGCCCAGCGGTTACACCGTGCTACTCTTTCGAGGAGGTCACGGGTTCAAACCCAGGCAGACACCAATGAGTTTTTCTGTTAAAACTTATGTGTCTAATTGATTTGTGCAATTTATCACACGCTTTTCGGTGAAGGAAAACATCGTGAGGAAACCTGCATATCTCTAGAGAACTCTGGAGATATGTGTAACCTACCAATCCACACTGGAGCAGCGTGGTAGGTCTTAGCTCCAAACCTTCTCTACTAAAACGGAGAGGAGGCCTATTCTCAGCAATGGGATAGGAACAGGCCGCTACTTACTTACTTGATTTTATATTTCCTTTTATCGCAGATTATAATAAAATAATATTTTCATTACTTTTACGCCGTGTGATATCCGGCTGAATAGAATAGTACCACCCTCATGTCTTACCGAGGTGTCGTAAAAAGCGACTAAGTTAAGTTGACCCACCGTTTGGTATCCGGTTTAGTATAATACACCACCCTCTTTTTTACCGAGGTGTCGTAAAATACGACAGAGGTAAGTTGATGTCAGGTAGGCGGCTGGTCGAAAAACGCAGCCAAATCATGTGACAGCATGTTTATAACATGCTGTGCCGACCCCACTTAGAGTGGGATAAGAGCAGGAAGATGATGATGAATATTTTCATTACTTTTCTCTCTTACTTTGACACTTGCACTGTATATCAACTCTATAGAACAAAGTCTAGCTTACAGCTTGTCTATAAATATCTCTTTAAAACATAAATATTAATTTGTTTACTATAATTTACGATTATTACCATGATTTATGGAAAATTGGCAACACCATAGTAGAACAGCCGAAGACCATCGGAATACAACCGCGATATTTTACCAACAAAATATGGCATCGTTAAATCAAATGTTTGCATTTTTATTAATTTATTCATAGTCGATTTTCATATTCAATTTTTTTCTACACAACAGGTTTGTGTGACACTTAGATATATCATCGTCTTTTGAACGGATTGACATCAACATCTGGTCTTAAATCTATATTATAAAATATATCTATACTGATATATAAAGGTAAAGAGTTTATTTGACATCACTATATAACATCACGCTAAAATTAACAGAAGAGGAGCACTGATAAAAAATATTGCGAAAACGGCAAAATTTAAAGTCAAATTTATAAATCATGTATTACAAAATTGTTCCCTTCTAAAATTTCTAAATAAAAGTCCGAGACAGCATAAGTCTATCTTTTAAGGTTAATCCACTATAACCATTTTTATGGTTATCAAAAGACTATATTACGGTTCCAATCTTTCCACGCGGGCGGAGCCGCTAGCGATCGCTAGTTGTAAAATATATCTATACTAATATATAAAGCTGAAGAGTTTGTTTGTTTGAACACGCTAATCTCAGGAACTACTGGACCGATTCGAAAAATTCTTTTAGTGTAAGATAGTCTATTTATCGAGGAAGGCTATAGACTATATAACATCACGCTAAGATGAATAAGATAGGAGCGACAGTAAATAATAGTACGAAAACGGCAAAATTTAAAGCTTTCCTTGCATGCGCTAAGTAAACGGAACGGTGAAAGTTATTCAAAAATCTCTTATAATTTACTCACGATAACGACTTTTATGTCCAAAATTTTAAAATTAGATTAAATTTGGTTAAGGTTTTTTGTTCACGTTGTGTCAAAGTCAAGTCAAATCTGTGATTTAAAGCAGGTTCCATATCACGTTTTTCGGTTTAGTACATCAAAAGAGTTATTAAAGAAACCCTGATTTCTGTGATAACTAAAAAAAATTTGCAAGAAAATGCTCTCGGCTGGAATCGAACCTGCGACTCGTGCAGCAGCAGCGTCATGGACACCTGCGTCCACAGGCTAGTCGATATTGTGTTGATGACAGAGTGTGGTTAAGACAAAAACAAATAGTGCAAACTGAGGACATAGATTATAACAAAATGTCTCTCCTCTCTAATATCTACACGTTATATAAAAATCATTTCATAGTTAAATTTTATTAAGTAATAATAATATTGCCGTGCAACAAACATTTAAGTTCAAAAATTGTTAACCAGTTAAATTCTTAAGAGTGTTGTATAAATTTCTTACATAGGGCACACATCCAGCGTAAATCTATAGCGATGTTTTCTATATGTTCTAATTTTCATTATAATTAAAAAAAAACTATTTTAATCGCATGTAACAATTCTCTTATTACTAATATAAATTCATGTATACATATATAAGTTATCTTACAATTTCTATTTTATTAAAACATGCTGTATTTTATTTAAAAAAATATTAACAATGATTAGCAAAAAAAATATATATTTCTACAATATACCAAGAAACATAACCTTAAAGAAGCATTGTCAAAACTAATAAATTATTTTGCTTTATTCCACGTTTTTTAAAATCTATATTATGCTAAATGTATGAAGCAAAATCCGTTCTCATACCTTGTATATGGAAGATTATTAACCGTACGTATTATATACCACCACTATAAGTGCAGTTAATTCATACCTATATTAAAAAAATATAAAGGTGAAAGTCTGTCTGTTACGTTAATCCACTGGAGCAATATTTTGGTATAATTGATATTAATATACCAAACTAACAAAGGGATAGAAAAATCCCATTCTTAATTAAGGAATAGGAAAAAAATAGGGTAAAAACATTATTGATGGTATTTGAATTGAGATAAAATGCACTTACATATTTTCATTCATAAATCGAGTAAAAATGTGATTCAATTACAATAGTTTGCCAGTAATATTAATAAAATTTACTATCAAAATCTATTCAAAATAACACCAGTTATTTTTTATTAAAGTAAAATAAATTATAGTATATTTGAATATATTTAAATAAATAAATGAATCAGTTTACTATCAGTATTAATAAAATTTTACTATCAAAATGTATTCAAAATAATACCAACATTTTTAATCAAATAAAATAAATACCAGTGTTTGTAAATAACATAAAACTGTTTTAACAGTTCGTTATTCGGTTTAATAAAATTTAATTATCAAAATCTATTTAAATAAGACCGATATTTTATTTGTTATATTAAATTTATAAGTAGACTAGCCTAAATCGTGAAGAATAAATCAATAAGTACAGTATAGCTTAGCTTCCACACCGGAACACAATCGTAAAGGGTTGTTTTCGGGAACAACGCAGATCGTTGCGGGGTATCCACACAAAAACTTCAATTGTGTAAAATCTGGTTCGATTTTAATAACAAGTTTGGGCACATGTGTACTGTAACCCATATGTCGTTTAATTCTTCCTGAATGTTCGTGAATATCATTTTTACACAATTTTGAACTCAATATTCATATAGCTAAAATTGAAATTTCAAATTCAACAAAAATTTACTCTCAACCAAGTTCTTATCACTACACTGGCAAGTAGTTTGGTGAACGTAATACTGATACTACAATACCGATTCTCAATTATCGGTTTTTATATTTTTATAATTATCGGTTATATTTGGACTCGAAAATTATCGTTATTTCAACAGTTATCAAAATCACGTCGATTCATCTATGAAATGCACGAAACGACACGAATATGGACTAGGAGTGCGTAAATCATGTAGAAATTTTGTGAATTATTCTCACTGGTCTTGTTGTTGTTATTTAGTGCATGAGCACTTAATAAGTCTTTTGTAGGATAGGATAGTATATTTTGAGTGTGAGATTTTTTTTAAAGATTTTTTTTTAAATGGACTAAAAGTGCATAAGTTATGTGGAGTTTTTTAATGATTGCAATTGTTTGCTTTTAGCATACAATTTTGAATTGCTCAAAAAAGATTCTTACCCCACAAAAGTTTTGATATATCTTTTCTCATGAGAGAGTTTCATGTGTTTTTTTTTGGCTATTTTTTTTACTTTTGATACAAATTTTTCTTTTTTGTTTTAGGTGTAAATCACAAGTATAAAGAAATTTTGAAGGTGCTGGAGGGACAGGACCTTCAAAATTTGGACAGGACTTTCAAATAATTATTAACAGGCTTTGTCCGGTGATTTCGTTCGCGTCAACTGTATATTGTGTAAGTGTATGCAATTTGTTAAATTTTAAAACTTCACATACTCTCTCTAAGAATCATAATATTTAGTAAAGTAGTGGCTGTTACTATCCCACTGCTGGGCATTGGATTCTCTATCCTCTTGAAGATAAGTTTGCTGCGTATTGGAGTAGGTACTACCAATATTCCAGGAATTTTTCAGAGATTCATGTTTCATCACGTAATTTTCTCTCACTAAGAAACGCGTGATAAATTGTAAACATCAATTAGGAATAATAGAAAATTCAAAATTCAAATTAAAAATATTCTTTATTCAAATAAACTTGAAAACAAGTGCTTTTGAATCGTCATCTGATGGTTCGGAAAGCTGTTCCTACCGAGAAGAACCAGCAAGAAACTCGGCGGTTGACGAGTAAAATATAATTTTATAAATAAATTTCTCTTTTAAAAATATAATTCTTAAAAATATAATTCTTTTAAAAATATAATTCTTAATACTAGTTACATTTAATCGTTTCTATCTTGTACAGAGTCAAACAATATCTATATTCACGCATTCTTATCGTCTAAATAATCCTTGACGGTATAGTAAGTAGGCTTTCTGTATCAGCCTCTCCTTAATAGTGTTTTTAAACAGCTGTAATGGCAAAGCTAAAATTGAATAGAACCTGCTCAGGGTTTGAACCCGAGACCCTCTTGTAAGACTCGCACCTTACGGTTACAAGTTGTAGTTGTTTTAACTAAGAGATAAAAATTCTCAATCCTTCTATAAGCTTTCAATAGTTAAATCATTACGTTATTAATTTGGAACATCCGTGTACCAAAAAAACTATCTCCATACCCCGTAATAGCCATCCCACGTTTAATTTATGGGATAAAAAAGGACATACCGACCGTCAGATCACCTATGATTACGGAGGGTTGCACCCCTATTACATTAATATGAACCCTTTCGGCCGATTCATTATTTCTAAAACGTAGACGTGCTTCGGCATTCACCTTGGGTTATTTTTTTCTTTCCTATTATTTTAGTGTGACGTTGCTTAGTTTTGTAGCGTGACTGACTAATCTTGATCTATCATTATTAATCCAGTGATCGCCCCATAGAGGTATTATAATAGAAGGAATCCAGCCTTATATGTGCCTTATTACAATAAAAAGAAAGCAAATGATGGTGATCTATATATCTCTCTTTTTTATATGTGATCAGACAAAGATGAAGTATACGAGTTTTCTCTCTTATTACTAATTACTACCACTAAAAAGGTCTGCCTGCCTGTCTACCTGCTTCATCATCATCCTCTTGTCCTTATCCTACTCTAGGGTCGGCACAACATGTTATAAACATGTTGCCACATAGTTCATCTAGGTATTTTACGACCGACCTCCTGCCTGACGTCAATTTATCTTAGTTAGTTGCGACACCTCAGGAAAAAAGAGGGTGCTCTATTCTACTCAGCCGGATACCACACGGCGGGTAAACTTATCTTAGCCTGCTTATGACTCTTCTAATAACTATGGATCGCCCTATGGAGCGCAACGCCAATTTGTATGATGCTGCAACACTTTATTAGCAGGGTTGGTGATTCAAACTTAATTTTAATAAACAGTAAAAAATGTATTACGGCCTAAATAATACACGCTCAAGTGGCTTACATTTGACTACAGTCCCCCTTTTTCAAAGCGCAACGTTTCCAGCATGACGTATCACCTCTGCATATTAATTCAGCGTTTAATTTCTATAATAATACACACGTACCCTCATGCTTTGTTTTAATACCACCCCGTGAAGTCGGTAACGGTTCAAAGCATAGCATTCATTTTGGAAACAATACATATAGAATTCAATGCAAAAATATTATTTAATATTTTATTCCTATATGTAAGTGTCCCAGATATTTATTTATCCCAATTTATAGTCCCATTACATCTTCTCTGTCTTAAGCAGAATTAACGAATTATAAAATTGATATATTTCAATACAAGTAAATACTTAATGATAAATAATATAATCTATCAGTAGTAAAAGAATATTGTCAATATTAAAAGAAATATAGACAACTAATTGACAGCAAACCTAAAGCAATATTATTTCAAAATCAAAATGTGACAAATTATATTACCTATATTTATATAAAAGAAACACTAAAAAACATGAAACAAACCTCCAAATTCCAATCTTCGCGAAACATTTTAAGTAGCTAACATCAAAAATGTGTGAAATTTGTATGGACAACTTTTTGATGAAGTGCGATCCGAATCATGTTGAAAGGCATTCGGACAGCTCCGATTTCGAGAATTCGCACAAAATTCCTGTTGTAGGCCCTAAAGATGGGAATCACAGGCTTTTAAACAAAAAAACTCGAAAATCCAAACAACATAAAGAAGTGATGAATCGGCGTCTTTGTGATAGTTTTCGCTTGCACAATGTTGATGCTGAATTTGATAGAAATACGGCAGAGGTAAATATGTACGGAAAAAAACAATTTAATACGGATAATTATGTTAATTACCAACTGCATCACGGTAATGGGACCAAGGTCAATGATGTGAAAAAAAGTTATGACAAAAATAGAGGCGATCAGTGTTACCAATTTAAAGACGTTAGCTCTGCATCTCCTTTAGCTAATGACATTTTTCCTAATTCATCCAACACCTTGAAGCATAAAATAAATTGTAAAAGTATTACTAGAGAAAATGACATAGATGTTTACAATAATAATTGTTGTTATAAAGCGTATTGTGCAAATTGTGAACGTCGGCGTATCAATAAGCTGAGTAGACAACGTGACAACTATCCAGTTCATCCCGTTTATGCTATTGAACAAAATGTTAAAGGACTTCCATTTCCAACAACAGACGACTGTATAGAGTTGAATAAAATTAACAATTGTTCAGATTTAAGTCGTGATTACAGTTTATCCTCAGGCTCTGAAGTCGAAAACCTAAAACCTTATAAACATAAAAAACTAATGAAACAAATTATGGATAAATTAGAGAAAAGAATACGGAAAGAGTATACTAGTACAGGAACTATAAGGCATCAGCAGCAACAATATCCGTCAAAGTTACAAATGAAATCGCCATATCAAATTTTAACTTCATCTTCTTGTCAAGCAAAATGTGCCTCAACCGATTCTGAAGGTTTAAATAATATACACTCAAACTCATCTGCTTTCTGGGATTTTTTATTACAAAAAATGAGACACCAAATTCAAAAAGTTGAAGTATCCAAAGATAAAGGATATGCCGCTACGTCCCCTGAACCGTGTACTCCAGACAGTTGTGAATTTTTTAAATTTGCTCAAGGCACGGCCCAAACAATGACCGAACAATATAATCAATCTCCACATCATAGCTCGCAACAAAGTGTCGAAAAAGCGGATCGATGTCCAAAAATTGATCATTGTCAAAATGCCGATTTATCATCAACTGAATCTGCTACAAGCAAAACTAAAGATGAAATAACTGAAGTTATTTGCAAGTGTTATCCTAAAAAGAAAACTAAACGAAATAAAACTAAATCAAAAGACGGACCTATATCATCACAGGACGAGGTGAAGCCGTGCCAAGAAAAGCACAGCGCTATAACTAAAGCTCTGTCTGATAAGTATAACGGCGAAATTATTTGCATTCACAACCCACCTTGCGTGTTAATAAATGGCTGCCTTAATTTGCCTCCACCCAAATCGACAACGGGACAAGGTAATTTTTGGCCCGTAACCCAGTCAAAGAAGTCTAGCTTCGCTCAAATGTGTCGGAAAATGAAACGATCCAAGCAAAAAAGTTACGATCAAGCCGTTCAATACCATCCACCCTGTATTGATTTAGAAGAATATCTACCAGAATTTAGAACCGAAAAAATAGTTCAGAGTGTCTGTGATCACAATCCTCCCTGCCAAGTGGTGCATGGATGTCGCAAAACAGAGTTCAATCCCAATTTGCATAACTCCTGTATTCACGTGCCCATGTGTCCCAAATATCCAGAATGTATATTGGAACAAAATGATTTAGATAGTAAAACATGTAACCATAGTCCTAGATGTGTTCAATTACCTTTATGTTCGCGGAAGTATATTGTATTAACCTCTAAAGAAAACGCTTCAACGCAAGTCAAAGCTAAAATGAAGATTGCATGTCGACACCGACCGCCCTGTCTAATGATACCAAAATGTCTAGCTCAAGCAATCAGTGGTAATTATATCCCGGGGCAAGCTATACCGGGATGTATACACGAGCCGAGTTGTGACATGATACCTGCGTGCTGTAGAACACAGGCTAAAGACTTGATTTCTGTGCCGTCACAATATCCAAATGCTTCTTGCCGAATAGTTTAAGTCCGGTAAGCTCTTATAATTTTTTTATATAACTTATAATCCTCCTGCCTTATCCTATTCAAAGCGGGGTCTGCACAACATGTTATAAACATGTTGTATCATGATTTGACTACGTATTTTACGACCGGCTGCCTGACGTTAACTTACCTTAGTCGTATTTTCCGACACCTCGGTAAGAAATAGGGTGGTCTATTCTACTCAGCTGGATACCACACGACACTTACCTTAGTTATTTTCTATCACACCTCGGTAAGAAATAAGGATAGTCTATTCAATATGATACTCCACACTATTACATTTAATAGAGATCTTACCGAGGTGTCGTAAAAGGCGACTACGGTAAGACGACCCGCCGTGTGGTATCCGGCTGAGTAGAATAGACCACCCTCATTTCTTACCGAGGTGTCGTAAAAGGCGACTAAGGTAAGTTAACCCGCCTTGCGGTATCCGTTTAAGTAGAATAGACTACCTTCATTTCTTACCGAAGTGTTGTAAAAGACAACTAAGGTAAGTCAACGTCAGACAGGCGGCCGGTCGCAAAAACGCAGCTAAATCTTGTGACAGCATGTTTATAACATTATGCCGACCCCACTTAGAGTGGGATAAGGGCAGAAGGATGATGATTATTTAACCGCAGTCTTGTTTGAAGTGACTAGATATATTTATCTATGTATATTTACAGATATATGCCGTCTGTAAATCGCTGTTTCTGTGAGATGCAATCGTCAATGATGTGAATATGTCTATTGGCCGTGAACCGTTCCCTACAATCTGAAGTGCGAATTTGAACAATTTGCAGGCTCCAACTAATTGGTAACCAGACAATAAAGTCTTAGACGTACAATTACTAGTTTTATTTGTGCACTTAGCGTATGGAAATGAGTTTATTTTTATTTATTAAACAGTTTTGTTTGGATTTTATATCGATTTTTATACGGAAATTCCAAAATTTATTTTAAGTTGTTATGGTACAGTACAAAAGTATTAATAAAATTATTTTGCTATAATCCAGGGTAGATTAATTAAGTGATTAATACTTCATCACGGATTATAGATAATTTTATAATTGATAAATAATTTTATTATTACTTTTGTATTATGGATCTCCGCAAAGTAACGCCTCTTTGTATAAACTATTTATGGTACAGTACTCCGCAAAGTAACGCCGTAAAGTAATTACTTATATATTCTTTAAATTAAAATGACTACCATTATAAGTTGGCGGAAAACCTTTTATTGCAAATATACAAAAAATAAGCTGTGATGGCCTAGCGGTGCGACCGTGTGAATCTCTAGAGACGATCATGGGTTCAAACCCGGGCAGACACCAATGAGTTTTTCTATTAAAACTTATGTGTCTAATTGATAATTGCAATTTATCACACGCTTTTCGGTGAAGGAAAACATCGTGAGGAAACCTGCATATCTCTAGAGAATTCCGGGGATATGTGTAACCTACCAATCCGCATTGGAGCAGCGTGGTAGGTCTTAGCTCCAACCCTTCTCTCCAAAAAATGGAGAGAGGAGGCCTATGCCCAGCAGTGGGATAGTAACAGGCCGTTACTTTATACAAAAAATGGTTTGTTACTCAAAAAAAAAAAATAGCATACGTTATTAGATATTACCACTAAATACATATAAAACAACGATATTTTTCCTTTACAATTTTTCAATAAATAAGAAGCAATTTCCTCAGAAGTGAACCTATTTCTTCTTTTCTAACTGATCATTGATAACTGAACAATTGATGAATGCAATTTATCTCAAGCTTTTCGGTGAAGGAAAACATCGTGAGGAAACCTGCATATCTCTAGAGAATTCTAGAGATATGTGTAACATACCAATCTACATTTGAGCAGCGTGGTAGATCTTAGCTCTAATCCTTTTCTCCAAACACGGAGTAGGAGGCCTATGCCCAGCAGAAGAATAGTAACAGGTTACTTGAAACAAATATAAGGCATGTAAAGACAGAAACATTTCATCACGTAAAACCCATTAAAAGGTATAACACATCTTTTTGCCGCATTTCATTACCAAAGTAATATAAACGATTAACGCAAGAATTCGACATGTCCAAACTCGTTTGTTTCGCGTCCCCTGAATATTTTATTGTCAAATCTATTCAATGCAAATCGAAGATCAACCTGAGGCATTCTCTCACGGAAAAATTTTAAACTTGCATCGTCCATACTAATGCAGTGATATGATCGGTTAGGTTGATACAGCTAGCGATATGTGGCTCAGTTTTTGGGTTGCGAGATGGTTGTTTTTGTATCTGATGCGATTTCCGGCGAATGGAATAATACTCGTACATGTGTAATGATATACGCCGTGTGGTATCCGGCTGAATCGAATAGAACGCTCTCATTTCTTACCGGATGATGTAAAAGGCGACGTATTCTGGCTGAGTAGAATAGACCACCCTCATTTTTACCGAGGTGTCGTAAAAGTCGACTAAGGTAAGTTGACCCGCCGTGTGGTGTCCGCTTAGTAGAATAGACCACCATCATTTTTTACCGAGACGTCATAATAGGCGACTAAGGTAAGGTGATCCGCCGTGTGGTATCCGGCTGTGTAGAATAGACCACCCTCGTTTCTTACCAAGGTGTCGTAAAAGTGATCAAATATGTCGTCAGATATATCTGGTAATAATCTTTAATATCTCTAGTTGGGGTCTGGACAACATGTTATAAACATGTCGTCACAGGATTTGGCTACCTATTTCACGACCGGCCGCCTGCCTGACATCGACTTACCTTAGTCGTATTTTACGACACCTCGGTAAAAAAAGAGGGTGGTCTATTCTACTCAGCCGGATACCACACGGCTAATAACCATGTTCTAAGCAAATGCATTAAATAAATTAAGCCAACTGAAATTACTTCAAGGGCCTGTTTCACAAGTTACTGATAAAGTGTCGGATAGTTATCCGACAAATAAACTAAGGAGCTAAATGTCTCTAAAAAGAGACTCTAAAAAGTTAAAAATTTTACAAAAATGACGCGGCCATTTTGAAGTAGGTATTCGCTTATCCAGCAGACAAACAAAATAACAGCCACATGATCTACCCGTTAACGTATTAGGGAATTTAAGTGCTGAATAAGTCTATCAACCTAAGAAACGCAAAATTCCGATATATGTGTCAGATATATTCCGAATAAGCTAACTGACAGTTTATTGGTAATTTGTGAAACAGGCCCTAATAATAATATTATCGTAAATCCAAACACAACCTTCCTCTATCCAATCGACCTATCTACAGACTAATATTTTAAAACACCAAGATAAAACGTCGAATGCCTCTATACATTCCTTTGCGACGCCCAACCGAAAATTATCGGTACATAAACAGAGAACCGGCCGCGGGCGATGCCTATAAACATTTCGAACTTATAGCTTAGAAAAATTTCAAATTTCCTAATCTATGGCTACCCAACTGAGGAATTTTATCATTTCGACCGTCTTAAAGTAGAGAACCAGTTGTGACCGTAAAATGAAAAAAATCTCTACTTTAACTTAGCTTTAACAATTGTCGTATTTCAAATCGTATTCTCATCACTTTAGAGTTTAAATTCCCTTTATTAACAGCTACTAGTAAAGACATTGTGTTCTCGTGGTGCTGTGATCAAAAACTAATGAGTAAAGATCGTTGAACCCGACCAGTTTTGGTCTCTTGGGATTTAGTATTCCGTAGGTATATCATTAAAACTACAACTATTAACTGAATTATGCTCACTTAGAACGTTTGATTTTATGATTCCAAGTTCGTTAACGTTGCAAGTTATAACGATTTAACTTATTTTCATTATGTTCGTTTAACTACGTAATTCTAATCACTTTTTCTTCTGACATAATTAGTTTTGTCCAATAACTACGACAATTAAGCAAAAACCATGAAAAATTGCAATTTTTTCGCTTACAGCTGCATAAAGTTTGTTTAATTTGTTCTAGAGAATTCGTATGTCTTAATTAAATCTAATCTAAATAATATTAAACGCTCCATACCCTTTTTTATAATAAGCAAATGTTCTTTATGATATTAACATCTATGTAATACTGATCGTAAAATGAAATATTCCTCTATCATTTTCATCCATTTTTGTACCTGATACATGCAGTAACGTAAAAACACATGCACAAACCTCCACCACCGCCACAACAATACATAAGCACTACACACGTTCATTATCACAAACTCAACAATCGTTCAATAGCAACAATCAGCAGGTGATAGACTCCACGACAAAATCGCAAAGCAACCGAATCCTGCATGTATCAGTTATAAAAACGGATTGTCCACTCTACATTTAGCATTATATATATTTTCTATTTCACTTTATCGCGGATTATAGCAAAATAATTTGTTTTACTTTTGCATTATGGATCTCCGCAAAGTAACGCCTAATGCTACAAATTACTTGACATACTTCGTAGGTCGTATAATGTAGGGAAAATATTATGCGATCGCTTATTCAACAATATTTCAGTTTTTCTTTTTCTTTACAAAGTTGAAAGTTTAAAATGGTCACAAGCCACTTTACAAGATCTTATGGCTCTTGAATCATCGCGGTTCTTTGGGAATCATTCACTCAGTTCACTTTGTGGGAGGTCTAACAAATTTTCAAGTCAAAGTTTATTCAAATTGGCTTTAACACGAGTTTTCGAATCGAAAGAACAGTAATTTTGTTCGTTAAACTTTTATTGATTGCTGTTATAATTGATAAAAACAAATAAAAAAAGATGCGGATGCAGATAAAATAGAAAAACTGAGTAACAGAAAGATTTATTTCAAGTACTAGTTAATTTGGGATGTAAAAATTGAAACAAAAAAAAATTGAATTTTTTGATTGAAAATAAATTGAGACTGAATTGAAATTGAAAAAAAAAATGTAAAAATTTACTTCAATTTGTTTAAAAGGTATTACAATAAACAAAAGTCTGCATGGAACTAGTTCTAAGAGTGTCGCCTACATTTCCTCATAAGTGTCCCATATATTTATTTATTATTATTTCCAAACTAAATTCGCTTTCAAGTAATTCGTATTTAATTTAAGACGTGGGCAAAATTCCGTTTAACTTTTTATATCAGTATCCTTAATTTCATCTAAACTATGTCACTTTATTGGGTCTCCTTTTACATGAATGTCAAAATCGTGAATCCCTAATTGAGTCAAATTGTGTACAGGATCATCGGGATAATTTTAGATTCGATCTTCGAGGCTCTTTGTTGAAAGGCTTAATGTTTTGTAATTGCCATCTCACTAGATACACAGAACCTTTTATTTTTACACTCGTAGGTAGTTATTTAACTTAACTTGCCATACTTGTCGTAAACAAACGATTCCCATGAGCTGAGCTAAGTTCCGTGGTATATTTTAACAAACAAACAAACTTTAGGAAGAGTTCACCTTAACTAGTTAATAAAGTTAACAATACATCACGTCAGCCCGCATATTATCATTGACAATATTATTATAAGATGGTATGTATGCCGTGTGGTATCCGGCTGAGTAGAATAGACCATCCTCATTTCTAACCAAGGCCTCGTAAAATATGATTAAGGTAAGTCAACGTCAGGCTGGCTGCCGGTCATGATATACGTAGCCAAATTTCTTGACATGTTTATAACATGTTGTGCCAATTAGAGTTGGATAAGGACAGGAGGATTATGAGGTATATCATGCAGAGATAACAAACAGGAAGGATGTCATCAAAAAATAAAACAAATCATTTCTCATCATACATGTGCATGAAACACATTCTGAGAAACTATACAGAATGTTTACGCTGCATTACTGTTAAAGCAGTCTCAGTTAAGGTAGCACAAAATAAGCTCTAAATAGAAGTTATTGAAACGATATTTTCAATAACATTTCTAGAACTGGCCGCACTTAGCAAGGAATAAAGCATTGTACCACTTACCGTGTCTATTAAACTCCCAAGGTTTCAGAACTAATATCACATCCCTTTCATTCCTCAGTGTAATTACCTAAGCTGGATAGAGATAGAGCGAAATTGTTATAGCCCGTACAAGGAGCCATTTAAATAAATCATAGACCAGTCGGCATTACGACTGTCATAATAAATATTATTAACTTTCTAAAAAGCTAGAATTGAGCCCACACTGCCATCTGTATGCTAATCGTGGAACGTAACGCCTACGTGCTGCTATTTCGGAAACAAATGTATGCAAACTGTTTCTCAGTGCATATAAATCTATTAGTGAGTGAGATGTCAAATTAAATTCAATAGATGGAATTTTTTTAATGAATAAAACATTGGTACTATCTATGAAGCTGATAGTCCAGTGAGATCGTGCGACTCTTTCACGGGTCATGAGTTCAAGCCTCGGGCACCAAGGAGATTTGCGATTTATCACACTTTTCGGTGAAGGAAAACTTCGTTAGCGTTTTTTCAAGCTTTTAAAAAACTGTTATAGCACAGCGGCGAGACCTTGCAACTCTTTAGAGGGGTCACGGATTTAAGCCCCGGCAGGCAACAATGAGTTTTTCTATTAATACTTATGTGATGATAATTGCAATTTATCACACGATTTTCAGTGAACGAAATCATTGTGAGCAAACCTGCATTTCTTTAAGGAATTCTAGGGATATGTGTAACCTACCAATCCACATTGGAGCGTGGTAGGTCTTAGCTCCAACCCTCCCCTATAGAAAGGGAGAGAGTAAGCGCATGCCCAACAGTGGCATAGTAAACGGCCGTTACTTTACCTTTTTTACTTTTACTATCCATACGTTTGAGTGCCCCGTGTACTCGTTGGTAAGCTGGGAGATACTAGTTAAGGATAAAATTGAAGTTGAGAAACTGGCGGGACAGCAGTAAACTTGTCAAAACATGGGGCATTGGTTGGAATAGTCCAGAATAGGAGCTGACCCATCCTATACCGACGGGTGTTCCAGAAACTAGATAGATCCAGATCCATACGTTTACTCTTTACCAATCTTTTTATATGCAGCTGAGACGTGGACATTACGTGAAACAGTAAAGAAGAAGAAGATCTGGAGATGTAGTGCTGATAAAGAATGCTTCGATTATCTTGGATCGAATTCAACATTCAACAACACAGAATTCAACATATGGGACAAATATTGATACTCAAAAACTCGACATATCTGCATTTTTTCGCGAGGAAACGATGAGTCCATAAAACACCTTGTAGTTCAAGGCAGGGTTTAAGGTACCAGACCTCGCGAAGCAAGGTACTAAATAAAATCTGTTGTTGGCCCTTCATGAATGCGCTAAGATGATAACAATAGAGTTAAATGGCGATACATTGAGCGATATTCGTACCAAGTGACGACGAACCCTCTGTCTGATTGAATCGACGGAAAATAGAAGACGATCTATACAGGCTGCGTAATTTCTCAATATGTTTTTGGGATGACGAAAAGTCTAATTTTAATTTCACGGTCTCGTTCGTGTCCCGCCGTGAGCGCTAACGGGACGCAATTTGTCCCGAATTTTTACATTCGAGTTATTTATTTTGTGATCTCCATTTAAATATTGACATAAAACTGGCCACGTTGTCCAAAGAGAAAATATGGTACTGAATAATATTTAGAAGCTGGCGTTACTTTGCGGAATAGTACAGAAGTTCTGATCGAATTTTTTTGTTATTATCCGCATTTGTTACTCTATGTAATTCTAAATGTAGGAAGCAGGCAACGTTGACATACCTTATACGTGCAGAACCAATCACCACACGTATCAAAAAACGCCGTCACCAACAACACACAACACAAGCACTACACACACTCACTACGACAATCTGTACGATCGTTTCGTCCCGTAATCCAAGCATCATCAGGAGGATGGGGTCTACGGCAAAATAATAATTGTTGGATTACGATTTTAGTGATTTATGGCATTGTATAAGGTATGTGAACGTTGTCTGCTTCCTACACACAATTCCTATTATAATCCGCCTATAATCCTATAATAATTCCCATAATTCTACATACAGTGGAGCCTATCTTCATGATGTTTCGGTTTCGGGGCGAAACGATCGTGGAGATTGTGGTAGTGAGTGTGTGTAGCGCTTGTGTGGAGTGTTGGTGACTTGTCCTGCATGTATAAGGTATGTCAATGTTGCCTATTTCATACATTTAGCATAACATATATTCTCTTAACAAACACGGATTACAGCAAAGTAATTTTATTGTTATTTCCGTATTTTTATTTCTTCAATTCTATTTCTGTTTAGGTTCTGCGTCGGAAAAAAATATTTAGCTATTTAAAAAGTGACATTTTGTAAACCGTATTCTTTGACTCTTCCGATTCAAAAGGTTGCCGACCTCTGGCCTAGTATAATATAATTTAATATTTCCCCCACCACAACAATGGATGTGCAAACAAAACAAATATATGACCATAAAACCACAAGGAATCTTGTTTGTACATCATAATACTTTTAGTTTAGGTATTTAGGTAGCAACTAACAAGTTGCAATTTGATCTAACGACGATACGATAGAGTAACCACGATTATCTTGTTATGAATTTATATTCAAATTCTAATTATTGTTATATTAAGTTGGTATTTACAGGCATTTACGTCGTCAAATTATAATAAATAAATATTTTTTTTTAATTATTTTGTTTTTTATAATTAAAAATATTAATAATGTAAGGAGTTAGGATAAAGGAAAATAAGTGAAAATAAGAATTATTTAATAATCAAAAAGCTTACAGTCTATATTATTTTAAGCTTAGATATATTATTTATAGAGTTATTGTACCCGCGAGTTATTCGTTGTCTATATCTATACTAATTATTTATTTATTATATTAACAAACAATGGTTCTATTCCTATAAAGAACCAGCTTAGCGATTCAGCGCGGAAACGCTGCCAGCATTTTTGGAATCATTACACGTGGGAATGATTTCTATAGTTCTAGCGTGTAAGTAATTTAAGATATATATAACTTGTACATTTTTGCTCTTAAAAAGCTATTAAAAATTACTATATAAATATACATGTATTATAGGATACATCAATAAAGTTTTCACTACTAAACACCACTATAAAATAAAGTCCCCAAAAGCTCTATCTATGTGTGATCGATTTTCTAAAAATCGTCTCAACGCATTTTCGTACGGTTTTTACTCAAAGTGCACTTACTTTCCAAATGTAATCTTTCCATATGTAATCTTCCAAGAGTTTAAAGTCAATAGTGCATTACTATTTTATGTTAATTTTGTTGAAGAGATTGAGCATTTGCAAAAAAACTGGCGTCCTTGATGCCTTAGGTTAAGTTAGATTTAGATTAATAGTACATTTCAGTTTTATGTAAATTGTGTTAAATAAGTCGCGCAGTTGTAAATAAATCTCGCTTACTGGGGGATTTACCCACGTGCGCCGCGTACACTAAAGTAATGTTGAGTAGAATTGTAGATCTATAAAAATACTTCAAAAAAGTCTGTGACCGCATGTCTCTATCTCTTATGGTTAACTCACAATATCTAATTTTCTGTCCAAAACTTGCTTACTGGGAGCTTTAGTTGCGTGCGCCGCGTAAACCAACAGAAATATTCTAAATTAATGTAGTAAATAATTGTAGATGTATAAAACACTACAAAAAAGTCTACGACAGCATGTCTCTATCTATCTCTTATGGATAAATGACAATACCTAATTTTATGTTCAAAGTTTCAATTAAAAATATTATTTTCGAGACTGTTTTCTTCTGTTAGTCTGTGTTCTATCAATTCTTATCTAAACATAAGCGTTCGTTAGCTCGCCATTTAATATAGTTCAAAATTGTCATTTACACATTTGAAATTTAAGGAATTTACGCGGCAAAAACTGTGTGAAAACGTAACAGACAGACTTTCGCATTTATAATATTAAGTACAGATAATTCAAAGATCAACCCTAGAAACGCCAGCAATGTGATGACAAACAAAGCGTTATATATATATTTTTATATTCTTATTAGTTATTTTCTTATTATTTTCGTATTAGTGATGATAGTTATCTTATCAGAAAACTGAGAAGATTGGATCTAATCAAATTTAACCTTATTCTAAGACTATTTAGATCCTTAGTTTTACTATCATGTTCCAAAAGTATATCTTTAGCTATAAAAAAGGTCTCCACTCTCCGTTTTTGGAGAGAAGGATTGGAGCTAAGACCTACCACGCCGCTCCAATGCAATTGGTAGGTCACACATATCCCCAGAATTCTCCTCACGATTTAGAGTGCTTAAAAGAGCTTATTTGAATTAAGATTATTTAAATTTGATTACTTTTTATTATGGAGTTCCAAGTAAAGCGTAATTCTGTAAATTATGATTCTTTTAACTGCGATTAACAAGATGAAATATACACGAGTGTAAGTACAAAGTATTGTCAAATAAACAAGTGAAAAGTAACATAACAAACTCGTATCCAATTATTACTTACAAAGCCGGCAATAAAGTACAAAATAAATTATCCATAATAAATTTCGAGTGGAAAATTCTGGGTAATTTCGGTAGGTACAAAAACTTCACCGGCACAGCGCAGTCAGCCATTCTGACACGTGTCTGCGAAATGAAATTTCGTACCGACGACTAGGGCGACCAAATAAACATATATTTGATATCTTCCTGTCCTTATCCCACTCTAAGTGGGGTTGGCACAACATGTTTTTCTCTTCCATTCTGTTCTATCAATCGTCAACTCTGGCTCTACTCCTTTTATATGCATATCGTCCCCTTCCTCGGACCCTCCGTGAGGTGTAGACGTGTTCTAAGAGAGACTATATATTATTTATTTTAAAATTATATTTTAAATTCACGCGCTTAAAATATAGTAAAAGTACCAGGAGTTTATAAAGCAAGTGCGGTATAATATTGCAGTATCCTATAAAGTGCCAAGCAAAACGCAACTTCGTCCTCCTTCAAGTGTGTGATCTCAGTGCTCATTTTCGTCTGCTAGATTAATGATTCACTCGCAAGATTTACATGGCTATTAACTTACATCGCCGTAGCGGATACACACTAGCAACGCGTGCGAGTCATTCGTCGAGCATCAACACCTATTGCTACGACCCACCCAACTGGAAGAGCCGCGCTAGCCGTCCCGCTCCTGCAGCGGTAATTGCACGTAAATCAATAAGCTACCTGTTTCACCCAGTTACCGACCGCAAGTAAGTTCACTGATACTGTGGCGGAATATCCATCTCTGTTTACCTTTGTTAATCCTGCAGTATGTCGCTTACTCGCTCACCTACGATAAAAAAATACTTGCAGCGCGTGGAATCTGCTCCAAACCTAACAGATGACTCAATGTCACCGTCTCCTAAGTCGCGTACGCGTAATGACTCAACTGGCCGAAGCAAGCGCAAGCGAGAAGCGACTACTGAGGCGAGCAAAACAATCGATATTATGATCGAAATGAGAAAAATGTTTACAGAATTTAAACTACAACAGAACGAAAAACTTGAAAAATTACAATCGACGATAAATGAGGTCAAAAAGCAAACTGTGGACATTCAGACCACAATTGATTTCATATCTTGCCAATATGAGGAAGTGAAGTCTAGATTGAACATTTTGGAAGCCGAAAGGAAAAATAATCTTGCGACGATTCAAGGTCTCGAAGAAAAAATCGAATCTATGGAAAAAAGTCATAGATCGTCCAGCATCGAGCTGAGAAACATCACAGTAAAAAAACATGAAACTAAAATGGATTTATTGGCTATTGTAATTAAACTGGGACAGGTTCTCAATATCAAAATTCAACAATGCGACGTTCGTGACGTCTATCGTTTCAACACCAAAACCAATACAAATAAGTCGATAGTTGTAGACTTCACGTCCGTTATTATGAAGGAAAATGTTATTCGTGCAGCTAAAACCTATAACAAAAAACACAGGGATAATAAACTAAATACAAGCCTATTGAATATCGAGGGCCCGCAAAACTATATTTATATCTCTGAAAACCTTACGTTCAAAACAAGAAAGTTATTCTACTTGGCTCGGGACTACGGAAATAAAAACGACTATGCTTTTTGCTGGACTGCTTACGGCAAAATCTATCTGCGGAAGAGAGAAGGCGAACCACCGTTACGTATAGATAAAGAGTGCGATCTACAAAAATTGTATGGTACTAAATGACTAAAATGTATTCAGTCTAGAAATTTTCGAGTTCGTTTTCCAAGGTCATGTATTTATATAGGTATTTATTTGTTTAAGTTTTCTCAAAAATATTTTCCTATTTTTAATATTTTTCATAACCTTTCTGTAAAAGAATTCTTAATTATTGTTTCTAAATTATTTACTGTTATGTTACAAACACTACAATATCAACAACACTTACACAATATACATATTACATATTTTTACTTAATAATACAAACTTTATACACCTACAATATACATTTAGCTATATTTTGCTGTACCCTTTATACTATTAAATTGCTTATACCTGTCATTGATATACTACATTATTACAAAATCATACGCAAAGTGATCGTTCGTGTTTTTCATACTAGCTGTTATCAATATACTTACCCACTGAACAACATAAAATGTCAATTTTTTATTTTTATTTTTAATGGGGAGTGATTTCAATAATATAATAAATGTAATTGGCGATTGTGAAGTGTCAAGACAAATTAAATGTAGCCCTAATTTATGTAAAAATTATTTATCTAATAACAAAATGATCTTAAACATTCTTCATATGAATATTCGAAGTTTAAATTGTAATTTTGATGAGTTAATCATATTATTATCATCCTTAGATATGGTATGCGATGTAATAATCTTGTCGGAGTGTTGGTTAAGTAAATGCCCCACTATACCCCTTCTCCAGGGATATCGCTCGAATACATCTACTTATACCAACCAAAATGATGGGGTCGTGGTATACATTCGTAATGAACTAAATTACGTGTGCTTTGAGCCTAATGTTCTTGAAGGAAACTGTTTGGTAATGCGTGGCTCCGATGGTTCAGCTATTGTAGCCGTGTATCGATCTCCTTCATACCGCGATATCAACAAATTTGTACAAAGCATGGACAATATCCTAAAGTCTCTGTCTTCATATCACACGATAGCTATAATGGGTGACATGAACATAAATATAACGCCACATAGCCAAGACACAAATGCTGACTTATACCTTAACATGATGTCACTGCATGGTTTAATTCCAACACATAACTTACCTACCAGAGGTCAAAACTGTTTAGACCACGCAATGTTAAAAACAAATAAGAAATCCACTGTTTTTGTACTCGATTCATTAATCACTGATCACTCTCCAGTTCTCCTATCTATTCATTGCAACCCCTCCTTTGAGAAAGCAAAATTTTTAAAACAACGTACTGACTTAAATGCTGTTTTAATTAATTTAGAGAATACTAATTTTGATATAGTCCTGAATGATTATAATGCTAACTCCGCGGCTTCTAATCTTATAAATATCATATCAACATGTATTTCATCAAATTCTACAAATTATACTGATTCACATAAAAACCGGAACCTTAAGCCCTGGATCACAAAGGGGCTTTTAAAATGTATACGACATCGAGATAAATTACACATAAAAGTTAGAAAAGACCCTGGTAATATGATTTTAAAGGTATCTTATTTGCGCTATCGCAATTTTTGTAACACCCTACTGAAAAACCTAAAACTTTCTTACGAACGATATGAGCTAGAAAAAGCAAAAAATAATACTAAAAATACTTGGGAGACTATAATGAAAATCACTAACTTGAAAAAACTAACACGTCCCCCCCATGAGCTAATAATGTCTCCCGAGAATGCTCAATCCTCTGTTAATAATGTAAATTCTTTCTTTGTAAATACTGGTAAAAAACTTGCAACTCCACTTTTAGACAGAACGACACCACTGAACACACATTTAGACAAAACATCCTCACCATGTAATTCAATGGTTCTTGAGGATACTGATGAAAAAGAAATTGACAGTATTATTATGAGCTTGCGTAATAACTGTGCCATAGGTTGGGATGGAATATCTGTCACGATACTTAAGAAAGCACGAAAGGTTCTAATACCTCTTTTAAACCACGTTTTTAGCCTGTGTATACAACAAGGGATTTTCCCTGCTGTATTCAAAAGAGCGATTGTTCATCCTATTTACAAAACCGGGGAAAGAGATAAAGTATTTAACTATAGACCGATTTCAGTTCTTACTACTATTTCTAAGATTTTTGAAAAAATTTTGAATAAACGACTAGTCTCTTATTTGAATAAAGTCAATATAATTTCTAACCAACAATACGGCTTTAGGCCCGGAAAATCTACAGAGGATGCAGTTAACGAGTTATGTAAAAATATTATTAAAAATTTAGAATCCAAACGACCCACTGTTGGTATATTCCTCGACTTATCTAAAGCTTTCGATACCATCTCTATCCCGACTCTCGTAAATAGGATGGCAGCAATAGGCGTAAGGGGTAATGCACATGATTTATTTAAAGATTATTTGTCTAACCGTAGCCAATATGTCAAGATCGGTTCTTTGAAGAGTGACGTTCTAAATACTGAATATGGAGTACCACAAGGAAGTGTACTTGGCCCGACTCTGTTCCTAGTTTATTTAAATAATTTATGTCAGATTAAAATCCCATACACTAAAATTATATCTTATGCAGATGATACTGTTCTTTTGGTAGAGGGACAGAGTTGGGGTCAGGTCCAACGAAATGCTGAACTCGCATTAAAATGTATAAATAACTGGCTACAACAAAATTTGCTGACTTTAAATTTAGACAAAACCAAGTTTGTAACTTTTAGTTCCACTCCAAATACTCAGCCAAAGACTTTCACCTTAAAACTGCACTCATGTGATTCATCACACGGGAACTGTTCATGTTTAGCAATTCAAAGAACCCCAGATATAAAATATCTGGGTGTTATATTAGACGGATCCTTATGCTGGCGAAAACAAATTAATTCTCTCGTTTCGCGTTTTCGCAAACTGATGTTTATATTTAGGAAATTAAGAAATATTGCTGACCATAACCTATTAAAAACAGTTTATTTTGCGCTGGCTCAATCTTTACTCTCGTACTGCATCACAGTGTGGGGCGGTGCTAATAAAGGAGACATGCTTCGTCTCGAGCGAGCTCAAAGGGGCATATTGAAAGTTATGGGTAACAAACCCCTAAGGCATCCAACAACCCTTCTCTATAAAGAGTGGAATGTCCTAAATGTTCGGCAGCTCTTTATCTCAAATTTAATATTGCGTAAACACTCAGAAGTAAGAATTGTTCCAATGCCAGAAAAAAGACGTAAACAAAAGATTTTTGAAATTTTACCTCATAGAACTGTTCTAGCTGGCCGTCAGTATTATTTCCTAAGCGCAAAACTATATAACAAAATTGACAATATTTTAAATATCTCTCATCTAAATAAAATCTCATGTAGAAAAACTGTCAATGCTTGGTTGAAAGAACTTACTTATCTAAAAACAGAGGAATTAGTCACCGGTGTAATATAATAGATTAAACTTAAAGACAATTACTATCACACATTGTTGAGACAAACACACACACACACACACGCACACACTCTCATACACGCTCTCACACACAAATAGGTAACTTAATAACTTATATAGGTATAACTTTATATTATATGTTATAAATATTTAGAATGGGTCCTAAGGAAGGCGATGGCGTTCGTGGTACAGGTTATCCTAGTGCGAGCGCCACAGCACTCCTTTTTTTATAAATTTGTAACTGTTTTTTATATATATATATATTGTAGTATAAGGAGTTAAAACTTGTAATAGTTTATAAGATATAAAAGAATAAATAAATAAATAAAATAAATAAATAAATCGTACTTCACACAATCCAACCATCTCTTTTTAGGCCTCCCTCTAGTACACATCCATCTACATTCAAATTTAACACTCGTTTGGTCACATGATTTTTATTCCTCCTCATTACATGTAAAACTCATCATTACAAATAAACATATATCCTACTCTAAGTAGGGTCGGCACATGTTATAAACATGCTGTCACATGATTTGGCTGCGTTTTTACGACCGGCCGCCTGACGTCAACTTACCTCAGTTGTATTTTGCAACGCCGTGTAAGAAAGGGTGTGGTCTATTCTACTAAACTGGAAACCACACGGTGGGTCAAATTACCTTAGTCGTTTTTTACGACACCTCGGTGAGAAATGAGAGTGGTCTATTCCATTCAGCCGGATACCACACGGCTGTTTTTAATAAGTAAATAAAACATTTTGAATTCTAAAATTTCCTATTCCTATTCCTCACAACTATACAAATGGCTCAATTAACCTTTGGAGTCTATTCTGTTTATTATATCTAGTGTCAAAGGTAAATAGATAGTCATATTAGTTTATTCATAAATTCAACCATGATAAATAAATTACGTTAAATTTTCATAAGCTATAATTATACTGGCCCGTTGGCGCAGTGGGTAGTGACCATGCCTTCAGCTCCGCGGGTCGCGGGTTCGATTCCCGCCGAGGGCCAACATTTTTCTATAAATGAATTTGTTGGTCTTCGAGCCTGGGTGTATATTTGTATTTAAGTATGTATTTAAAATTATATAAGTATATATTCACCAGTTGTCTGTCTACCATTACACAAGTATTAAGTACTTACTTTGGGGACTGACGACCGTGTGTGTAAGTGTCCTATATATTTATTTATTATTATTATTATACTAAGGACCTTTAGTTAACTTCTTTCTTAAGCTTTTACAATTGTCGAAGGGAATTCTGGCAGTCACACATACTAAAAAGTTGTTTTTTTTTCATAAATGCGTATCCATACAAAGCGTTTTGATATTTTGTTTTGCATATATCTAAATAATAACTTCCACCTTTCCCGCTATAATATTTATATAATATTCTTTTATTGTGTATCTTTACCACGACAGGACGAACGTAGGTGTCTCAAAGCCAAAAGAAATCCACTATAAGTAAGATATAAAAAATATAAAGGAAATCAAAAACAAAAAAAAAATAAGTCGGAATAATCAATTAATTTGTAAATTACATTATATGCTACTAAAGTACTACTATCAAAATTAAAAACGTGTTTCCAAAAATTAAGTCCCGATTTTACTTGACTAAAATCTGGCTACTATTGCAAAAATACACATAATACTGATCAACTAAGTTATTACATATTGTTAATCATATAAAGTATAATTGATTAGTCGACTACCCTCTTTATTCATGTAAAATGCTTTCTAGAAATAAACAAAATTGCATCAAAGGTTCTAGAATTAAGAAATATTGAGATAATAATAAATAATATAATTAAATTTTTTTATAAAAATAGTTCGGAGAATCATTAGGACAAACCCTCGCAAAAGCTAGGTCCTCTGAATTAAACACTTCATTAATCACAAATCATTTTATTCGTGAACTGTATTAGCATGAACGTTTGATTGACTGGCCCGTTGGCGCAGTCGGTAGTGACCCTGCCTTCAGCTCCGCGGGTCGCGGGTTCGATTCCCGTCGAGGGCCAACATTTTCTATAAATAAATTTGTTGGTCTTTGAGCCTGGGTGTAAATTTGTATTTAAGTATATATTTAAAAATTATACAAGTATATATTCACGGTTGTTGGTCTACAATAGCACAAGTATTAAGTAACTTTGGGGACGGACGGCCGTGTGTGTAAGTGTCCCATATATTTATTGACGCTAGTGAAAAAATCGTATGGCTATATATGATTTCGAAGAGTAGGTACTCTCTAATGCATTACAATGTACTAGCGCCATCATAAACAAACACAAAAAACAAGATTTGGCCGACATGCAAAATAATGTGCCAATCTACATAAATGCATAGAACCTACTCGTAACTGCTAAGCTAACTCCTAAGCTTCATGCCCTGAAAGCCGAGGTTCACCAGAACCCACTTATAACAGTGGCTTCCACTTACATCACTGTTAGGTCGACTCACCAAATATATAGGCGTCCAAAAAGCGTCCTGTATGACATGGTCAAATAACGATCGCAAACACACACACATATAATACACGCAAACAGCGTCTTCGCCGGCGAAGACGAAGTCCTAGTTTTCTGACGTCGGTCGGCCGTGGCTTCTCGCCATACTCCCGACGCCACGATGACTAATCGTCATACCATTAGCCCCCCACTACACGTCGCCCAAAAAAAAGCTTCATGCTCTAATCCATGATTTTGTATCACAGAAGGCACTCTTCAGATAACGGTTCCATTTGACATGGGACTGATATAAAAGTCATTAAATTATACCATTTTGACAAGAAATTTTATTTTAACACCTTTTAGTAATGTAATTTTTAAGATTAGGTAGATGAGGTAGACGAAATTTCCGCAAGCTATTTATTTTCGACTATACCGCGGTTTCACCCGCGTAATTTTTATTTTTTTTCACCTTAATACATTTTTATTACGTGAAAATGTAATATAGCCTATGTTGCTTAGTAAAGATGCAGCTTTCTGATGGTAAAAGAATTTTTCAAATCGGTCCAGTAGTTTTTGTGTGCATTACTAACATACATACAAATTTTTCTTCTTTATAATATTAGTACTTATGGTTTTAGAAAATTAAGATTAATAAATTTTAATTGAAGCCATATGAAATGCATATTAATATCCTCTTAATATATTAGTATAGATGTCTTTAAAAAAATAAGATTAATAAATTTTAATTGAAGTCATGCGAAATGCATGCCTTAATAGTCTGGCATGTAATTGTACGTCTCAATAAAGACAGAAAGAAATAAACGAATACACTATATTTATTCGTTTTATGCGCTTCTAGTAAAGAGTGTAAATAAAAGTGGCTAAAAATCTCTAGAACATCTCTGAGATATATTTTATTCGCCAATCCACATTTGAGCAAGGTTAAATTATTTAGAGAAAGCTAGAAATTTTTAGAGCTTCATTCTTACATACATACATTTAATGGAAAACTGTAAGTGTATACTGTATATAATACGTGATATTATTTGGTATAGTTTTATCCGTTATCTACATTATAGAAGCTGTGGTAGCCCAGCGGTAACACCGTGCGACTCTTGCAAGGAGGTCATGGGTTCAAACCCGGGCAGACACGAAAGAGTTTTTCTGTTAAAACTTGTGTCTAATGACTATATATATATATATATATATATATATATATATATATATATATATATATATATATATATATATATATATATATATATATATATATATGTAGACTTATCAGTATCTTGGGCATAATTCTTAGAGATTAGTGGGCGTAATAAGGGTATCGTGCATATGGAAAAGTACAACGCTTATCTTCAGCTTTATATTCTTCTTAACAATTTCACAACTGCGCCATGACAAGGATCTGTCTTCATCTCACACACGCGCCGTCTGCAATCTGTCACCTCTGCGCCTTCTATTTTCAATGTATTTTCAATATATTTTTAATGATGGAATGTTGATTGCCAGGATGCGACACGGCCATCCTGCGAGACACACGTCCCCGTGTGTTGATCTGTAACAAACAAACGAACCCAGAAATTCCGTTCGGCCTATCCTACAACATCTGGGTCATTAAGGTCTAGATCTTTTTAGTAAACGAACAAAACAAGGAAAATTATATCTCGTCATAAGTTGATCATTGAATTATGAAACCCAACAAATAAAATGTAAGGGCATGCCAAACCCATAATGCATACGAAAAGTACTGAGGCAGAGTACCATTGACTGACACTCACCATGACATTACAAAAATAAACAGAAAACCTATCAGAATTTACTTCAAAAACAACCCAGGTGTCTTGTTCGTGGTCTACCGCTTCTGTCTCAGCAGAAGGGTCTTCCCGCAGGGATAACGAGTCCACATGACTCACGGCCATCGCTACACAGCTAGACCCGACTATACCACCCAGAGCTATCGCTCCCTGCGTACCCACGGACTACTCAGAGCAGATACCGATTTCTACCGGGCTACAGACGATACCCTGGTGTCATCGACCCCCAGAGCTATCGCTCACTGCGTACCCACGGACCACCCTGAGCAGATGCCGATTTCTACTGGGCTACAGACGATACTCTGGTACAGTCACCGACCCACCGAACCAAGAACCCGTCTGTATAAACATCAACACAAATTACGTTACCACAAAGCTTGTCATTATCAATAGGTACTTGACTCTCAGGTATTTTTGTAAAACAATAAGACACATTATGTTTTTGACTAAAAGAGCTGGATTGGCAAAAGGTGAACAGTTCACCCTCTTCTTATAATTTCAGTTGCAAAACCGATTACTTTTACTTGACAATTATTTGAAAGATACTATAAACATTCTTGTTAGCCATCCCTATTAATGACAACATTATCAATTATTTCCGAACTAAATTTTTTAGCTATAGTCTCTTTTATGAGAGAACATCCAGGCCCAGAAACAAATCAAAGTAATAACACCTACCAAATTATGTGAAAGCTCCTGATGGCGGTTTGACCAGACATTGGTCTACAGTCTACACGTCGGTGTTCTGGTACCTCAAAGAGCAGGTCAGCAATACAGGTATTGGCCATGCAGCGACTCGCGACGTGGCCCAGCCTGCTACACCTGTAGCACACAAATAATTTGTAATCTGGTTGTCGTCGTTGTCCAGAGCTTACCACAGTACCACAGACAATAGTCTTTTGGTTCCAAAATCCGTTTGCGACACTCCATTTTCCTGTGCCCTGCTGATCGCAACTAAGACACTTGAATTGCGATCGCGTTAAATTTGCGATCGTCTATAAGTAGCTTTCGTTTCAAATAGGAGGAAACTTGTAGTTCTTGGTGCAGCTGTTGACGCGAAGATATCTCCGTTGTGAATGCAAGCCATTGCAGTCATGTATCAATTTTGTATCAAATGCGCAATCACCGTTCATGCTGCTATTTGCACTATATTTAAATTCTTCCAACAATTCATCAAATACGTAACACGAAAACAGGCATATACAGAATGATTTTTAATTATCCATTGATCTATCATTGCTTAAAGTAATAAGTGCAACCGCAGAAATTTCCAGAAAATGTATCTTCTTTTGTTTTTCCGTCCAAGTATAAGTCAGCTGTAGTACACCACAATTTTACGTAAAATCATCATTTATCGGGTTTAAACTTCGGGCGATTGATATTATTCGTCTCACTTGGATTTTTTTTTTCTTTTTGTTTTTGGTGTTTGAATTGTTTTATTTCGTAACTCTTATAGTATCCGCCATTGTGAGTCATCATAGTCCCTTCATACTATCCATCCATTTGCACGATTGAATCCCACTTCTGATGTAGACTTATCAGTATCTTGGGCATAATTCTTAGAGATTAGTGGGCGTAATAAGGGTATCGTGCATATGGAAAAGTACAACGCTTATCTTCAGCTTTATATTCTTCTTAACAATTTCACAACTGCGCCATGACAAGGATCTGTCTTCATCTCACACACGCGCCGTCTGCAATCTGTCACCTCTGCGCCTTCTATTTTCAATGTATTTTCAATATATTTTTAATGATGGAATGTTGATTGCCAGGATGCGACATATATATATATATATATATATATATATAATGCAATTTATCACACGTTTTTCGGTGGAGGAAAACATCGTGAGGAAACCTGCATATTTTTAGAGAATTCTGGAGATATGTGTAACCTCCAATCCGCATTGATGCAGCGTGTAGGTCTTAGCTCCAGTCATTCTCTCCAAAAACGTAAAGAAGAGGCCTATTCCCAGCAGTGGGACAACAGGCCACTACTTACTTACATAATAACTTGTTTATTTTGCCTACTTCCATAGCATTATGTCTTATGGAATATTGCTATGGGGTAAATGCGCGGATAGTGAAAAAATTTTTGTTTTACAAAAAAGAGCTATACGTGGCATTTATAATTTAAGACCGCGTGATTCCCTGCGAGAGAAGTTTAAGGAAACAGGTATTCTTACATTTGCTTCACAGTATATTTTAAGTAATTTAATTTATGTACATAAAAATATAAAGAATTATAAAACGATAGGTGATGTATACAATAGACAAAGCAGGAACCGACATAAGCTTGCGGCTCCTGCTTTGCGCCTTGCAAAAGTGCGTAACTCGTTTGTGGGTTTTGGTATAAGATTCTATAATAAAATTCCGCAATCAATTTCAGCACTGCCATTACAGCAGTTTAAAAACACTGTTAAAAAGAGGCTGATACAGAAGGCCTACTATACTCTTGATGATTATTTAGAAGATAAGAATGTGTGGATATAGCTCTCTTTGAACCTGTACAAGACAGTAACGACATAATGTAAATAGTATTAAGAATTATATTTTTAAAAGAGCAACCGCCGAGTTTCTTGCTGGCTCTTCTCGGTAGGAACAGCTTTCCGAACCAGCAGTAGAGTTGACGATTCAAAAGCACTTGTTAACAAGTTTATTTGAATAAAGAATATTTTGAATTTGAATTTAAATAGAATTCAATTATAATAATTTTGTAGAAATATGATCAACATTGTAATGGTAAACAATGAGCAAACTTAGTGGTACATAATTTGTGGTTTATTGTGTGATGACTGACGAACAATGAGTGAATGATAGCATTATTCTTTATTTGTCTAGTTGGTTATGATCCAACCGCAACTTAACATGTTCTGAAAATACATAATAATCTAGTACAAAGTGACCAAGCCTTGCTCAGTTATTTTATAAAAGATAAAAAATGAAATTAAAAAAGAAAAAGCGCCGGTGTCATGTGGGAATCGCAATCGAAACTGGCTTTTAACTTTTTTGGTCCGCCCTTTAGCATTAGGCTATCAAAGCTTTGGATTTGACAACTCCAATATTAGATTCAATTCTACATTTAAGCATTTCTTAATGCATGTAGACAAGTAACTACATTTTTTATAGTAAAACCTAGTTAGATTTAGCCCCTTCAAAACCCCTACATGCTGAATTTCATGAAAATCGCTGAAGCCGTTACCGAGATTCAGAACAAAATAAAATATATATGTCTGCTAGGAGCTAAAATAATGCAACAGAGATGCAATAAAGTAATGCAGTAGAGAATGGTAGATCTACAAAATAAGATGTGTGATAAACGTTGTTAATGTTATCACTCACAAAAATGTTATTACTCGATTAATGATTTTATAAATAACTTTTAATAATAATTCCATGACATCTTACTTATTCAATTAATTTGACTTTATTCTTTTTTTTTGACATACTGATATAATAACATTTTAATTCTTGAATTTAACTATTTTGATTAACATTTTAATTGACAAAAGTTAAAAGGCAACATTATTTAACCTCGCAAAAACAAACATAATATGTATGTACCGATGTGTTATGGTTCGTACTAGTAAGGTATAAAAAGTTTAAGAGGAGAGGCGGAAAAAAAATTTGTACACCCTTGTGGGGTAGCTTACAGTACTGTGTTCTAAATATAAGAAACTGTAATGCACAAATAAAATATTTGATTTGAAACGCTGCACTGCATTATGTCATATAACTTGGCATCGCTAAGCGGCAAATTTATATTCGATACATTGATTTGACAAACAAGTTTGGCAGAAGAGCAATTTCTAGATAAAAGAGTGACTTTATATTATAAATATTAATATTAGAATGTATCACAAAAAGACGGGTTTGACTACAATCACTTAACTCACTATAACAATATATTGAAATTATTATCTTTGTTTGTATGTATTAAACGTTTCACTTATATTTGAGTGGCCCGTTGGCGCAGTGGATAGTGACCCTGCCTTCAGGTCCGCGGATCGCGGGTTCGATTTCCGCAGAGGACCAACATTTTTGTTGGTCTTGGAACCTGGGTGTTTATATGTATTTAAGTACGTATTTAAAATATATATATTCACCAGTTGTCTGTCTATTATAACACAAGTATTAAGTAATAACACGTGAGTATAGCCGGTTCAATACATTAACTAGGTATATTCATTTAACTCAGGAATTCTAAAAAAAGTGACATTGATTTAATCTGTTTACTTGCTGGGTGACCGTCATTAGTCGTCCAAGGCAAATTGAAACTATATTTGTCACTTAATCAATTTGTCACTATAACCATTGTGTACATGTTAATTTGCACAAATTGGATGGACATACGAAAATATTTGCGTTTCTCTAAAGAGAGTTCAATGACCCGGTTTTGGGTGCTTTATATATACAGTTTCTCGTTATTGATAATTTTATTTTATGAACGTACTAGCTTTTGCCCGCAACTTCGTTTTACTTGGACTGTTGTCGTGTGAATAGATGGCGCTTTTTAATGTCATCCTATTCCTGTAGAATTTTTTTTTTTAATTTACTTTTGGCCTACCAATAAAATTATATGTTTGCTAAACCATGAATACTTGGTCTTATTTGCTAATTAGGTACATATAATTTCACTCATAGGGTAGACACAGCATGCTTTTATTGACTACTACGTACGATAAACAAACAGACAAATGTAGTGCTAAAACTATTATTAACATTTATGTTGTCGCCACTGACTTCCGCTTTGTATTTTATAGCAACAAAGTCATGAAACAAGAGTATCGCGCCCTTTTTAATTTAAACAGTGTCAGCACTGTGCCGTTGTTGTTTCCGGTTTAGTCTTCTTATTGATAAAACGTTTCAGTGACAGTCAGTCTTTGTTGGTCATTCAAGAGAAGTGCGTCTCGGAACGGAATTATGGTATTCCTATTATATCGTGTTATTGTATATAGTGTGTGCGTTAACATTTATATAACTAAAACTTAAACGATTGCCTAAAATACACTATTTACTACATACAAGAATTAACAGGATTTCTATAGCCTATATGCTACCCCGGTCTATAAGGCATAATTGTGCCAAATTTTATTGATATTGGTTCAGCGGATTCGACATGAAAGAGTAACAAACATACATCCATACGCACTAACTTTCGCATATATAATATTAGTAGTGAATCAATATCTTTAATAATGGCTACATACCTAATAGAAAGCTGTGATGGCCTAGCGGTGCGACCGTGTGAATCTCTAGAGACGATCATGGGTTCAAATCCGGGCAGACACCAATGAGTTTTTCCATTAAAACTTATGTGTCTAATTGATAATTGCATTTTATCACACGCTTTTCGGTGAAGGAAAACATCGTGAGGAAACCTGCATATCTTTAGAAAATTCTAGGGATATGTGTAACCTACCAATCCGCATTGGAGCAGCGTGGTAGGTCTTAGCTCCAACCCTTCTCTCCAAAAATGGAGAGAGGAGGCCTATGCCCAGCAGTGGGATAGTAATAGAAAATACCTTACATAGATTTTATTCGATGTTTTTTATAACTGCTATAGTGGTGACAACACAGTTACTACAGGTTACTACAGTACAGGAATGGCTATACCTACTTTAAAATTTGAATTTATAATATTCTGCTTGCTATTCAAACACAATGTTATCTTTTTTCTCACGAGGTTTTACTTTTTTACATTAAACTACGCAAATTTAACAATTTTAGCGGGTGACGGAACTAAAAAAACACAAAACAAGGAAAAAATTCTCGAAAAGTAATAACATTTCTATTATAACACAGCTTATAAAAAAATAATTCTAAAATCGCTTTGTTTTAATTACAAAAATGATTTACGAGATCTGATATATATGAGATTATAGTAAATTATGTTTTATAAAAGATAATTATACAGTTTATACGATGTTAAATTATTTTACTCACACGTTTTACTAGCGGCTGAGTTCGACACAACTTTAACATTTAAATACCCTCAATATATACTGTGAGGCTTTTCACTGTTCTCGAAGTAATTTTCATGATTTATTTTGGTTAGGCATATAAGTTTCAATTGTTACAAATTTCATCGATATTGATCTAGCGGTTTAGCCGTGAAAGCGTAACAGACAGAAAGAAAGACAGTCTTTGGTATTTATAACATTACTATGGATATATATTACAAATATTATTATGAATCTGTATGATAATATTATACAGATAATTATTGTTATAATTATTTATATTGATTTAATGTAAATTCTACACACGCTACAATTTCTACATACCACAATAATAAAGAGAAGAAAAAAACGGTTCAATAATGTAAAATTGAAAATGTTTAAAAGATTGACCGCCGAGTTTCTTTCTGGTTCTTCTCGGTAAGAGCAACATTCCGAACCAGTTGTTGCTTCATTAATCATATTGATCCTTGACGATTCAAAAGTGCTTGAAAGAGCTTATTTGAATAAAGATTATTTTGATTCTGATTTCGATTTTGACGTTTTTCCTTCAAATATAGATACTGAGAACATAATAGAGGGTATTTTAACACTTAAGTTATCGATCGAAAACACGGTTACAACTCGTAAACAATAAATACATTAAAATTAATAAAATACAATAATAATAAATACAAAATAAATAAAATAATAATAAAATACAAAAAAAGTAAACTTTTAGCCAAAAATAAAAATAGCCAAAATGTAGAATAATCCGTTGAATCATTTTTCTTGCTTTTTTCATTCTTCTTTGATCGCAGAAGCTTGGCAAAACCAAGAGCACGGTATGAAGTTCCTACAGGCATGTATTACGTAGGAACTCTATACCTCGCTAGTGGAAATCACCAGAGTGAAAATACATCTAATTCTTCTTTTCTTTCTTCTCTGTTTCTGAAATCTTCTATCTTCTATTTCTTGCATAATCTTCCTTCACCGAACTAACAACAAAAGGCTTGATAGCTTCTATTTAAAAGTTTTGAGTAATCGTGATATCTAGTGATGAATCTATTCAACTAGAATTCAACAAACATAATTAAGATGTCACTGTTAATATACACCGCGTTATGTTTTTGTCCCTAAAAACATATAATAATAATTAAAAAGCTCTTACAAAACCCCTTACAAAGAAATAGTGCTTTACAATATTTCTTTGGGATAAATCCCAAAAGGCTCATTTCACTTGTATGTTTCGTCTCTAACACAGTAATTTGTATCAAATAATGAAATTGTAATAATAAAAAGTAAAATGTAATAACACAAATGTAAAAATAATTAATATCATATTATTGTTATTGTTTTTTACAAAGAAAGGCTAGCGCCTGGCTACGATCTCGCCTGATGGAAAGCGAAAGATGCAGCCTAAGGTGGACTGCGCTTGCCAAAATATTAATTTAGTAATAATAAAAACCTTTTCTAAAAACGAAAGATCTACAGAATATTTAATAAAATTTAATAAAACCTTATCTAACTTGTAAATCATAGACAAAACCAATGAATTCCAAAACAAAAGCCAAAGATAATAGGTTTCGAATTCGAAATCTTTTGGCATTCCGTTTCAGAACGTATGAACGTTTCCGAACGCACACTAAAATGACACATGCTTCTAACGCCATTACCTTGACATTACGTTCGAAAAACAAAATTACCATTTGAATAAAACAGCTGCCGAAACCCCCATAATTAATATCCGTAGGTACATCCACAACATTTGCATATTTTATCCTAGAAGCGTCGCTCGCGGTACACAGATAACTTTCAACCCCTTTGGCCATGCAAATTTTTCTAAACGCCTCGTGGGAAGCCACCGCGGCGATTTGCATAAGAAATTCCAAATAAAGGCCAACACGGTAGCAAACATTAATTCTATTGAATTCCTTGAGAAAGATTTCGGAAGTGAATTCACGGACTATTTAAATTTCAGCTCCCTAAATTCTGTAATCACTGAGAAATCACCGCCTTACACCAAACGAAGTCTTAGTCATATGATAATTTATTTCCTATAATTGAATCAGTAGCAAATAAATATACATAAAACAAATCTCACGGTTGGGGAACATATCGCATCCAGCTTGTAATGAAATTTTAAACCCTGGTCTGTTATAAAAGACACTTCCTCAAGCCTAGAATAACCAATAGAACAACCATTACAGAACAAAATTGATTCAGTAACTTCTCTCACTAAATATTGCACTTTTTGGCGTATTCTTTCATGCAAAAACCTATGATGCCAGGGACCTAAGTTTTTCCGGAAGCCTATGATGAATTAATAATACACATGTCTATCATTTTAATAAAGTTTTATCATATACAAGTTTTTAGAATAAATAGAAGGGACACAAAGAGTTTCTGTAGATTCCTATATTCATGCAAAATGTAAATTACTTTTGTAATCTTAAAAACAACAAAAAATGAGTATTAAAAATTTACCAAAAAAACAAATTGTGCATGTGCCAAGTGTCATTCAAACAATTTTTTAACAACACAAATTAGTTCTTGACGTAATTGAAACAATAATTTTCCAGTGTTAGTAATTATTTTTTGATTCCCATCAAAATCGGATGTTATTTGACCTATCTGAAACAAATCACACATCTCTTGATCGTGAGTGTCGCACGCAGCATCCCAAAGATCGTGACCCTTTAAAACGTAACTGGATCGTGGAAAATTTGTCAGTCGTGTGTCTCAAATTAACACTTGGGTATGAGAACGGCTTTGCGGTAATTGACATCGATTGATAGATCATGTCAGATATTTCTATAGTTGTAAACATTTGACTATTTTTTTTAACTTACCAAAAAGTGAAGTAACGGCTTGTTCCTATCCTCCTCCTCCTTTCTCGATCTCTCCTATTAGACAGAAGGGTTAAAACTAGGGTTGCCGCCCGTACTATATTATATAGTATCGTACTATATTTTAGTCAATTGTACTATATAGTATAGAAAAACACTAAAAAACTAATATTTATATCCAAAAAATTTTACTGATATATATCAACGATGTTTTTCCTTACACTTATTCAATAAATAAGAAGTAATTTTCTCAAAAGTCAACCTATTTATTCCTTTTCAACAACTTTTCCCATTGACGGCGACAATGTTTTTTTTACATTACACCTAACTATTTGTAGGAGATCGTATTTGAATCGTTGTAACAAATATTCTAGTATACATCTAGTTTTACTAAACATATTTTTTGTAGTTATATAGCTTCGTTATACCGTCATCTAGCAGGATGACAACAATGTGCGACAAATCTCCGTCAAGCCCAATAGGTTATTTGAGCAAACATGTCAGTTAATATTACTGTAGTCGTTAAAATAAAATTTTACGACATAATTGTATGACTAAATAGACTTTGCAGCGGTTGAGTAAGTCACAAATTTTCATGACCGTCATTGTGTTACTGTTAGCTTAGTGGAGTAACGTCTAATAAGCAAAAATATACGGTACTAAGTAGCGGGTTCCTCACTTTCCACCTGCACAGGACCTCTTGGGACATGGATGTTTCATGAGGTACTATTGGAAGGTCGCCCTGCACGAGGTGTCTGATAAATAGAGCTCGTCCACTTTCGTAGTTACCCACTCAAGCAAATTTAAAATATACACGAAAAACACAAAAATTCAAATTGGACCTAAGTTGGTAAGGACAACCTGCTAAGCAAGTGTTGTTCTTAAATTTGTTGTTTAACTATTTTAATTTTCTCAGCATGCCCGAGAAGGGGGATGCAAACAGTTCGCAAATCACGCAACAGTTGATACCTCCAACAGAGACAAATGTCATTATAAACATTAGTAATTACTTAAGTAGTGCACGCACTATTTCAAATTATACATGCTTCTATTACGAATGCGGCGCCGAGTTTGACACACCGTTATATACGGTCGTGGACTATATATCTTGGGAAGTCTAGTGGGCCAGCGTAGCAAATGTAGGGCATGTTGGCGAAGATGTGATCTCATAGAAGGCGAAGATTCGAAATGTGGAGTCCTTAGATCCACTTCGATGCAGGTGAGTGGGACGCAGGTGACTGAAGATAGTCGCATGCCGCCCTTAGAAGAACCTCATCGTGGCAGAAAAAGCGTAGAGGATTAGGGAAGTTGCGTCCTTGACCAGTCTGCCGCAGGTAAGTGGGACGCAAGCGATTAAAGACCATTGCATGTCGCCCCTACAAGGACTTTTGGGCATTAAGAACAGGGAATAGGGAATAGAACTCCAAGTTGGAGTAGGTCTCTAAGGCAAACGATGCAAATGTTGTTGCCGATGCATCAATTAGCAGAAGGGGTCATTGATTAAAGATCTCAACCTGGATGTCACGCTCTCAAGGGTAAAGAGCAGCTACGAGGATGTAAGCGATGTGTACAACGTTGCCCATTCCCATCATCAGCAGCGTGGGGGACTATTTAGTTTAGTTAACATCGTCGTTACCCATAAGGTGTTTTCCTAATATAATAGAAAAAAAGGTGCGAAGTAACGGGTGGTCACCATAGGTGTTTGGAGTTCGATTTTAATGAGCCGTAACCATGGCCAACTGACATGTCCGCACCCGGGCTGTAATTAGCTCAACAACGGGTGGCGTTATCTAGATCCATGATATTTAATTATTATCTACGTAAACATGTTACTTTTGCTCAAAACTTAGGGTGTTGGTGACAGTACATATAATATATGCCCATTGTATTTATGGACATAATTAAAATGTACTTTTGGATGTTTTTATGCGCCTCGCTGTCGTAAAAATATAATAAAGTGTTAGCTGTTAATTTCGACTGTAAGTGAAGGGTTAACTGAAGTTGTGAGAGCCTGACGGTTAATATTCGTGATTCTTATCAACAGCAGGTTTAAACTCATCAGAAGGTACTTTGGACTTTTCTCTAACAACTTTTCTGTTAAATTGACTTTGAAACTTGGTCACTATGGAGGATAGCCCCGGAAGATAGCCCCAGTCTTTTAGTAGATGGAAACACCTATGCTAATACCATTGCGTGAGCAAATCAGAAATGAGACAAATGGCCAGATAAGACCTTAGCATAAGTAAGTAAGTAACAGCCTGTTACTATCCCACTGCTGGGCATAGGCCTCCTCTCTCCATTTTTTGGAGAGAAGGGTTGGAGCTAAGACCTACCACGCTGCTCCAATGCGGATTGGTAGGTTACACACATCCCTAGAATTTTCTAGAGATATGCAGGTTTCCTCACGATGTTTTCCTTCACCGAAAAGCGTGTGATAAATTGCAATTATCAATTAGACACATAAGTTTTAATAGAAAAACTCATTGGTGTCCGCCCGGGTTTGAACCCATGATCGTCTCTAGAGATTCACACGGTCGCACCGCTAGGCCATCACAGCTTTTTAGACCTTAGCATATATAATATTAATATGGACGGAGTACAAAACCATGCTTCAAACCACCTCTCGCGTTTTAATCTTGAAACTCTTATACCTTTTGTATCTAACTGACTATATGCTATTAGCTCTAACGGAGAGCCGTAGAAAGATAAAAAAAAATCATCGCTGATCAATATGTTATATTACTTGTGTAGATGCCTATATAAGTACTTATAGTTACACGCGGTGTGGTATCCGACTGAGTATAAAACGCCACCCTCTTTCTTACTGAGATGTCGTGATCCTGTAGCAATTCATTGAACATCCTTATTTACTTGTGGTGAATTTTTTTACAATTGATTCCTTATTTACGATGATGTTAAACTATAAAAAATATACAATAAAGTTTATTACCACGACATAAAAGAGGAAATGGCGTATTGATTCATTCTTACGTGTCAGAAATACACGTGTCTGTTGTTTTATGGCATGATAGTGACAATCAAACATATTATCTGATAGCGTTATCAGCCACGAAAGTATTATCGGATTTCAAGTAAACAACACACTGATTTTGTAATTGTTATCTTTACGGTAGTTTTAAAACGAACAATCTGGTTTTTAGATATTTATTTTACGTATGATTACGTCGTCTGAATATTACGAATGTTCTACAGAATTATAGTAAAGAGCTTCTGAGTTCGCATTTCACAAACCTCGACGATACTTCTGCGCTTGCCTGTCCCGCCCGTTGACGTTGTTAAAGCCATATAGAATTAGGCCTTACTTTGCGGAGATCCATTATACACAAATAATTTTTTTTTCCGATTTTAAGTGGGTCGCTGTATTTTTTATTCGGCCCACTGCTGAGAAACGCCCCATTTGGCCAAACTCATCCAGGTCAAGGGTGGTGGCTTCCGCGATTGGATACGTCCACCGCCACCTGCCTGTTCGCTTAACTTTGTACACTGTATTTATAACTTACAAGTAAAAATCTTAAACTAACTTTACATTTAACGCTAAAAGAACAAACACAAGAAAAAGTGGGTCTCATAATTAAACATTTAACACAAACAGGTGACGTAAACTTATTAATTTAGCAATATAAAAAGAAGAGTATAAACTCTTCTTTATAAATGTTTTATTTTTTTAAACAACAAAATATATACATGGAAAATCAAGGTTAATTAAATTACTTATATACTATATCTTACATACAAGTACATTACGACTGGCTGCCTGCCTGATCTTAACTTACCTTAGCCGTATTTTACGACATCTTGACAAGAAATATGGGTGGTCTTTTCTACTCAGCTGGATAGCACACGGCGGCAAAAGATTTTTTTATAAATATAAAAATGTACTGTAAAAATTTTCATAAAGGTGTACGCAGACTGACGCCTCGTCTCCCCAAATCCCGCTCATTTTAGGGATTTGCAGTTGAAATTAGTTCGCAAATCTTGGGCTTACTTCGACCCCCCGTTACAGATGTAGATACGAAAGGGATGTAGATAAATAACCCGAGGACGGCTTCGTTTTACGTTGTTTATTGTTTTTACGACATTTTTTACGAACATCGGCTTAGAGATACATAACAAGGTGCCAAAGTACCTTACCACAAGTATCAAATTATTTTATTAAAGATTAAGGTCTTTTTTTATGTAATAGGAGGAGAACTGTGTATGTAAAGTTCCCAATTTAGTCATCGTAGCCCACTTCTTTACTCAAAGAAAGAGGTAGTTTGTTCCAGCATTTAGTGATGTACGCAAGATAGTTCCTAAAGAAATTGTACTATTTATTTATTCATTAATTTTACATCAATGCAAGTGGACAATTATTGTGTCCCTGGCTCCCAAACTAGTTTAAACTGTATTTAAAAATAACTGTAATTAAGAAAGATACTATAGTGTGAATATACGAATTTAGATGGTGAGGAAGGAAAATCTGAATTCGATTGAAGTATTTGAGTAGATTCCCAGTAAAAAATATGATAGAAACCAAACACAGATTTTTAAACAACCCTAAGGAATCTTATTTGTTGAATAACTTCATAAAATAAGATCAGCCCTACGCTATATGCGATCAACTTAGTATATTCCTAGTATTACTTAAATACTAGGAACATACCTGTTTATTATTCTAGCCCGTATACGACATGCTACCAGTTTTTACCTCTGCAACGGGTAAACTAGTAGCAATAAATCGCACTTCCTCTTTAGGGTTATTGATTATTATCAGATGTCCGTAATATTAACTAACACTATCATCCTCCTACCCTTATTCCACTCTAAGTGTCGGCACAACATGTTATAAATATGTTTTACCTCAAATTACCTTAGTCGTATTTATCGACACATCGGTAAGAAAGAGGGTGGTCTATTCTACTCAGCTGGATACCAACTTACCTTAGTCGCCTTTTACAATATTAACCCAACACCAACGGGTTAAATTGTTTCAAAAGCGACCAAAAAATATTGGTCGACCACGTATTAGGCCCGATTGTCATGCCTGATCCCAATGGAAACCCAATGTCCGCTAATGTAGCTTTTAACTGTATATAAGATAAATTTAATATTACATTTTTTTGTAATAATAATTCAATAGTGTCCCACATATTTATTTGTTTATTATTGAATAAAAATTACACTTTAAAATCAACAATTTTTGCTAGTTCACCTCGATTGCTTAACCAAAGTTAACGATTCACAACTTTATTCAAATAAAAATATATTTTAAACCTGAATTTGAATTAGAAGACACCCCTCCAAATCCTGACATAAGTAAACGTTGTTTAACTACCTCGTACTCCCTCATCAAGCGTAATGGGCAATAACTCGTTACAATACCTCTATAATTAACTCTAAGTTAAATAGAGGCGTAACGGTTAAAAAAATAAACACGTCAGCAACGTTCTGCGTTCAGTTCAAGAAAGGAATGTTTGTGTGAAAGTTACGTAGCTATAAATCCAATTTCCCAAGCCTAATGCCAGCTAAATATGTATGAACGGCTCAATTGAATGGCCACGCAATGCTCAATAAGTGCGGGTACGCACGGCATAACGTAGTGGTGTATGGTTTTTGCGGGACTAAACGGGACATATTTAAGATCGGGACAATTAAGGCCTGTCAGTTAGCCAGCAGTTAGATATCTAACACATATCGTGCAATTTTGCGTTTCTCAGGTTTCTGATAGGCTTATTCAGCACTTAAAGTCCCTAATAAGTTAACAAGTCTATCAAGTGGCTGTTATTTTGTTTGCCTGCTGGATAGCAAATACATATTTCAAAATGGCCGGATTTTTATTTTTTTTTTTTTTTACCCTTTCAGAGTCTCTTTTTAGATTATTCTGTTACTTATTTTATTTGTCAGTTAACTATCCAACACTTTATCAGCAACTTGTGAAACAGGCCCTAATTTTTAAAACCATCAATAAAATAAGGGAACTTAAATCATTATATAACAATAGATATGTTGCTAAATAATTTAACTAATATTTTATCATCCGATTTCGTTACAGTTACAAAACGTCTAAACTGGTTTTAAATATATTCAATTAACTTAGCAAGTACCCCTGTATAATTATTATAAATAGGTAAAACTCGAAACACAACAAAAAAATTAATAACTATTGATATGTATGTTATTTTCAGTTAAATTATCACTTTTTGAAACTACTCATATATAAATGAGATATTTGAGTAATTATATCAATAACAACGAAAGAATATACAACGTCCGTACCGTACGTAACGTACGTAATAAAATTGTAAAAAGATTAATAACAGAAACTCAGTACTTATTGAGTACTTAGGAACTTTAACAAAACAAAATATGTATTGTATAATTTATCATCAATCAAAAGATGATGAAACAGAGATAAAAAGTAACCTATGTCACTTTTTCGTCGACTATCTCTATAACATAAATCACATCAATTCTTTGCTCCGTTTTAAAGTTAAAAATACCATTGTCGTATTTATTATATCAAGCTATGTTATGTATGCTAAGCTATGAACGTGAACGTGAAAAAAATTGACAAGTTGTTTATTTCAATAATCGGGACGGCAGGAAAATATCGGGACACGTAGCAACACTAAACGTATGCGGTACAACTAAGAAACGAATATGGAAATCGAAGAAAAATTTTGTATTCTTAACACGGGTACATACTAAGGACGCGGCTCACATGAAAATTAAAAAAAATCATCAGAGCCCGCGACGTATCGACGACAAAGTACAATGTTTATGGAAATTGAATGTTTAATGACAATGTAGTAAATGTTTGTTATACGCACAATTTTCTATACAATTATTGCAATGTAAATAATATTGTAATCACTTAATAATTGTTATGAGCCGTGATGGTTGCAGGATTTAAAGGTACTAAACAGGTACTTTCCTATTAATTTTCTTTAAAAATAATGTACTCAATTGATATTTTACAATTTTACAGTGAAGGAAAATATTATGACCTTAAGCTCCGGGTGTCGCAGTGAATTTTCAGAAGAAGCATTTTATAAAAGTAGTGTTGGTTCTTCTGGTCTGGGTGTATTTATTTAAAAAAAAAACTGTCCATGTATCAGTTGTCTATTACCTATAACATAAGTATTATTTTTTTTACTTTTGAGACGGACGACCCTGTTTAACCTGCATAGTTCTGGCGAATTTTTGGAATGTACGTAAATTGCTCATCGCTCCGTATTAAAGCAACGTGGTTGGTCTGAACTCTTGAAGAGAAAGAATTCTCTTTAAGGAGAAGGGAGAGTTTAGATAAGCAGATAATATTGTATGTTGAATTTTTATTTGTATTGTTTCATTTTTCATTTATTTTATAAATATTACACAAACTCAGTATAGATAATAGAGCATTGAAAAATAGCAATTTTCACAAAAATCTGAAACATGAAAAATATCAATTAAAGTGATTGCTTTAAAGAAAAAACAAATAGGAATATACTATATATAATACATAGGCTAAGAAAAACTAAACTAAACTTACTCCGTTTATGTACTCACTACTGTATTTTATGCGACGTGAACCATCGCAAAAAATTTCGCGTCCATATTAATTCACTCAATCATTACTCGAATCATTGTATATAAAATGCACAGCTCATTATAATTTAACTTGAGATTGTTTTAACTTATTATAATTTTAATTTTTTTTACACAAAAGTCAAGTCGATAACGCTGCTCTTTAAAAACGTTAATTACTCGCTATCTTGTTATGACGGAGATCGGAATTTGAGATAATGTGTACGGGCCCTAACCGATCGCGTGCACGCCGGCAGTTCGGCTGACACAGCGCTGCGAATGTCCAATAAATACGCGTTTGACGCTTGCTGTATACATCACCACTGAACTTGGAGCTCTGATAGTGTGTACGCATCACGCGAACCGGCTTCTGGACGGGGGGTGAGGTAGTCCAACTTGGGTTGGTGATGCGTCCAACATTGTTGCTTTGACGCGCGTAGTGAAACACTTGAATTGTCACGACCATTGATATATAAGTGAGAAAGTCAACTGACGCGACACGTCGCCAACGATATGGCTCCTCATGTTGTATGCGGCTATTTTCGTAATAGAATTATATGACCCATGGACCATTCAAGTAGTATTACACTGTCGCTTGGACGAAATGTATAACAGCGAAAGGCGCATTCAGATGATTTTTAAAAAAAAAGATTCGTTTGAAAACTAAACTGTAATAGCTCTTGATTCATCATACTGTAGCCATTATCCCACTCTTAGTGGGATCGAAACATGTTATAAACATGTTGTCAGATAATTTGGCTACGTATTTTACGACCAGCCGCCTTCCTGACGTCAACTTACCTTCGTCGTATTTTACGACACCTCGGTAAGACAGAGGGTGGTATATTCTACTCAACCACACTGTGAGTCAACTTACCTTAGTCATCTTTTACGCTTGGTAAGAAATGAGGGTGGTCTATTCTACTCATATAGATGCCATACGGCGGGTCTACTTACCTTTGTCGCATGCGACACCTAGGTAAGAAATGAGAGTGGTCTATTCTTCTCAGCCGGATACCAGACGGCATTAGCATTTGATTAACCTAAGTAAAAAAAAAACAATTTCCCTATAACATTAAGACCATTCAAGATGCAAGGTTTACTATCTCTATACTAGAAATCTTTAGTATCCCTTATATCAGGGATATCGTGGTTTGAAATGTTACACACGGGCGAAAAAAACAAGGCTGCATTATCAAAATTAATATAAAAAATTATGAGATAGATAGTCCGCACGTCATACGAGGCCATTTTTGACTGCGAAATCTATCTTACATCGACACATTAATATAAAAGCTCAAAATATTGCTACATACGCGTGAAAAGAAAATGGATGCATTATCACAATGAATATATTAAAATTATGTTATATCTGATATTATGTACATCACGCAATGTGAGGGCATAAAATATGCAATTCCCGTGGCAAAGTTTACTTGTATCATCTCAAAGTGATCTTAAATGTTTCAATCATTAAATCAAAAAAGTTCGCACTATCCAAAAATGATAATCAAAATTTTGAGGTATCGGATATTATATACACATCGCCCAAAGCTAAAATCTATAAGAATTTACTTAATACTCAAATATTCAAATAAATACTTAATTATATAATTACACTGCAAAAGTTTTACCCCATAGGGTTCCTCTCTCTCCGCTATTGGAGAGAAGGATTGGAACTAAGACCTACCATGCTTCTCCAATGCGGATTGGTACATTACACATATCTCCAGAATTATCTTTTGATATGCAGGTTTGCGATGTTTTCCTTCGCCGAAAAGCGGGTGATAAATTGCAATTATCAATTAGACGTGTTTATAACAGAAAACCTTATTGATGCCTATTCGGGGTTTGAAAACCTGACTCTCTTGAAAGAGTCACACCGCTAAGCTAACACACCTATACGAGTATTTACATATTGTACTGGACACAAAAGTAATGAAAGTTTTAAAACAGTTTACTTCAATAAATAATATTTAGATTTTGACTTTGAATTGAAATGGTATATTGATGGTCATACGACGTTGAATCTATATGACATTACTGTGTGCGTGTACATTGTTAAAGACGGAAAAACAAACTTTCCCATATATATGTGTGGATTACTTTAAACGTCTGTTAATCACAATTTTCTTAGTTACTGCACACGTGACTTGATTGATAAAGTATGTCATGTCTGCTTATTCTATATTAACTGAATTAATGAATGAGTGAACTTACTAAGAAAGCGTCGTCAAAACAAAAACCGACATACGGTACATTTGGTTCTTTAAATGTACATACATTCACATAAATCATATATTTTCTTGTAGCACGGACCATTTATTTCGGCTAAAAGTTGCTTCGCCTTTAAAGCATTTATGGCGGGAACTTTCTCCGCTTGTTCCATATTCACATTTTATAACGACAATTATAGAGTCGTTATGTATAACTTGACAATCGTTAAAGATGACAGGAAATTTGGTAGGTTTACTTCATAAAAGCACGTAGTAAAGTAACAACTTATTACTATCCTACTGCTAGGGATATAAAAAATAAATAAATAAATATATGGGACATTTTCACACACGGTCGTCCATCCCCAAAGTAAGTAACTTAATACTTGTGTTATGGGTGACAGACAACTGGTGAATATATACTTATATATTTTTTTAAATACATACTTAAATACAAATATACACCCAGGCTCAAAGACCAACAAATTCATTTATAGAAAATGTTGGCCCTCGGCGGAATCGAACCCGCGACCCGCGGAGCTGAAGGCAGGGGCACTATCCACTGCTCCAACGGGCCAGTCGCAATGCCTCCTATCTCCGTTTTTAGAGAGAAGGTTCGAAGCCACTATGCTTTTCCAATACGGATTGGTAGGTTACAAATTTCACCAGCATGCTTTGGAGATATAACACACTTAGGGCCTGTTTCACAAGTTACCAATAAACTGTAAGTTAGCTTATTCGGAATATATCTGACACATATCTCGGAATTTTACGTTTCTCTGGTCTCTAATAGGCTTATTCAGCACTTAAAGACTCTAATAAGTTAACAGGTAGATCATGTGGCTGTTATTTTGTTTATCTGCTGGATAGTAAATACCTATTTCAAAATGGACGCGATTTTATTTTTACTTCTTCACTTTTTGAGTCTCTTTTTGGAAACATTTATCTGCTACTTAGTTTATTCGTCAGTTAACTATCCGACACTTTGTCAGCAACTTGTGAAACAGGCCCTTAGTATTAAAGTGACTTAATTCAAAATTAGGCTGAATTGAGTTAGATACATATTAATTATAATCCTTATTTAATGCCATTTATGACATCACCCTAGAAACTATTAAAAAAACTAGTGTTTTCTTGCTCTTTCAAAGTATTATAGTTAAAATATTATAGTCTTGTTAGCACTCCCGAATTTTGAGGCGCTACGATATATTTTTTTTTTTTATTGCAATTTTTTTATTGCAATTTGTCACAATACAACTTTGAATAAGGTCACTTTTATAGTAAGTGTGCGATATGCAGGTTACCTCACGATGTTTTCCTTCACCGAAATGCGTGTAATAAATTGCAATTATCAATTACATATACGTTTTTTAACAGTAAATAAACTGGGCTATCACAGCTTTAACATGATCTCTATTTAAATACCCTTGATAGACTATAAAAGCGAAAAGGCCGAAGAATATACGGGCAGATGGCGGTTCCGTTTCAAAATACCTACATTTTTAATGGCTTTAGAATGTTCGCAATATATTTGCACCTGCTTAGAGAAAGCCTGGTATAGATTATAAAGGTGTAAATTTTTATTGCGTCTAATAATAACCTATGAATGCGGACGACTGTCGGTGAAAATTATAAGTTGTATGTTTTACAGTAATTAGCCTTTTTTATATTGTCATCATTCTCTACCCTTATCTCAATCTAAGTGAGACCGCCACAATTTTATAAACATGTTTTTATTTGATTTGGCTAGGTATTTTACGACCGGTTGCCTGCCTGGCATCAACTTACCTTATTAATATTTTAAAACACCTCGGTTAGAATAGGGATGGTCTATTTTACTCAACCGTATAGCACAGGGTGGGTCAACTGACCTAAATATTATACCTAGCTAGTTATAAAAGAAAGACTTGGTTGATTTCAGAGATTGTTAAACGATGCTTATTCGAGTACGAATTTATTAAAGAATTCTAAATCATATTCCGTCTTCTATTATGTTGTCATTTACACCTTCAATTTTAAAGTAAAAAAGTAAAAAAGCACATGTATAAAGGCGACCCCTTAGACTTATCCCTAAAAGGGAATAACCAATTCTTTAAATAACCAATTAAGTAAAGTTAAAGGCATACATAATATATACATTTACGTTACATTTATAAACTGCACAATTTATTTAATTTAATTTATTTTATTCAATATTAAATTTATTCTTGTTACGAGATACTTTAATAAAATTTTAATTAACATGTATAGACTCGCACGCTTAATTTTTTATTTCTGTATAACTTATAATCAAATAGATACATAATAAACAACATCATATTAATGTCATATAAAATTATATCTTATTACAATCTAAAATAATATATGTTAAGGGATACATTAACATTTTAATTAACAATGGTTGATTTTTAATTATGTCCAAATGATAGGCAAATAGATTATCACTAAACAACATAATTTATATGAATGTAGATATCTTATGTTTAAATAATTAATAAAAACATATCTATGATAAAGGACACATCAATACACGTATAATTAACAAAAGCATGCACACGCATAAACATGCATTAATTAATTATAGTTGATTTTAATTCCGTGTAATTTATAACGTAATGGCCATACCTGTAATTAGTCTTGCCACCATCATATTTTGTATTTAACTTAATAATTTAATGCTGATAGCGTTGGTATAAGCCAGTGTTTCCCAACGTGGTGCCCACGCCCAACAGAGGGACATTTTGTTTTGCTGGGGGGGAGGGGGGTTTGAACTGGACCACACGAATTTGACTTTCGCTTCACACTATTTAAATGCAATTCTAAATTCCTGCCTGTTTCTTAAAACCTTTCATTAAAGTTTCTTAAAACATCATCCTCATGATTTGTCTACATATTTTACGATTAGCCGTCTGCCTTATGTCAACTTACTTTAGTAGCCTTTTACGACATCTCGGTAAGAATTGAGGGTGGTCTATTCTACTCAGCCGGATATCACACGGCGGGTCGACTTACCTTAGTCGCCTTTTACGACACCTGGGTAAGAAATGTGGGTGATAATCAATATTTAAATATCTTTAATATTTAAATGAGTTAATCCTGTATGTATATACATATATATTTTCAGAATCTCGGAAACGGCTCTAACGATTTTCCTGAAATTCAGGTTTCGGGGGAGAAAAATCGATGTAGATAAGTTTTATTTTAAAAATATGTCGTTTTATCACTGGTTTCGGGCACTAAAATTTTTTGCAATTTACGTTGAATACAATCACAAATTTTCGCTGTCAAACGTAAAGTCATGGTAGTTCATTTGGGGAACGGGCGATCTAGAGAGGTGAAAATACCTAGGATCGAGCCCCACTTGCCCTATTATTTTTTCATTTTTCTTTTCAATTTTTTTAAATTTTTTTTTCATTATTTTCAAAATTCCTGAGTAAGGCTCGGTCACCCAGATATTTAACATTTATGTATGTTACATAGGTGTGTTGGTCAAAATAATTTTTAATGTTGGACGTCACAAAATAGGTTTGGGAAACACTGGTAAGCAAAACAGACATAGGTATAATTATAGTGACGTGTTACTCCTACACAAAATGCAAAAGTGATCCGTGAGAATGGGCACATGATTCTATAATAATATCCACCAGAATTTCAAACACATTAAATATAGAATATATTATATATAGTCTTTGAATGATTATGTAAATTAAAGAAAAGGCGTGGATTTAAACCGCACCTGCCTGTCAATGGTAAGTAGGTAAATTATTTTTTTTTATAAATGTATAACTTAATTAAGTTATTGAGTTGAATTTCTCTATTTTTTTTTAATTTACCATGTGCTGTTCGCACGGTTAGTTGACGAATTATAGAAGAAATGGAAACATATTGTGGCGACCACACCTAGAGTGGGATAAGGGTAAGAAAGAAAGAATGTTAGCACGCCTTTTACAGGGTCTCGCAGGGTCGCCTTTTACGACACGCTAAGAAATGAGGGTGGTCTGTTCTACTCAGACGGATACCACACGGCGGGTCAACTTACATTAGTCGCCTTTTACGACACATCAGTAAGAAATGAGGGTGGTCTATTCTACTCAGCCGGATACCACACGGCGGGTCAACTTACATTAGTCGCCTTTTACAACACCTCGGTGAGAAATGAGGGTGGTATATTCTACTCAGCCGGATACCACACGGCGGGTCAACTTATATTAGTCGCCTTTTACGACACCTCAGTAAGAAATGAGGGTAGTCTATTGTACTCAGACGGATAACAAACGGCGAGTCAACTTAAATTAGTCGCCTTTTACGACACCTCGGTGAGAAATGAGGGTGGTCTATTTTACTCATCTTGATACCACACGGCGGGTCAACTTATATTAGTCGCCTTTTACTACACCTCGGAGAGAAATGAGGTTGGTCTGTTCTACTCAACCGGATACCCACACGGCGGGTCAACTTACCTTAGTCGCCTTTTACGACACCTCGGTAAGAAATGACGCTGGTCTATTCTACTCGGCCGGATACCCCTTGGCAGGTCAACTTACCTTAGTTGCCTTTTAAAACACCTCGGTAAGAAATGAAGGTGGTCGGACTATACAACGGTTTAAACAGAAACCTGTCATTTTAAAAAATGTATACATTGGTAAAATGTGTTCCGAAATACTTATTTAGTCCTTAAGGAACCCTAAAATAACATAATAGGGCACTAAATGTCTGTGTAATTGAGTGTAAAGTTTTCTCGGGACGTTTCGTTCGCCATTTTGTTTTGAATTATTGCCATTTTAAAGTGCACTGGTCGTTTGCCGGGACGTAAGTGTAGAACACCCGTTTTGGTTATTCGGAGTGTTTAATAACTGCATTGAAATAACCATTTTGTAGGCAATATGTTGAGTTTATGTGGCCTATAAAATGCGAGGTTTATGTGCTATTAAAATGGTTGTATTTACTTTTGGATACAATTTACAGTATGGGTGCTTGACTTTATTTAACTTTTATAGATAGGTACTATTGAAGTATATATAGTAACCGCCGAGTTTCTTGCTGGCTCTTCTCGGTAGGAACAGCTTTCCGAACCAGCAGTAGAGTTGACGATTCAAAAGCACTTGTTTACAAGTTTATTTGAATAAAGAATATTTTGAAAAAAAAAATATATTAAACAAACCTATTTTAGATATAATCTTATTCTTAAATTGTCTTTCTTAAATCTATCATGATCCATCATCCTCTTATCCTTAACCTACTCTAAGTGGGGTCGGCACAACATGTTACAAACATGTTGTCACATGGCCGCCTACCTGATGTCAACTTACCTTAGTCGTAATTTACGACACCTCGGTAAGAAATGAGGGTGGTCTTTTTTACTTAGCTGGATACCACACGGTGGATCAACTTATCTTAGTCGCCTTTTGCGACACTTTGGTAAGAAATGAGGGTGGTCTTTTTTACTTAGCTGGATACCACACGGTGGGTCAACTTACCTTAGTCGCCTTTTACGACACTTTGGTAAGAAATGACTGTGGTCTATTCTACTCAACCGGATACCACACGGTGTGTCAACTTACCTTAGTCGCATTTTACGACACTTTGGTAAGAAATGAGGGTGGTCTTTTCGACTTAGCTGAATACCACACGGCATTGTCTTTCTTAAATCTAATTTCTTATGATTTTCAGAAAATACAGTGTAGTCCATGCAAATTGTACGCAAGCATGTCAAAATATAATATGTCGTCGCAAATTTGCGCAAATTGTTCGGAAGCGTGCCAAAATGCATACACGCTTCCAACATCATGCAATTTATCAAATAATTAAAAAAAGAATTTAAAAAAATATAGCAACTAAATTATTATTATATCGAATATTACAAATATCATTGGATGAAAATAATTTAACACAGATATAAACCATAGAAAAGGTTCTACATAATTCGTTTTTAAAAATAAATCCAAATTCGTAACAGAGGTTCTAGTATTACTTACGATTTTCATTAAACCTATTTTTTTTCAATACCCACAACGATATATAAACGATTTATTTTTCTATTCGCGTAAGAAAAACGATATCCTATTTGTTGGCCCTGCTTATAATTCTGCTGTGTCTCAAGCAGACAGTCAGGTATTATACGGATAGAAAAACTCCCGTCTATGCTTGTTTTTTAGATCTGTCCAAAGCATTCGACCTGGTTTCTTATCCAATGCTATGGCATAAAATGAGAAATGAGACCAATCTGCAGCCAGAAATCATAGCTCTGTTTGAATATTGGTACGGCAATCAGTCTAATGTAGTTAAATGGGGCGACGCCTTTAGTGAAACGTACGGAATGGAATGTGGCGTGCGTCAGGGAGGTCTGACTTCACCGAAGCTTTTTAATCTTTACGTTAATCAGCTGATTGAGGAGCTTAGCGGAGCCGGCGTGGGATGCTCAATAGATGGCATGCCAATGAATAACATTAGCTATGCCGACGATATGGTTCTACTGAGTCCCTCAGTCAGAGGGTTACGAAAGCTGCTCCAGATTTGTGAAGAATATGCGGAGGCCAAGGGGCTTAAATATAACTCTAATAAGAGCGAATTTCTTGTTTTCAGGGGAAATAACAAACCAAATGCTTATATTCCCACTATACAGCTGTGCGGAGTTCCCCTGAACCAGGTTAAGGAATTTAAGTACCTTGGCCACGTAGTAACAGACACACTGGAAGACGACAGGGACATAGAACGAGAGCGAAGGGCGCTGTCAGTTCGCGGCAACATGCTGGCCCGCAGATTCGCACGTTGTACAGTTGGAGTCAAACTAACTTTGTTTAGGGCATATTGCCAATCATTTTACACGTGCGGTCTGTGGATCGACTATACGCAGCGAGCATACAGCGCCTTGCGCGTTCAATACAACAATGTTTTGAGGGCGGTGTTGAAGAGGCCCCGTCATTGTAGTGCATCGGCTATGTTTGCGGAAGTTCGCGTGGATGATTTTTACGCGATCTTGCGCAAGCGTGCTGCTTCATTTATGTACAGGCTCACGAGCACTTCTAACACCCTTCTCAAAACATTGTGGTGCAAGTACGACAGTCCCTTCCTGAACCACTGGAATGGTGTACAGTGCACACGCAATGGTGCATAGTTTTTGTAAATAGTTTAGTTAAGTTAAATTAGGTTTTTTGTTATTACTAACATAGATTTAAGAAATATTGTTACTAACAACTAAGTAGGTATGGATATTGTATCCGATTTAAAAATTAAATAAATAATAATAAATAATTCAATTGGCCAGAAATTTTATCTATATCGATCTAGAGGATTAGCTGTGAAAGTGTTACAGACAGACCTTGGCATTTATATCAGTATCTATTGTCAAAACTCCTACCCTGTTTTATTTCGACCTAAATAGTCATAGGTGAACTGTAATCGGATAAAAAATATAATCCTATTAAAGAGATTAAAGCGGTTTAAGATGTGCATTAGATTTGACGCCAGTGCCATCGCGTGGCATTAATCTTTAGGTTAAGTTGTTATTTAAAAGACATAAATGAACAAAATTCTAAATCTAACCACAATTTTTTAAATATAAGAAATCACACCGTTTCGCAAACGTATCTTAAATGCAATCGCCTCTGCCCTTGCTTTTAAAATCTAGACTTAGATGTTTTATTAGAGGGATCCTATCCTACCCTACTAATATTATAAATGTGAAAGTGAGTATGGATGTATGTAAGAGTAACAACTCTTTCACGGCGAATCTGCTTAATCAATATCGATGAAATTATTCCTTATACACCGGAATAATATATAGGCTATAGAAATCCTGTAAATTCTACAGGAATAGGATGACATTCAAAGCGCCATCTATTGTCAACCAATCACAATTAAAAACTACCATATTTAGTATGTTACCACGTGCAAATCATAGAATTAGTGTTGTGAATTTTGGTGGTCCAAAGATATCTTATATTTTAGGCTTTTCTGAACTTGGGCTACTCAAAATAATCTGCATTTCTTTAAGATTATGTAACTAGTAATGATAATGTAACTAGTTACAATAATAATATTTTTTTAAAGAGTTCCGAATCAACAGTAGAGTCGACGATTCAAAAGCATTTGTTACCAAGTTTACTTAAGTAAAGAATATTATGAATTCGAATTTATGTTTGACGCCAGTAGTTTCTTAATGCTTGACTTTCCTCGGATATATTTGTATTTAACCATCAAATTATTAATTTACAATCTAAGTTTAGTTTTACGCAACCTTTGTCTGGGAAATTTGAAATATAAATAAAACGAATTTCAGCGCACATTCGAAATTCAAATCAACGGATTTCCAAACTCAAGTGCCAATGGTACGTAGGGATTCACTCGAAATCGGAAATACACCATTATCATACCCTACATACATAAACACGTACACACGTACAACTCTACGCACAGACAAGCAAAACTAGCCTTTAAAACTAATGGATAACACTTATTATCTATTACCATAGTCTATGGTATGCGTGGGGCCACGTGAGCCATATAGGGTAGAACCCCACGCGTTACCCTCGGGGGTAATTTTTACCCCATCAGGACACGTCGCCACCCACTCTACCCATCATTGGATATTTGAATTACTTATAAGCAATTTCGTTATTTGAATTTAGTTGATTTACTCGGTTATAATGTAATATAATTGAGGTTTTATTCTTATTACTTTTTAGAGTAAATTTTTAAAGTATTTTTGAACCTTGTTAAGTGATGGTGATGTGTAAATATTTTCTATATTTACTAACGCTCAAACTTGCGGTAAATTCTTTAAAAAATCTATAAAATTTATATAAAACACCGATATTTCTCCTCTATAACGCCGTGTGGTATCCGACTGAATAGAATAGTACCACCTCATGTCTTAACGAGGTGTCGCAAAAGGCGAATAAGGTAAGTCGACCCGCAGTGTGGTATCCGGTTTAGTAGAATAGACAATAGACTCTTTCTTACCGAGGTGTCTAAAAAGGCGACTAAGGTAAGTTGACCCGCCGTGTTGTATCCGGCTGAGTAGAATAGTACCACACTCATTTCTTACCGAGGTGTCGTAAAAGGTGACTAAGGTAAGTCGACCCGCCGTGTGATATCCGGCTGAGTAGAATAGACCACTCTCTTTCTTACCGAGGTGTCGTAAAATACGACTAAGATAAGTTGACGTCAGGCAGGCGGCCGGTCGTAAAAACGCAACCAAATCATGTGACAGCATGTTTATAACATGTTATGCTGACTCCACTTATAGTGGGATAAGGGCAGGGGGATGTTGATTTTTAAGCCTTGTTAAGTCTGGTGATGTGTAAATATTTTCTATATTTACTAACGCTCAAACTTCCGGTACATTCTTAAAAAATTCTATAAAACTTATTTAAAACAACGATATAATCCCTTATACTTATGCAATAATAAAAAGCAATTTTCCCAAAGTCAACCCATTTAATCTTTAAACAACTCAATGACATATAATGACAGCCACAATGTTTTTTATTATCGACCAACTATATGAAGGAGGTTGTATTTCAAACATGTATCACCTATTCGTTAAAAAGATAGTTATATCACAATAGAGAATTCGTGTAACCTGCTAATCTATATTAAATTAGCGTGTTGGGTTTAAGCTACAATCCGTCTCTATAGAGAAGAACTCTTTGCTTAGCTATTGGAGTAGCTCGATACTTCATTTAAATTAATTACCCTGAATGTTGAAAGTAATATAAGATTTCAGACGTCAGAAAACTGGGACTCTTGTGTGCTTGTTTGTGTTAACGATTTTGATTTGATCGTCAGGGGTAATGCGACAACCGTAGATATAAATAGAAAAGAAGGGTGTTCTAACCCTGAGCCGGAGAATCATTAAAAAGATTACTGGTAATTTGTTTAACTGTGCTTTTGGGAAACGTTTGTGTGATTTGTAATAAGAGCCTTGGTCATGTAGGATGGGGGTTATTTATGTGAACATAGAAAAATTTTCTCGTTTTCAACTGATGATTAGTGAACTTATGTATATAAGGTACTCAGATTTTGTGTTGAGAATATAATACCCTAAGCCCAATAAACTTGACGAAATAAGTCGAATTAATAAAAAAAAATTGTACTATAATATGTTATTTATTTGTTTTTTAATATTATTATAATTTTATATTCGGTGACGTGAAGTTTTCGAAACTTAATTGTTTCTGAACGGTGCTTGAAATATTACATATAATATCTGTGGTAATTTTAAAACGAAAACTACGAGTATGACCTACGAGTAGAGCCTAAAACCTATTTTAAATTATATTAAATTTTAATAATAAAATAATATATACTCACTCTAGGTGTTTTGCTTTTTATTCGTTTTTCATTGGTACGTTATAATATACTCGAAGTATAATACATCAAAATATCATCATTGCATAAAGCTAATTTAAGTAGCTTATCGAATTTGGTGAAATCTTAATTTCGTTTTACAAAATAAAATATTTTATTTTTATTAATGTCATGATAAGCTATTGTACTATTAAATAAATTCTAAAATAACTTTTATTAATTAAAAACAATTTTTTTATTTTAAACATAATATTGTGATTAAAAATAATAATGTAATAATATAAATTTGACCGAGCTAATTTGTTTTGACATTTCAGAACGTACGATCACTTTTCCCGCCTACAAGTTTGCACAATCGTTCAGAAGGGTCTTCCATATTCGAATATTACGGCACAGATAAAAAATAATTCGAACGATATATACACAGGGGCCAAATTACGTTGACCGTGCGAGGGGCTGGACTGTATTTTATAGTTAGGAGAGCAATTGAGTTTTCGCATATCTATTATATTCGGGACCCTTTCAGTTTTTTATTTTTCGCCCATTGTACTGTTACCTACTATTTGAGGGTGATCCCCTTATAACGCGTGCTATCCGATATTGAGTTTCATTTCACAAAAAAACTGAGCTTTCGCGGTCGATCAATAAAACGTAAAAAAGGTTGTGTGTGTGGTCGGGAAATGAACTAGTCATAAATACACAAACATACAGTATGTTTCGAGCGTATTTAATGTGTAAATATTATGCTAGATATGATTATCTGTCTGCTTGTTTATGGAGAAGTTTTGTGCGTGTGTAATATTCACAAATACATACTTAGTTTGCACATAACTATCCAATTGCGTAATTTGCTTTTGTAATATTTATTTTATTAGACGATTCGCACTGGTATTACAATCTTCAACTCGTTAGCGCACATACAGAAGGCTCCTTTTTTATGACGTTTCCCCAATGATATTTAGGTTCCTTTCTAGTAAAGAGTAAAGACACTAAAAATATTAGTTGCACAATTTTGCTGGATTATATCTCGCAACGTCGTCTATGATAGTCGTAACTAAAAAACGAACACAAAAATTGTTTATTAGTATATATCAAAAAGGCTCCGTTAAGATAACAGTAATGATTAGACATATCGTAAAACATTGTATTACAGTAAATACACTTGAAGTGACGTTTCCTAATGATATTTGCGTTCCTTTCTACTTAACACCTTGAAAATATGAGCGATGTTTATTCGGTTGCCTATCCCGCCTGATAAAAATGTATAAATAGTTTAAAAGTTAACAATGTATTATACCAAAAAGTTGGATGAGCTGCCATAGACTTACACAGGTTACGACCCTGTTCATTGTCTATGTGTCACTGTGACTCAGTGTATTTTTTCTTGTACAATGCCTTTTGTGCATTGTGCAGATCTTGTGGTTTAATAGACAATATAATAAGAGTTTAGAGTGCATTTAGATAAAGATACTGAAGTGAAACGTTCGGAAATATCAATTATATCGTAGATTTTATGTGTGCGCTTTTAATCCTTATGTTAAGGCCATTTATGACATCACGCTAGGAAATACTACATAATACTGTTTATGAGCTCATCCAAGTTATGAGTCTCATACCCGCCTACAAAAACAACTTTTTTTGAATTAGATCGGGAATTTGTTATAAAACAACTTGTTTTTTTTTTATTATTAATGATTCATTTTTTACTCAGCGTGCCCGCCGTGTGGTATCCGGCTGAGGAGATTAGACCACCCTCTTTCTTACCGTGGTATCGTTAAAAAGCGACTTAGGTAAGTTGACGTCCGACGTCTTTTTCACATTCAAATTCAAAATACTCTTTATTAAAATAAGCTTGTAAACAAGTTCTTTTGAATCGTCAACTCTACTGCTGGTTCGGAAAGCTGTTCCTACCGAGAAGAGCCAGCAAGGAACTCGGCGGTTGCTTTTAAAAATTTCTCTCATTACCTCTACGCATTCTTATCACCTATATAATCCTCTATATAGTAGGCCTTCTGTATCAGCATCTTTTTAACAGTGTTTTTAAACTGCTGTAATGGCAAAGCTAAAATTGATTGCGGAATTTTATTATAGAATCTTATACCCGTACTCACAAACGACTTTTGCAAGGCGGTTCCTACTTTGTCTATTATATACATCAACTCTTCTTCCTCCTGCCCTTATCCCACTCCCAAGTGGGGTAGGCACAACATGTTATAAACATGTCACGTGATATGGCTACGTATTTTACGACCGGCCGCCTGCCTGACGTCAACTTACCTTAGTTGTATTTTACGACACTTTGATAAGAAAGAGGGTGGTCTATTATACTTAACCGGATACCACACGGTGGGTCAAATTATCTTAGTCGCCTTTTATGACACCTCGGTAAGAAATGAGGGTGGTACTATTCTATGCAGCCGGATACCACACAACGTTATTATGTGCATCAACTATCGTTTTATAATACTTTATACTAAACTAGTCGGGCTCATCCGATAAAATAACACGTGAGTATAGCCGGTTTCTATACATTAATTATACATTAATTCTTTATATTTTTATGTACAATAATGTAGGCTTCCTGTATTAGCCTTTTAATAATGTTTAAGCATACCGTACTTCAAGTATAAAGAAATACGTGACTCCGGAAAACGATGGTATTTTACCTACATGTTACTAATTACCCGTTTTCTAACACTTAAAACCAAAGTATGCACAATGCACAAAGGGCATTGTATGGGACACAATAGCCATGAGTCAGTGATGTACGGAGACAATGCGAGGGCCGTAACCTGCGTTTGGCAAACCGCTTGCTTGACCTGAGTTTAATGTTGCAAATGTATTAGAAATAAAATGTATCTTTGGGATAGAAATGACAATAATCTATATCATTATTCACCTGTCCTTTTCCCACTCTAAGTGGGGTCCCCACAATATATTTTAAACATGATTTATCTATTTAATCTGTTAAAAATGTATTAGAAATAACGCTGGTATTTTTGGGATAAAAATGTCCATAATCTATATCATTAATCACCTGTCCTTATCCCATTCTAAGTGGGGTCGACACAATATATTTTAAACATATTGTTAAATGATTTGGCTATTTAATCTGTTGAAAATTTATTACAAATAAAGCTGGTATTATTGAGATACAAAACTCCATAATCTATATCATCATTCTCCTGGCCTAATCCCACTTTAAGTGGGGTCCCCACAATATATTTTAAACATGTTGTTACGTGGTTTCTTACGATCGGCCGTCTGCTTGACTTCAACTTATCTTAGTCACCTTTTACGTCACCTCGGTAAGAGATGAGGGTGGTGTACTTTATTTAACCGCATACCACACGGTGTGTCAACTTACCTTAGTCGCCTTTTACGACACCTCGGTAAGAAATGAGGGTGGTCGTAAAATCGTATCGTAAAATACATAGCCAAATCATGTGACAGCATGTTTATAACATGTTGTGCCGACCCTACTTACAGTGGGATACGGGCAGGAGGATGCATATGCCAGTATGGTTGCTACCTATGTATTTTATCTTCTTTCTTGATATGTAATTTATACTATGTTAGAATCAGTCGTAAAATAGTGAAGTCATTATGCTATAAGTAAAAATAATTTCACAAAAAATATAGTCAAATTAAACATACATTCGATACAACTCACCGATTCCTGTCAATGACCTCTGTGCTGTAATCCTGAAACAAAAGAATTCGTAATGAGTACTTACTCATATACACAAATATTTCGCTCATAAATATCTCAAACAATACATCACCCAATCTAAAAATGGCTTATGCTATAAACATGTTTTACTTTTGCATCGTTTCTTTTATAATATCTAAAGGTTACAATATGTATTAGATAATCTATATAGGGTATTGAATATTGATCATTTTAATAACTCATTTGATGAATATTTATTTACAGAATTAAAAATTTATTACAGAGTCTATACCAACTTAAAATAAACTAAATTATAAATTAAATACAAAATTATAAATAGATAATAATAAAATATTTTAATTACGTAAATCTTCCATTATTTAATTTCACCCGCGTTTAACCTTCCATTTCATTCGAAGTTGTTCTATTTTTAAACATAATCCATTTTCGTATTTCAAACTAAGAATCTCATTATTTGTAGAAATGACACTTAGGCTCTGTTTCACAAGTTACAAATAAACTGTGTGTTAGCTTATTCGGAACATATCAGACACATATCTCGGAATTTGGGGTTTCTCAGGTTTCTAATAGGCTTATTCAGCACTTAAAGTCTGTTATTTTATTTATCTACTGGATAGCAAATATCTAATTCAAAATGGCCGCGATTTTTCTTTTAACTTTTCACTTTTTAGAGACATTTATCTGCTACTTAGTATATTTGTCGGTAAACTATCCAACACTTTATCAGTAACTTGTGAAACAGGTCCATATTCACCCCTATTTGCTATTCAATGCAATAACTTTCTGCCGGATTTATGCTCTACAATTCGCCGTGTGGTATCCAGCTGAGTAGAACAGACAACTCTCTTTCTTAGTGAGGTGTCACAAAAGGCGATTAAAGTAAGTTGATGTCAGGCAGACGGCCTGTCGTAAAACAACTAGCCAAAACATGTTACAACATGTTTAAAACATGTTGTGCCTAAGAGATAGAGAGAGAACTTAGAGTGATATTAGGGCAAAAGAATAATGATTATGCTCTTTACGATATTGGAAAACATAGCGATTAGCTATTCTTATACATAGGAGATGTAACTTTATTCTTCGGATAGGGCGATATCCCTTAAAAAACCAATTGCGTAACTTTCCAGCATGGTGGGTCTTAGCTCTAATTCAGAGAGACTATATGCTGTTGCAGCAGTGACATTTAACTATATAACTTTTTCTTTTGCACAATTCTATATTTGACGATGACTGCATATCACAATCGACTAGCATTCGTCACGATAAATTATTGATATTTGACTTTTATATATTTCAATTCGAGATTCATTAGGTATAGAAAAAAACATCCGCAAGAATGAATACAAAAAACAGACAAAGGATCAAATCTTAGGTGGTAACAAAAAAGAGACATTACAATACACTGTTTTTGTAATAGGTTCAAACCACGACCTTGCCTCGGACAACATTGAAAGCCTTAGCCGAGTCCAAAAGTGTTTGTTTGTGTTGCGGTACTTTTGATAATGTGTACTCAAAATAACAAATATCTTGCTGAATATTAGAATACTTTTGTGTGCGTGTGTTTTTAAGTACATACTTTTATATGTGTGCGTTTTTGTTTTTTTGAGTTAAGTTAAATAAGGAATTTCATTTTTGCATCATAGTTTTTAGTAGAATGTCTTTGTTGAACTAGTGCACAAGTTTTTGATAAAATAATAAATTTCTCATAACGTTGTTTTGAATTCAACTCAAATATGAAACGAGGAAGTACACGGGTGTATAAAATATAAAAATAATTATATTTTGTACATCCGTGTAAAATATAAAATTAATTAATATGTTTCTTACATTATAATCTATAAGTAACTCAAAATTTAGATCCGAATCAAGTTTAAATTTGAATAAATGAAAAACCGAATAAAACAATTAATTTAATCTATTAAATACTAAAAATTTAATAAAGAATATTCTAGGTGATTCGGTCTAAATTCGAGTAAAATATTTATTAATAAATAACATTTATCAACCACAGACGCTAATAGCAATTAAAAAAATAATAAAATATTTATAATTTATAATAAAAATTTAATCCAAGATAAAATAGAACTGAATGAAATAAAAAAAAAAATTCACAATTTTATAAAATAAAATACAATGTATGTACCTATGTAATAAAAATATAACTATATTTTTTTATCCGAATTTTATTAAAATTAAAAATTTATTTATTTATAAGATTGAACCACGTGTATTAAACAATTTAATCTAATAAATAATACTCACTACTTTAATCCGAGTTAAATATAAATATATTGTAATTGCACGATTGCACTAAAACTATTTAATCTATTGACTAATAATCACAATTTTATTTGAGTCAAATACATATACACACAGGTAATATGTACACACACAACTAAAGAAACCACAGAGTAATACGCAAATGGCATATTAAAAAAAGGCGCCAACCATGTTCTTATTAAGGTTTTTGTCATTCAAGTTAATGACCGCACTCACATTGACAAATAACAGCTAATCACTATACGAAATGACCGACTGCATCGAGCTGTGGCACTTCCTTTATAAAGGCCCGGAGTATAAAAGAATGTCGTGAGTCATACGACTGTTTTTATAATGCAATGATTTTGCATTATTTTTTACCGACGTGCAACGCCCGCAGCGACCTGCATGACCTAACTCTTTGTTAGGCCTGTCCTCTAAAATTATTTATTATCATCACCCGATATTAATACCTACCTTCGTCTCGATCGATTGTTTTACGACGTACATAATCTTTCATGCGTCACATTTTTATCATCGCTGATCTGTATAAGGTTTTTGCCCTCACATATCGGCGTTGGAAGAACAAAAGTCATCTAAGCCCTAACGTATTAGAAAATCGCAGCGTTTTCTAACTTCGTCTTATGTTGTCCAATTACATACATGTTCGCTTACTAGGAGGTCGTTCTATTCAAAAATTTGCTGAAAGCTACCTGATATAGGTTGCATATCGTCAAAATAACTTCAAACCACTAAAATCGTATTAAAGTTGAATAGCAATAAGGTTTCGGCATCCTCCGTAAGTGCTTTTACTAGTGAAGGCAAAGTTACTGAGTTCAGTCTTGATAATTCAGCAAAAATGATTTTGATATGGAATAATCTGTCTCTTTCCTAAATCTATCGTGGTCCTAAGGTAAGTTCTGGCCCCACCCAAAGCATATGAGCTATTGAGGTGAATTTATACTTGATAGAATATTCAACGCAGCTCTGTATTCGCCCAGATGACGTGAAGTAATTGCACATTATCGATTCTAAAAAAGGCAATATTATGCGATATTCTTGACTTAATACTTGTGTTATGGGTGACAGACAACTGGTGAATATATACTTATATATTTTTAAATACATACTTAAATACAAATATACACCCAGGCTCAAAGACCAACAAATTCATTTATAGAAAATGTTGGCCCTCGGCGGGAATCGAACTCGCGACCCGCGGAGCCGAAGGCAGGGTCACTACCCACTACGCCAACGGGCCAGTCTCATGGTTACATGGTATATTCGTAATAATTATATATTAATGTCCCTTATTTTGATAGCAAATTTCAACATTCCTTGTCTAGCATGGAGTTCGGTAAAAATGTAAATTTAAAATAAGTTTATTATAAATCCCCAAAAGACTGAACTTGCCAGGATTAAAAAAAAGTATTATTTTTATGAGGCAAGTTCTCCATTTTTTATTAACACCCGATGTTAATTTAATATACCTTCAATCGATTGATTTTTATGAGTCAGATGAAACGTGTAGATAATAAAACGCAAAAGACTATAAACTTGTTTAGACTATATTGAACTTGAATATTTTAACGTTGATTTGAATAAAGATAAGTAAACCGAGCTGTGATGGCCTAGCGGTGCGACCGTATGAATCTCTAGAGACGATCATGGGTTCAAACTCGGGCAGACACCAATGAGTTTTTCTAATAAAACTTATGTGTCTAATTGATAATTGCAATTTATCACACGCTTTTCGGTGAAGGAAAACATCGTGAGGAAACCTGCATATCTCTAGAGAATCCTAGGGATATGTGTAACCTACCAATCCACATTGGAGCAGCGTGGTAGGTCTTAGCTCCAACCCTTCTCTCCAAAAATGGAGAGAGGAGGCCTATGCCCAGCAGTGGGATAGTAACAAGCCGTTACTTAAGTAAACCAACCAATCATGACTGGTTAGAAACTATGACGAACACGGTTTTAATTATATATTACTAGTGGTGATTAAATGGCTATGTATGAAGTAAAATGGTCCACAGTGATCTTAAAGCATTATCCTCCTTATCCCACTTTAAATGGGGACAGTACAACATGTTATAAGTATGTTGTCACATGATTCGGCTAGGTATTTTACCGGCCGCCTACCTGATGTCAACTTACCTTAGTCGTATTTTACGACTAAGGTAAGTTTTACAGGTGTGGCAAATTCAAATTCAATTTTTTTTATTCAAATAAACTCGTAAACAAGTGCTTTTGCATCGTCAATTCTACTGCTGGTTTGAAAAGCTGTTCCTACCGAGAAGAGCTAGCAAGAAACTCGGCGGTTGCTCTTTTTAACATAATACTATATACTTATAACTAGTTATATTAAGTCCTTACTATCTTGTACAGGTCGGATAGTAGCTATATCCACGCATTCTTATCACCTAAATAATCCTTAACAGTATAGTAGGCTTTTTGTATAGGCCTCCTTATAACAATTTTTTTAAACTACCTAATGTCATTTCTCACCGAGGTGTAAAAGGCATGACTAAGGTAAGTTGACCCGCCATGTGGTATCTGGCTGAGTAGAATAGACCACCGTCATTTCTTACTGAGGTGTTGTAAAAGTAGTGCTAACCCCACTTAGAGTGGGATAAGGGCAGGAATGATGATCACACGCTAAACTTGTTTGAAAAGGGGTACAAAGTGTAATCTTTACATATTAGTATACAGAACTTTAAATGACATAACGGTTAGAGTTACCAATGGAAAAATTAGGCGTTTTAGTAATTAGTGGTTGTTATCTTAAATATGCAGTTAATGGCGTGGTATGGCGTCTACAAGATAAGCTAATTGGGGGGCCACTTATAACATAAATGAAATTGTAATTACTGGCCTCTATCAGAGGTTAAGCGGAATATCTGTTGTGCCAGACGCTTAAAGTATTTTCCAGAAAAACTAGTGTTTGATAAGAAAAATTTAATTAATAGTGAGGTAATGAAAACAGGTATAAAACAATACACCTTATACAGTAATGACAAACTTGTTCACTAAAAAAATCTTTCAGAAATATTGAGTCTTGCATTGCATATTGCAACAGCCGTTGTTGCAATTTGATAATAATGGGAAATATGGGAAACTTACACACTTAGAAGTAAATCCCTTTTTTTTTGTATTATGAGTGCCAAACTACTGGTAGGTAAATACATAAATTTAATAAATAAGTACCGGGTTAATATTTGTTGATTTTTTTACAAAATAAAAAAAGAAACTTAAAAAAAAGAGAAAAATAATAGGGTAGGTGGAGCCCGATCCTAGGTATGTTCATTTCTCGCGACGACCCGTTCTCCGAATAAGCTACGCTTACTAGATAATTAACGGCAAAAATAGTGTTTTATATATTCAATGTAAATTTTTTAAATGCCCAAAAACAGGCATGAAACGATTTTTTAAAAATAAAATCTAGATAGATCGATTTTTCTGCCCCAAAACCTCCTGCATGCTGAATTTTAGGGAAATCGTTGGAGCCGTTTCCGAATATATATAACATAGAGAATGTTGGCCCACAGCGGGAATAGAATCCGCGACAGGGGAATTGAAGACAGGGTCACTGCAAACTACACCAATGGGCCATGCTCAACTTAAACTACCTACATTGGTATTAAAATATACTTAGACTGACTATGTTTTGGAGCTCGGTTAATAAAGTAGGTAGATAATCTTTATCAAGGATTATAGCAAAATAATTTTATTATTACTTGTATTGTATTGTATTATGGATCGTATCATGTATGTATTGTATTGTATTATCGTAAAAACGCAGCCAAATCATGTGACAGCATGTTTATATTGTGCCAACCCCACTTAGAGTGGGATAAGGGCAGGAGGATGATGTCTTGTATTATGGATCTACGCAAAGTAACGTATTCTATAATCATCATCATCCTCCTGCCCTTATCCTACTCTAAGTGGGGTCGGCACAACATGTTACAAACATGTTGTCATATAATTTGGCTACGTATTTTACGACCGGCCGCCTGCCTGACGTCAATTTACCTTAGTCGTATTTTACGACTCCTCGGTAAGAAAGAGGGTGGTCTATTTTACTCAACCGGATACCACACGGTGGTTCAACTTACCTTTGTCGCCTCTTACGACACCTCGGTAAGAAATGAGGTTGGTCTATTCTACTTAGCCGGATACCACACGGCGGGTCGACTTACCTTAGTCACCTTTTACGACACCTCGGTAAGAAATGTGGTTGGTCTATTCTACTTAGCCGGATACCACACGGCGGGTCAACTTACCTTAGTCGCCTTTTACGACACCTCGGTAAGAAATGAGGGTGGTACTATTCTATTCAGTCGGATACCACACGGCGTTAACGTATTCTATAAATTATTGTTTTTACGTTCGAAAAATCCATGAAAACATACAACATATAAAATATTAATTAAGAATATTGATAGGAAATTTATTTTATAATATATAGAGACCAATCATGGCGTAGCTGAATAAGGCATCAATTATTAAACTTGAAAACAGAATTAAATGATAAAAATACCTACGCCGTGGCCAACATTTTCGAGTCGAAGTAAAAAAAATCGGTAACTCGATACCAGTTCCTAATTACTACCATAATAGCGATTCGAGTTCTCGAAACATACCTATTATTTAGTAAAAAAAAGTCACCTTACAGTGCCTATAGACATTTAGAATGGGATAAACATGCGATAAAATGTTTAATTTAATTAAGAAAAGAAATAGCTGGGATGTTTACGAAATTACTTTTGCCAAGTTTTAATACTAAAAAAGTCTTTTTTTGGACCGCGCGGAATTATTCATAAAGGTTTTATATTTATATATTTTATCTTGTTGCTAGGTCTAACCCGTATATGCGATTGAGTAAAATAGACTGCGCTCATTTCTTTATTTTTTTTATTTATTCATTTAAGTAACGGCCTGTTACTATCCCACTGCTGGGCATAGGCCTCCTCTCTCCATTTTTGGAGGGAAGGGTTGGAGCTAAGACCTACCACGCTGATCCAATGCGGATTGGTAGGTTACACATATCCCCGGAATTCTCTAGAGATATGCAGGTTTCCTCACGATGTTGTCCTTCACCGAAAAGCGTGTGATAAATTGCAATTATCAATTAGACACATAAGTTTTAATAGAAAAACTCATTGGTGTCTGTCCGGGTTTGAACCCATGATCGTCTCTAGAGATTCACACGGTCGCACCGCTAGGCCATCACAGCTTTTTTTATTCATTTATTTGCATTTAAATATGTTACATATTACATATTTGCCCGGTTAGGGCGTTGCAAAATATTGTACACACGTCTAACATTATACAAAAAATTAATTTTATCATGTCAATATTTACATAATCAACCAAGGTGTCGTAAAAGGCGACTAAAGTAAGTCGACCCGCCGTGGAGTATCTGGATGAGTAGAACAGACCACCCTCTTTCTTACCGAGGTGTCGTAAAAGGCGACTAAGTTAAGTTGATCTGCCGTGTGGTACCTGTTTGAAAAGAATAGACCACCCTCTTGCTTACCGAGGTGTCGTAAAATACGACTAAGGTAAGCTACGTCAGGCAGGCGGTCGTAAAATACGTAGCCAAATCATGTGACAACATGTTTATAACATGTCATATACAATAGTTTAATTTTGTTTCAAATCACAAATTTTATACGTCTTCATTACTAATTATTGATTAGTGAGCAAAGTTTTAAGTTTAAATCGTCTGTAAACCTAAACCTAAGTCATGTTCTTAATCTATGCTAAATTTTATAAAAATCCGTTCAGCCATTTTAGTATAACTAAGTAACAAACATATAAACTTTCTTATTTAGAATAGTTATACCAACTGGCTTAATGGTTTAAAATAACCAATCTCACAGTTAGTTTTTTAGTTGTTGCTTTTTTAATATAAAAAAAGGTTACGTTTTTTGCACTAAATGCCCCTACACTAACAGGTGAGCCCGGATGAACGTATGCATTGATGAAACAAGAAATTATACATCTATATCTATACTAATATATAAAGCTGAAGAGTTTGTTTGTTTGATTGTTTGAACGCGCTAATCTCAGGAACTACTGGACCGATTTCAAAAATTCTTTTAGTGTAGGATATTAAGATAAGATAGATTTATTGAGGAAGGCTATAGACCCTCCCCTCCCCTCTTCAAGGATAATAACTCTATAGATTAAATAGATTTATCAATATAACTGCCACACCATAAAATACGATTATTAGACAATTTAGAAGTTAAAACAAATGAAATGTGACATAAATTACAAATTGTACTCATTAAATCGCTAGTGACAAAACATTATAAACAAAGTGACAATTGCTATCAGTGCGAAATAATAAATTCCCACTGACCTTTGGGTCACGAGATAACTACAAACATGCAATAAAATGCAATAATTAAGATAATAAAGAAAAAGCCGCCGACCCAGCAGACGCCATATTTCCTGAGATATTTACGTCAATAGTAAAATTATTGTTTTCCTTTCACGAATTAAGTATAAGAGGTAAACTCTACACGCTTTACACACAAAGCTAAAAGTAAAAGTGCAAAAAAATGGGCTTAATCTCCAATGGGATGAATTTAGGATAACTTAACTACCTAGTGTAGAGAGAACCTCCTTTGCGATATCATTCAGCCGACATTGAAAATAGAGAAGCCGAGTAGAATAAGAATAGACTACCGTTATTTCTTAACGAGGTGTTGTAAAAGGCGACTAAGGTAAGTCAACCTGCCATGTGGCATCCGGCTGAGTACCATAGATCACGCTCATTTCTTACCGAGGTGTCGTAAACGGCGACTGAGGTAAGTCGACCTGTCATGTGATATCTGACTGAGTACCATGACCACCCTCTTCCCGAGGTATCGTGAAAGTCGACTAAAGTAAGTTGACCCACCATTGCTATCCGGTTGAGTAGACTCATTTCTTACCGAAGTGTCGAAAAAGGCGACTGAGGTTAGTTGACGTAAGGCAGGCGGCCGTAAAATATTTTATACATGTTTATAACATATTTTGCCGACCCCATTTAGAATGGGATAAGGGCAGAAGAATAATAATTGAAAATTATCAAATCAATAATTCATGTTTGTTTTATTGTTAAAGGCGACTAAAATGTTTCAGTTATAAACAGATTTTAATTCTGTGTTCCTTAACTAATAAATTTGTTATCGCCAATGACTTCCGCTTTATCTTATAGCAACAGAGTCATGAAACAAGAGTATCGCGCCCTTTTTGATTAAAATGGTGGCAACACTGCGCCGTTGTTGTTTCCGGCGGAGTCTTCCTATTGGTAAAACGTTTCAGTGACATTCAGTCTTTGTTCGGCATTCAATAGAAGTGTATCTCGCAGCGGGAATAGTGGTATTCTATTATATCGTGTTTTTGTATAGTGTGTGCGCTAACAAATTCTTTTAATTAAGTCCGATGGTAGCATTGAGTCTTATGAACAAATGTCATAACAAGCTCATTAAATAGATCTCATATTTGAAGTAAAAAACCCGCTTAATTTCTATTCCATACCTGTTGCATGAAGCCATTCACATATCATGTCGTAGCAGGTAGTGCCATTCTCATGAATTTCTTTGAAACATCGCTCAATCGGGGATGCATTCACAGAAAAAGAACATCAAATGATTACGGCACAAGAAAGCGATTTCTATGAATCGTCCGTTAGCGAATAGCTGGGCTATAAAAATGGTGTATAATTTAAAAGAGATCAGCGCGGAGCTGTGTGAAGTGTTCAGCGGGTAGGGTGACAAAAACTAATTAAATTGGGTACCATTGTATACACGGTACTTATAAGGTAATAGGGTTTTTATTAACGTTATTGATTCACGACGCAACCTTTCCTTACGAAAGTATAATCCGCGACTAGAGAAAATCTATGTAATGCTAAATTTAGAGTGCACCATCCGCGTTCAAACCTTATCTATACAGAATTCGTAACGCTAAACTGCTAGCACTGCACACGTTGACTACTAAAATGGCAACAATCGTTTCGCCCCGGTAACCGAAGCATCATCATAAGATAAACCCAAACACCACGGCAAAAAAACAATTTTGCAAATGGGCGTAATTCTATAAATTTTCATGGCGCATAAAAATCGTAATTTAATGGTAAATTTCGATAAATATACGCATTTTTCGTTAAACTATTAACAGATAATACCAGCATCACACAAATTTATCTCTGAACGCGTAATTCTATAAGTCTTATGGGACTCCACGATATCTCTTAACTATAGATTAGATAAAGCAGTAATGGACTGGGAGGCATAAAAGAACCTACAGTAAATGAGGATGTAAATAAATAGACGAGGTAACTCCTCAACGGTAAACATTAGGGACATGAAATTTTGTTAAAAGATTTTCTTTTAATCAACTCATTTGTTACTTGCTTTAAAAATTCTTACAGTACTGGAGAATCATGTGGCTATGAAGTTGATTATATCCCTTAATCAAGTTAATTGTTCGAAATACACACTCTGTCCTAGTTATACGATCCATCGCTCAACAAATCAATGGATTGAAAATAAAACCAATTCACTTGTCTACATCATATGGTCGAGTAATAGTGATTAAATGCCTTTTACCAATATTGAATAACGAATAGTAAATAGGAAATGTATAAAGCGTGATAGATCAATTCTTTTCAAGTGAATACTGCTTGATTAACGTAAGCCACAATGAAATTTCTTTTTTTGTTATTATAATTAAGGCAGAAGCCGTTTGGTATCCGGCTGAGTTGAATAGACCATCTTTTCTTACCGAGGTGTCGTGAAAGGCGACTAAAGTAAGTCAACCCGTCGTGTGGTATCGGGATGAGTAGAATATACCACACTCATTTCTTACCGAGGTGTCGTAAAAGGCGAATAAGGTTAGTTGACCCGCCGTGTGCTATGCGGCTGGGTAGAATAGACCACCTTTATTAATTAGCGTAGTGCTTTGCGATTTTGTCGTGGAGTCTATCTCCTGAAGATGCTTCGGTTACGGGGCGAAACAATTGTTGAGATTGTGGTGGTGAATGTGTGCAGTGCTTGTTGTGTTGTGCCATCGGTGTCGGGTAGCGCATGAGTTCTTACAAATTCTGCATGTATCAGGTATGAGAACGAATAGTACACTCTACATTTAGCATTACATATATTTTCTTTTATCGCGGATTATAGCAAAATAATATTCTCATTACTTTTGTAGCGTAGTGTTGTAAAAGGCGACCAAGGTAAGTTGATGTTAGACAGGCCGGTCGTAAATTACCTAGCCAAACCATGTTACAACATGCTTAAATATGTTGTGCCGACCAACTTAGAGTGGGATAAGGGCAGGAGGATGATGATTAATAATTAATGCAGACCACCCTCATTTCTTACCGAGCTGTCGTAAAAGGCCTCTAAGGTAGGTTATTCCGCTGTGTGGTATCCGGTTGACTATAATAGATCACTCTTATTTACTAAGGTGTCGTAAAAGACGACTAAGGTAATTAACTGTTTTGCTAATCATTGTCTGTATGACACGACCAAAAAATCGATTAACTGAATAACAATCGAGTCACCTGTTCACAAGACAAAAAAGAGAAAGTGACGAAACGCCATATGACTTTTAATCTAGTTTTTTCCAAATATTAATATCCAATTCTGTTAAAAAATAAAAAAAAACTGCTTTCTTAACCCTTCTTAGCCGCATGCGATCGAATTAACGTTCATCCACTCCCCAATTTGAAAGGAAAAGAAAATAGGCTATAACCTATTTTTGAGAGTGGTAAAAAAAGGTACCTGCACTTAACCTCAAGCGAGTGGTCCCGTCAGACCAGATACGATAAAGTTGAGTATATACTAAGCTCTATATTTTATTATTTTTGAAATGTGTATCATATAAAGTCAAACGTGTATCATATAATGTACGCCGTGTGGTATCCGGCTGAATAGAATAGTACCACCCTCATTTCTTACCGAGGTGTCGTAAAAGTTGACTAGGGTAAGTCGACCCGCCGTGTGGTATCCGGTTTAGTAGAATAGACAACCCTCTTTCTTATCGAGGTGTCGTAAAATACGACTGAGGTAAGTTAATGTCAGGCAGGCGGCCGGTCGTAAAAACGCAGCCAAATCATGTAACAACATGTTTATGACATGTTGTGCCGACCCTACTTAGAGTGGGATAAGGGCAGGAAGATGATGATTTTATCATATAAAGTCAAATGTATATCATATAAAGTCTTCGAACATTGCGTGTTGTCAGTGATGACATACGGATCCGAAACTTGATCGCTGACTATGGGCCTCATAAGAAGGCTCAGAGTCGCTCAGCGAGGGATGGAGCGAGCTGTGCGAGTATCTCTACGTGATCAAATCAGAAATGAGGAGATCCGTAAAAGAACCGGAGTCACCGACATAGCTAACCGCGAAACTGAAGTGGCGATGGGCGGGGCTCTTAGTGCGGAGAACCGATGGGAGTTGGGGTCTCAAAGTGCTGGAATGGCGACCCCGCACCGGAAAGCGCAGTGTTTGAATACCCTACTAGATGGACTGACAACCTCAAAAAGGTCGCGGGGAGCCGCTGGATAAAAGCGGCACAAAATCGTTTGTTCAGGGGATCCTATAAAGAGAAGACTTATGTCCAGCAGTGGACGTCCATCGGTTGAACAAAAAGTGTATCATATGTTAAATACACGTGCATATAAATCGGAAACAATCATGTCGTATGGGTTAACTCTATTAGTTTCAAACCAATCATGGTTCTATTGAGCTTAATCGGATCTTTACAATAATGACCATTTAAGTATAGCCAGGTTTCACTTGAATTTGAAAATTGATACATTTAGTATGAAATTTATTTGAATAAAATGCAATGTAAATGTTGAATGATAGAAAAAGATACTACTTGTTAGGATAAACGTATTGTTATTATCATTAAGCTAAATTTATAAAAGTAAAGTAAAATAACTGCTTGTTACTATGCCACTTCTGGACATAGACCTCCTCTCTCCGTTTATGGAAAAAAGGATTGGAGTTAAGACCTACCACGCTGCTCCAATGTGGATTAGTAGGCTACACATATACCTAGAATTCTCTAGGAATATGCAGGTTTCCTCACGATGTTTACCTTCACCGAAAAGCGTGTGATAAATTGCAAATATCAATTAGACACATAAGTTTTAACAGAAATACTCATTGGTGCCAGACCACCGCAGTCGCACGGTCTCACAGCTGGGGTATCACAGTTTAAAATTTATAAATATAAATCATATTATTTTCGTCTTTAAAAATACATGCATGTTATTAAATGTTAAATATAAACGACGTATTCATATATTGAATTTTTTGTTTACTTCAAGTGACAGCGTATGTAAAAACAGAAACATGCATTCAAAAGTTATTGGAAAACGTCGGCGATAAAAAATCATTGCATTTTATTGAGCTCGGTGCACCCCAAACCTCATTCCACTCGTATGTTCCACGATTTGAAAGGATCGTATTATTTACATTTTTTTTTACTTTAAAATGTGGAACAAAAAAGGGTAAAGAATAAATTTGAACGCTCACCAAATGTCCCCGCGGTTGCGACAGGTTGGGTTGGTTCGAATTTATGGAGCAAAGTTTTATTTCCGACATGGAGAGATCTGATACGTATGGAAACGATTTTAGTCGATTTTGAAACCAGAATATGGGATATGCAAACGTTACTTTGCAAAAATTTAGTAGAGTTGACGATTCAAAAGCACTTGTTTACAAGTTTATTTGAATAAAGAATGTTTTGAATTGAAATTGAATTTAAATCCGAATGTCATTTATAATCTAACTAGCTTTTACCCGCGACTTCGTTCGCGTGGACTGTTGTCGTGTGATAGGTCTATAATAGATGGCGCTTTTCAATGTCATCCTATTCCTGTAGAATTAACAGGATTTCTATAGCCTATATATTATACCGGCGTATAAGGAATTATTGAATAATTTCATCGATATTGGTTCAGCAGAATTAACGTGAAAGAGTAACAAACATACATCCATATTCATAAATTTTGCATTTATAAATATTATAAATAAAGTAGGATAAGACTATGAAGTTATTGTAAAACATCTATACTTATTATAAAAATATATCCGTAAAATGTAGCCGGCTGAGTAGTATAGACCACCCTCTTTCTTACTGAGGTGTAGTGAAGACGACTAAAGTAGGTTTACGTAAGGCAGGCGGCCGTTCGTAAAAACTAGCCAAATCATGAAACAACGTGTTTAAAACATGTTTTGCCTACCTCACGAGTGGCATAAGGGCAGGAGAATGATGTAATCAGCCTATTATATGTATATACCTATTATAACAGCAACACAAATTGTCAAATTGCAGTGAGAAAATAGAAAATTAACAATTTTTCCTTATTCCACGTGAGAAATTAAATTAAATGCCACTGTACGCGAGGTGCTAAATATTCAAACTTTAATGAGGTTAATATGGTAATAAAATTTATTAATACGCTTGTTTTTGCTGAAAGTCAAAAGGAAGTCAGCGCTTTTGGCGCAGCGTGCATTTCTTGAGATCGTTTCAATTTGGCAAAAAAGTATGCTAATTTCCCTTTATAATTTAAAAATTGGTATATTCAAAGGTCAACGCTAATTTGTTGTTTGCATACAGGTTATTTGCGTGTTGCGAAACTGTTTTCCTTGTAGCGAATATTATATCGTGGACCATTAGCGAGGAGTGTTGCGTTGTGAATTAATTTCCGATCTACAAGACACGTAGGTCTTGCACGACACGAGTATTGTTTTAATGGCTTCCTGTGTGTATTTCCAAACTATTATTACTTGTGTGTGTATTAGGTTCATGTGGTAATGTGTCCAATACATCGGCAGCTCAATGACGGAATTTTTTGATTTGACTTATGCGTTGGTAGAGTTGATATTATTTCCACAAGAATCATTATTCAATATTTATACATTTATAATAATAAAAATGTGGGAAACCTACCTATACACGCGGTCGTCTCTACTTAAAGTATGATAACTTAATAGGTACTTGTATTACGGGTAACAGACAACTGGTAAATAAATATACCTATACATAATTTTAAATGAATACATAAATCCAAACACAGTTAAACAATTGATTTTAAAACCTTTTAGCCCTCGATGGAAATCGAACCCGCGACCCCTGCTGAAGGCACCAACGTGAACCCACTGACATAATAATTTAGCTTAGCTGGAGCGGAAATTTCTAGTAACCTTTTAGAAAAAAGAAAGAAACAAAATTGTGTAGAGCATTCTATTCTGCTGCCCTTATAATAAAATCTCTGTCACCTGCGCTAACGGGTTATTCAAGCCAAAAATTAAAAAAAAACCTCACAATTATCTCTAGATATCAAGAGTGCTAAAAATTCAGCATTATTTAAAAGTAATCATAAAATATATTTTGCTATAGGCCGCGGTAAAGTAAGTAGAGAATATATAATTACCAAATTATACTACCTATTTTTATTAGGTACCTAATGCTAAATGCACTACACACGTTCAATATTACAAACTCAACAATCGTTTCGCGCTACAACCGAAGCATCATAATTAAGCACTATTCTCAAGCCGACAAAAGCAAATAACCTTACCACAAATATTAAAATCTAAATTTGCATTGATTTCGAATGTTGCATCTCAATATTTAACATGTCAACACTTGTCAAAAGATCACGTCACTTTAAATGTCTGACTTGCATATTATTTGCACGTTCACACTAGTTCAGCCTTGACTTTGACCGACATTGCAAATAATATGACCTTTAAATAGTCCTGTGATGACGTCATTCTTACATACAAAAGCGGCGGTAGCGCAATGTTTAGAGTTACGGACTTGCGATCGAGAGGTCGTGGGTTCGATACCCGGTTATCATACTACCAACGTGAACCCACGATTTTACGACCGACCGCCTGCCTGACGTCAACTTATCTTAGTCGTCTTTTACGACACCTCCTTAATAGATGAGTTTGGTCTATTCTACTCAGCCGGATACCACGTCGGATATTATTTACTAGCAATCGCCAGCGGCTCCGCCCGCGCGAAAAGATTAAAACCGTAATATAGTATTTTCATAACCATAAAAATGGTTAAAGTGGGTTAGCCTTTAAACCTAGACATATGATGTCGCTGACTTTTATTTAGAACCTTTAGAGGGGAACAATTTTGTAATATTTGATTATTGATACATGATTTTTGATTAACTATTACCATTTACTCAACGCACACAAATTTTTCCGTTTTCGTAATTATTGCTGCTCCTCTCCTAACCATCTTATTGTGATTTTTTATAGACTATAGTCTTCCTCAATAAATAGACTATCTTATAGTCAAAGAATTTTTCAAATCGCTCCAGTAGTCCTTGAGATTAGCGCATTCAAAACAATCAAACGAACAAACTCTTCAGCTTTATATATTACCATAGATGTATAGACACAATTGTCTACCACAAACTAGTACCGCTTAAATACCACGATCCCAATCTTCGTTTCAAATTATTAAGCGAGTAGTGGTCGGCTTTCCAAAAGCAAGTTTAGCGAGTATTTTTCACGATACAACGATAAAACCTGTATACAAATGGGACGCGTGCAAGACCGTTCATGTATCAAGCAGCGGCATCACTTTGTTTCGTTTACGTGCGCACTTTTATACTTTTAAAAAGCAAATTACTAATTAATTCTGTTCATTGCTACATATCACGTATAGTAAAGTATGCACGATGAATGGTAATTTTATGCCTATGCGACTGGTATGCAGTTCTTTTTTAACATATTCGATCGCGTTAGCGTAACGCCAATTTGTAAATAAGTAACGGCCTGTTTACTATCACACTGCTGGGCATAGGCCTCCTCTCTACGTGTTTGGAGAGGATTGGAGCTAAGACCTACCACGCTACAATGCGGATTAGTAGGTTTCACATATCTCTAGAGATATGCAAGTTTCCTCACGATGTTCTCCTTCACCGATAAATTGCAATTATCAATTAGACACATAAGTTTTAAATAGAAAAACTCATTGGTGTCTGCCCGGGTTTGAACCCATGATCGTCTCCAGAGATTCACACGATCGCACCGCTGGGCTATCACAGCTAACAATTTGTATGACGCTGCAACAGCGACATCTAGTGATCGCTCATACAGCGCCATAGAAAATGCGTTACGCTCACGCGATCGATTAGATTAAAAAACTCGCACACAGTTTCTCTCTCTCACTTAAATCAATAGACGTCCACTGTTGGACATAGGTTACCTTAAAGTAATTAACAAATCACATAATCTTGCTGCTTCGAGCCAGCGCCTTGTCGCGATTTTTTTGAGGTCGTCTGTACCATCTAATATTATAAAGAAAATCAGTTATGCTTCAGAGTTAATCGGCTGGACAAATATTGATGAAATTTGGCATATATGTAGCTATGTAGGGGGAAAAAATCTATTTTTCTTTCGAGAAAAGGGAAATATTGAGGATAATAATACAATCAAGTTGGTCGAACGAAGTCTCGGGTAAATAGAAAATATAACATCAAATTTATACTGTTACTCTATAATAAAGACATTGGGAATATACAAATTCTGTATACTGAGGATTCGAAAGAAAAAATGATTTTTTCGTTGCATCTCTAAATCGAAATAAAATCATTGAATTACGTACCTACGTGAATAAAAAAACAGACTACTTTCGCATGTATGCAATTCCCATAGTTATTTCGCAATTTAAAACAAGTATTATCCAGTTGCTACAAATATTACGTACTCAAAACTAAAGAAAATATGAAATAAATTTCAAACCGTAAAATACAACTATCTTTCAGTTATATAACAAAATAAACGTATAAAGAAAGCAGCAATAATAATTTCACTGGCATTGAACGAATTTTTACAATACACGTGTTTGCAATTCATTTAAGTGGCCGATAAGGATGTACCGATAAAAACGAATCCATAGACAACAATCGATGCAATCGAAAATTTTATGAAGCATGCAAATAAATAAATACGTTCTAGATAGCTCCTGCATGCGATCATTCAAACCAAACAAGGCAACTTAATTAGCACAGGCGGGTTGCGTTTGCGCAGCGAATGAAAAAAAAAGAGGAAATTCAAGATGGCGTCGCATTTATCAGCGAGGGAGCGATTAGTTCACGTCGACGTCACTCGCCGACACGCCCGCGTTGTGATGGATCGAACGGGGTGGCGTGACTACCACCGTTTATTTATTTATTTACACACAATTGCAAATGGCATTGCAACTTCATTCACGTACAAACAGGCGGGATATGGACTTTATATTTGTCTGTTTTACGGATATACCTCTAGCTTGAGTACACTAAGCACAAATAATGGCGACGTAATATGTTAGTCAAAAATTACAGTTATAAACTCAATTGTGAAAATATATATTTAATGTAGATTGGAAATCTTCATTAGCCGTGTGGTTTCCGGCTGAGTAGAATAGACCACCCTCACAACTTACCGAGGTGTCGTAAAAGGCGACTAAGGTAAGTCGACCCGCCGTAGGGTATCCGGCTGAGTAGAATAGACCAACCTAATTTCTTACCGAGATGTAAAAGGCGACTCAGGTAAGTTGAACCATCGTGTGGTATCCGGTTGAGTAAAATAGACCACCCTCTTTCTTACTAAGATGTTGTAAAATACGACTAAGGTAAGTTGACGTTATGCAGGCGGCCGGTCGTAAAAACGCACCCGAATCATGTGACAGCATGTTTATAATATGTTGTGCCGACCCCACTTACAGTGGGATAAGGGCAGAAGGATGATGTAGATTGGAAATCTTCATCATCATCTAAGTGGGGTCGGCACAAGTTTGAAACATGTTGCTACATTTTTTGGCTAAGTTGACCTGCCTGACGTCAACTTATCTTTGTCGCCTATTACAACACCAATAAGAAATGAGGGTGGTCCATTCTACTCAGCCGGATACCATACGGCAAGTCGTAAAAATAAAAAATCATATTTATTTCAAATAAAAACAACAACTATAAATCGCTGAATCAAAGCGAAGGAAGCGTTTAAGGTAATTAAAATATAGAAAATCAATTAGAATTTTATAACTGTGTACCGACGTAAAAAAAAGCTTATAAATCAATAATAGATTAAAAAATTCCGCATCAAATTCATTTGGCTTTGAATTGGTACTAAATCAATTAAATTGCTAGATTCAAATCATGAATCGAATAGGATTAAAATATTGAAAGCATTTTTTTAAACATACATGCTTTAGTACGCTACTCTGCCTGCTTGGACTTTGAGTATCAAGATGAATCGACAGTCACATTAAAATCCTTTATTGAACGGACGAAAAAAGGACAAACAGAACTTTCTCCATTTTCCTGCCTTATCCCACTCTAAGTGGGTTCGGCACAACATGTTTTTCTCTGTCATTAACTATAGCGCTACTCGTTTTACATAAATGTCATACTTCACACAATCCAACCATATCCAAGTCACATATCCATTATATCATATTTAACACTCGTTTGATCACAGGATTTTCATCCCTCCTCATTACATGTTCTTTCTACAATGAGCGCAAATTTCACACTTCCCCTATATATTCATTTCATCATCATCATCAAAAAAGGAAAAAAAGCAACTTATGTATTAATTTGGATGGTTAACTAAGGTATAGATATAGTAATTTTATTTATTTATTACGCCAACTAATTACATACAATTTTGTCCAATATGCATTATAAAATAAGGTTCGTATGTAAGTCCATTATAGGCATATAAATCATTATTTCAAGAACTTTATTAAAAAATATTTATAGTGTCACAGTACCACACATAGTAAGGAAAAAAATATGACATTAACTAACAACCTAAATATGGGCATGATTTGTATAGTCCTAGCGTCTTAGTAATTTAAAATGGATATTTTTGCAATGTACAAAAAACCTAAGGAAAAAAAGTAATAACAAAAATAAAATATAGTTTTTTTTTACAAATTTAAAATTATTAGTAAAAAATAGTATTAAAACCATTTATAGTGATCGATAGACACTTTTAAACACGATAGTACTTTTAGACAAACCTTATTCTATACGGCAAGAAAACGTACTTCAAAATCTTTATAAAAATAAAAATATTTCCAATTTTTTTTTGGGGTCATTATTTTTTTTCCAGTTCCGACATTTTTGATTTTATTTCAAGTTACCTTAACGATCATCTTTCCTCGTAACCATTTAACACTATAATAACAAAATACTTTATAAAATGTTGCGCGTCATATAAGGGCCGTACGGCGATTAGATAAATTCTTTAACTGTAATTATCTGTAAATAATTGCACGCACTAGATAGAAACCGTGGCGAAACATGTCTAAGAAAAAATATTGACAACTACAATATACACGTATCTTTTCTATAACGGATTCCAATTAAACCTATCTTGGGTTATATTACTAATTTTAGTGCGTCAGAATAGGGATGTCAAAAAATTCGATTTTTACATTAACCGATAAATTTATTATTATAATTGATTTTTTTTAATCATATTTCTAAACATTATAAATATATTTTTAAAAATTTCTATAATTTTTTTTACTTTATCTTGGTGTTTTTTTAAATATGTGCTATTGTATAAAACCAATGTTGCCATATACAAGACGTTTTAATCGAATTTCGCAAACAGCGCATCTATGTTATTACTTCGATTAATTATTCTTATTAATCATAAATATTAAAAAGCAACTTTTCATATAATCAGAAAAAAACGTTTATTAGTAATCGATTTATTTTGAAGTCGATTATCAATAAATCGATTTTTTTCCAATCCAAGTGACATTTTTACGTCAGAGATCTTAGGGTCTTAAGAAAATAGAATGTACCTTGTTTGAAACTGAATATAATTTAACGGTAATAAATGAAAGCCTAAATCAGAAAAGCTGTATTATTTAAGAGCAAAATAATGCCAATTTGTAATAATGTCGGTATGCTCAAAGAGTTTTAATATAACGGATATTTTTCAAAATAATTATGCTTGACTAATTAAATTGAATTTATTATCTTAATAACGCGATCCATTGCAATACTGTTCCATGTTTAATAAAGTGGATATATGTACAAGTCGAAACAAGTCCTATATCGTATTAACCACAAATATAATGTCCAAATGACGGCTGTTATCCGTATATAGAAAACGGCCTTTGCGTACGTCTATTTAAATTGTTCTTTGAAATATCTCTGAATTCCGCAAAGTGAGCTCACTTGTATAAGCTGACTGGCTCGTTGGAGTTGGTAGTGACACTGCCTTCAGCTCCGCGGGTCGCGGGTTCGATTACCGCCAAGAGCCAACATTTTCAAACAAAAATTTGTTCGTTCTTCGAGCCTGTGTGTATATATTGTATTTATGTATCTAGTTAAAATTATATAAGTTGTATTCACCAGTTGTCTGTCTACCATAACACAAGTATTAAGTTACTTTTGGGACGGATGACCGTGTGTGTAAGTGTTCCATATATTTATTTATTTATTTATAAATGAAGATAAGTCAATAATATAATTATAACTTGAGTTCTACCGTTTATAATGGGCGATGTCACCGCGTGTGGGCCCCACATTGCTTTTAATAATCACCTATACAGTTTTATTGAGGAAGGAAATAAATTACACTACGACATATAGATACATGTGTGCCTAATTACAGGAACAGACGCTTTCCAGTTTAACAGAATCGTTTTAAAATTTATATGATTTTTAATGTCAATATTCAATATTCATAAAACAATCATCGAATGTTAAAATATATATAATTTATTTTTTATTATTAACTTGCACTTTGCTATAGAATAAGTTACTCAAGACATATTTGTTTCTAAGTTTAATTAGATCGATTTAAAAAAAAACTAAATTTTTATTCTAAATTGGCGTTTTAAAATTTAAGGAGATTAAATTAATAATATTTTTGTTTAATATTATTCGTAAATGATAATTATTCTAAATTAAATACCCTTGTAAAAACAATAAAGCGTAAGATGTTTTTAAATTTTATTTCAAATCTCGAACAACCATAAACAATTTATGGGATCATAAACTGGTTCGGCCAAGTGCTGTTAAGTGTTTAACGACTCGCTGTTACGTAATTTAAATAGCTCGAGTCTCTTAAATTTCACTGAGAATGTATTTTTATATATAATCTAATTTAAACAAAACAGAAAATACAAATGCTTATTACTAGTATTTGGTAGACCGAGACTTGCACGTTTTTTTTAATATATAAAAAAATGCATTTAAAAATTAAAATAAATCTAAAGTCGATCCTGCTATTCAATATTTAAGGTCGCCCGTTATCCCATTTAGCATATTTGCGATTGAAAGCGTAATTATCCTTAGCTTTCTCATAAAATTATAGCAATTTTTTAAGTGTCTGAAAACAGGTATAAAACGACATTTTTTTAATATGAATCTAGCGATCGATTTTTCCCGCCAAAAGCCCCTCATTTTTTAAATATTAAAGATTAAACAAGCTAAAGTTCTCAAGTGATCAACCCAAAAATACAATATCCTCCTGCCCTTATCCCACTCTAAGTGGGGATAACATGTTATAAACATACTGTCACTGACTGGCCGCCTGCCTGACGTGAACTTACCTCTGTCGTATTTTACGACACCTCGGTAAGAAAGAGGGTCGTCACTAAACCGGATATCACACTGTGGGTCAACATACCTTAGGCGCCTTTTACGACACCTCGGTAAGAAATGAGGTTGGTCTATTCTACTCAGACGGATACCACACGGCGGATAAAGCCAAAAATACGAAACGAAATAATAGGTATAAACAAATACTGGGTACATTCAAATATTTAAAAATCGAACCCTATTCGTGTCGATGGGTACAAATAACGCTAGGCAACTACGCTTATTACTACACAGGTTTAGTAACACAATGACGGTTGCTTTGCATAAGAATAGTGAAGAAACAGCTGTGGCCGCCGGCCATCTGTGTACGTCTTGTTATTACCGCGTACGCTGTCTGTACGTGAAAGTGTACTAAAATTTAAATTATAGCCCTCTAATTGCTGTAGACGTTTCCAATTCAAATGCTATCAATTTGAAAATAGAAAGTCTTTATTCGAAATGTACGCGTATTAAATTTATATAATAAAAATTGTATGTACTGTTTACGTTTTATTTTAAAAAAAGAACTTGTTTATTTTAATACATCTGTATACTTACAATACTATTCAAACTCTTCCTGATTGTAATCTCCTTCTTCCTTCATATCTTCTAACGTTATAGTATATTTTCTCATTAATTAATTAATTTATTTTTTCTATCTTTTTCGTCATATAGCCTTTACTTATAAATTTGTTCAATTATTATGTTTTAGTATAGTAGGTATATATTTAGAAATTATTTTGTACACCCCCACCGCTGATATTTCATTAAATCCTCTACCCTAAGGTTGCCTGGAAGAGATTGCTTTTAGCGATAAGGCCGCCTATTGTACTAATACTTTTTTTGTTAATTTCATGTACTGTTTTGGTGTGCAATAAAGTGTATTCTATTCTATTCTATTCTATTCTTATTATAAAACAAAGTCCCTAAAAGCTGTATGTTTTCCCAAAATCTACTACAGAGTTTTTACTGAAAGAAAGTGCAATTTTTCCGTAAGGTTTAGGTTAATAGAACATAACGGTTTTACGTAAACTGTCTTGAAGAGATTGCGCGGTTATAAAAAATCTCGTCTGTTGGTAGTTTTACTCGCGAGTGCCGCGTAAACCAGTAAAAAAAAGTAAGTAGCGGCCTGTTACTATCCCACTGCTGGGCATAGGCCTCTTCTCTCCGTTATTGGAGAGAAGGATTGGAGCTAAGACATACCACGCTGCTCCAATGCGGATTGGTAGGTTACACATATCTCCAGAATTCTCTAGAGATATGCAGGTTTCCTCACGATGTTTTCCTTCGCCGAAAAGCGTGTGATAAATTGCAATTATCAATTAGACACATAAGTTTTAATAGAAAAACTCATTGGTGTCTGCCCGGGTTTGAACCCATGATTGTCTCTAGAGATTCACACGGTCGCACCGCTAGGCCATCACAGCTTACTTAAAGCGATTTTAGCGTATCGTAGAGATACGCTAAAATCATGTACTAGAGACTTGTAGATCTACAAATATATGATACTACAAAAAAGTCCGCGACAGTATGCCTCTATGTGTTACGGTTAACTCGCATAAACTACTTTAACGTTCAAAATTTCAAAAAATCTTTTTAATGTAAAATTATCAATATAAAAGGTATTGATGATGGAAAAATTTTGTGACTGGTGCAAATCAAAAGCATAGCTAGTATATAATAAAAATGTATAAACTGTTTCCGTTTTATTCTAAACATATAACTTGTTGTTTGAACAGATCTTAAAACAAAATATATTTTATTCTATTATATTTTTACAATGTTTATTACTTCTGTATCTGTCATGAAGTTACCACCGTCTGAATATTTCTTTACCGTGAAGAATGAAGAAAAAACTGGATTCAGAATCAAAAATGGTTTGGTTGGCATAATTAAATATTGTTAAAGACTGGAAGCAATGTTAAGGCAACATTTTATGAGTTTTTATAACGTTTATGACCCAGTCAGACCTTATGGAACGGTTTAAAATTTAAGTTATATGGTATCCGGCTGAACAGAATAGTACCACCCTCATTTCTTACCGAGGTGTCGTAAAAGGCGACTAAGGTAAAGTCGACCCGCCGTGTGGTATCCGGCTGAGTAGAATAGACCACCCTCATTTCTTACTGAGGTGTCGTAAAAGGCGACTAAGGTAGTTTGACTCACCGTTTGGTATCCGGTTTAGTAGAATAGACCACCCTCTTTCTTACCGAGGTGTCGTAAAATACGACTAAGGTAAGTTGACGTCAGGCAGGCGGCCGATCATAAAACACGTGGCCAAATCATGTCAACACGTGAGTAACATTTTGTGCCGACCCCACTTATAGTGGGATAAGGGCAGGAGGATGATGAAAGTGAGGAAGTTAACAATGTATAATTATTAGCTACATATTAATACGGCAATGTTGTTTCTACTGTAAAGTAGAAACAGTTTCTATAGTAAAATAACGGCCTCTCACAATCCCACTGCTGGGCATAGGCCCCAGCAGTGGGATTGTGAGAGGCCTTTACTTTACCTTATAATGCACACAGCGGTAATTCTGTATCCCTCTGTCTCGGTATAATAAAATCGCCATACCTTTATATCTAATATTGTAAAAAAATCAAAACTAAATATAAAAGAACATTATTTTTCACTTAACCTTTTGAGCTTAGTTGACAGAAAGGTTTAAATTAAGTATAACAATATGCTTTACGTATAAGTACGTAAAGCATATTACAAAATTGAAAATTATTTGGATGATAAAATAGCCTGGATTTGAAAATCCTTTCAGCTTCATACAAATTGCGGTTTAATAATGTAAAATTAATAATGTAAAATTGAAAATTTTTAAAAGATTAACAGCCGAGTTTCTGGTTATTTTCGGTAAGAGCAATATTCCGAACCAGTTGTAGCTTCATTAGTCATATTGATCCTTGACGATTCAAAAGTGCTTGAAAGAGCAAATACATAAAGAATAATGATTTAATTTGACCGACAAACAAAAACTTTCCCATTTAAAACGTTTGATTTTATTTTACGTGTGTTAGATACGACTATCTCAAACCAGTTGTTAACAACGATATGACATGACTTCTAAGCTCTAATCAGAATATGACAATTAGCGGGATTTTTATAAAGGTTGTTATCTTTGAGAATGAACGCCGCGCTTTGTACAGTTAATCATTCCAAAAAGATAGATATTTATTTTTGTTTGTAGAGTTCCGTCTGTAACGGAAATACTTTTTTAGTCTATGACTTTTTTTTGATTAATTTAAGATAGATAGATAGAAGAAGAAGACATAATTATAATTTTAATTGTGAAATTTCTAAATCGATAATTTATTTATTATAGTAAATAATCAATCGATTTTATTTCTAAATAAAAATATTTAATAGCTTTTAGTATAATAAACCCTTTTATTTATAAAGTCTTACTTTGTAAAGTTAAATATTTTATTTTATTAAACATTATTATTTATTAAAATGATTCAAATTTAAATACATTTATGATAAATATTGATACAAATATTTTCCTGAAATAATTTAAAAATGATAAATATTTATTATATTATTGTAAAATTAATCGTGCATCGTATATTATAAAATATATTTAATATTTATATTAAATATATATTATTTTACTATAATATATGGAATAGAATATTATGCATTCGTTTTGATTTACCGGATGGGTCAAGTAAGCCAAAAAGCCTATTTTTTTTTAATAATCTGTACAACAATAATATAGTGATTAATAAACATTTCAAAATCGAATACTTTCATATTTTGTTCCGGAAAGGTAAATCAACTACAAAGAGTCGCGTAGGCGTCACCAACATGTTTCTAGAAGATTTATAATTAACAGGAAAAATGTTGACAAGCTTGTCACAAGTAGGTACTTCTTACATGTCTCAAATTTCTTTAATCAATTAAAATAAACTTTCGCCGCACTCGATATTATCTATGAGATTTGTCGACGCGATTTGTTCTATTAATTTTACTGATACAATATATTCCTATTTAAAATTAATGCTAAGAAAACCGCGTTGACAACCCACTTCTTTCATGTTTCGAATCTTTTTAATTAGTGTATAACAAATTACCGCAAGAATTTTAATGATATCGTTTTAATTATCAACTAGTTATTTCTTTAACTCATTAATTCCGAGGAATAAAGATATCTCACAGATTGCTTATCTATACATAATATTACATTCATATGTAAAATTGTGGTCATTTTATGGTCCCTTAATAAAGAGCAAACTCGATAGAATCCAAGTCTCTATCTATTTAAATAAAATAGGTACCTATGTGAGAAAAGGCCTACCCAATTTTCAAGTTTATTTTCGTTGCACTCTTAGAACCGACAAGTCTCTGCCGACTAAACAATTACCTAATTACACATCATTTTCTTACTCTTATTCCACTTATCATCTTCCGTTATTCTCTATCATTCGTCCACTCCTTTTATATGCATCTCATTCTTTAAACAATCTATACACTTTTTTTTACTTCCCTCGAGTCATATATCGAACTAGCAATTGCCATTGGCTCCGCCCGCGTGGAAAGATTAAAACCGCAATATAGTATCTTGATAACGATTAAGATAAACCTTAAAAGCTAGACATATGCTGTCGCGGACTTTTATTTAGAACTTTAAAAGGGAAACAATATGAAATTGTTTCCCATTTAAAGTGATTTAACATGAGTGATACATGATTTTTGAATAACTTTCACCGTTTACTTAGCGCACGCAAGGAACGTTTTAAATTTTGCCGTTTTTATAATATTTTTTATTGCTGCCTCTCCTATTCATCTTAGCGTGATGTTTATAGCCTATAGCCTTCCTCAATAAATGGACTATCTTACACAAAGAATTTTTCAAATCGATCCAGTAGTTCCTGATATTAGCGCGTTTAAACAATCAAATTCAAAATTCAATTCAAAATATTCTTTATTGAAATAAACTTGTAAACAAGTGCTTCTGAATCGTCAACTCTACTGCTGGTTCGGAAAGCTGTGCCTACCGAGATGAGCCAGCAAGAAAATCGGCGGTTGCTCTTTTTAAAAAATACAATTCTTAATGCTAGTTAGATTTAATCGTTTCTATCTTGTTCAGAGTCGAACAATATCTATATCCACAAACAAACTCTTCTTTATTTTCTTTATAAATTAGTATAGGTGTCACAATTGAAACATCCATTCGAAATAAAGTCACTTTTAAATAAGTCATTACTAATTGCGGACATCTGTCATTACATATATATTTTAAAAAGAACACTAACAGAAACGTTCAGCCTACCGATTTGGTAATTGGCCTTATTTTCCGTACACCGTATTGCCTGGGCTTAATTGCGTAATTATTGTTGAAAAAAAATGTACGAACAGCGGTAATAATAATTATCCATCGTATATTCGAACTTGCAACTTGAGTATAGTGTTTGAGATGTTATTAAATAAAACCATTTTATGTGCTTTCAAGTACTGTATAGTAAGTGCATGTGAGATTTCGCAAAGCACTGTTCGCACAGTATTATTTAGTAAAACTATTGAAATATTTTTGTTTACGCTCCAAAGACTACTGAATCATACAAATCCCTTAAATACAAATTCATTTATTTCTGCATAATTCAGTTGAAAAGATATTACAATTATTGGTTTACAATTTATGATATAGAAATAGAAGAAATAGGAATGGTAATGTGATATACGTTTTAAAGTTTGACACAGATGCAACCCAATTTATTAATTACCATTTTAATAAAATAAATAATTTAAATGTTCTAATACAGGCTTTTTCGAATGTTTAGATATAAATGTATATTGTCAATCTTAGTTCTTATAAGGGCTTAATATGAAAATTTAAATATGCATTTATCGAATAGAACTAATTACATAATAGCTCATAGCTTGAATTTTCCAAATTCAAATTTGAATTAAAAATATTCTTTCTTCAAGTACCTAGACTGTTTTAAGTACTTTTAAAACGTTTATCAATGAGCTACTACTGAATAATAAAAAAAACGATAGCGTTAAGATTCTGTGACTTTTTCTAGGAGTCACGAGTTCAAACCCCGAGCAGGCACCAATGAGTTTTTCTATTAAGAAACTAACCTATGTATCTAATTGATAATTGAAATTTATTAAACGCTTTTCTGTGAAGGAAACCATCGTGATGATACCTGCATATATCTTGAGAATTCTGAGGATATGTGTAACCTACCAATCCGCATTGGAACAGCGTGGTAGGTCTTAGCTTAGTTCCGTTTCTCTAAAAATGGAAAAAAAGTATATACCGTGTATGGATAGTAACGGGACTTTACTTTACTCATTAATATTCTTCTAGTAGATTAGCTTTTAAAGCGTAGGACAGACAGAGTTTTACAATGTAATATTTGTAAGGTATACAAAAAATATACCAATATTGCGGCAAGTTATAAAGCTTTTAGTAAATATATTATATTTACTAAAGCTCGCAAGGTTCGGTCAAATAGGTACTAAAGATTTATTTGAATTTGAGACAGTTGTTTTATTGGAAATTAATTTGAGAAGAGTATTTTGGGCTTCATGTATTTTTCACATGCGGACGGCGTGTGGCCGCCGTACGGTTTACAAAAAGCAAGTCACTAAATATGTTTTGTTTACAATATACATTAACTCGACGTACTTTGAGCGTGAACAAAAAATAATCACCACACACGTTACAAACATGTCGGGCTGTGCCAAGAATTTCGAAGTCAAACTTTTATTTGTGACTAGCTGTGCCTGTAGCTTCGCCCGCGTGGAAATCAATGTATTTAATTGAAATTTTGAACATAAAGTGTAGTATCCGAGTGAATAGAATAGACCACCCTTTCTTTCCGAAGAGTCTTAAAAAGCGACTAAGGTAAGTCGACCTGCCGTTTGGTATCCGGCTGAATAGAATAGACCACTTTTTCTTACAGAGGTGTCTTAAAAGGCGATTAAGGTAAGAGGACCCGTCGTGTGGTATCCGGCTGAATAGAATAGACCACTTTTTCTTACCGAGGTGTCTTAAAAGACGACTAAGGTAAGTCGACCTGTCGTGTGGTATCTGGCTGAGTAGAATATACTTTTCTTACCACTTAGAGGGGAATAAGGGCAGGAAGAAGTAATAAATGTAAGGATTAAAATACGATGAGACCTTTTCTCAAGAAACAGTGTACCTTTAAGAAGTATAAAAGATTTCATCCCAGTAACATTAGGCCGTGACTCATGTCAGATAAGCTTGAAAGTCTACTCACAAATACATATTTACGACCTACCAATACTCCATTCTAATCCATAACGCGTAAACGCATTAGAATATTAAAAAAATATATCACTCGCATTGTTCCCACATAAATTATTAACTGTGCGCGCACAACTATGGGAATAAGAAACTAAACAATGCATCGAAATCTTAATAAATGATCGCATTCAAATAGGGTCGAAAGACATTTGAATCTCGCGTAACCCTTTCAACGCAACACCTGGCCGTTTAGATCCGGAGTCAAAAATTTCCTTTTATCGCATTAGCATAATATTTATAATATCGACAATGGGATGCTTTATTCGTATCTCTGATTCTTACACGGTAGCTTGTTATTGTTCAGAGATAAGGGGGGGTAACAATGGTGCACTGTGATGGTTTGTAAGATGTTTCTTTGAAAGTGAATGTAGCTTGAGTAACGAGCGTGGTTAAGTAATCTTGCGGTTTCGTAGTTATTCAAAATCCGCTTATCTATCCCTTGTACGGCTAATGACTCTTCGTGGCTGTTTCGCCGCTGAATAACACCTACATTGTTGTTTAATACGGGGCTTTTAAATGAAGCATACTAATAACACTGTTTATGTTTACTTACACTTTGTTTCTGTATACTGTGTATGTATAATTCACTATATTAACGATGACAAATTCTTTTTCTGCTGTAAAGCAAAAATAAGAACGTTAAAATAGCATTTTCTTTTCTTTTATATATAATTGTATATGTCGGCGGGTAGCCGTACTTTGAATATCAACATCACGCCATTTGATTTAGATTGTTACTATGATGTTTAATTTGTCGATAAATACCTTCATTACTAAAATAAAAACACGTGGTTAATATTTTTACCACGTGTTCAGACTTCAGAATTAATATTTACAAGTTACATTGTAATAAATTTAAACATTTCATTTTAAAATTAAGAACATTTCTTTGTATGTAAAGAATAGTTTTAGTTGAAAAGGTGGGTAGTTTGTTCAATCGAATGACACACCCAGTTTTTCTATAAAAGCCGAGCGCGCGCCAGCTCGTGAGATTATTCTGTCTCGGACCGCCGTAGCGTACGGAACTATTGGAAATAAAAGTTTGTCAAAATTATCTTCGCTGTTTATATTGATCACCAATTATGGGGGATAACCCTGCTCGTGACGTCAGCAATACTGACGTCACACTTTTTGGAGATAGTCGCTTCGAGCCTCTTCCGTAATATATTATACATAAAACGTCCATACTTTTATGTAAATCAACTTCTTCTTCCTGCCCTTATCCCACTCTAAGTGGGGTCAGCGCATCATCACGATCGGCCAACTGCCTGACATCAACTTAACTTAGTCGTATTTTACTACACCTTCGTAAGAAAGAGGGCGGTTTATTCTACTTAACCAAATACCATACGGCGAGTCGACTTACCTTAGTCGCCTTTTACGACACCTCGGTAAGAAATGAGGGTGGTACTATTCTTTTCAGCCGGATACCACACGGCTTTTTTATGTAAATCAACATTGACAATAATTTTTAACGTGCTTTTTATAAGCTGACGATCATTATAATAAAATGCAGATAAAAATTAAACCCAGTTTAAAGATTGCTGTAATACTTACTCAATGGCTAGAATAATATCACAATAATAATATAATAATAATATAATAATAAATAAATATATGGGACACTTACACACACGGTTATCCGTCCCCAAAGTAAGTAACTTGTGTTATGGTAGACAAACAACTGGTACTAATACTACTAATATATACTTATATATTTTTGTTAAATACATACTTAAATACAAATATACACCAAGGCTCGAAGACCATCAAATTCATTCATAGAAAATGTCCGCGACCCGCGTAGCTAAAGGCTGGGTCACTATCATCTTAAATTTTCGATGGACAAACGAGTCTTTAATTACTTATACGTTCTTACAATGAAAACATCAGGATTTTTTATTAACTCTCACATGATTTAATTCAGATTTATATCAAGCTCCCGCTTATGAAATTGAAGACATCGCAATAATACCATTCATCATTTCTGATGACAATCTTTCAATCAACTTTGAATCATGATATGACTGGCTTATAATGACATCTTACATGCTATGGATTCTGAAACCTACAATCTATAAGGTTTATAAATAATATCTAAGAGATGTTTCTATAAAAGAACCTATAAGGTTTATACATTTTAAAGCGCGAATATTTTTTTACGAGTTAGCAATAAATAATTTATAGAATTAGGCGTTACTTTGCGCAGATCCATAATACAAAAGCAATAATATAATTATTTTGCTATAATCCGTGATGAAGTAAAATAGAAAAATATATAATGCTAAAAATAATAATGTAAAATGGACAATCCGTTTTCATACCTGATACATGCAGGATTCTTAAAAACACATGCACAAACGTCCACCACCGCCACCACAATATTGTGGTGGCGGTGGTGGACGTACTACAAGGTGGACAAGAACTACATACGTTCACTATCACAAATTCAACAATCGTTTCTCCCCGCAACCGAAACATCATCAAGAGATAGACTCCACGACAAAATCGCATAGAATTTTAGCAAAATAATTTTATTATTACTTTTGTATTAGCAATAAACCTTATGGATATATAGGAAATCTGCATATCTTTAGATAATTCTAGGGATATGTGTAACCAGCAATCCGCATTGGAGCAGCGTAATAGGTCAAAGCTCCAATTCTTCTCTCCAAAAAGATAGGAGGACTGTGCCTAACAGTAGGATAAGAACAGGCCGTTACTTGTACTTTATATACAAAGGTCCACACATCGTTCCTTCTTTCAACCAAGTGTTCTAGTTTAATATATTTATATAAGCACGGTGTTGCTGGTTCTAAAATAACGTCTAACATTGAACTTTTTATATAAAATTTAATTTGTATAATTTGTTACTTATAAAAAGGAGAAAGTAAATTAAACGCTTGAAAGTTCAACGTAAAGTATCGGTTGCATCTTCCGACCCAATTTAAAAAAAAAGTCCTTTTAACCCATCAATAGATACCGACCTTTTGTCTAAAAACCGTCAAATGATACGCATTAGGTTTTTTGTCGCGTTATGAATACATTTCAAACAGGAAGGATGTGAAAGTCGGTATAGAAGACACCGTATGGCGGTGAAGGGTTAGGGTGTATAGACCGGCTGCGTCGGACAAAGAAATAAGTATAATGGGTAAAACATTGGGTTTAGAAATTATTTATTGCCTTGTTTAAAATCTGTAATGATAAATGTATGTTTTATAAAAATATATATTAATTATTTATAAAACCTGGCGTTACTTTGCGAAATTCCATAGTACAGAGTTTACAATAAAATTATTTTGCTGTAACGCGTTTGTTAAGAGAATACATGTAGTACTAAATGTATGAAGCAGGCAAATCACATCCCTTATACATATAGGACAAGCTACCACACGTATCACAAAACGCTGCCAACACCAATAGTTCATACAAGCATTACACACACTCACTACCACAACCTCTACGATCGTTTCGTCCCGAAACCGAAGCATCATCAATGGGATAGACTCCATCAACGAAATCGTAATGCCAATATATTAAAAGTGTACTACTGAGCAGACTTTTTCTTTCATATGAAAAAAGAGATATGATGTCAGACATTTTTAAAAACAAAGATCGCCTTAGTTATAACGTCGTGTGGTATCCGGCTGAGTAGAATAGACCGCCCTCTTTCTTACTGAGTTGTCGTAAAATACGACTAAAGTAAGTTGACGTCAGGCAGGCGGCCGGTTCTAATATGGCTAGCTTACAAAATAAAATATTTTAAGGTAGACTTACATTTATGTTGTCAAAAGCACACTATCTGTAACAAAAAATTATAAACATTAGTTTCAAATAGGTCTAAGGTTCTTCGATTCTATAATACAAAGTAATAAGATGAAATTTCCTACTAGCACACTTTACTACTACAACAGGAGCAAAAGTAATAATTAATTTGTTTTGTTATAATCCGCGATTAAGTAAATACATATAATGCTAAATTTAGAGTAAACTATCCTTATAACCTCCATCATCGCCGCCAATACACAAGCACTACACAATTTCACTATCACAAACTCGACAATCGCTTCGCCCCACAACCGAAACATCATCAGAACCTAGACTTAACAACAAAATCGCTAAGCGACGCATTACACAAACATGCATTGATATATACTAATTAGTTAAACCCCCACCATTTATTATGCCTCCTAACAAACATAGGTATATTATTTTAGTATGATGCTATATCATTATAGCATATATTGTAAATTATCGTAAATCGAATTAGAAAAAGCTATATAAATAACGAGTAAGCTATCTACTATCATACTGAATAAGCAAAGTTTTTTAAATTTGAAATTGAATTCTATATATATTTATATTAATGGGATAAATAGTGTAAATGATTCAAAAATTTTAAATTTTGTATGCTAATTAACAGCGAAAAATGTTTGTATTTTTTAACTCAACTGTAATCTACCGTGTTCCATGCAAATATATGATTTGTTTTCAACGCACTAGTAGGTAAAGGGCATCTCTCTTTGCAGAAAAGGATTGGAGCTAAGACCTACCAAGCTGGTTAAATGTGGATTGGCGGGTCACATATAGCCCAGTAATAATTAAGATATACACATTCAACTTTATATAGACTCCTTTATATACAGCGGATATCAAAATAATTTCATACTTAATTTTGAAATAAATATAATTAAATCTCGTTATTTTTCATACAATTATATTAATTTACATAAAATAAAGCTTTAGATTTATTAAGATACATATAAAATTAAAGTTTATTGTACGAAAATTCAAGAAAAATGCTTAAATGCAGGCATTTGCCTCATCCGTTGAAGGTTAGTGCCATTAAAAATATTAGTCACACGTAAATTTTTATATGTGAATTATATTCATAAAATAGGATACTTAGAGTACTGTGTGCTAAGTGCGAGCTTTTTTAGACTACTCAATCGCGTTAGCATAACGTCAATTTGTATGGCGCTCGAACAGCGGTCACTAGATGTCGCTGCTGAAAAAATTTAGAATTTTTTATGTACGAGTATATAGGGTTTTCATGACCGAATTCTGGAAGTCTTCTTTTACTGAGCTTATTTTATATATATTTCATGTAAGTACGGTATTTACTAAAATTATCAAATTATGCTCTTCATAAAACTGTTTGTTTCCCTGATATAAAAAAAAAAAACGATAAACCCCTCTGATTCTTCCCAGATCGATCTGATTTTTGTGATCGAGATATTTGCAGGGTTAGCGAGTGACAGAAGCTATTGTTAATTCCAAGGCTATAGTCCAAGTTGTGGGTAAAAGCTAGTATGTTATATAGCAGCAGATTTAGATCTCACAAAAATTTCATACAAATCTATTACACCTACAGAGCGTAACGCTAACAAACTCAAAATGTAGACTTTTCATATAAAGTGGTATATTTTGCTTGTCATTGAAGTAATTGCATCTCGTTTTGTTTTCATCCAATTGCAAAAGATGTCATGAAATCATTAGTTATAATCTTACATTTAGTTGATGATTCTGTTTAACCCCACCTTATGAAAACTGTATATTCCGTTAAGAAATCACCAACGCCTCATGGCATTAGTTTATCAAAAAACTCGATAAACTATATTTACCACCCACTGTGGAAGCCCAGCGGTAACACCGTGCGACTATTTCGAGGAGGTCACGGGTTCAAACCCGGACAGACATCAATGAGTTTTTCTGTTAAAACTTACCTATGTGTCTAATTGACAATTGCAATTTATCACATATTTTTCGGTGAAGGAAAACATCGTGAGGAAACCTGCATATCTCTAAAGAATTCTCGAGATATGTGTAACCTACCAATCCGCATTGGAGCAGCGTGATAGGTCTTCGCCCAAACCTTCTTTCAAAAAACGGAGAGAAGAGGTCTATAGCCAGTAGTGGAATAGTAACAGGCCGCTACTTACCACCCATTTTATTCCACATTGTGCCGATAATTTTACATTTATTATTACAGATTTGAATACGTAAAAATGTTGAAGCTGGCAATACTGTTCGAATACTGATTGCTTCATTATCAATTACATACATATTGATAAGTAGATAATATATTCGTTCGTTTCTAAAACAAGTAGCTTATCATACGATTGTAATTTTTTTAATTAACGAAATACCCGTTCTTAATATCGAGACATTAACAATCTCATAAATTAATTACGTTCGATTACAGTGTAATAGATGTTTTCATTATTTGATATATAACCTGTACAATTAGAATTGACATTATAATTCATCGCAGACGCAACGAGGCAAAGGGCCTAATGTATTCAGCCTGAAATAAATAAGCCGAAGCGGATTGCTTATTAAAATTTTTATCACGCAAAGGTGTCAACCAATCTCATATCGCCATCCATCTTATTCTAAACGCTTATCGTACGCAGATATCTAAATGTCGACAGGGCAATACATTATTTATTTATGCAAGAAATTTGCATCAACTTTTGAAGGGTTAAACCGTATTCGATTACGGGTGTAAAGTAGATAAGATTGTTTTTTATCGATATTTTTGGTATCGATTTTTTGTTTATTATATTATCGGACAAATGTTGAATATATGTCTTCAATTAATTATAGGTTATTTGAAAGGCGTAGGTATATGTTACGTCTGTGGAATGGTTTATTTGAGAGTCTATTTTAATTTGATCATAGAGATATAGAGATCATAGAGTAGAGAAGTCATATACTTTTCTAACTTTGAGTGTAAATATAGAGAGGGAAGATTAGTTTCGTATACCTATCATTGTCTAATTATATATGCACAAAAAACATTCTTGATCGATAATTTTTTTAAATATATAAAAAAATGCAATAAAAAAATAATAAATAAAACGCCGGGTGACATGTGGGAAACCCAGGTTGTCCCACATCCCAGGGTTGTATTCTCTTCGTTCGCCAGTTAACATTAGGCTATCACAGCTTAGCATTTGACATCTCAAATATCATTTGCATTCAATTACATTTAAGATTTTTTTTAATGCACGAAAACAGGTAAAAACGTCATTTATTAAAATGAAATCTAATTAGATCGATTCCTCAAACCCAATACATACTGAATTTCATGAAAATCGTTAGAGCCGTTTCCAAGATTCAGAAAAAATATATATACAAGCTAAACTCATTTAAATATTACAGATTTAGAATATTTTTAGTACACCTTCAAAATGACGTTTGCTCACTAGCCGTACAACACCAATGTTGCGCGCCATAACGAGTGTAGCAACTTGATATTTCAATTTTGAAGATACAATGTTGCATTGTGAGCCCATGGCGAAATTGAGATTGTATTACAGGATATTTTATGGCTTCAGGATGTGCCTTAAAAATGTTTTAGGCCCTGTTAGGTACCAGTATACGTATAGCAGTGATACCCGCTTGATGAGACGGTGTGACTTTTCGCGGGGTCACGGGTTCAAACCCTGAGCACCAATGAGTGTTTCTGTAAATTTGCTAATCCAGCGATTCCCAGCCTTTTTTAGTTCACGGACCCCCTTAATAAAAAAAGCAAAAAAACAGATTAGGTTTTTTTTAATATCACATTTTTCTAATAAAACTGGTTTGCTGATTGTTCGTTTTGCGACCATTTTGCATTTAATGAGCGAATTACGTATGGACCACAGGTTGGGAAACGCGGCCCTACTCAATATTTGCAATTTATCACACGCTTTTCGGTGAAGCAAAACATCGTGAGGAAACCAGAATATATAGAGAATTCTGGAGATATGTGTAACCTAACAATCCGCATTCGAGCAGCGACCAGCGAGCAGGTGGGACCTACCTTCAACCCTCATCTCCTAAAAAGAGAGGGGACGTCTATGCCTAGTAGTGGGATAATACCTTTATAGCCTCCATGTTAAGTTATCGCAATAGAAACCTACTTAATTCTTGCGTTTAATTATTTGACAAATACATAATCACGACCTATAAAAGTTTTCATTAATGAGTGTGTACCTAGCTTATCTTTACGAATGTTGGTTTTCCTCAACATCATTTTCCCGCCCTTATCCCACTCTAAGTGGGGTCGGCACATGTTTCAAACATGTTGTTACTTGATTCGGCTATATTTTACTACCCGTCGCCTGCCTGACGTCAACTCATCTTAGTCGCCTTTTACGTCACCTCGGTAAGAAATAAGTGTGGTATTTTCTACTCAGCCGGAAAATACTGTCGTTATATTAGATCGTCGTTTCAGAAGCTAATGGAATAAGAAAAGCGAAAGGTACAGATCAATCATATGAATTGATCTAATTTCGGTGACAGAGTTATTGTTTATGAAACGTTATATCCATGCTTGTATAATGTTTGTACGTAATTTTTGTTATGAAAGTAGTTGAAAGGTTAAACTTGTGACATAGCCTTTTTTATTTATCGCGGTACTGAATTAGTGGACTGAGCTATGATAGCCTAGCGGTGAAACTGTGTGATTCTTTTGAGGGAGTCACGGTTTCAAATCCCGGGAAGATACCCTCTGTGATCCGGCTGAGTAGAATAGACCACCCTCATTTCTTACCTAGGTCTCGTAAAAAGCTACTAAAGAAAGTCGACCTGCTGTGTAGTTATCCGATTGAGTATAGGTAGAATAGACCACCATCATTTCTTACCGAGGTGTCGTAAAAGGTGACTTAATTAAGTCGACCCTCCAAGTGGGATCCGGCTATGTAGAATAGACCACCTTCATTTCTTTCCGAGGTGTCGCAAAAGGAGACTAAGGTAAGTTGATGTCAGGCAGGCGGGCGATCGTAAAATACCTATATCATTCTCTCCCACTCTAAGTGGGAGAGAATGACATAATTGTAAGCAAGCAGGTAGGTAAGCAGAGTTTTGCCCTTATTAAGTTACAATAAACGAATATAGGGGCCAAAATACAGTGTAGTAAGTTCCATTTTAACGAATATAGAAACTAAAATAAATAGTAATATCACAGTGAAACATTCTCATAGTTTCATATAATTATTACAACTGACAGCAGCGTAATAATAAAAAATAGTTTCTCTAAAATTAATTGACCCCTTCAAACCCTAAAATAGAACAATATAAAAAGCCATTCAAAAGTTTCCTTTTTTTAACAATTTAAAACATATAAAAACTTTTCGAATCAATTAAAAGTGTTCTTAAGAAAAAAAACAATAAACTTTTGAATTAAGAACGCCGCGTTATAAGAACGTACTCAATAAGAATAGGGCGTAGACACAATAGTACAAGTGTCGTGTCAATAATAAATGTACGGAACACTTAATGTTATACCTTTGTTGTCTGTGGTTTAAGTTTTCTATTATCTTTTATTGTATTCGAGACAGTAATGAATTGCTTGTTACTTTACGACGTGCATGTTGTGACAGCTTACATTGAGCCGTTATACACAAAAGATTTACAATATGATTAACACAGATTTTGAAAAATCTCGTAAGCCCTAATACGTGTAGTATAAGAGCTATTACAATATTATTTAATCAATCATCATCCTTCTGACCTAATACCACTCTGAGTGCGGCAGTTGAGTTGGCTAGGTATTATACGACCGGCCGCCTGCCTGACGCCAACTTACCTTAGTCATATTTTACGACACCTGGGTAAGAAAAAGGGTGGTCTATACTACTCAACTGGATACGACACGGTGGGTCAATTTACGGTAGTAGCCTTTGACGACACCTCGGTAAGAAATGAGGGTGGTCTATTTTACTCAACCGGATACCACACGGTGGGACAATTTACCGTAGTAGCCTTTTACGACACCTCGGTAAGAAATGAGGGTGAACTATTCTACTCGATCGGATACCACACGGTAGGCCAATCTACCTTAGTACACTTACACTTAACATTACATAGATTTTCTTAACCAACGCGGATTATAGCAAAATAGTTTTAGTGTTGTATCCGGCTAAGTAGAATAGACCACCCTCATTGCTAACCGAGGTGTCGTAAAAGGCTACTAAGGTAAGTTAACCCACCGTGTGTCATACGTTTTAATAGAATAGAGTATTTCTTACCGATGTATCGTAAAATACGTTTAAGGCAAGTTGACGTCAGGCAGACCGTTTATAAGACGAGTGGAATGAGGGCGGGAAAATGATTCGTCATTATTATTCTGATATGAACTCATAAACAATGTCCAGTTACAGATATATTGCAATTATATTTGTCACTTATGCTATTATTAGATGTATAAAACATCGTTAGTGACATATTGCACTGCGTACATGATAAACATAATTTATTTCGTACATTTATTACGCCTTAGATAACATATAAATAAATTCACGACTCAGAACTCTATAATTACCGTCCAAACTTACGGGTTATCGTGAGTTCAATTTCACTTAATCATAAACACTCGTGTTGTGTTATTAATACTAAAGTAGCGTGATATTGATGTGATGCCGCTGTTATAATAATACTAGCTTTTACCCGCAACTTCCTTCGTTTGATGTCGCATAAGTGGATAATATATGGCGCTTTTCAATTCAAATTCAAATTCAAAATATTCTTTATTCAAATAAACTTGTAAACAAGTGCTTTTGAATCGTCAACTCTACTGCTGGTTCGGAAAGCTGTTCCTACCGAGAAGAGCCAGAAAGAAACTTGGCGGTTGCTCTTTTAAAAATATAATTCTTAATACTATTTACATTAAGTCGTTACTGTCTTGTACAGGTTCAAAGAGAGCTATATCCACACATTCTTATCTTGCAAAGCTGAAATTGATTGCGGAATTTTATTATATAATCTTATACCAAAACCCACAAACGAATTACGTACTTTTGCAAGGCGCAAAGCAATGTCATCCTATTCCTGTAGAATTAACAGCATTTCTATAACCTATGTTATTCTGGTGTACAAGGAATGATTGTGACAAATTTTATCGATATTGGTTCAGCGAATGAAAGAGGAACAAACATACATGCATACTCACAAACTTTCTCATTTATAATATTAGTATGATTGGTATAATAATAAAATTATTTTGCTATAATCCGCGATAAAGTAAAATAGGAAATATACAAAATGTTAAATTTAGAGTGGACTATCCGATTTCATATGCGATACATACAGGGTTTGTAAAAACACATGTATAAACCTCCATAACCGCCACCACAATACACAAGCACTACACACGTTCACTATCACAAACTCTTGTTTCGACCTGCAACCGAAACATCAACAGCAGATAGACTGTACTAAAATCGCCACGCAATGGCTTTTTATATCCCCACAGAACCACAGATGGATCTAGGTATATAAAGTAGAAGTAACGGTCTATTACTATCCCACTGCTGGGTATAGGCCTCCTCTCCCCGTTTTTGGAGAGAAGGCTTGGTGCTAAAACCTACCACGCTGCTTCAATGCGGATTGTTTACCCATATCCATAGAATTCTCTAGATATATGCAGGTTTCCGCGCAATATTTTTCTTCACCAAAAACCGTGTAATAAATTGATATCGATTAAATAAATACGTTGAAAAAATATTTATAAACGCTTTACAAAAATATAATTAAAACTAACAGTTTTACTACACTTAGTTCAATGCCTTAATGTCTTAAAATAATAATAAAAACTAAACTTAATATGCAATGAATTTATTTAACCTTTAAAGAATTCCCTTTAAGTGAATACAATAGAAAAATGTATCGATGTTCACAAGAAAAAAACACATTACTAGAAAAACAAGAAAAGAGGGTTCATAATACGTCGATACGCCCTTAAAGTTAAAAGTCGATATTATAACATATAAAAAATTAACAATGCACGCCAAATGTTTGTTATATCACCTGTCAAAAGGCCTTTTAATGCTAAGACGTTGAAACGAGGTAGGATAGCTTTAAATGTATAAAAAAGTTAAAACGCATGACCCTTATTAAGAGTTAACCTTTGAGTTTAGACGGCGTCATTTTTTGACATCAGACACGCGTTTGATGCGAAGACTGGTGCCTATTTTCTAATGCTAAGCGGAAGTAGCTTCTTACCACAATCTAAGCGACATAAACAGTCCTTAGCACATACCTAGATATGACTAGTCCTCCACTATAACTATTTTGAGAAGAATCAACTTGTTCCTTACTTAGAGCTAATTTACTTAATGACTTCTCCGTTGTACTAGTCAAGGAACGGTTCCTGCCACATACCTGACGTTATATAAACTAGTCATATATTATATCATTACTTCTCCACTATAACCGTTTTAATAAGATGCAACTTGTCCCTTCCTAAGTTAACCCGTCAGTTGATATGGCGTTTTTATGACGTCAGACACACGTCTGAAGCGAAGATCCTAATTTCTTATGCAAAGCTTCCTACAGTGATATAATGACTTATCAGTTTTACGTTAATCAAGAAACGAATGCTGCCACGTACGGCATATAAACTAGTCCAAAAAATCACTAGTTCTCCATTATCCGAAAAATCAACTTGTCCTTGTCATATAAATATACAGAATTATTAAAATGATTTTGCTGTATATAACAGACGAGTAGGAACCGAGATGCCTGGGGCACCTGTACAGATGATAAGATATGTAGGTACTCTCTTCGACCCTGTACAAGATAGAAATGACAAACGTAACTAGTCATAAGAATTATTTTGAAGCGAGCAACCGCCGAGTTTTATCGGTAGGAACAGCTTTCCGAACGAGTAGAGTTGAAGATGATTCAAAAGCACTAGTTTACATATATACGTGAAAATAAAGAATATTTTGAATTTTGTCCCTTACTAAGAGTTAAACTTTCAGTTCACATTTTCAATATGAGACACGCGTTATAAGCGAAAACAAGGTCGCTACTTATTCTAATTCAAAGCGGTCATGGCTCCCTACAGCGATCTCGGTGACATAATGACTTGGTCAATTGCACGTTAAGAAACAGTTCCTGTCATCGAACGGCATATAAACTAGTCATAGATCTAGTTCTTAATTATACCTGTTTAAAAAAAAGAAACAATTCATTTGTCTCTTACTAAGATATTGCCTTTCAGTTTTTTATGTGAGACACGCGTCAGAAACGAAGATAAGAACCCTATTTTCAAATGCAAAGCGATCGTGACTTCCTACAGCGATCTCGGTGACATAATGACTTGGTCAGTTGCACGTTAGGTAAGAAACAGTTCTTAGGCATATAAACTAGTCATCTAGTTCTTAATTATACCTGTTTTAAAAAGAAACAATACATTTGTCTCTTACTAAGATATTACCTTTCAGTTTTTTTATGTCAGACACGCGTCAGAAACGAAGATAAGGACCCTATTTTCAAATGCAAAGCGATCGTGACTTCCTAGAGCGGTCTCGACGACATAATGACTTGTCAGTTTAACAGGAATTTATTTACCTGACAACGTGATGACTACTCATTTCACAGCTTTTATAAATAAAGTAATAAATATATAGGACACTTACACAAAACGGCCATCCATCGCCCGAAGTAACTTAATACTTGTGTTATGGGTAACAGACATCTGGTAAGCATATACATATATAATTAAAACCGTTATATTATTACAGTATGGTATTTTAATAACCATAAAAAGTTAATCTTAAAAGCTAGACATATGCTGTCTCGGACTTTTATTTAGAACTTTTAGAGGGGAACAATTTTGTAATAAATGATTTTTGGATAACTTTCAGCGCACGCAAGCAAAGCTTAAAATTATGCCGTTTTCGTAATATTTTTTATTCCTGTTCCTCTCCTATTCATCTTAGCGTGATGTTATATATGTTAGGCCTATGGCCTTTCTCGATAAATCGACTATCTTGCACTCAAAGAATTTTTCAAATCTGTCCAGTAGTTCCAAACTCTTCAGCTTTATAATATATTAGTATAGAAGTATAAATATAATCAAAACATAAACTTCACACCGAAAAAATGTTTAAATATACTTGAAGCATCTTGACTTTTTGTACCCGCTATTACTAATTATTTTCATAGTAACTAAAAGCAATTGATGTCAATCATATTAATATTCATTGTGGTATAGGTATTTGTTATCCATTCTATTCCGGGCCGTGAACGCGTGAGTCACCGATCATAGTAACAAAACATATTTGTAGTTGGCGTGTTTGGACAAATATTGGACTGTTGGTATGTTGGTGTCAAGTATTATATGCAAAGATTTAAGATAAACTTTTTTTTAAGTAGATAGGATCTTAGCGTATATTAATTGATATAAGATATTTAATTTACCGCTTAGTATTAAACAGACCGAATTCGAAATTAAGTTTAATTAAGTTAAATGGAAGCTGTGATAGCCCAGCGGTAACACCGTGAGACTTTTTCGAGGAAGTGACGGGTTCAAACCCGGGGCGACACCAATGAGTTTTTCTGTTAAAACTTATGTTCTAATTGCAATTTATCACACGCTTTTCGGTGAAGGAAAACATCGTGAGAAAACCTGCATATCTCTAGAGAATTCTGGAGATATATGTAACCTACCAATTCGCATTGGAGCAGCGTGGTAGGTCTTAGCTTCAAGCCTTCTCTCCAAAAACGGAGAGAAGAGGCCTATTCTCAGCAGTGGGATAGTAACAGGCCGCTACTTACTTACTTGAAGCTAAACGGCCTGTTACTATCCCACTTGCTGGGCATAGGCCTCCTCCTTCCAATGCGGATTGGTAGGTAGAAAATTCTAAGGATATGTGTACATGTCCTTAGAATTTTCTAAAGATATACAGGTTTCCTCACGATGTTTACTTTCACCGAAAAGCGTGTGACAAATTGCAATTATCTCATTATTAATATTCATATTGCATCATTAGGTAATTAATTTTGTTATCCAATTTATTTCGACCCATGAACGTGTAACTCATTTGACATAGTAACAAAGCATTTGCAGTTATTGAATGTTCGCATACGTTGGGCTATTGGAAGTTGGTGTCAGGTTTCTTAATCTATTTAAATAATAAGTATCAGTTAATTTCGTTGGATTAACATATTAGTAATATTCATATTGTAGCGTTAGGTATTTAGGTTTGTTATCCAATGTATTCCGAGCGGTGAATAAGTGACTCATCGGACATAGTAACAAAACATTTGCAGTTATTGAATGTTTACCAACGTTGGACTATTGGAAGTTGGTGTCAGGGTTCTTAGTCTATTTCAATAATAGGTATCAGTAATTTTCGATGGATTAACATCTCAGTAATATTCATATTGCAGGGTTAAGTAATTAAGTTTGGTATCCAATTTATTCAGAGTCGTGAACGAGTGACTCATCGTACATAGTAACATAACATTTGCAGTTATTGAATGCTCACCAACGTTGGACTATTGGAAGTTGGTGTCAGGGTTCTTAGCCTATTTCAATAATGAGTATATAAAACCCATAAGGATTAACATAATACTAATATTCATATTGGAGCGTTAGGTATTTAATTTTGTTATCCAATTTATTCCGACCCATGAACGAGTGGCTCATCCATCGGATATAGTAACAAAATATTTGCAGTTATTGAATGTTCACCAACATTCGACAATTGGTTGTTGGTGTCAATTTTCTAAGCCTATTTCAATAATAGGTATCAGTAATTTTCGATGGATTAACATCTCAGTAATTCATATTGCTTTAAGTTATTAAGTTTGTTATCCCATTTATTCCGAGCCGTGAATAACTGACTCATTGGGCATAGTAACAAAATATATACAACCGTAAATGTGAACCAACGTTGGACTATTGGAGGTTGGTGTCAGTTTTTTTAGCCAATTTCAATAATGGATATCAGTAATTTGTATTGTGTATCTTGTAACTTCTATAAATTACCTGAAAAAAATAATTTGTACGTAGCTGTTATTCCTAAATAGGCGTGTGGTATCCGGCTGAGTAAAATAGACCCTCCTCATTTCTCACCGAGGTGTCGTAAAAGGCGACTAAGGTAAGTTGCCTCGCCGTGTGGTAAAACGCTGAGTAGTAAATGATCACGCTCTTTCTTACTGAGGTGTCGCAAAGGCGACTAAGACAAGTTGACGTCAGGCAGTCCGGCCGTAAAATATGTAGTTGATATTCTTAACGCGATTTACCAATTATACTAGACCACCCTCATTTCTTACCGTCGTGTCGTAAACTACTAAGGTAAGTTGACTCACCGTGTGGTATCCGGTTAAGTAAAATAGCACCACCCTCTTTCTTATCGAGGTGTCGTAAAATACGACTAAGATAAGTTGACGTCAGGCACGCGGCCCGTCGTAAAATACGTAGCCAAATCATGTGACAACATGGGCCGACCCCACTTAGAGTGGGATAAGGGCAGGAAGATGATGATGTCTTACCAATTAGGTATACTATAAGGAGATATTTTAAGAATCTGATTATAGTATAAATTAAACCATAAAAAGTTTAATAAATATACTTTGTAATAATTCTCGACAATAGGAAGTGCTATACAGCCCTAATTATAACATGCATATTACTTAATTAATTACGTCGGCAAGGGCCAGTAAAATACTTTGTAGTTATCCGCGAAAGAGATTTATAGTTCTCATTAACATATGCATGTTGGTTAATTAATTACATTGGGTCTATAAAGGCTACTTTGTAATAATCCTTAAGAAAACGAAGGGTTGTATAGTTTTGATTAGTATTCACATATTAAAAATAATTATGGTAACGCAACGATACAGGTTCACTAACCTGATAAATATAATAGCATAAATATAATTATAATAAAATAATTAACATGTATTAAAATAAATTAGGGCATATGACTTAAGTTATTTAATTGAAATGTTATAAAAATATCTTCAAATTTAAATTAATTAAATTCGAACAAACTTTAACATTAGTAAAATTTCAAAACAATATTTAAATTTTTAAATTCACAGATTATGTAGCTAAAAAATATTCGAAACGTAATAATTTAAAACTCAAAGATTTGTAATTTTTATTTTATTATTATTATTGATACTTTTATTAAAATCATTGCTTTTTAAAATTTATTTTTAGTTGCAAATATGAAGTAGTAAATTCGTTGGATAACAAAAGTAAAACAATTTGTTTCTACCGAGAAGACCCAGAAAGAATATCGGCGGATAATATTTTCAACAAAAAAATTTACAATTTGTAGATGGTTACAATTAATCGTTGCAGCTTAATGCGTAGCTGACTGCAGTTAAGATATGCTACTATCACTCAGATAATCCTCAATTGCATATTGGGCGTTGACACAAAATTCTGCAACAATGTCTGGCGGAATGCATTTGAGAATGCTCGTTAGGTATTTTGAGCCACAACTAAAATAAATCGAAGGCCATTATTAACGCGGGTAAAAGATTAAAGCAGGGGTGTCGAACTCTAAAATCGGCAATGCTTTAACTTTAGATGGGCGAAACTCAATATTTATAAAAACAAATATTTTTATTTAGTAGTGACATTACAATGAACTTATCTTTTTATATATAAAACAAATTTACCAAAAGCTGTAAGTTTTCTGTCAAAAGTTTAAGCCCAATAAGCAATACTTTAACTTTAGCTGGGCCGCAAAAAAAGTAATATCTATAAAAACAAATATTTTTTTATATATTTATTTAACATTGCAATTAACTAATCTTTTTATATATAAAACAAGTTTCATAAAAGCTGTTTGTTCGTCTGTCAAAAGCTTAGGCCAAATAAGCAATGCCTAACTACTCCGTTAAACTCTTTATCTTAAAAAAAATTATCTTGACTTTGACATTATAATAAGCATATTTAACAAAATCCCTAAAAGCTGTTTGTATGTGATCGTTTTTCTCAAAGTTTACTGAACTGATTCTTGTAGGGTTTTTGCTAAAGGAGTGCAATACTTGGGGATGGTTTAGGATAATAGGTAGTACATTTTCAAGAACGGCTAAGCTGATTTCGATGGGACTTTCACTGGAAGATAAAAGATGTTGTGAATCCACATATAGGTTACTTTTTATCCTAGAATCCCGGTTGTGTCGGGATTTACGCGGGAAAAACTTTGTGACACGACAACGACACGAAACTTTGTGAGGACAGAGTATATAATTAAATTATTGAAATGATCCATATAGTTTATAAATAAAGTATATTACAATTCTATATGCTGGTTTACTGGTTACACTTTTCTATTTTATTTGAACTTTGCATTATTTATATATATTTATACGAAGTACGAAGTAAGTAATACGACTAAGGTAAATTGACGTAAAATACGTTGCCAAATCATGTGACAGCATGTTTAGGAAATGTTCTGCTGACCCCACTTAGAGTGGGATAAGGGCAGGAGAATGACGATTGACTGGGTCGCAAATATGTTCCGCAGTCTGCGAGTTTGACATCCCTGTACTAATGTCATAATTTTATTTTAATATCTGTTTCATACAACTTTGTTTACTGTAAGTTATTTATTGCTCTGTATTCAAATATTGTGATTTACTTTGTTTACCTGATGATTAACTATTGTTTTCATAGAATCACACTAAATTAAATACTTGGAATAGTATATTTTATCTTGTTTATATGTGCAATGTATTTGTAACGTAATATATTTATAATTTATTCACCTACGCCACTGTACGTGCCGTGCAAACATTGTATAAAACAGATATTAAACTTGAGTTATTTGTTATGATATTATATATTTGTAGTACAAAAAAGAATAAAAAATTAAATTTTAGTTGATTTATAACGTTACTGAGTGTAATAAATAATAATGTATATATACTTATATTATAAATAAAAATGTATGTCTATCTTTTATGCTTTCGTAAAAATTTTGACAATTTTTCCTCATAATCAAATACTTAACATCATTCTCCTGTTCTAATGCTACTTCAAGTGGAATCGGTACAATATGTTCTTACATGTTTTGGCATGTTATTTTCCGCCTTCCAGACGTGAACTTCCCTAAGTCACCTTTTACGAAATCTCGGTAAGAAATGAGGGTGGTCTATTCTACTCAGGCGGATACCACACGGCGGGTTAACTTGGCTTAGACACCTTTTACGACACCCCGGTAAGAAAGGAGGGTGGTCTATTCTACTTAGCCGGATACCACACGACGAATCTAAAAACCTTAGTGGCCTTTTACGACACCTCGGTAAGAAAAGAGGGTGGTCTATTCTACTCAGCTGGATACCAAACGGCGGGTCAACTTGCATTAGTTGCCTTTTACGGTAAGAAATGAGGGTGGTCTATTCTACTCAGCCGGACACCACACGGTGGGTCTACTTATCTTAGTCGCTTTTTAAGACACCTCGGTATGAAATAAGTGTGGTCATACTTAACTTATTAACCATTTTTTGTAACTGCATAATCATTATTTAAATATGTACGTTTTACTAACATAATTGTATAACGGTAGATATAATCTTAATATTTCAGTTTTTTATTTAATCCTATTAAAGTAACTGCTCTTTAAAGAGATTAAAATAATGTTAATTATCTTTTGAATAAAAGTATCTAGGGAATCATAGATTTTAATGAGTACGTAGTTATTTCAAAAGTTTTTTATTGTTGTAAAAAAAGTAAAAATAGATTTGAAAGCTACATACATAGATTCCATTATTATTTTTCCACTAATATTTTTTATTTATAACAATAAATTAATAAATAAATTATTATCTCTTTAGAATATTGTATACTCGTAATATTAACTATTTCACCAATTTCTAAAATATTGACGGCAGAAAAGAATATTAATTTTAATATTATTTAGACATTTAAGTATTACTGTTCATCATCCTCCTGCCCTTATCCCACTCCAAGTGGGATCGGCACAACATGCTATAAACATTCTGTCATATGATTTGGCTGCGTTTTTACAACCGGCCGCCTGCCGGACGTCAACTTACCCTAGTCGTATTTTACGACACCTCGGTAAGAAAAAGGGTCGTCTGTTCTACTAAACCGGATACCACACGGTGGGTCAACTTGCCTTAGTCGCCTTATACGACACCTCGGTAAGAAATGAGGGTGGTCTATTCTACTTAGCCGGATACCACACTAAAATAATTAAAGAAAACATTAACTAGACTTAAATTAAATTATATTTAAAAAATAAAATATTTTTCGGTAGAATATTGTGTATTCGTAAACATTACGCTAATTCCCACAATTCCAGAAAATAATATCAATTTTAATATTATTTAAATTTCTAAATATTAATCAAATAAATATAAATCAAATTATTAAAGAAATCAATAATAACATTTAATCTGAGTAATATTACAAATATTACATTTGATACTCGTGTTTTCATTAATATTTAATTTTTAAAATTTAAAAAAAAAATAATTCTAATTGTTTTCCGTCTTTTTTACAAATGTAAATTTATTGTATCAAAATTTATTAATTACAATGGTTCGCTTAGTTACTGGTTGGAACGCTTCCTATAGCCGTGAGCAATCGATAAAAGGGGCCCATAAATAATAATTAGTGCCCTGGAATTGAACCTGGCCCGTTCTTTGAGACTAACGATCCATCTTGTCGCCCGAGGCGGACTGAAATTATTAATAATAACCAGCGACTGGCTGATTTATATCTTTATACTTGACTACCTGTGACTGTATTTGATGTTAAATAATTATGAGATATTTTAATGCTATATTATAGTAAAATATAATACTAAGTGTGCCAGCAGCTTCGCCTTCATGGAAATGTGTCACAAATTTTTTCCCGAATTGAAATTGTGAACATAAATAATCATCTTCCTGTCCTTATCCCACTCTAAGTGGGGTCGGCACAACATGTTATAAACATGTTGTCACATGATTTGGCTACTTATTTTACGACCGGCCGCCTGCCCGACGTCAACTAATCTTAGTCGTATTTTACGACACCTCGATAAGAAAGAGGGTGAAGGTGAGAAGAGAAATAGGAAAAATTGTAAACATAAATAAATAAATATATGGGACACTTACACACACGGTCGTCTGTCCTCAAAGTAAGTAACTTAATACTTGTGTTATGGGTGACAGACAACTGGTGAATATATACTTATATATTTTTTAAATACATACTTAAATACAAATATACACTCAGACTCGAAGACCAACAAATTCATTTATAGAAAATGTTGGCTCTCGGCGGGAATCGAACCAGCGACCCGTGGAGCTGAAGGCAGGGTCACTACCCACTGTGCCAACGGACCAGCAATAAAAGTAATTGTAAACGATTTTTGAATAACTTTCAACGTTTACTTAGCGCACACAAGGAAGCTTTAAATTTTTGCCATTTTCGCAATATTTTTTATTGCTGCTCCTCTCCTATTCATCTTAGCGTGATGTTGTATAGTACATATAGCCTTCCTCGATACGAGTAAATAGACTATCTGAGACTCAAATCATTTTTCCAATCGGTCTAGTAGTTCCTGAGATTAGAGCGTTCAAACAATTAAACAAACTCTTCAGCTTTATATATGCCACTATTGGCGCAGTTAAGTAATTTTATATTTTTACAATTGAACTACAAAAATAAAGAGTCGATAATTACCGAAAAAAAAATTTATACAGATAATGTTTAACCTTTTACTTAAATATATAAACACAACAGTTTTCAGGAATAAAAACTAATTGTACTTTACTAAGACGTAGACTGACATTTTATAAGCCATTTAAAGTTTTTTATTATAAATTTTTTTTGTAGATTACAAACCCATTAAATTAAACAAAAAGTTCAATAACACAAATAGATTACTTAAATTATGTAGAATAGTGTTATTTAAATTCTATTACTTTATATTAAAACCTAACATTGTGATTTCTTCTAAATTGTATTTGTGATGACGAGATTTACATAAACACATTAAGATAACGTTAAATTCTATTAAAACTATGCGGAATAAATATATATACTAACTAAACATAAGTAATAACAATTAAATATATCTAAATATTTGGAACAATATGTCCAGATAATATATAGAAATAAAACTGGTATCATTTTTAAAATTTCTGATTACAAATAATAAATAACATATATTTATTTTAGGTAATTCCAGGCAAGCATTCTGTCATACTGTATTCGAAATTCAAAATTAAAGTTTTAATCAGTAATACCAGAAATAACGTAAAAGGAAGATCTAATAATAAAAGGTGCATATTTAATCTGTGAAACAAAAAATACAACCGCCCGAGGGGCAAAATTTAAGAGCTGACCATCGAAGTCACGATAAAACCTTAGGGCAAATAAACATAAAAGATAGCCTACGGACCAGGCAAATTAATAATTCCGCATTTACAGACTTATGATAGCCGCTATTTATCTTTTACCCAAATTATTACCGGATAAAAACACATTTGTGTAGGCGGATGATTGCAAACTGGTATCTCGAAGTTAGTAAATAGGTGCCTAATGTTTGCTTTAATTGCATTCGTCGAAATCATTCCATTTTTAAATTCGCTTAAAATTTATATGATAAGCGTCGTACAAAATTAAAAATAATATTGAGCGATTTTAAAAATTAAATATCACAAATATTAAATAAATGTTATGCATTTTATAACTAATCTGAAAATTTCCTGCATTATCAGAATCAACGACTGTGACGAGGCAAATGTAGAATACTTTATTTGACATTTTAAAAATGTTTTTAAGGAAACAATAAGCTCGTTATAATGACGTTTATTTGCATTAAAGATGACCATTTTCGATAGCACGTAATTTTTTAATTGTATGTTGAGGATAGATAATTTACACCTTAATTGTGTATAATTTTATTCCTTATATTTATTAATTATAATGCCACATTATATTCTCTTTTATATTTTTTTAATCTTATATATATTGTATAAATTACTTAGTGTTGAAGCTCTGAATATAATGTATTAATATTATGTGTAGATTTTTTGATTAATGTTTTATTTGGTCTTATTATTTAATATTTCTAATTGTTAAACCTATATTTCTTGGCATTTTAAGCAACTTTTACTAAGTTAATTTTAAAGTTATAATGCGATGTTTAAGTGATATTGAATGATAGTAAATATTAAAGTATTTTAGAATGAAATTATACTTCATATTAAAGAGTAATTATAGGAAACTATGTATACCTTTTAGTTTATAAATCAACTGTAATCTATCACGGCAATATTATATTATTTCTTGATTAATATTTTCAATAGTTTTAATTGTTATTTTTAGACAGAATAATTTGAGTTTAATAAATAAGAATAAATGTCACATCACTGTATTTAAGCAATATAATAGCAAAATTTTATATGAAAACTTTTTTAAATTCACCTTATACCTACCATAGCCTATAGTATATAACCGTTACCTAAATAAGTTGTATAATTATGGTACTAAGTCGTATTTTTTTATTTGACAACACTTTTCCGAATATTTACAGTTTAGATTACATATACCTACATCATATTTTTAAATGTGTATAAAAAATATGATACGATAACCCTACTTACATCCTTTATTAAATTTATATATTCATCACATTTTTATGTCAACGGAGTTGATAGCACTATCACGTGAAACAAATATCCAACATTATATATTTGATAAAAGTGACATATCGAAAGACGAAAATAAAACTGCGACAAAATAAATTCCATGATAAATTAGTCACGTTGGTAGAATTGAAAAGATATATAATTTCAAGTATATTATTTTATAAAGTTTTAAGCACGTGAATAATTTTAGTTCACTTCAAAGTTATACACGTGTCGTGAAATATGCAAATCGAGAAACTATTCAGTACAAATATACAAAGTTGTAACATTTTTGTATTTGCATCAGATAACAGTTTGAGCCTAAAGCAGCAACAAGATAAAAGTATGTGGCTGTTTTTATCAACAAAATTACTGTTGCTAAGTGGCTGATAAGAAGTTACTGAATACGTAACATTCATCTAGGTAGTTATATATTTTGTTCGAAAGAAACTCATAAAAATGTATTAGTCTAGTGAAAATCTAGTAAAAATGAAAAATATATTTTTTAGGATTTTATGTGTATTGCCCAGTACAATAGGTACTGAAATTTGACTCACCACGATTATGATGAATATTTCATTCTTCTCTTTTCAGTTTTCAGTTTCATTTCAAAATACTTCGTTAAAATTTTTCCTTGCACTAGTGCAGTGCTTTTTTATTTAAATTTATTCGACACTGAGCACTTTTCTTCACTTTCTGTTTATTTTCCATTTTCACCATTTTTAAATTTTTAAATTTTTTTTCAAAGTATTTTTATTTATTGAAATGATTCAGAATATTTGTAAAGTTTCTATCGAGCGACGGAATTTATTTACTTTAATATCTCGTCGCATCCTCCTACTCACATATCCGGCTTCACTATCTAGTATACGCGTTGAAGTCTTATTAGATTTACTTTGTTAGAGAAATGTTTGATTTCCTATTAGTGTCGAAGTATGGAACGCGTCGTCGCATAAGTTTCCAGCAAAAAATAACAATTGATGATACGTGTTCGCGCGTCGATTGTCGTCACGAGAAGGCGCACCGCGGCGCGAGCGTCGACCGCGCCAAGCCAACGGATTGTGTAAACGAGCTCCGCTCGCTCCGTTGGCGTCGCCGGGCGGGGGCGGCGCGGGGGAGGGTCGCTGCCTCGCACGCACACATACACCTCCCTACACACCACTTATCCATTACTAACGCTCCTATTTTGAATACGCGACACGCCAATCTAGCTTCTATGCGTTAGGTATACGAACGCGAGGGACGTGACGAACGGACCGCGACCGGCATCGGAACGTCGGCAGAGCGAGAGCCCGCGTCTCACCACGCGCGAGCAAAGGACGCAGCACCATCGGTAGTTGAGCCGCGTAACGCATGTGTGTAGAACGCTCCGCGATAGTGCGGCAGTGTCGGACTTTGTAACTACGCGTAGATGAGAAGTGCCGTGTCTTGAAATTTTAATAAACGTGGCGCTGTCGTCTACTTCTGATACGTCTACTATTTTGATGCAGCGAACGTGCGGCTTTGATGAGCGTTACGACTTACTGAAATTATCATTGAAACACGTTCGCGGGTTAACTCGACGTACGAGCTTACATTACCCGACCGATAAGTCAAAGAGCGTTTAGTCGACTAACGAGCTTTGGGCCGATCGAGTTTCATAAGATAAGTCTGCTAAATAGAAATGGAAATAACATACGTTAAAATGAGTAGGAGATTTATTGTCTATTGATACACTCGAGATTATATATTTGAACGTTCCCAAACGCTTACATAGTCGTAATGGATGTTTGAATATAAATGCGTTTAAAATTTACAGATACGTATGTGACAGGCGAACGGCCTCGGCGTTATTGAGGGATCGAGTGTAAAGACCTCGTGTATAGTGTATGTTTTAAACGCGTATTGTGATGAGTAAAATATGACGGGTCGGAGGCTTAGCCACACGCTCCACCCACGTCTGACGATTAAAAATTTAAATACGCCACAAGAACGCCGCCAGAGGACAGTTTTATGTTCTATTCCACCCAGTTTAGATTTAATACGACTAGTTTTGTATTTCGAACGATTATAATTTCTTCCACCTCCTATATTTGGAGTCACGATTTTTTATAAGAATCGAATAATTTATATTTCATGGCAAATAGTGCGGTGCGTCTACAGGTGCGAGCAGAGCTAATTTGTTGGCTATTGATTTATTTGTACTGGTTCCACGTTTCTCTATCGTAAATTTAATTACGTTCCTGCATTGACGGTGTTTTTTTTAGAAAGTTGATCAAGAGCCGTTTGGATTTAAACTATATAGCAGATGAAGAGCATCGTAATGATTATTTATTATCTGGTCTGTGAGCCAGTATTATTTTTATAGATTGTTTGAGAAGGAAATTATTTTGTAGTTTATATTCTTTTACGTCATGTGGCTAAGATAATATATGTTATTAAATAAAAAGAATGAAGAAATGATTTATGCACATGGATCTTAGGTATATTTTATTTATTCTTTATTTTGAATAATAAAGGAATAATAATTTGTTATTTAACAATTAAGTCAAATTTTAAGTAAGCTGATAGGTACTAGTATAATATCTTGCATGTGATGCTTATAATAAATTTTGAATTATCTAAAGCTTACCTAATACTAATTAATCCTTTAATTTATCTCTCAGCAAAAATATAAATTGAATTAAATTGAAGATATTACGGTAAAATGATTTACTATTTTGATAGAAATTAAATTGTAAATGAGTATATTTACATCTATCAAAAATATTTTTAATTTTAGTTAAATCGTAATATCTAAATTATGAGGCAATTATTAAATCACCAAATTTCTCCATTTGCAGTCTAGAAATACAACTTAGTAGCTTTTACCCGCAACTTTGTTCGCGTGGACTTTTGTCGCGTGCTTGGTAGTAGATGACGCTTTTCAATGTCATCCTATTCCTGTAGATTTAACAGGATTTCTATAGCCTACGAGTATGTATTATAAGGAATAATTGCGCCAAATTTCATCGACATTGGTTCGGTGAATTCGTCGTGAAAGTGATCCGTGAAAGAGTAACAAACATACATCCACTCACAAAATTACGCCAATATTAGTACGATGTTATTTCCAAGTGCACAATTATTTGGATAATAAAGTGCGCACAACCCGAATTTCCATGTGCATATTCCGACACAGGATCTTATATTTACTATTTCAATGTTTGAACAAGACAATCTATATATCGCTTTAAAAAATAATTATTTACTTTACGTAGACTTTATTCTTCAAATAGGGCGATTTTATTTATCATCTTCTCAGAAATTAAATTACAGAATTTATTTAATTTCAATTACTATTGTAATATGTATAAGTCATCGAAAGGTATAATTTCATTAATATTTAATTTTATATAAGTATACGAGTATTTTAATGCGGATAAATGTTATTTCATTAGATTAAAATAACACGTCATAAAATAGATATTTCTATAATTAAAATGGTACTCGTAGGTGTATAAAAAAAGAAGTTATTAAAATATATTTAAAATGAATTATAAGTTTTCCATTTATTTGAAATTTTATTCAATAAATGTAAGTTTAATTAATTATACAGAATAATCAATTAAAGTTACAATTATAATGTGAATAATAAAATTATTTACCTAATTGAACGTATTAAATATTTCAAACATAGGTACCTATCTTTTGTATTCATTTTTTCGAATCGTTTAAATATGTTTACCAATCTTTAATTATTACTTTATATCATTTGTATTTTATTTTATGATTCTATTTTTAAATCTCTTCCGTAATGACAATATTTGAATCCTGAATACTAATATATGATTTATAAAATAAATACGATAACATAGCATTTTATCATCTCACCTCTCACTTCCTAACGAGTTTATCGCCCCCTAATAATGACTATTAAAAATACATTCACACCACGAAAAGAATAAAATTATATAATTTTAAATATTAAGTTTTCTAAATTATTGATCAGATAACATTTATTCGAAACAAAATTATTTATCTTGTATTAATAAAATAACTAAAATTTATTCGTATTTCGAACGAATAATTATAAAGAACCTCCATTTTATGAATGGGACTATAAATAACTTTGAAAGAATGTTTGCACAGAAATTTTAAAGCAAAAACATTCTTTCAGAAACTCTTGAACGAAGAAATAGGTATTTTAGGAAACCTTTTAATACTTTAATTTTGTTTTAGGTTTTATTAATTATTATCTTTCATTTAGTAAATAAGTCTTATTATTAGTAGTAAATATCGCTAATAATTACTTTCAAAAATCTTTATTTTAAACGTATGCTTCCGTGCGTTTACTAATAAATTTGAAATCGTGACTATGCTGATTTACAATATCTGTTAATCTTAAGGTGTGATTTTTGACACTGGTATGCCACTTTTGAACTTCTATTATAAGCACTTTAATAAAGATTTTACAACTATATGCGTAGGTATCATTTTATGGATAATGACCGAATGTAAATTTCTACCATTAACAGAAAAACATTTACTTAATATTTATATCAAATATATCAGATATCACAATAATTTTAAAAGATTCTTTGAGGTAATTTGACTCCATAATTTTTCGATTTATATGGTAAAGATGAATATGCGAAAGTAAAATAATACTTGGAACTTTTTCCAATAAGATTATGGCTTATTGGAATAATATTGCAGTTCGAAAATTTCAGCGGGAAAATTTTATTGCATCTATTTTAGTCAGTGATAACACATTTAGCGTTCGACAAAATAAAATAAATAAATATTTGTTCGATTCGTTTAAGAATAATATTTACCTTGAGTTTATCTTATGTCTTCCCACTGTAAAACGAATACAGTGATAGTACACGTTTTTGAATTTAGAACACAACACAGTTGAATGTGGAACATTTTCGAATCCGCAGTCACTCGGCTCGCGGAATTCGCTTTGCGTGCACACATACGGTATTTGCTGATTAGTCGCAATAATTAGCGCTTATTGTTTATGTTGGATCGCGTCAGTGGCGGCCGCTCGCGGCGTGCCATTGCACTGCACCTCGTCACAAAATGCTCACTAACAGCGTCTCTTTCCCCCTTTACTTTCGCACCGGCTTTTTCTGAGGGCGCAAGCGCCCCTGGCATTTTTTAAACCGCGCCCATGTTACTGCAATATCTATCGTTGCGCGCACCTTCCGTGAAAATAGCTTTTTTACGTGCATTTTTTCGCGACATCTCTTTCTTTCGTCTACATTTGCTAATTCGCCGTCCCCCTCCATATAACGGTCGCTCGTGAGCACTGCTCTAGCGTAGTACTAGATGCGTAATACTTTCTCTCTCTAAAGACGCCGCGACGCTGGTGACGCCAATTTTGCACTTCTTCAGTGACTAAACATAACTAAAAAAATAATAAATTTCAATTTCAACCTTATGTCTTTATAATAAAACACATCAGTGAGTACCTCGGATGTAGTTGCGACTTTATGATCTACTGTATAACGTATAAAGTTCCGGCCATTTTTGCGATAAAAAAATGGTTTGCATGCACGTAACCACGCCTTTGTATACGCATATTGCTGTCTATTTTACTCCTTTTTTATTTTTCAACTGCTATCTCCCTCTAACACGCACACATTAAAAATGTGTTTGAATGCTTCGGGACGTAATTCTATGAGCCATCTAGCGGCGGGTAGCGGAACTTGTTTGAGAAAGGGGTTCATTTTGGGTTAACTTTCTCTTTTAAGGGTGGCAGCACTGGAAGAAAGGGGTTGATTTAAAATTAGTTTGGGCTTTCACCACGCGATCTCAGCGCTAGCTTAGACACGAACCTTATTTTTCAAGAAGGGCTGCGTGTCTCTTATAATTTAAATAATTCAAACGAGTCAATTAAGACCGGCTTGACGGATGAGGGAAGGTTTCATGTCTGTAGACAATCTAATCGAAACGATTTAGCACTGTATTAGCATTTTATTTGCTCGCTCCTTTCGCCATAACAGCAGGGACGCTGTTTGCTGCTACCATTGGGATATAAAGCCCTTGCAAATTGCGATTTTAGTAAATTCATTTTGGTTTTAACGTTATCCTTTGATAATGCCAAATTATTACAACAAATAACAATACAATTTTACTTTAAACTTACAATGTTGCACTATGTAATATTTTCCAGTATTTTGCACGTGTAATTTAAGTAAATAATTGCTTATAACTGTAGATATATGTGTTGTTCCAGGCATATTTATACACAAGATCGACCAAGAACTTTATATTTTTCAACTTAGTGTTAAAAATATCATCAATATTTTTTTAAATCTTTATTTAGAGCTTAGTCGCTTTTTAACTTTTTTCTTTTTAGTTTCATAAGGAAAATCGGAAACTTTATAGTTCCATGGCAGGAGAACTATAATAATGTTAGCTTGATATATAAGTATTCACTGCACAAAGTTGCATCAAAATTGCTCTAGCAGATTAGTCGTGTAAATATGACGGAGATATTTCCTTTATAATTTCTAATAAAAGTAAAGTAACGGTTTTTTACTATCCCAATGGTGGACATAATTCTCCTCTCTATTTTGTCGAAGAGAAAGACTGTAGCTTAGACCTACCACCCTATATTGGTAAGTAACGCATTGGAATTTCTCTATAAATATGCTTGAGGAAACTTCCTCACGTTTTCCTTCACCGAATACCTAACGTCTAATAAATTACAAATATCAATAAGGCCCATAAGATTTAACAAAATAACTTATTTGGGCTCTTCCCGGGATTCGAACCCGTGACTCCCAGGAAATAGTTACACGGTCTTACTATTCGGCTATCACAGATTTGTGACGCGACGCTTTGTGATTTTCTCTTGCAGTCTATCTCCTGATGATGCATAGGTTATGATTTTTAAAATTGTCCTACTGAATGTGTGCAGTGCTTTAGTAGTATCGTGGTGGTTGTAGTACTTACTTTGTAATGATTACTAATCTTGTATATAAGCTATCAGAATGTCTTTCCAACAAAATAATGGCAAACAATTAAATAACTAAAAAGACAAACATCTGGTCCTATTTTTGCGATATATAAATCGCCACTTAGCCGTATGGTATCCGGCTAAGTAGAATAGTAACACCCTCATTTCTTACCGAGGTGTCTTAAAAGGCGACTAAGGTAAGTTGACCCACCGTGTGGTATTCGGTTTATTAGAATAGACCACCCTCCTTCTTACCGAGGTATCGTAAAATACGACAAAGGTAAGTTGATGTCAGGCAGGCGGCCGGTACAATACCTCGGTAAGAAATGAGGTTGGTACTATTCTATTCAGCCGGATACCACACGGCGTTATTGTGCATAAGAATATAATGATTATAAAAAGATTGGCGATGTATATAATAGACAAAGTAAAAACCGACACAAGCTTGCGGCCCCTGCTTTGCGCCTTGCAAAAGTACGTTAGTCGTTTGTGGGTTTGGGTATAAGATTCTATAATAAATACAGCAATCAATTTTAGCTATTAAAGCAGTTTAAAAACACATAATAAAATGGCTAATGCAGTAATGATATACTATTGAGAATTACTTAGATGATAGGTTTGCATGGACGTAGATCTTCGACCCTGTACATGGCAGTAATAACTAAACTTAACTAGTAATAAGAATTATATTTTAAAAAGAACAACCGCCGAGTTTCTTGCTGGCTCTTCTCGGTAGGAACAGCTTTCCGAACCAGCAGTAGAGTTAACGATTTAAAATTACTTATTTATTTGAATAAGAAATATTTAGAATTCGAATTTGAAATTTGAATTCTCCGTGAAACGATTGGTGACAAACTCATCACTTCACTTCGCTTTCACACGGGACCGACTTGCCGCGCACCCGTTCAGTAAAACAGAACGACTTTGCGGGAATCCGTCGGTCTATTGCTTTGACAAAATAATCGTCTTTTTGCAATTTAGGTACACTAGTAATTGACCATGTACTAGTAGTAGACCGTTTTCAAATATTTCAAATATTCAAAATTCAAAATATTCTTTATTCAAATAAACTTGTAAACAAGTGCTTTTGAATCGTCAACTCTACTGCTGATTCGGAAAGCTGTTCCTACCGAGAAGAGCCAGCGAGAAACTCGGCGGTTGCTCTTTTAAAAATATAATTCTTAATACTATTACATTAGTTATTACTGTCTTGTACAGGGTCGAAGTGTAGCTACATTTGGCCCTAGGTTATATAATAAAATAAATCGTAAAGTAGGTATTTATTCACTTCCTTTAACAAGAGCTAAGAGTGTTCTCACAAACTGGTTAAAAGAAAAAACTTATTCAGAAACTGAGGACCTACTTAAAATAAATATTTAAAAGCCCACATACCAACGTATCAAAACACGCACACATACACACACGAACACGCACGCACACACACACCCAAACACATACATACACATACACAGTCACACACACACACGCATGCGCACATATACATATATGTGGTTGTGGGTCTGAATGAAAGCACTTTTTACTTTAAATAACTGCGTTTAATACTTTCTTTATAAAATTAAATACACAGAGACCTTGCGTTCGTGTTAGCGTCGTACATCAAAAAGGGAAGGGGCGGTTCAGTCACTCACTCGCATAGACAATACACTATAGACAATAAACTATAAGATTACCATTCATTACACATCTCACACACTGTTCGGAAACTTAAGATTTTAAATCCTACAACTCGGCCTTCCTAATAACAGTCTGGCCTCAGACTCCTTAACAACATTAAGCTAGTATCATAATTAATTACTCTACATTATAAACAAAAGGTTGAATCTATCTATATCAAGTTAAAGTTTAAACAATATTAGTTATTATTCACAACTCAACAATTCACACTTTACTATCTTTAAGATAAAAATATCCAAAACATTATGTAATTTAGTATATAATATACTCTTCAAAATACTTGTAATAATGCAATGTAAGATTACACTATACAATTGAATATAATTTTAATAACAGTGCAACTCTTTTATGCTACTTTAATAAAAATTATACAAAATAAAAACATTTATCAACTTACTACTTGAAATAAGTTATAATTAATCTTAAGTACTCATGAACATCATTACATATAGAAATAGTTAAATATAACAGTTATTCAGTAATAAAAGATATCATCTCAAATGTTAAAAATTAATGAAATAAACAAAAAATAAACAAAATTACTCTCAAATACAATTTAGTTACACACAAAGATTAAATTGAATAAGTTTGATTTAAGGCCACCTTTTCATACAATCTAAACCTGTAACAGTTTTTATTGGCCCTTCCTTACCTCTGTCTATCTTTTCCACCTCATATCTACCTTTTCCTAGTTCTTTGATTATTCGATAAGGCCCAAAATATTTCTGTTTTAATTTTAAAGCATTTCCAAACTGAGTTCTTTGTATAGCGACTAAGTCACCTAGCTTATATTTTTCCCCTTCTTTACGTTTTTTGTTATAGCTCTTTCTGTTCTCTTCTTGGACTCTTAATATTTGATTTTTAGCTTCTATTCTTAATTCATCTCTTCTGTTCATAAAATCAATTCTACTTTCCTCTTCTAAAAATTCTAAAATAGATAATTCTTCTTGCATTTTAAGTTTCACTCCTGTTAACAATTCAAATGGTGTTGTGTTAATTGATCGTTGATATGTACTGTTTATAACTCTTTGAAGTTTGCTCACATACTTGTACCAATGACCTGGTTCTTCTAAACACATCTTTGTCAAAGTCGAAATAATAATACTGTTCATCCTCTCTACTTGACCATATTCCATAAAATAATCTTTATATTCCTTTTCTTTTAAAATTTTCCTTATTATCTTTAATCTTTCATCATCTTCTTGTGCCTTCTTTATTCTAGCATGTAGCTCAACATCAACAAAACATATGTTTCTGCTCAGTGCATCCACATGTTGCATTTTATCCCCATTTCGATGTTCTATAACATAGTCAAAATCTTGTAAGTATAGTATCCATCGAGCAACTTTTGTTGATATATCTTTCTTATTCAAAGTCTTTTGAAAAGCTTCACAGTCAGTCACAATTTTGAAACGTATCCCTATGAGATATCTCCTGAACTTTTTAACTCCTTCAATAACAGCTAAAGCCTCCAGCTCATAACTGCTGCATTTTTGTTGAAGTTCTGTGGTTTTTCTACTCATGTAGTGGACAGGGTACAAATTATTATCATTAGGATTCCTCTGTAATAAAATAGCTGCATAACCATACATAGAAGCATCTGTATGTAATTCAGTTTCCATGTGAATATCAAATATTCTTAATACTGGTTCACTACATAACTTTGATTTTAATTCTTCAAAAGCTTGTCTTTGCATCTCATCAAACTTGAACTCGCCTTTTTTAAGCAAATCACTTAATGGTTTCGCTATTAATGCATAATTTTGAATGAACTTCCTAAAGTATGAAGTAAATCCTATGAAACTGTGTATCTCTTTTAAACTTTTAGGCACTGGAAAAGTCATAACAGCTTTTGTTTTCTCCAAAGACGGCTTCACTGTTCCATTAGTAATATTGTAACCTAGATATTCAACAGATCTGCGTAGAATTTGTGACTTCTTCCAATTTATTTCTAGCCCATAGTCTGCTGCAACTTTCAAAACATCTTTGAGTCTCAAAATACCTTCTTCTTCATCTTTTGAAAGTATGATTACATCATCAATAAATATCAAAACTATTCCGCTTCGTATCAAATCTGCAAATATTATGTTTATATACCTCGTAAAATACTTTGGACAAATAGAAAGACCAAATGGAGCTCTAAGAAATTCATACTGGCCTTCAGGGTTACTGGTTACAAATGCTGTATACTTCACAGACTCTTCCTCTATCGGTAAATGAAAAAAACCATTCTTTAAATCTATAGTACTGAACACATTCACTTTACTTAATTTATCGATGTGGTCTTCAATCACTGGTAACGGATATTCATCTTTAACAATCTTCTGATTTATTTTTCTATAGTCTACACCCACACGTACATTACCATCTTTCTTCTTTACTAAAACAAGGGGACTGGCATACTCAGAATAACTCGGACGAATAATGCCCTCCATCAACCAATCTTCTATTTGCTGCTTCACCAACTGTTCTTCAGTTAAAGCTAGTCTTCTAGGTCGTTGCGTTATCGGTATATCATCTTTCAAAACTATTTTTAATTTAATGGGTGCATCTTTCGTTTTCAAAGGTTTATAATTATCTATAATATTTTTCACTGCTGTACACTGATCATCATAACTGGAAAAAAGACAAATAGCATTCTGATATAAAGTATTATAATAGGTAGGCCTAACTTCAATTGAACCTTTGTTAATAACCGTGACAGTATGCAATAAAAATGGTTGACCTAATATTAAATCATATGGTATTACTTTAGTCGGCACAATATGGAAACTAATATTATAACAACGATCATCAATAATCAATTCCATGTTACATTTACCAATCGAAATTACTTGAGAACATCCTAATCCAGTAAGTAACATTTTTTCGGGTTTATACACCGTATTTAAACTAGTAAACAAGTTAAAAGTTATTAAATTTAAATCACTACCTGTATCTATTAAACAGTTTACCACGACATTATTTATTTTTACGCTTTTTACACTTTTATTCGAATTTATACTATTGTTAATACTAAATATGTTTGAGGTTAATTGACAATTTTGAGGTTGACGTAATTTGACATTTTCACACTCAGATAACATAACCTGTTGACCGATTGATTGAATGTTTGCATTACTCTCGCTCATTCGTTCCTTCGGAATACGAACTTCATCCCGTACACATTCTTTAACTTCATTCACTTCCGTAGCGTCGTCTGACGAATGATATTGAACGAACATAGACCGGTGATCTTGCTTCGATTCTCCGCCGTAATAATTATGAGATGTTTTTCTAGGTTCATTGACTTGCACTTTTTACATTCTATACCTTTATGCCCATACTCGTTACATCTAAAGCACTTGACACTTTTTAAACACGAATTAGATAAATGTCCTTTATCACCACAATTGTAACAGCGTTGAAATGGTTTTACCTTGGGTTCTCGCTGTGTTTTTACTCTCGATGCGTCACATCTTTGCCTCACAATATCCGACATTTTAGTTTTCTGTTTAAAAGTTTCGTATAATGCTAATTTTTCTTTCAACACCGCATAAGACGTCACACCGTATAATAATAACTTGTTCGATTCGGAATCGGATATTCCATCGATTATATATTGTATTGCGACGTAATCTGGAAATTTAGCCCTTTTTCCCAACTCTTTCATAACTAGCATATATTGATAATAGGTCTCACTAGCTTGTTTCTTACGCTTACTCATCATTTCGTGCATTTGTTTACTATTGATGGATTCGGGAAATTCTTTAAGTATCGCATTTTTAAGTTCGTCGTATGTCTTAAATGCCTTTTCTGCCCTCAGCCATAATTCTGCTGTACCACTTAAGCAACGTCTCGCTATAATTAATTTTTGCTGTTGATTCCAACCAAAAATCTCTGCATTATCATCCAAATCTTGCACCCACTTCGCAGAAGAATACGTCATATCATCTCCTGTGAATACGATAGGTATGGAGTCTATCATAAAAAATGGATTGCACTTTCCGTCGTCCGTCATTTTCTATTTTAGCGTCGTAATCGTCGTATCTTGAATAATAATTGCGTCGTTGTATTAACTCTTTAAGGTAATGGCGGCTGGCGTACGTGACACGCGGCGTCCTTAATACTCGTTATCTCGTAACACGTTATAATCCCGATATTCATTCAGACCCTTATATATCGTTTATCCCTGTAATCCTGTTTATCAAGTTTATCCCGGACGAGAATTTGTGGTTGTGGGTCTGAATGAAAGCACTTTTTACTTTAAATAACTGCGTTTAATACTTTCTTTATAAAATTAAATACACAGAGACCTTGCGTTCGTGTTAGCGTCGTACATCAAAAAGGGAAGGGGCGGTTCAGTCACTCACTCGCATAGACAATACACTATAGACAATAAACTATAAGATTACCATTCATTACACATCTCACACACTGTTCGGAAACTTAAGATTTTAAATCCTACATATATATATATTTTTTAATGATTTTTTATGATTCCGATATAATAAATTATATCTGGTATACATATCATAATTAATTTTCGTATTATTATTGCATGTTAATAATTAATAAGCATTGTAAAAAAAAAAAAAAAATTTGGAATAATGATTTTCTATATTCTATATTGTTCTATTTTTGGAAGGTTGATACTCGCGATACAGGGCGACCTAGTGCGAGTATCAATAGATATCTGCCACAATTTACGACAATGTATTAGTTTAATTTATTAAATTTAAGCAGAACTATTTGTACTATATGGAATGAAATGAAATAAATTATTATTATTATTCACGCATTTTTATCATCCAATTTTGTATGATATTTTTAATTAATAAGCGTTTTGTTTGTTGTAACTACTAAAAAATATTAATAATTATTCCCATCGGTTGAGGAGTTACGCATTTTGTCTCCGAGCCATATTATCAGACCCTAAAATTTTCAATGCACTGGCTTTGCAATATCATTAGAACCTACACTATCTGCCAACAAAACTCAATTATACCATTATTAGTTGAGGAGTTACATATTTAAAATTATCAATCTTAAATAATAATCAATGGGCCACTGTGTGGTATCCGGCTGAGTAGGATAGACCAACCACATTTCTTACCACACGGTGGGTCAACTTTCCTTAGTCGCCTTTTACGACACCTTGGTAAGAAATGAGGGTGGTACTATTCTACTTAGCCGGATCACACGGCTAAGATAGCAACAGGTACAGCTACAACAAACAAAACGCTTATTTAAAATTTCATACAAAACGGTCAACTTCTAGTACATCGTCAATTTTTAGTGCCCTTACCTTATACGTTATTACTGAATCGCTACACTTGCTCGTGGTGAATTGTAGGTAATTTAATTAGCATAAATAGCTTTTTTGTACGGGAAACGTGGCGTTGAAATAATTTTAATTGGTAATTCAAATATGTGCCCGCCAATGGGAGTTGCGAGCGCGGCGTCACGGTCTCAGAGTTACCACTTTACTTTCGTAATTGGCCGACTTGTGGGAGAATTATTTTAATAGCTAATGTGTGGCTATAAAATGGCCGCCTAGTAACATTTTTTGTACCGAAAATCTTTACCGTAACAAATAAGTGCACTAGTAATTGACCATGTACTAGTAGTTGACCGTTTTGTATGATATTTTTAAATAATAATAATTACTGCCCAGTTTGAAACCGTGACTTTCTCAAAAGAGTCGCACGGTGTTACCGCTGAGCTACAACTGGGTTACCACAGCAAAAAACATTAATTAATAGGTAATATTAAATTTTATTATTAATTAATGTTTATTTATTTAATATTAAATATTAATCAATGGGCTACAGTTCTGAGGTATTGGGCAATTGTTAATAGATGGTAACGAAAGAGGGTGGTCTGTTCTACTTAACCGGATACCACACGTAGGTCAACTTACCGTAGTCGCCTTTTACGACACCTCGGTATAAAAGAGGGTAGTCTATTCTACTTACCCGGATACCACACGGTGAGTCAACTTATCTTAGTCGATTTTTACGACACCTCGGTAGGAGATAAAGGTGGTCTATTCTACTCAGCCGGATATCATACCACACGGTGGGTCGACTTCTCTTAGTCGCCTTTTACGACAACTCGGTAAGAAACGAGGGTGGTCTATTCTACTCAATCGGATATTTCATGGCAGCTATTCTATTAACTTTTCGAATTCGAACTTACGATCATATATTAAAAAGGAGGTATTACTTCTGCGCTTATAGGTATTGAAATTACAACAATTTGTAAAACAATTTGTATTAAGTAATAGTACTAAATCAGTATTTACTTTGAATGTCGACAAGATTGCATTTAATAAATTTAATAGATAAATTTGTATGCAAATTTGTTTGTTCTTGTTTAAATATACCACTAAAGCGCAAATGTAAGAAAGACAGAGGGTTTGCGCGTTCGAAACTGAAGTTACAATAAAATTATTTTGCTGTACTTACATACATGCAGTAAGCTGTGGTAGCCCGGCGGTAACACCGTGCGACTCTTTCGAGGAGGTCACGGGTTCAAACCCGGGCTTCGGATAACGGGTTCAATGAGTTTTTCTGTTAAAACTTATGTGTCTAATTGAAAATTGTAATTTATCACACGCCTTTCGGTGAAGGAAAACATCGTGAGGAAACCTGCATATCTCTAGAGAATTCTGGAGATATGTGTAACCTACCAATCCGCATTGGAGCAGCGTGGTAGGTCTTAGCTCCGAACCTTCTCTCTATAAACGGAGACAAGAGGCCTATTCTCAGCAGTGGGATAACAACAGGCCGCTACTTACTTACTTACATACATGCAGGAAAAGTCACCACACGTATCACAAATCACATTTTTATCGCTCAAATAATATTCAATTTTGAAATATGCTTTACGTATAAGCATATCTCTTACAGAAGTAATGATAATCTTTTGGTGTAGGTAATCCGCAATAAATTAAAATAGAAAATATATATAATACTAAATTAAGAGTGGTCTATCTGTTTTGCAATTAAAAAATGCAATTAAAAAAATAAAAAAAGAAACAAAGCGCTGGGTGCCATGTGGGAATCGATCTTAGGTTTTGAACTTTATCGGTCCGGCCGTTACCATTACGCTATCATAGCTTTGCATTCCAAAGCTCAAATATCAATTATATTCAATGTTACTTTTTAGCATTTTTGAATGCTAGCATTTTTAAAATGTAAAGCTAAAATACTAAAAAAAATTTTGATCGATTTTTCACCCCTATTTGAAATTCATGAAATGCTGCTGAATTTCATGAAAATCGTTGGAGGTGTTTCCGAGATTCGAAATATATATATATATATATATATATATATATATATATATATATATATATATATAGTAAGTAAGTACCGGCCTGTTACTATCCCACTTCTGGGCATAGGCCTCTTCTCTCCGTTATTGGAGAGAAGGTTCGGAGCTAAGACCTACCACGCTGCTCCAATGCGGATTGGTAGGTTACACATATCTCCAGAATTCTCTAGAGATATGCAGGTTTCCTCACGATGTTTTCCTTCACCGAAAAGCGTGTGATATATTGCAATTATCAATTAGACACATAAGTTTTAATAGAAAAACTCATTGGTGTCTGCCCGGGTTTGAACCCATGATCGTCTCTAGAGATTCACACGGTCGCACCGCTAGGCCATCACAGGTTCATATATATATATTACACGATTAACTCATTTAAATATTAAAGTTACGTACATTGTGATGCTAGAGTATGTATGCATATTTCTTTAAACTGTTCGCGAATGATTTATGTCTTAGCTTGTTTGTGCTATCATTATTGATCTTCAGGGTCATGTTCATCGTTTTTTAACGTCTATATTAGATAGATCTCTCTGCCCAGCTGTGAGGTATTAGCTTTACTCTAACTTATAATCCGCCTTAGGTAATTTCTCAATAGCTTAGTTAACGAACAGGCCTAACAAATCTCCAGTTACAAAACAGTATCTACCGCCCACGACGAGAATGCCTTCACGTTCCCTTTGTCTCAACTGTTAGGGACAAGTAACGAGAATTGCGAAGTAAACAAATTTTATTACCAACTAATTATCCGGGTTTGCTTTATAAATGCATATTTTAATTATTTTTAATCTATCTTTTATTGTACACTACATATATTTACAAAAAATGGTCATAGTACAATTTCTTTAAATGTACAATCTGGCGGTCTTATCATTACATAGCGTTCTCTTCCAGACTTCCAGGTCGGAGAAAGGACAGGTAATATAATTAATAATGGGTTGTGTGTATTGTAGAAAACATATTATTATATATGCAATACACATATATATACCTACATATATACCTACTATATACTAATAATTTATATCTACATAAATATGAATCTAATAAAATATTAAGATAGCACGTGTCAGCATAATCAAGGATAGGAAGCGGTATCGGCGTAAGAAGCTTTTTATCTATTATAGCTTCAAATTCAAATTCAAAATATCATTTATTGAAATAAACTTGTAAACAAGTGCTTTTGAATCGTCAACTCTACTGCTGGTTCGGAAAGCTGTTCCTACCGAGAAGAGCCAGCAAGAAACTCGGCGGTTGCTCTTTTCAAAAAAATACTTATAACTAGTTACATTAAGTCGTTCCTATCTTGTACAGTGTCGAACAATATCTATATCCAAGTCTTCTTATCATCCAAGTAATCCTCAACAGTATAGCATATCCTCAAAAGTAATGAGAATATTATTTTGTTATAATCCGCGATAAAAGGAAATATAGGTATGTAATGCTAAATGTAGAGTGTATATATAACCGAAGCATCGTCAGGAGATAGACTCCACGACAAAATCGCAAAGCCAATTTGTTCTGCGATTTTGTCGTGTTACGGGGCGAAACAATTGTTGAGATTATGGTGGTGAATGTGTGCAGTGTTTGTGTATTGTTGTGTCATCGGTCGATACCGATGACACAACAATACACAAACACTGCACTACCCGATGGTAGTGCATGAGTTCTTACAAATTCTGCATGTATCAGGTATGAGAACGAATAATACACTCTACATTTAGCATTACATATATTTCCTTTCATCGCGGATTATAGCAAAGTAATATTCTCATTACTTTTGTATTATGGACCTCCGCAAAGTAACGCCTAATTCCATAAATTAGTATAGCAGGCTATCTGTATCAACCACTCTTTAAGTGTTTTAAACTGCTGTAATGGCAAAGCTAAAGTTGATTGCGGAATTTTATTGTAGAATCTTATACCCAAAACATTCGTAACACACGCCTCGTGATGTCTGTACCTTTACAAATAACTGAAATTAATTTCTCAGTCAGTTCGTGACCACAGTGGATGCAACTCTGCCGAAAAGTTGAACCTTATACAAAGGTAATCGATTGTAACGCGATGTGGCCCGTATGTTTATGTAATAACAAAATTTCTATTATTTTAATACACCGGATGTCACGATCGATCCAAATGGCGTGCTCATACGCACGTCCTCGTATATATCGCTGCGATCAAACATCTCATTACCGGACCGAGTTTGAACAGTAATATATATCTCGTTACACTGTCACCCACGCGAAACGCATGTGTGGGTACAAACAGTGAGTCATACTTTGTACAATGTGCAAAATATATTACCAACTCAAACCCAAAATATTCTTTACTAGCTTTTATCCACAACTTCGGTCGCGTGGAGTGTAGTTTTGGAATAAACCAGTAGCTTCTGTCATTGTATCGGGGTCATTTCATCAGCCGTGGCTGGTGGCGCTACGGGCCTCAATGTTTGTCGCCTCTTTACCTGGACTTGACCCCTCAGGCGTTTCTTATCGTTTCGTAATTACTTCGACCTGGAAAGGCCAGGGGTCGCGCCTTTTGCAATTCTCCAACCCTGCAAATATCTCCACCATTTGATAATAGATGGCCCTTTTCAATGTCATCCTATTCCTGTTGAATTAACAGGATTTCTATAGCCTATATGTTACGGCTAGTGGATAAAGAATAATTGTGCCAAATTTCATCGATATTGGTTCGCCGAGAAAGAGTAACAAACATACGTCCATACTCACAAACTTTCGCATTTAAAATATTAGTTAGATAAGATAACACTAGTTAAATACACAGCCATTTTGTGCATGGTTAAAGAGTAGATAAATCCAGGCATTTTATCATGAATCACTTTGTTACCGAAGTGTCCTAAAAGGCGGCTAACATAAGTTGACCCGCCGTGTGGTATTCGGCTGAGAATAGACTACCCTCATTTCTTAACGAGGTGTCGTAAAAAGCCACTAAGATAAGTTGACCCGCCTTGTTTATTATTCAGAATATAAACTTGCGAGATTCGCTGTACAATTTACTAAATACAGTGAATATGACTATATGATCCAGTACTTAGGTTACAAAATCCAAAAACATATGTTAATTACATACCTAAGTACGTCATCTCAATGACTCGCTTTTATGTAAATAACGTATAAATATAATTGGTTATTATGGACAAGATATGATATAAATACATATTTATTAATACTACTCGCGTTCTCTTAAGGAGTTGCTCTTACCGAGAAGAGCCAGCAAGAAACTCGGCGTTTACTCTTATGAAAATATAATTCTGAAAACTAGTTACATTTAGCCATTACTGTCCCGTACAAGGTTGAAGAGTAGTAGAGTAGTATACCCACACATTCTTATCATCTATGTAATCCTCAATGGTATAGTCGACTTTCTGTATCAGCCTCCTTTTAACAGTGTTTTTAAAGTGTCATAATATATAATATATCAGTCCCTGATACGCAGACTGAGGGCGAGCAGCAACAGCATCCTGAATATGATATCGGAGAGGCTAGACTGCCCGTATGTGAACCGCTGCTGTAGGATTCACATCGAGTATAGTTCATAATAAAGCCGCTGGATACAAGCGGCACAAAATCGTGTGTTCTGGAGATCCCATGAAGAGGCCTATGTTCAGCAGTGGACGTCCATCGGTTGAAGAAGAAGAAGAAGAAGAAGAAGAGATAGTTCATAACGGAATAAGTTACTAAGATTAGTTTTAAGTATTTTGCTTATTACTAACCTTGTGTATGTGCTGAGTCTTTGTTACTTGAAAAAAATTCAATAAATAAATAAAAAATAAATAATAGCTAAGCTTAATAGGAAAGCCATGTGTCCACGCTTTCACAGTAAAACCGCTGAAGCAATATTGATGAAATTTGCTGCTGCTTCTTCTTCTTGTTCAACCTATGGACGGCCACTGCTGGCAGTCTCTGAATCCACCTCGTAGGGGGACTACCGACGATGCGTTTTCCGGTGCGAGATCACCATTGCAGCACCCTAGGACCCCAATATCCATCGGTTGTACTTACTACGTGCCCCTCCTATTGCCACTTTAGCTTTGCGCTACGATGAGCTATATCGGTTACCCTGATTCTTCTACAGATCTCCTCATTTCTGATTTGATGACGTAGAGTTTTGTCGACATACCTCTAAAATTATATATGACCACATTCATCAGCAGTGTCACGTCTCTCACGTCTGTCATGAGGTCTCTTTAAGGGATCTCCAAACAACACGATCTTGTCCAGCGGCTCTCATCGACCTTTTTGAGGTCGTCAGTCCACTTCGTAGAGGTCTATCGACACTGCGTTTTCCGGCGCGAGGTCACTATTTCAGGACCCCAATGTCTATCAGTTCTACGTACTACGTGGCCCCTATCGCCACTTTAGCTTCGCGACACGCTGAGCTATATCGGTGACTCTGATTCTTTTACGGATCTACTCATTTCTGATTTGATGACGCAGAGATTTTTCAGTATATTAGGAACCCAACAGTCATCGGTTCTACGACTAAATTGCTACTTCAGCTTTGGCAACGATGAGCTATATTGGTTACTCTGGTTCTTCTACGTCTGTCCTCATTCCTGATTTGATTGCGTAAAGATATACCAAGCATAGCTCACTCCATCGCTCGCTGAGTGACTCTAGCTTTCTCATTAGGCCTTAGATTTGCTACAATTGAAGTTTATATATATTGGGCTTAAACGAGGAGTGTGTTATTAAAATATGTACTAAAGCCCACCATTAGTTCATATACGTAATGAAGCGTTAATTGTTATTCGCCGGCAGCGGGTCGCGACGCCTGCAGCCGTAATTAACGCCACCAACTCATTGGGGTCAAATTAATTCAGAGTATCTCAAAATAACAGCTGGCACTCTAAATTGTTTTTGTTTACGTTCATAAACTGGGAAGCTTTTTGGAGCGAAAATGTTATGATTATAGAAAAGATGTTGCGAAAATATAATGTCAATAACTATCAAAAAAATTACATCAAAAAATTTAAATATTTTTGATAACAATTTGTAGTCCTCTGGATATAGAATAATTAGTTTGTTTTTTTTTAAATCCGAATTCAAAATATTTTTTTTTTTCAAGTAAATGTTAATCAAGTGCTATTTTATCGTCACTATATCTCTGGAAAGCTGTTCCTACGAGCAAGAAACTCGGCGGTGACTCTTTTCAAAATATAATTCTCATTACTACTACTAGTACATTTAGTCATTACTATCTTGTAAGGGTAGTGGAGTATATCCACGCATTCTTATCATGGCACAACATGTTTTAAACACGTTGTTACGTAATTTGGCTAGTTTTTACGATTGTCCGCCTCCCTAAAGTCAACTTACATTACTCGTCTTTTACGACACCACGGTATGAAATGAAGATCGTCTATTCTACTCAATCGGATACCAAACAGCGCGCTTTGCAGCTTTTCAATTTTTTTCCAATAACAATAATTCAAAAACAGTTTCTCCTTTCGTACATGAAAGAAGGTAACAAATGTACTTTTTACATTTCGTATTCAAAATTAAAAATATTTTTTTATTACTGAGTACAATTACGTAATATTATTGACGTGTTTTATAGCACAGGTGCCGATTTCAAAAAACCGCCTTAAAATTTATAATACGCCTGCCTAATTCCATTTACTGAGTGTATTTTTATTTTTTAAAGTGGTAATCGTGATATGTACTGGCTAAATAATTTTTGTCAAATCGCGCACGTCGTTGCCATCTATGATTAATTAATGTACATAGTACTTAGTTTAAAATAATAAACTAAATAATAAATATATGGGACACACACACACACAAATCCCTAAAGTAAGTAACTTATACTTGTGTTATGGGTGAGAGACAACTGGTGAATATATACATATATAATTTTTAAATACATACTTAAATACAAATATACACCCAGGCTCGAAGAGCCAACAAATTCTTTTTATAGAAAATGTTGGCCCTAGGGAATCGAACCCGCGACCCGCGGCGCTGAAGGCAGGTTCACTACCCACTAAGCAAACGGGCCTGTCAGTCAAAATAGTTTCATATTGTGTATTTGTACATCTACATAGTATATGATTAAAATATCTGGGTGACCGAGCCTTGCTCGGTAATATTTTTCACAAAAAAAAACTTAAAGAAAAGAAAAAGTAACAATTTATAGTTGGGGATCGATCCTAGGGATCGTTGACTTGACAGTTAATGTCGAAAATTCAATTCAATATAAATTTTAGTGTTTTTTAATGCCCAAAAACAGGGATAAAACGTTTTTTTTTTACATAAAACCTAGCTAGATCGATTCAGAATATATATATATATATATATATATATTTCTGAATCTACAAGATATATACAAGATTATATATAAGAAGACATACAACATTATATACAAGATTATCTCATTTAAATATAAAGATAAATTACATTGAAAATAAACTTCTATTCTTAAGAATAGATAATTTATAGAATTAGGCGTTACTTTGCGGAGATCCATAATACAAAAGTAATAATAAAATTATTTTGCTATAATCCGCGAAGTTCTTCGCGGATTATAGCAAAATAATTTTATTATTACTTTTGCTTAAGAATAGAAATAAATAGAATTTTTTTTTTAAATTTGGGCCGTTATTACTCCTGTTTAAAACAAAATTCTTACGAAAGTACTCACTGATAGGTGCACTTCCTGATGGAATCGACGGCCCATAAAATGGACCACACTTTCCTAAATAATGCCCTTTTTAAACTAAAAAATGTGTTTGACGACACATTAATTATGCAAATCGGGCAAGCGATGCAGGTTTTCATTAAAGAAGGTGTAATACGAGGGTAATGTGGCGAATAATCCGTGATGCACCGATAAGACAAACACGACCGATGGTAGATAGGCACTGTCCCTAACATCTCAGTTTGTACCGTGTTACCGCTTTCATCACTGTCCTAGCCAACCGGGTCAAAAAATTGTGAAAAAAAATCTATTTAATTATGAATTTACTTATGAATATCTATCTATAATTATTATTAGTCAAATGCCATGTGTTATCCAGCTGAGTATAATATACCACCTTCATTTTTTACCGAAGTGTCGTAAAAGGCGACTAAGGTAAGTCGACCCGCTATGTGATATCCGATTAAGTAGAATAGACTATCCTCTTTCTTACCGAGGTGTCGTAAAAGGCGACTTAAGTAAGTTAACCCACCGTGTGGTATCCGGCTGAGTAGAATAGACCACCCACTTTCTTACCGAAGTGACGTAAATGGTGACTTAAGTAAGTTGACCCACCGTGTGGTATCTGGCTGAGTAGAATAGACCACCCTCATCTCTTACCGAGTTGTCATAAAAGGCGACTCTGGTAAGTCGACCCGCCGTGTACTATCCGATTGAGTAGAATAGATCACCCTCATCTCTTACCGAGGTCTCGCAAAAGGCAGCTAAGTTACCTCGACCCGCCGTGTGGTATATGGCTGAATAGAATAGACAACTCTTTCTTATCGAGGTATCGTAAAAGGCGACTAAAGTAAGTTGACCTACCGTATGGTATTCGACTTAGTAGAATAGATTACCTCCATTTCTTACCGAAGTGTCGTAAAAGGCGGCTAAGTAACGTCGACCCGCCGTGTGTGTAAATAGAATAGACAACTCTTTCTTACCGAGGTGTAGTAAAATATGACTGAGGTAACTTAACGTCAGATAGGCGTCCAGTCGTAAAATTTATAACTTGTTGTGCAAACCCTACTAAGAGTGGAATAAAGGCAGGAGGATGATGATTAATCTCAATCTACTGTAATATTAAAATGCGTTCAATTTCAAAGTTCAAAGTTTCGTTTAAAGGAATATTAACTGCAGCAATAACAATTTCCACAACATGCGTCGGCCACTTACACCACTCTAATTATAAGCTAAATGTTAATTGTTCTATACAACCTTGAGAAGTGACTGAGATACTCGTCAACACAATACTGGAATGTCATTAATGCACATAATATACCTAGTACATAGGGTTGCCACCTTTTTTTTAAAAAGAAAAATAGTATTTTTCTTTTTAAATCAAAAAAATATAGTACTTTTAGGAAATTCAGGAAAAAAAATGGTACACATCAATCATTATATATTTTTCCATGATTATTTATTATTACTTTTCGCTGGACAATGACAAAGGAGTTAGAGTTACTAACTAACTAAGCCCCGTAAATACATGAATGAGTTTCGTTCAAACATTCCCTATGCAGTGCTGCGGGTGCGTTCCATTCACAGTTGATTAAAAAAAGCGCGACAATTGAATTAGCGATAAAATATAGTATTTTTTGTCGTATATTATTTTTCTATAATAGTACGATACTATATAATGCTGTGATGGCCTAGCGGTGCGACCGTGTGAATCTCTAGAGACGATCATGGGTTCAAACCCGGGCAGACACCAATGAGTTTTTCTATTAAAACTTATGTGTCTAATTGATAATTGCAATTTATCACACGCTTTTCGGTGACGGAAAACATCGTGAGGAAACCTGCATATCTCTAGAAAATTCTAGGGATATGTGTAACCTACCAATCCGCATTGGAGCAGCGTGGTAGGTCTTAGCTCCAACCCTTCTCTCCAAAAATGGAGAGAGGAGGCCTATGCCCAGCAGTGGGATAGTAACAGGCCGTTACTTACTATATAATATAGTACGGGTGGCAACCCTACTAGTACATGTTTCAATACCAAATTAAATATACAGTTAACAAACAACATAAACATGAATGTATATCTTTTAAAGCTATATGTATAAAGGTTAATTTTGGATGTGTTTTTATATTGAACGTTTTCGTGGTATCACATTTATATTTGTTATGTTATAATGGCGCAAATCAGGCGTCGTGATCGAAGTATTGCATTCGTGCAGCGAATGTATGTGCATCGGAATTAACGGCAGTTAAGTTTGACATGCGGTTTATTAATATTGAAAAAGCAGGATTCGACGAAGTGAATCTTCAGATACATGATCGGCACATTTCTTTATGATGCCAATCTTGTTTTTCTGAGTATCCGAGACTAAAGTAATGATAAGAATTATATTACAAAAGTTATTATAGAATTTGTTGTATAACATCCGGCTGAGTAGAATAGACCACCCTCTTTTCTTACCGAGGTGTCGTAAAAGGCGACTAAGGCAAGTTGACACTATACGAATCACCTTAAGGAGATAATATTATAATACATACGAACATATATATATATAGTTACATTTATAGTTAATGTATTGAATCCTGCTATAACGCCGTGTGGTATCCGGCAGAATAGAATAGAACACCCTATAGAGGTGTCGTAAAAGGCGACTAAGGTAAGTCGTCACACTGTGAGGTATCAGGCTGATTAGAATAGATCAACCTCATTTCTTACCGAGGTGTGGTAAAAGGCGACTGAGGTAAGTTGACCCGCCTAGTGGTATTCGTCAAATTGGAACAGACCATCCTCATTTCTACCCGAAGTATCGTAAAGGCGACTAAGGTAAATTGACTCGCCGTGTTTTATTCGGCTGAGTAGAACAGATCACCCTCATTTCTTACCGAGGTGTCGTAAAAGGCGACTAAGGTAAGTTGTCCCACCGTGTGGTATTTGACTGAGTAGAACAAACGAGCCTCATTTCTTACCGAGGTTCACACCGCTGGGCTGTCACAGCTTATTATTGAATATTACTATTGAAGATTATTTAGAAGATAAGAATGTGTGGATATAGCTCTCTTTGAACCTGTACAAGACAGTAACGACTGAATGTAAATAGTATTAAGAATTATATTTTTAAAAGAGCAACCGCCGAGTTTCTTGCTGGCTCGTCTCGGTAGGAACAGCTTTCCGAACCAGCAGTAGAGTTGACGATTCAAAAGCACTTGTTTACAAGTTTATTTGAATAAAGAATATTTTGAATTTGAATTTGAATTTGAATTACTTAGGTACGTAGAAATCGCTTAATAAATACATTTGAATTTACCTTAATCAAAAGCCGTTAAAATTAACATTCTATACACAATAGTCTATTCAGAAACATTTAATCAGCTGTCCGACTGTTTCCAGCTTGACAATTTATATAACGCCAATCAAGCTTACTTGATTAATTCAGGATTAAGTTTCAAATATTCAAAGGCCGCGTTTAATGACAACAATAACCTCATTACAGAACAAAACTAAGTCTTAGCTATTATCCTAATTAATACAAAATAGTTTTAGTTTATTCTGAAATTATTTCACGGTATTACTTACTTTATTTCCTGAAACATAAACTAGAAAATTCCTTGTAACAAATTCGTGGACTAACTTATGCGTTAAAACCAAAATTTCTTACATCATTCAAATATATATCTTGTGATGTTGAAATAAGGTAGATAATTGTTTATAAAATCGTATTTCCTAGAACAAACCAACGGCCCACACAAGCGGCGTATCAAGCAAATGCAAGTAATCCGTTTTCCAATTAGTTATGGTCATAAGACCTAGCCACCTACATAATTCAGAGCTTAGGTACCTTTGTCAAGGTCCGATTACCGAGAATTATGGTTCCTTGCCTCGAGCGTATGTTCGAAGGTCCACGAGTTAGGAATTGGCGGTATGTTTGCGCGAATATATACTATTTTGTTGCATGTTGATTTTTGTAGTCAGGTATATAACTAGCTTTTACCCGCGACTTCCTTCGCGTGGACTGTCCTGTGATAGATAATAAAAAATAAAAAAAGAAAAATAGAAAGAAAAAAGAAATAACTAATTAAGTTTTTACTAGCTTTTATCAGCAACTTCGTTCGCGTTGACTGTAGTTTTGGAATAAACCAGTAGCTTCTGTCACTGCAGGAGGTCTTCTCGCATACCCTTGAGGGGTAGGCGGGGTACGGGCCTCGAAGCGAACCTCTTTGCCCGGGTCGGTCCTCGCAGGCAAGGCCAAGCTTCTGTCACTCTCCAACCCTGCAAATATCTCTACCGGTTGATAATAGATGGCGCTTTTCATTGTCATCCTATTCCTGTAGAATTAAACAGGATTTCTATTGCCTATGTGTTATCATTGTGCCAAATTTCATCGATATTGGTTCAGCGGATTCGCTGTGAAAGAGTAACAAGCATACATCCATACTCACAATTTTCGCATTTATAATATTAGTAGGACTAGCAATTGCCAGCGGCTCCGCCCGCGTGGAAAGATTAAAACCGTAATGTAGTGTTTTGATAACCGAAAAAATGGTTAAAGTGGGATAACCTTTAAAGACATATGCTGTCGTGGTTTTTTATTTAGAACATTTAGAGGGTAACAATGTTGTAATAGGTTATTTATGAATACCTATCACCGTTTAATCAGCGCACGCAAGGAAGCTTTAAATTTTGCCGTTTTCGTAATATTCTTTATTGCTGCTCCTCTCCTATTCATCTTAGCGTGATGACATATAGCCTATAACCTTCCTTGATAAATGGACTATCTTACACTCAAAGTATTTTTCAAATCGGTTCAATAGTTCCTGAGATTAGCGCGTTCAAACAATCGAACATGCAAACAAACAAACTCGTCGGCTTTATATATTAGTAAAGATTAGCTTCAATTGTACCAAATTTCATTTATATCTAGTACAGGGTAGGGTTGAGTGGATTGAGTTTGTGATAGTGAACGTAAATAGTGCTTGTTTATTGTGGTGGCGGTGGTGGAGGTTTGTGCATGTGTTTCGTGCATGTATCAGGTATGAAAACGGATTGTCCACTCTACATTTAGCATTATATATATTTTCTATTTTACTTCATCGTGGATTATAGAAAAATAATTTTATTATTATTTTTGAAAATAATAAATAGTATCCAGCAACTCGAAACGCCTTTTTAATACTAGACGGTACATTTGCAATGTTTCCAATGGCTCTTTAATATTAAAAGGTTGCCGACCCCTGGTCTGCCCACTTTTATCGGTAATACATTAAAAGTATAAGAGGATGAGCTGAGATATGTGGTTTTTCTCGCGCGCATCCTTACATAAGACATTCTTATAATCCTTCCATCTACTTTTTGTAGGTTCTGCGTCTAAGTTTTTTTTTGTGACATGTTATACAGTGGTTCTTAAACTTTGTTTTCTTGATCCCAAGTTACCCACCAATCCTAGCACCAAAAACCTTTTCTAATCGTGTTATGTATTTAATACAAAAAAGTTAGTTACAGTCGCGAAATACGACTAGGGTTAACTCCTTAAATGCTCATTGAATATGCAATTGGCAATAATGGTAAATAAACCTGTACTTTCTCGTTAAAATGTAAATTTTGAAATACGAGGTTTATATGAAAGTATTATAGATTATCTCGAGAGTACTTCAAAAGCTAAGAACACCTAATAAATTACCGAAAATTAAATTATCCTTATCCCACTCTAAGTGGGATCGGCACAACATGTTATAAATGTGTTGTTGGCTGCGTATTCTACAACCGGCCGCCTGTCTGACATCAGCTTACCTTAGGCGTTTTTTACGACACTCCGGTAAGTAAGAGGATGGTCTTTTCTACTCAGTCGGGTACCACAAGGCATAATGTTTTTAAATTTGACGACATGTCAAACACAAGTTTACAATTCAGTAAAAATTTAAATATTCTAATTGAACTACAGATTGGTTGTTAAATGCGATCGTAAAATACACTCAAGTTGAACACGCTCAAATACCAAACTAAAGTAATCCAACCACAATAGATTTACATAGTTTTATAGATAGTGGGGTGGTAACAGTTTTTTTATGCCAGAAAAACCCATAATGGGTTTAATAAAAAAAAAATTCTCGTCACTGTCCGACGGTGACGAACGGTGGGTATATCAAACTCGCACCGACCAAAAACCTGACAGTGCTCCACCACGCTGCTGGTGTCGGGGACAGGGTACCGTTGTACACAATGCCCCCATCCCCGCCAGCAGCAACTCTGAACACCAGAGTGCGCCACCTCTACATATGGGCCTCTCTAAAAGTGGCCCTTTTCTCCGCTAATCGATGCCTCGGGAGCAACAGATGCAACGACCGCCTCGACCTAGTCAGATGCGCGTCCGATAAGAGGTGATCAAAGTTTGTACCAACCTCAATTTAGTCACCATTATACTTTTGCACCAACGTGCATATTAGGCAGTGGACGATTACTGAGTATAACGGGTCCTAAACATACATCGTAAATCAGGCAACGAGTAAACCCACAAAAAAGTCAAGTATGTTATTAAAATAATTCATACCCTCGGCACGGGCATCGCTGCGATTAAACGTGATGCCTATATGGTTAATAAGGTATGCAGTATGTAGCCATATGCAGCGGCTGCATATCTATGTGTCCACTCCTTCCGTATGCAATTCGAATAAATATGGGCTAAATAATGTAGAGCGACGCGTTCTATGCACGATACGATGTTATAGAACCGAATGGATCTAAACGTTGTGGCCAGTGGTTCCAAAACTTTTCACTGTTAAACCCACTACCAAATAATTTAGTCGTTACGTGTCTTTAGTGAGTAGATGATTGACCGTATGGTATCCGGTTGAGTAGAATAGACCGTCTTTCAGAGGTGTCGTAGAATACGTAAGGTAAGTTGACGTCAGGCAGATTAACGGTCGTAAAATACGTAGCCAAATTATGTGACAACATGTTTATAACATGCTGTGCCAATCCCACTTAGAGTGGGATAAGGGATGGTGAATTTAACTGTTTACTATCCATTTATATTCTTAACATAGCTATTATTTTACGGTGTTCACTTACTTCATTCATTAGTGGAAATTTCGTTGGCATGCGTGTTAATTTCTGTAACATTGTATTGTTATTTACGTGCTGTGTTTTCCCATTAATAAATAAATAAAAAAATCTATGCCCAGCAGTGGGCATGCACCTTTTGAGACCATCAATATCCTTGCTATATGCTTATTCAATATGCATTGCGTTAATCATTTTTCTTCATTCGTCACTGACAATATGCCAAAGTATAATCAAATCTTGACAACCCATCACCCATGTCAAGTGGATGAAACGTTAAATGTTGGAACAATAAACATACTACTTGTTATTCAGCGTCCGTCGTAGTTAATAAAGATATTGCATGAATGCAGAGTGCATCGGTTGAATCACAAATGCGTACATTTAAAGAGAAGATTCTTTTTTGAATATTTAAAAGATATTACGGTAATCTCAAATGCCATCCTCGCCTAAAAGCAGTCCTTATTTCTGCTTATCGAACGACAAATATCATATCAGATTTCATCAAATTCAAATTCCAAATTTTCTTTCAAAAAAATTCAAATAATCTTGTAAACAAGTGCTTTAGTGTCGTCAATGCTACTGGCGGTTCGGAATCAAGTGTCTTAAATAATTAGTAGACTTTGTTAACCCAAAGTGAGTTCATATCAAATCATTCTCCATTGCTGCCCTTATTCCACTCTAAGTGGGGTCGGCGCAACATGTTAGAATTTGGCTAGGAATTTTATGACCGGTCGCCTGCCTGACGTCAACTTATCTTAGTCGCCTTTTACGATACCTCAGTAAGAAATGAGGTAGTCTATTTTACTTAGCCGGATACCACACGGTGAGTAAACTTGCCTTAGTTGCCTTTTAGGACATCTCGGTAAAAAATAAGGGTGGTCTTTTCTACTCAGCCGGATACTACACGGCGGGTCGACTTACCTTAGCCGCCTAAAGTTTTGTAAGCAGTACATATACAAAAAATCTCAAGAATGTTTAATAGTGATAATATTTTGTAGAAATACCTAATAAATTAATGGAAATATTGATTGTTTATTATGTAATCTTACAGTGGGCCCATAAGAAATAATTTTATATCGTATAGAAACCACATTCCTAAAACGGCTCGTTAAAACAACAATTGACAGAATAAATTTTGGTTACCGTAAAGACCCTTCTACATCGAGTTTTATAAACTCAAAAAAAAATATTCTTAAAAAATTACCGTTGTGAGATTTTTTGGGTATCCGGCTGAGTAGAAAAGACTACCCTCATTTCTTACCAAGCTGTCCGAGCACATTTAACCTTTGAATTTTAAGCATATTTTTTCAATATATTTCTTTTATGCGTTACATCGCATTAAGAAGGGCTTTTTACCACCCTCAAATCTAAACTGACCACAGTGTTTTTACAAAGCTGTTATTTGTACAAATGATACGTAATGGATAATTGTAATAGATATAAAAAAAAATTGGTAAAACAAATCTCACTCATACGGGCCATACGAGCTATACGTTGCCATACGGGCAACTCTAAGAGAGGTTGGCAAAACATGTTGTCACATGATTTGGTTACGTATTTAACGACCGACCACCTGCCTGACGTCAAATTACCTTAGACATATTTTACGACACTTAATTTTTTCTATTCAGGTGAATACCACACGGCGGTTCAATTTATCTTAGTCGCCTTTTACAACACCTCGGCAAGAAAGAGGGTGGTCTATTCTATTCTGCCGCATACCATACGGTGTAACAGCAGGATTCTATACATTAACTATAAATGTAACTATATATGTTCGTATATATTATACTTAAAAATGGTCAAAGTGGTTTAACCTTAAAAGCTAGACATATGCTGTCGCGAACTTTCATCAAGAACTTTTAGAGGGGAACAATTTTGTAGTACATGATTTTTGAATAACTTTCACCGTTTACTTAGCGCACGCAAGGAAAGCTTTAAATTTTGTCGTTCTCGTAATATTTTTTATTACTGCTCCTCTCCTATTCATCTTAGCGTGATTTTATATAACCCGTAGCCTTTCTCGATAAATGGACTGTCTTACACTGAAAGAATTTTTCAAATCGGTCCAGTAGTTCCTGAGATTAGCGCGTTCAAACAATCAAATTCTTCAGCTTTATATATTAGTATATATTATATTCAAATTCAAAATATTCTTTATTCAAATAAACTTGTAAACAAGTGCTTTTGAATCGTCAACTCTACTGCTGGTTCGGAAAGTTGTTCCTACCGAGAAGAGCCAGCAACAAACTCGGCGGTTGCTCTTTTAAAAATATAATTCTTAATACTATTTACATTATGTCGTTAAAGAGAGCTATATCCACACATTCTTATCTTCTAAATAATCCTCAATTTTCAATTTTATATTATTTTCTCCTTAAGGTGGTACGTATAATGTGCATGGTCCTTTAGCTTTAACGGTATCGATTCCAGTAGTTGCGTTAAAATCATTTTCGATAACAACTTGTGGTAGATTTAAGTTATTGTTTCCATTTTGTTTTCGACAATGATCGTTATCGGTACGGTAATGGTCAGGAAAGCGGTTTCGTATTAGGTAACATTTAAGTAGGGTATCCAATTTTTAGTAATTGAACGATAGTACAATAATAATGATAAAATTAGTTTGTTGTAATCCACTATTAAAGCATTATGTTTTGTTAAATTTAGGATGCAATGGCAACGTGGAAAAGCTGGTCATTGTTGGCAACACAGAAGGCAAGAGAGGTCACAACAAGATTCTGATACCTGTGTCGCGACTCAGCAGAGTTGGTAACTCATTCGTCTCGGTATTCGCTTTTACAATAAAATTCCGCAATCAATACTAGATCAGTCTATAGAAGGTTTAAATTAGGTATAAGAGATATGCTTATACGTAAAGCATATTACAAAATTGAAGATTATTTAGATGATAAAAAGGCTTGGATTTGAAAATCCTTTCAGCTTCATACAAGACCCCTTTTATTTATTACCATTTATAAGAAGTGTCCATATATTTATTATTATTTATTACTTATTAGTGACCTTTTGTATGAACCTACGACTCTCGACTGAGGGATATACAGTCATACCGTTCAGCCATTGTAGTGATAAGCCAATATTATTAATAGCTATTTCAGCTGTTATAAACAAGGGATTTTCCTTATTATTCAATATGTACAAGGAAAATACCTTACATATCAATGTCCGATTTAAAAGATCATTAAAATACATTTAAATTTATTTAGTCCAGACTATTTTGAACAACAGAAATCGCTGCAAAATGAACTGATGTCTCAAACTTATTACTATTTCCTTTAAAAACGCTATGTATAGAATCTTGATATTATTACAAAATACCTTTAAAACTTTTTCATTGGTCAAGTAAGTAAACCTGACTTAATTTTCTCATCGAGAAAGCAAATTCAGTATGATTAATAATTATTATTACAAATTAATGTGACAAAAAACTTATGAGGTTAGGTTAGGTTAGGTTATATAACTTATTTTTTTTTAAAGCAAACAATAAAATTGGCAAGTAAACATAATACAATAAAAAAATTATAAGATAAATAGTTTAGTTAAATTTTTAGACCTTGACCCCAAGGTCTGTTTCGCTTATGTTTAGCGCTGAGAAAACCGATTTTAGACCTTACAGGGCTTAGACTAAAGTAAAGTCGTGATGGCTTAATGGTGCGTCGGTCTGATGCTTACCAAAAGGTGATAAGTTCGTTATCTGATAGTTTTATATCTATAATATTTAAATGAGTTAATCTTGTATGTATATATAGATTTTCAGAATCTCGGAAACGGCTCCAACGATTTTCCTGGAATTCCGCATGTAGACGGTTTTGGGGGAGAAAAATCGATCTAGCTAGGTTTTATCTAAAAAAATTAGTTTTATCCCTGTTTTTGGGCATTAAAAAATACACTAATTTTGCCATAAACTGTCAATTCAGCATAGCTTATTCGGGGAACGGGCAGTCTCAAGAAATGTAAATACCAATCTAAAACAGTTTTCGCCCATGTCTAGGTTGCCTAAATTATTTAATTCCATCTGCGGAGAAGTTAATATTTTTGATGACACTTGACAAAAATTAAAAAAAAAGACAATAAGATTGCTAAGAGACGATTAACTAGATATCTAGTTAATCGCCTCTTCTTAGAATTTAATTTAATTTAATTTTTTAATTTTTTAGTTACTTATTTCGTTCACAGTAAATATTATTGTTTTTTTCTACCTATTATAATATTAATGTCATATGCTTAAGTTTTTATGTAATTTTTTTAATGTTCATTGCTTAATAATTTTTTGGTGCACGCCGTGACACCTTTATATGTTGTACATGTTAAATATTTTTTTATTTCTATTTTTATTATATGTAAATTTTATATGTAACAACAACTGGCTGTCCAAATAAATAAATACCTAGGATAGATTCCCAACTACCATATTATTATTTTCTTTTTTTTTTAAAGGCTCGGCCAAAGGTACAAAAAATTTAAATGTGCTAAAATTATAATTAAAATTTATCATGCGCTTCTATATGGAGGAAAACATCGTAAGTAAAGCTATATATATCTGGTGAATAATAAGGATATATGCAATTCGGCAATTCATATTAGAACAGCACGGTGGGTTTTTGCTCAAATCCTTTATACACTTTTAGCAGTGGGATATAACAGTCAGTTTAAACTAAACCAAATATAAAACGGCTCCGTACCATATCCTTATTTTTTGAGGTAAATATGGAGTTTGGAACCACCACAATCTCCTAATGCGGTTCAATGGGTTTATTCTGTTCTATAATTTATCTCAAGATACAATATCAAGTCCCTTATAAAGAGGTTTACTTTTAATGTTTTTATTTCATTAAGGTAGGCGATTAGAGTAAGTTGACCCGCCGTATGGTATCCGGCTTAGTAGAATAGACCACTTATATCTTACTGAGGTGTTGTAAAAGGCGAATAAGGTAAGTTAGGCCGCCGTGTGGTATCCGGCTGAGTTGAATAGACAACTCATATCTTACCCAGGTGTCGTAAAAGGCAACTCTCTCACATGTCCTACGCACACGTGACACCTCAGTAAGAAAGAGGGTGGTCTATTCTACTCAGTCGGATACCACACGGCGTGTCAACTTACTGAGTCGCCTTTTACAACGCCTCGGTAAGAAAGAAGGTGGTCTATTCTACTCAGTCCGATACCACATGGCGGCTCAATTTACCTTAATCGCCTTTTACGACACCTCAGTAAGATATGAAGGTGGTCTATTCTATTCAGCCAGATACCACACGGCGGTAAAAAATATTATTTACCTATAATCTGCGATAAAATTTGATGAAATTATGACGAACATATACTCGTAGACACTGACATGGTTTTGGATTATATCCGTAATATAAAGTTTAATTTAAAAAAAGATGGCTACCATATAATTTGTTACAACTAAATATAATTCGCAACTAATTCCGATTATAATAAATAGTTATAAATCACAATTCACTTCGGTCTAGTTTGTATTACATTCGTCACTTAGTATTAGAAACAGTTAACAAGCCAACAATTTTGCGATTTCTAAATTATTCCACAATCACTTTCTGCTATTCCTGAATTAGCTGCACAATTACTATGAAACCCAATCCGATACTAATCTGTGTACAGCAAATAACAATAATCTTATATCGATATTGTACAAACTAATATAAGCTTTAATAATATATAATACGTGTTAAAACTGTGTGCTGTGATATTAATTAATATGATAATGTTGTCAACCGAACATTGTCAGGCTGAACTTAATAACCACATCAAGTTGATCTATCTCTTTTCATTTTTCTTATAGTTAAACGATGAAAGAGGGTGGTCTATTCTACTCAGTCGGATGCCACACGGTGGTTCGACTTACCTTAGTCGCGTTTTACGACACCTCGGTAAGAAATGAGGGTCTATTCTATTTAGTATATTTCCACACGGCTTTAAAAAAAATTGAAAGTACGATACCATTTTTAATTATGATTAATATCAAATTAAATAGGAATAGAGTTAAATACATTAGTCTATCAAGTTTATTAATCAATTCTAGGTTTAGTTAGTCAACAACGGTTCAAGACTCACTGGATAAGTTAACAGATTTACTGTCAATTTTAATCAAACTATTTGTGCCGCTATGTTTGAATCAAAGGCCTTAAAAGATTCGATTCCCGATTTACTGAAAACGGAATGTCGACGATGGTATCGCTGTGCCTATAAAGGTATGAGAGATGTAAGGTTAAGCTGATAATATTGTTTTATCTTTATTTACTAAGTTAATCTGCTAGTTAAATAACTAAACCTTGAATTGATTAATAAACTTGATAGAGTAATGAGCACTTCGATGTATTTAACTCTATTCCTATTTAATTTGATATTAATCATAATTAAAAATCGTATCGTACTTTCAATTTTGTTTAAAGCCGTGTGGTATCCGGCTGATTGGAATAGACCCTCATTTCTTACCGAGGTGTCGTAAAAAAGGAACTAAGGTAAGTCGAACCACCGTGTGGTATCCGGCTGGGTAGAATAGACCACCCTCTTTCTTACTGAGGCGTGATAAAGGCGACTCAGTAAGTTGTCCCGCCGTGTGGTATCCGATTGAGTAGAATAGACCACCCTCTTTCTTACCGAGGTGTCGTATAATACGACTAAGGTAAGACGTCAAGCAGGCGGCCAGTCGTAAAATACGTAGACAAATCATATGACAACATGTTTAAAACATGTTATGCCGACCCCACTTAGAGTAGGACAAGGGCAGGAGGATGATGATAATGAAAAGAATAATGTTAGGTAATGGCAGGTCGACTTCCTTTAGTTGCCTTTTACGACACCTCGGTAAGAAATGGGGGTGGTCTATTCTACTCAGCCGGATACCACTCAATGAAGACACATATACAAAAACAAAAAACATACAGACACTGTTACATAGGTCTCTTCAAGGTATTTCCACGCTATATCTCATGCCGCGCTTTGCAATATAAAAGCCCATATAAGTACAAATATTTATTGTATGCAATAAATTAACTATGAAACAGTAAAAAAACTTGTTTCAAAGACAAATTTATAAATATTTAATACATGTTAATTTGTTCTTAAATGAAGGCATAAGTTATTCACTCACGCCTTCGCAGTTGCATATCCTGCACACAATATTTTCATTAGCATTAGATGTCCTTATCAATGCAAACCCGTTTGCTAACACGGCGCGACTGTGCGATTGGTCAGCAAATTTAACCCGACTGATTTCTTGCCAAGCTTGTAACTGACGATTCACTGGTATTCAGTCTTTAGGCTGTTTACAAACTTAATACCTAATTCTACGTTAATCTGAACTTTTACGGAGATAATATGCGGGCTTTAGAAATATCATTATTTTGTAACTTGAGCACGATATCTGGAGACCTGAATGTAAATATTTCTTTGAAAAGGTTGTAATAAATATTATGTATTGTTAGAAATTAAGTCTTAATTGCGATTAACGAATGCGTTTAGAGAATCACGCCGGGCACTTTATAATGCATCAACACTTTTCACTACAAACCCACCCTCATTTTTTACCGAGGTGTCGTAAAAGGCGACTTATTTAAGTAGAACCGCAGTGTAGTAACCGGCTGAATAACATAGACTACCCTCATTTCTAAGCGAAGTGTCGTAAAGGGCGACTAAGGTAAGGTAAGTTGACCCACCGTGTGGTATCCGGTTATTTATATTTCTTATTATTTCACGATTCAAAAGTACTGAAAACAGCTCACTTGAAAGAAAAATATTTTGAATTTGAATTTAAAGCCGTATAAGCAAACAGCATGTAATCAGTTCTATAAAACGACTTATTTATAAACATTGACGCAAATCAAACCTAAAACATTACAATGTGTAACCGGCCTACACGAAATATATCAGATTTGCATGCATTGCAGGCGGGCCGAGATTGACAGTTTGATGGATGAGATAAACGGGGCTTAAGTCTGATAGTGACTGCTTATAATAGTACAAGAGACGACTGAAAGATTACCCGTATTCGAATAAACACACTCACTTCTCCAACCTAAACTTTCTCTCCAAAAACGGAGAGAAAGTTTAGTATATTCTCAGTAGTGGGATAGTAACAGGCTACTTACTTTTACTTAGTTTTTTTCACACACACTTCGTACACGTGTTTTATACAATACTAGCTTTAACCCGCAACTTCGTTTGCGTGATCTGTCGTCGCGTTATAGGTTGATAGCACATGGCGCTTTTCAATGTCTAACTATTCCTGTAGAATCAACAGGATTTGTATAGCATATATGTTACCCCAGAGTATAAGGATTAATTGTGCCAAATTTCATCGATATTGGTTAAACGGATTCGCCGTGAAAGAGTAACAAACATACATCTATAGATACAAATTTTCGCATTTATAATATTACTAATATTATATAGGATAGGATAGGACTAGGATTCCTTATATTTTGATATCTGACCACTCGACTACGGCTTCATATCCAAGCTTCAATATTATAAGTGCGAAAGTTTCTTTGTCTCTTAAGCTTTTACAGTTAATCCATTGAACGAACATTGATGAACATTTAGCACTTTTTTTAATTTTGCAAAATTTTAATCATAAATAAACAATGCATTGGAGTAAAATATATAGGCTGACATTTGTGGCGGTCAGGTAGCAATTAGGTACAGTTTAAATGACCTCTCGCTATAGACAAAAATTTTGGTAAACCCAGAATCGAACCCAGGATCTCCAGTAACACACAAGACCGCAATGGCCTCTCAAATAAAATTATAGTTATTTTTTTTTCCTTTAAATTAAACATCAGAATTGAGATACGTATAATGAATTTTTTTTTTTTTACTCTCTCACAAGTATAAAGAAAAAGTAAAAAGTAAAAAGAAAGGAATAGAATATTTTGTCGGATCATTCGTTTTGCCTATATATTAATATCACATTAACCATGTTACCGCTGTCTCTTAAACTATGAGGGTAGATATTAAATTTAAATAGTGTATGTAAAGCAGTAAAACCCTGTCTAATGGCAAAACAGATTAGATGCGAACCAACGTTCCCGCGGAATACTATTATACAGCAATTACAGATGTTAATATGAATGATTCAAGATTACTAAGTTTCCTGATAAAAGTTGTTGTTCGTTTTTATCTATATAGATTTCAAACCCAGGCACCAATTAATTATTGGTGCCTGGGTTTGAAATCTATTCCTATCTTTCCTATGTAATCTATCCTTATATTTATTTGTCTACAAAATTTGTTTTATTTGTTACCCATAGCCGCACCATGCATTTCCAATTAGGATTGGCGTGCTATATAAAGGTTTCCTTAGGAAAGTTTTCCTTTACCAAACATCATTAATTCTAAATTAATCACATAAATATTTATAGAAAACTCATAGGTGCCTATTGCGGTAAATATCAAAACAGTATTACCATCATCCTCGTCCCCCTGCCCTTATCCCAGTCTATGTGGGGTCGGCAGAACATGTTATAAACATGTTGTCGAAGTTACAATAAAATTATTTTGCTGTAATCCGCGTTTGTTAAGAGAATATATGTAATGCTAAGTGTATGAACCAGGCAACAATCACATACCTTATACATGTAGGACCAGTCACCACATATATCGCAAAACACCGCCAACACCAACACTCCACACAAGCACTACACACATTCACTACGATCGTGTCGCCCCAAACCGGAGCATCATCAGGAGAATAAGCTCCATTAATAAAATCGTAATGCATATAACATCAACGTAAACATATAAATCATATAATACATGTTGTCGCTTGATTTGGCTACGTATTTTACGACCGGCCGCCTGAACTTCAACTTATCTTAGTCGTACTTTACAAAACCTTGGCAAGAAAGTGGGTGCTCTATTTTACTCAACCGGATACCACACGGCGAGTCAACTTACCTTAGTCGCCTTTTACGACAACTCAGTAAGAAATGAGAGTGGTCTATTCTACTCAGCCGGATACCAGTATTACCATAAGACATTAAATAATTAAATCATAGCTCAACTGACTTAACATTAAATAATATTTGCAATTCATACACCTCATTATGTCGATATTGCTTGGTAATTCTCTTTAACTACCATTTCTTATTGAACCCTTTTCGTCCCGGAGTCACAATCAAGCATGCCTGTGTGCGGAATTCGCCAAAGAGATATAAGTTTCGTGTTTGTATTTCTACACGGTACGTTATAGATGGAAAGCGTTAAGGGTTCCCAACATTTTTATAATGGTTTAGAATTGACACATATTTTATAAAAAATTTGGCCGGTAACTTGCAACTAAAAATACAGGTAATACTATTGCAATTTTAACAATTGCGTAATAAGATAATAATTATTGTATTAAGTATAGTGTATTAGGAAGTATAAATATTGGCATTAGTCTCAATATTATAAATAAAACGTTATAAAACTTATTTCTGAAACGCAGTTCACTTCATTGAAAAAAAGAAGGAAAGAAAAAACATTTATTTCTACTCCCTGTGATACACAGCACGCTTATATAATAACCTAATACAAACATTAATACCAAATTAATTTTAATTTAATTATTATAATTTTAATTATTTATTTTCTTATTAATATTTTAATTTTAATTTTACCTATTAATTTTTGTTGTTGTCTTATTTTTTCTTTTTGCTATTTACTATATGGATGTTTGTTATTATTGTACATTTTGTCGCCATCTTTAATTAATATAGCATTTAGCTTAGGTATATTTTTTTAATGTATAATGTGTCTTTTGAATACGTATCTAATGTATATATTGTTAATGACCTAGTAAAATAAAATAATAAAAAGATTTCTATGCCTTGTATGTTTTTTTGGACTATAAATCTATTAAAACAATCAAACAATCATTTTATTATTATAATGGAACTACCACTGGTTTATAATTGTTCTTACAATGAGGTACCAGCGAGAAATACGTCATCAACTCTTTCCAAAAAATTTAAAGAAATATTTTTGCACATCAAATAATTCAATCCCCAATCCCATTAGTAAATTGGAGCTCTGTTAACATTAAGTTAGCGCAAATGGATATAATAATATATAATGGATTTAATAATATAATATATGGGACACTTACAGACACGGTCATCCGTCCCCAAAGTAAGTAACTTAATACTTGTGTTATGGTAGACAGACAACTGGTGAATATATACTTATATATTTTTTAAATACATACTTAAATACAAATATACACCCAGGCTCAAAGACCAACAAATTCATTTATAGAATATGTTGTCCCTCGGCGGGAATCGAACCCGCGACCCGTGGAGCTGAAGGCATCGTCACTACTCACTACCCACTGCGTCAACGGGCCAGTCAAAATAATGTTATGGATATGGCTTGTTCAGTATTGTTTTGTAATTGTATTGCCTATTCCATCTTAGCTCATGTAAGATTTTTATCTTTTCACATCCCTGAATCTATAGACTGCTCTGAAGAACTGCTCATCAGTTTCAGATTGTTATTGGAACGGAAAGAAACGAATTCGGACCATTATCTCTGCATGAGTCGGATGAACGACGCATTCTGCGCCATCTCATTACAAGCACAAACGGTATAAGGTTTATATATGCGATGACTCAGCTTGGACGTTTGAATCGTATATTAATCGTAAATTTGTTAATATGATTTTATAAAATTGCGCTTTACTTTGGGAACTGCATACAAAATATATAACAAAAGTCATGATAAATTGTATTTTTTCATATTCCCCCAAAAAAGAATCTCAAATCAATGAAATGATATATATAGGATGCACTAAAGTTTGATAGAAAATGAAGAATGCTAAGTATTGACATGGAGTTTGAAAAAAATAAAATGGATAAAATGTATAACGATATTGTTAAAACGGGGAATAATTGGTAGGTATTCGGGACGAGGGAGTTGATGAGATTTTTCGAAAAATAAATTAGGGTGAGATGTGTAAATGCAGCATCAAGATCGGACAAATTCTAAATAAGGAGATGTAAGAAATAAAATTAAATTAAATACAAAAATAAAAAGTATAAGTCCCATTTTACGGACGAATTTAAATACTAGAAAGCCAATAGTTAGAGAGAATGACAATAGATTTTTATCAACATTAAAAATACTCGATATAAATAATATTGGAAAACTTTTGTAATTGTTAAATTCAATTAAATCATAATGTGATTATATTGATCAATAAAAGACAATAAATAGAAATTGAGCCATGAAGAATTTCACCATACAATCATATAATCATACGGTCACGCAATCATACAAGATCGCGTTTTAATAATTCATCCTCCTACCCTTAACCCACTCTAAGTGGAGTCAGCACAACATGTCACAAACATGTTGTCACATGATTTGGCTACGTATTTTAGGACCGGCCGCCTGCCTGACGTCAACTTACCTTAGTCGTATTTTATGATACCTCGGTAAGAAATGAGGTTGGTTTATACTACGCAACCGGATATCATACAGCATACCGCGTTTTTAATAATGTAAATTATAAATTTACAAGATTTATCTTCAAGTTTCTTTCTGGTTCTTCTCGGTAAGAGCAACATTCCGAACCAGTTGTAGCTTCATTAATATTATTGATCCTTGTTTTGTCGCCAATGACTTCCGCTTTGTATTTTATAGCAACACAGTCATGAAACAAGAGTATCGGGCCCGATTTGATTGAAATGGTGGCACCACTATTCCGTTGTTGTTTCCGGTGAAGTCTCCTATTGATAAAACGTTTCAGTAACATTCATTCTATGTTCGTTATTCAAGAGAAGTGTTTTTCGGAGCGGGAATTGCCGTATTTCTATTATATCGTGTTATTGTAGAAAGTGTGCGCTAAAACTTGACGGTTCAGAAGTGGTTTAGACCTTATTTAAAGAAAAAATATTTTCATTTAAACCATCCTTGAGAGAAACAATTGCCGCGGTTAAGTATTTATTAAAACTAATCACGTATTGATCATTCCATTAATGCCGATACACGTGTCAAGTAAAATGACGTTATTTTGCAAGTCGCGTAATAGCATTGCATACAACAATGTAAACACTAACAAATGCGTCACGTTGTAAGCCACTGTTTGCTAAGTCGTATTTATTTGCAAATAGATGTGCCTGCGGCTTCGTCTGCGTTGAAATCATTTTTAAAGAAAAAATATTTCAATGGTTATTAGCAAATTGCTTTTATAGTGTAAATGAATACTTACTCGGTCAGTTTAGAACATTAACATTTATGAAAGAAAAATAAATATATATTTATTCTTGACATAATTTATAATGATAATTTAAAAACAATAATAATGTAATAAATGAACTCTTTAATTCATTTATGAAATGAAATTTTACTTTGTTATATAATTTGCATGTGAAACTTGACTAAATATGTTCTAAAATTAGTTATTAACATCTACTTTTAATCCACGTTTTTAGCAAATAAATGATTTTGACTTTGACTTTGATACACAAAAGTTGTTATCTTTAATATTTAAAGGAGTTAATCTTGTAACTCTAACGATTTTCATGAAATTCAGTATGTCAAGGGGGTTTTTTTAATCGACCTAGCTAGCTTTTAATAAAAAAATATTGTTTTATCCCTGTTTTTGAACACTGAAAAAACTTACATAATTTTATGACAAAGTAAAGTATAACTACGCTGTCAATTCTAAAGTCATGATAGCGCGATTGGATAATGAGTGGTCTCTATTTCTGAATACTACGATCGGTCAATAAATTTTTTTTTTAATTTCTTTTTTTTAATGTTGGTCTACAAGAGTAGCTGTGAAAGAGAAACAGATACAGAGAAAAACAGACTTTCGCATTTATAATATTAGTATGAATAATATGTTGGTACTAGGCACTTCTAGAAGTGGTGTCGAGTAAGTCTAGTTTTTAATTTCGGCCATCGAACAAATTTATAAAAAACAAATAATCACGTAAGCCAGTCATCTACTAGATTATTCTATTCTAATGTCCTTGATTACATCTTTGTTTAATAACTAGTACTAATGTAAATACTAGAAGTGTTGTCTAGCACGTCTAGTTTTTAGAATTGACCGCAGAATTCCACAGAATCCAGTTCAGTCAACGAGAAATGAAAACAATTATCGCAATCAATTGTTTCGCAGTATAACATTATATTTAATGTGTTATGATAACTTATAACACATAACAGGTAAGTTGACCCACCGTGTGGTATCCGGTTTAGTAGAATAGACCTCTTTCTTACAGAGGTGTCGTAAAATACGACAAAGATAAGTTGACGTCAGGTAGGCGGCCGGTCGTAAAAACGCAGCCAAATCATGTGACATCATGTTTATAACATGTTGTGTCGACCCCACGTAGAGTGGGATAAGGGCAGAAAGAAGAAGATGATAACTTATAACACAGCAATAATGAAAATGCAAAATGTTTAATTCGCAATTCTTAACGATTAATTTATCAGATACAGAAACTTTTGTCAAAGTAAAAAAGTAAAGTAATTGTCTCCTATTATCCCACTTTTGGGCATAGAGAGATAAAATATTGTTACTCTTTCACAGCTACTCTGCAAGACCAATACTGATGAAATTTGATACAGTTGATGCTTATGACTGCTGAAAAAATCATAAAGCTTTAGCGTTAGGCTTTGCGATGGGGTTGAACTTTGTCGTGGAGGCTAATTCCTTATGCATCAGTACGGGGCGAAATTGCTATTGAGTTTGTGATTGTGAATGAGTTTTATATTAGGTATGAGAACGGATAGTACACTCTACATTTACCCTTCCATATATTTTTTTTATCGCGGATTATAGCAAAATATCCTTTTTCATTTCTTTTGTATTATGAACCTTCGCAAAGTAACGCCTAATTATAAAAATTAAATTGGAATCATTAATTATTAACTGTCCGTTAGCGAAGTGGACAGTGACCCTACTTTCAGCTTCATGGGTCGCGGGTTCGATTCCCGCCGAGGGCCAATATTTTCAATAAAAAAATTGTTGGTTCTTCGAGCCTGGGTGTATATTGTATTGAAGTATGAATTTAAAACTATATATTTACCAGTTGTCTGTCACAAGTATTAAGTTACTTACTTTGGGGACGGACGACCGTGTGTTTAAGTGTCCCATATATTTATGACTGTAGCATTTAGTAAATGCGATTTTGATTGAAGTTTTTTAATGTCATTAATTAGTTTATTGTTAAACAAGTAATACGAATGAGAGATTTACAGCAGAGTTTTGATTGTTGATAGCTAAATAAGCGAATTGAATTTCTTGAAATGGATATATAGGTCTTGTTGGCAAATATCATTAAAATCTTAATTAAGTGGGGCCATTGAAGCGATGTCATTATAAATCTGTTACCATTTCTGTTTGTTCCGTAATTGGTTTAATAGCTCCAACGACACTTTGTCATACGTACATTTCAATAAACAATTCAACGATTGTCTGATATAGATAAGATATGGGTTGATCAAAGCGTGCCAACGTTTAAATATTATCTTATTACCTTTAAATGAACTTGTACTGATTTGTATTTTGCTTATGAGATATAAAAGTTGCTATGTTATTCCTCATAAATGCACCTAAATTATAATCTATACTAATATATAAAGCTGAAGGGTTTGTTTGATTCTTTCAACGCACTAAACTCAGGAACTACTGAACCGATCTTAAAAGTTCTAAAATAAATAAATATAATATGGGACACTTACACACACGGTTGTCCGTCCCCAAAGTAAGTAACTTAATACTTGTGTTATGGGTGACAGACAACTGGTGAATATATACTTAAATAATTTTAAATACAAATGTACACCCAGGCTCAAAGACCAACAAATACATTTATCGAATATGTTGGCCCTCGGCGGGAATCGAACCCGCGACGCGCGGAGCTGAAGGCACGGTCACTATCCACTGCGCCAACGGGCCAGTCTGAGAGTGTATAGACTATTACGCTAAGATGAATAGATTATAAAATTAGATATTAGTACATATAATTAATAGTAATACATATAATATTAGGCTAATATGAATAGTAGAGGAGCAGCAATAAAAAATATTGCAGAAACGCCAAAATTTAATCAAGTATAAGACTTAATTAAAGGAAGACCATAAATTCACATTAAAATATATATTAAAATTAAATTAATGCATGTGATGTCATGTAATAATTTAAATTTTTCTAATAAGTTTTATACTTTTTTCTTCATATAATATGTTAGATATTAGTATTTTGGCATAAAACAAATAAAAAGCAACCCTAAAAAGATAAAAAGTAGTCGTCGGAATTGCCCGCGGAGGAACCATGACTTCAGCAGGGGGTCTTCTCGCATACCCTTGAGGGGTAGGCGGGGTACGGGCCTCGAGGCGAACCTCTTTGCCCGGGCTGGTCCTCGCAGGCTTTGTGGCCTGGACTGTGTTTGGGCCGTAGGCCCAGGTCACCTAAGTGACCTACGGGATTTGGTGTTCGGTAGGGAGGTCTGGGGATGGTAGTTCCCATGACCATGACTTTTTTTTTTAAACAAACTGTTTACAAAAATCGTCACAAGATGGCGCTATGTTGGTTAGGATAAAAGCTTTGTAAGGAGCTAACGTCAAAAAGTTGAATGTACAACTTACTGTGCTGTCAAAAGATGGCGCTGCATGAACTGGAGTAATGTAATCTGAAACAAGAATTCTTATTTGAATTGCCTAGTTAGATTATTGAAGTTTTTTTATAATGTTTAACTGCAATAATTAGAAAAACAGACTTGTGTGTGAAAAGTTATTCGATATTCGTTTTTATATGACGATATAAATACCATACTGCAAAAATACAATACTCTATGCAAAATTCGAAGCTTTACAAGCTTTTTTAGGAGTTTTTCCGATATAAATATACGAAAGCTAATTTTCAATGCATATCAATGAATGTCAATAAAATATTTTACGCTAGCTTCTGCCCTTTAGTGGGAGTGGGCTACACAGATTAACAATTGCTTATCACTTTACAATTTATATAAACATCATGTTAAAAAAGTAATCAATGTATAGATCCCGGCTATACTCACGTCTTATTTTATCGGATGAGCCCGACTAGTTTCAAGCCCATACGGGGCTCTTATTCATGAACACGAATATAGCCGGGAATAAGACATGAGTATAGCCGGAATCTATACATTGATATGTATGACTATGAATAACACTCACGATAGTTTGAATTCAAAAATGTTAAAAAAGCTTGTAACAAAATTTCGTGTCCCTGTTAACTGTTGAGGAGTTTCCTCGTCTGGAGCCTATCCTGGAATCAGCATTAGGTTATATTTATCATAAATGTGCTTTATCATAGGGTTCGACCAGTATATAAAATTTCAGCTTGGACGCTGGGTCAAATTTAACTTGCAAGATTCCACACACAGCATGTTAAATAAAAGCTTTTAAATTTATGATTTTTCGTATGATTTGAGTCCACGTTGCTTAAAAGGGAAACAAATAATCATATTCTCGCATTTATAACTCACCAGTAATATCCCGCGGTTTCACTTGCAAATTGGCATAACTATAGTTGTGGGGTATTGCAGACTTTTTTCTAGATATTTATATGTTTTTTAATACTGTAGAACATTTTTTTGGTCTATCTTCAATAGTTTCCACAGCGCAAATTTTTTTTTTTTTTATTTATAGAGCTTTGTCACAATATGTGACTATGTCGCTCTGTAACATAAACTTATTGTAAATTATTTCTAAGTAAGTATAGGTTTTTAACAACTTAAAAACAGATTTTTATGAGTAATTTTTTACACCTTATTAAATTTTTATTACGGATCCCTATTTTTTTGAAAATGTTATATAGCCTATGCTCAGTGAAAATGCAGCTTTCTAATGGCGATGGAATTTTTGAAATCGGTTTAGTAGTTTTTGTGCGAAAACATTACAAACACACATACAAAAAATTTCCTCTTTATAATATTAGTATAGATTAGTGATTCTCAACCTTTTTTTGTTGCGACACATATTTAACGTTTTCAAAATTTGGCGGCACACAAAGAAAAAGATAAAAATTATTTACTTACTACATACAACACACTGCATAAATAGTTTATGACAAAAAATTTAAATATACGAAATAAACAAATATGTATTACAATAATAACTAAATTGCAAGCTTTATTTCAAGATTAATTACAAGCTAATAATAAAATTATTTTTCTATTTAAATGATATAATCTAATAATATTAACATTATTATATATTTGGAAAAATTTGGCGGCACACAAAAGTGCCGCGGCACAGTGGTTGAGAATCACTGGTACCTATAGATACTTTATCTATTTTTATTACTTTTTTTCAAGTACTACGGAATAGGAATATAAAATCGATTTTATTAGATTCCATTTAATCGATATGGTTGCTTATAAGAATGGGGCAGCTGTGGCGAAACTATCGGGGGTTGATACGTCCCCTCAAAAAATCGATGGGCGTCACCTTAGGGTGGGGGCCCACAGGGTCACTCCGTGTAGTCATCTGGCATTTTTTTCTACTCACGCACGCGACTCGAAATTATGGGGTGACGGAGTAAACTATGTGAGTTTTTTTTTCTGTAAACGGCTGGTTTGAAATTGATATTATAGGTTTTATACCACCGGCAAACAAAAAACAGTGAAAAATTGACCGGAGCGAAATATGGGTACATATTTCGACCCACTGATTCCGAATTCAAGTTTAAAACCTTCAAAAATTTCGAGAAAACCTTGAAATTTTTTTTTTTTATATATATGGACAATTACAATACAAAATACAATAAATACAAGTGACTTAATACTTGTGTCGTGGGTAACAGACAACTGATAAATATAATTTTAAATACATACTTAAATATATATTACTTATATAAATCGTCAAGGATCGATTAAATTTAATGAAGGTACAACTGGTTCGGAATGTTTCTAGAAACTCGGCGGTCAACCTTTTAGTTTTTTTTAATCTTTCAAATAATGTTCAATAGTGTCATATGCTTTATGTATATATTTCTTGCACTTAATTTAAACTTTTATGTGCATAAGTCTAATACATGATTACATAAATAATTTTTAATTTTTACAATAATTTTTTTATAGAAAAAGTTGGTGATCGGCGGCAATCGAACCCGCGACCCGAGTAGCTGAAGGCAGGGTCACTACCAACTGCGCCAACGGGCCTATCATATCATATTTTTTACTTTTATTGGAACATTGCGACTTTTTAGAGGGTCACGGGTTCATATCGGGCATGCACTATTGAGTTCTGCTGTTAAAATTTGTGTTTAATTGATAATTGCAATTTATCACATGATTTTCGTTGAATAAAACATCGGGAGGAAACTTGCATATCTCTAGAGAATTCTGGGGATATGTGTACCGTACGTTTCATTTCTTACCGAGGTATCCTAAAAGGTGACTAAGGTAACTTCACTCACTGTGTGGTGTCCGGCTGAGTAGAATAGACCACTCTCATTCCTTACCAAGGTGTCGTAAAAGGCGACTAAGATAGGTTGACCCGCCGTGTGGTATCCGGTTGAGTAGAATAGATCACCCTCATTTCTTACCGAGGTGTCGTAAAAGGCGACTAAAGTAATTTGACGTCAGGCAGGTGGCCGGTCGTAAAATACGTAGCCAAATCATGTGACAACATGTTGCGACCCCATACCCCCACTTATATTAGGATAAGGCCTTACTTACTTATATATACTTACTTATAGTAGGATAAGATGGCTGGCCCGTTGGAGCAGTGCCTTCAGCTCTGCGGGTCGCTGGTTCGATTCCCGCCGAGGGCTAACATTTTCTATAAATGAATTTGTTGGCCTTTGAGCCTGGGTGTATATTTGTATTTAAGTATGTATTTAAAAAAATATATAAGTATATATTCACCAGTTGTCTGTCAACCATAACACAAGTATTAAGTTACTTACTTTGGGGACGGACGACCGTGTGTGTAAGTGTCCCATATATTTATTTATTTATCATATGGATATGATGATGATCTATTAGTTAATATTTCTATGTTTGTCACTCAGATAGCCTTAGACTGTAATAAAAGGCCTGTAAATATGTATATAAAGGCACGAGTGCTGTGTCGTGGCTAATTTCTGTATAATAGACTTGTTAAATAAGCACAAGATAAGAGATATGTCATTGCAATAAAGAATTATTACTTAATTCCGTGATTGAACTTTTCCTTTTTATCGCCATTAATTCATACCGCTAGGTTATTTGTTTTAGTCACGATATACTATTTTGTTTTGCGAGACATTCGAAGGTTGTGTAAAGGCCGATTTACATTGGACGATTAAATGCTCATTCTATCCTAATGCTATGAAATTGAAATTTAAACTATCGTGAGTGTTATTCATAGCTAATGTATAGATCCCGGCTATACTCACGTGTTATTTTATCGGATGAGCCCGACTAGTTTCAAGCCCGTTATCGCGGCGTATAAAGGCGTTATCGGCGCGCGAGGAGCTCATGAATAAGAGTCCCGTATGGGCTTGATACTAGTTGGGCTCATCTGATAAAATAAGACGTGAGTATAGCCGGGATCTATACATTATCTTTGATATTTGGTTACTCTGAACATAGACATAGAACATTCGTTCGTTGTCCTTTCTCCGTTCGCAAATATTCTATGGAATATATTTAGGTTTAATTACTAAATTCATAAGGGCTAACATCATTAGTCAATTCGAAAAAAAGTCAAATACATTTACAGAAAGAGTGAGAAGTTAGAGAGAGAGAAGATAGAGCTAGAGATCTTATTCTAGTTCTAGCCATAGAGTTATAATAATTAGAAAAGGGGAGCTAAAGGCAGGTCTGTAAGTAATAATGACACCATAACGCTTGTACCAGGTTCTGTTTTGAGGTACCGCCCCGAGCGCATGTAACCCCCTTTTTAAATAACGCTAAATTGCTTAAAATGGGCTATCGCAGGCAATTGCACTTTGCCACACTCTTGTTTGGTGTTATCAAATACAAAATGCCAACATATTTGTACAGTAAACTGAAGTGGGCAAGTGACTTTTGTAGCGCACATGGAACCAGGGCTTCTTTATATAGGTTATATTATCATTCACACAAAACAGCCGCCTTTCGTGGTAGTTTCAGATTTGCAGCCACGAAGTGTTGGAACAGTCTTCCACCGCCTCTTCGTGAATTAAGTACAATATCTAGCTTTAAGAGTAAGTTCAAGGAGTTTTTGCTGAATCAACAACTTGGCCGCTAAATGAGCTTTATACTCCGCCTCCCGAGTTTCCGCTTTCGAGTCTGGGTTATAGTTTTATAGTTTAATAGTTTAATCTTTCTTTTAAAATACCGCACCTTTACCTTCATTTATTTATTTTTACCATTATAATAAGCTTCCATTTATATAAAGTGATAGTTATAAGTACGACTCATTTTCTTCTTTTTAGTAGAATATAAGATAGAAATACTTAGTTTTATATAATAGGTTTACATATCGTGTTTTTTAATCTAATCCAGTTGTCACTGTCGTCCAGAAACGGTAGGATGTCACTGAAAATCAGTGCCAAGGTTTAGCCTTAGCAAAAGCTGAGTGACATACCGTTTTGCATGTCACACTTCCATGCATAGTAATAGGGGCGGGACACGTATCTTTTTTGTTATTTTTGTATGTTTTTTAAATATTCTACCCCCCCCCTTTAATTTAACTTTCTTATTTCTTTTAAATTTATTTATTTATTTTTAATTTTATTTTAATTGTTTATTACTTTTTTTTTTTCTTTGTTATGATATTTAATTGTTTGTGTGCATGAAAGTGTTATATGTAAATAAATGCTGTTTGATTTGATTTGATTTGATTTAAATAATGGAGAGGAAATATAAAACTCGTATACGTCATCCTTGTCTAATCATGCATAAAAATAGAGATAGTTCACCCTCATTTACTATGTCTTTATTGTCTATTCTTTGTTATCTAATATGTCACATTTTATGCTGTCTCCTTACTCTAAATATAATGGCTGTATGACTCTAGCACTATGATTTGGTGTAAATCGGGACTAATAGGCAAACAAAACCCATGGTTGTGAAGGATATTTTTTTGAGTTGATTTCAATAAGTAATTTTTTATGTAAGAAATTTATTTACATAAGTAATACTGTTCCTAATTTAGTTCCTGAGTCGTTTAAATAATATTTTTTTCGAAACACTGTCAGTATTTTTATATATAACAATACTTTTATTTTATACAAAGACAAACACCCACGTATCAATAAATTTTTCTCAAAGCCACTCGGCTGTGTATTGAAAGCATTGTAGTATTTAGTCTGTGGGCATAACAGCGAATGGGCGGGAATCATTCCGTTTTATTTAATGGCATGTCATTCCTATATGGGTGCGGTTGCACTAGCTGATATATTATTGTCTATAAACACAAATAAATATTAAGAAATAACAGAGAATAAGAAAGGTTTACAGCAAATAGAAAATAAGTAATGAATATATCCCTCGTAATAATAATTCTGAGCATTCTAATAAACATAATGTCAAATTAAAGATTTTTTTTGGTTTAAACGACTGACCGTCTTCTTAAGTATTCACTTATTTTCATATAGCGTAATTTAATTTATATTATTGTTATTTCTATTATTTATCGTTTTCCTTATTCTCATTATTAGACGTTACATTGAGAGGTCCATAACGTAAAATTAATAATTAAATTATTTTGCTATAATCCGTGATAGTGTAATATAAAAAATACATATAATGCTAAATGTAGAGTTGACAATACGTTTTCATACCTGATACATGAAGGACTCGTAAAAAACATTCACAAACCTCCACTTCCGCCACCACAATACACTAGCACTACATACGTTCACTATCACAAACTTAACAATCGTTTCGCCTCGTAACTGAAGCATAATCAGGAGATAGACTCCACAACAAAATAGCAAAGCGACTTTAAAGTGTTTGTAGCAAAATAATTTTATTATTATTTTTGTTTGCCTATTATATCGTCATCGCCAATTTTTATGCACAAAAATAATATTGCTAAAAATATACTCCGAAGCTTATATGTTTAGAATCCATTTTCCTAAACTTTGCAAGGGTATCACGTGGTACCAAATATTAAATGACACTTGAGGTCCCCTTATATATTAGCCGTGTGGTATCCGGCTGAGTAGAATAGACCACCCTCATTTCTTACCGAGGTGTCGTAAAAAGCGAATAAGGTAAGTTGACCCACTGTGTGGTATCCGGTTTAGTAGAATAGACCACCCTCCTTACCGAGGTGTCGTAAAATACGACTAAGGTAAGTTGACGTCAGGCAGGCAGCCGGTCGTAAAAACGCAGCCAAATCATGTTACAGCATGTTTATAACATGTTGTGCCGACCCCACTTAGAGCGGGATAAAGGCAGGAGGACTTGAGGTCCTCTTATACTGAGTATTTATAGTAAGTAACGGCCTCTTACTATCCCACTGCTGGGCATAGGCCTCCTCTCTCCATTTTTGGAGAGAAGGGTTGGAGCTAAGACCTACCACGCTGCTCCAATGCGGATTGGTAGGTAACACATATCCCTAGGATTCTCTAGAGATATGCAGGTTTCCTCATGATGTTTTCCTTCACCGAAATGCGTGTGATAAATTGCAATTATCAATTAGACACATAAGTTATAATAGAAAAACTCATTGGTGTCTGCCCGGATTTGAACCCATGATCGTCTCTAGAGATTCACACGGTCGCACCGCTAGGCCATCACAGCTAATTTGAGTATTTATATTACCGTAGAATCCAATCCATTTTCCCAGTGACAGCAATTATCTATTGAGTTCAAACAAAATCAAGAGTGCAATTCTAATTGAAGATAATCGTTAAATGCCATGAAGTTCATTAAAATTATTGACATTTAACGATCGGTCTACAGTTTATGGTTTTGTTGTTGTAATAACAAACATTAAAGTCTTAATGGTCATAATAACATTCGTAAACGTGTATATTAATATACTAAGTATATCGCAGTTTCTTTATTAACTTTACACTTGAAAGTAAACTGCATTTTAATCTATTTATATAGACTACCTTGGGGACCGAACTTTGCTCGCTAATTTTTTTGAAGATATAAAAAATGGAATTAAAAAAAAAGAAAGCGCCGGATTTGATGCTGGCTATTTTATTTTTTACAGTACGCCCATTCCCCATTGAGTTATGACAACTTTACAAATAACAAATTTAAGCTTCTGTTTCTATTTCTGTTTTAGCAGTTTTTTTAGTGCCTGAAAACAGGGATACAATGACATTTTTTTTAAATGAAAACTAGCTGCCGATTTTTCCGAAACCCTCCACATACTAAGTTTCATGAAAATCGTTGGAATAGTTTTTCGAAAAAAAAATGTATATAGTAGTCGCTCATTGGTAAGTTATTGTGCATTACTTCTGATAATATCATCATCATTCTCCTACCCTTACCCCACTCTAAGTGGGGTCGGCACAACATGTTATAAACATGCTGTCACATGATTTGGCTAGGTATTTTACGACAGGTCGCCTGCCTGACGTCAACTTACCTAAGTCGGCTTTTGCGGCACCTCGGTAAGAAAGAAGGTCTATTACACTTATCCCGATACCACACCGCTAGCATGTACTAAAATGTATAAAATAAAAAAATATTATTGATATTTCATGATTGTTATTATTTTGACTTCCATAATACAAAACTTATGATAATATTATTTTGTCATAATTCGCTATTAGTGGATAGCAGAATAATATTGTTATTACTTTTGCTTTATCGACAATATGACATCCCTAAACACACGGAGGACTTAAAAAAAGTAATTTCCCGGTTGACCGCCCCTATCCTCACTTGCATTTACCAAATTTTACCCCAAAACCGGGACGCGCAGTCCCGTCCCACATCCTTTATTATGTCCCCTCATAAATGTAAACGCGTCGGCCAATTGGCTAACGCATGTTTATTTCCAATGATTATTTTATCATATTTCAATTGAAAGCAAAAGCTAGTTTTCATTATTGTTAAACTAATTATTCTAAATTTTCTAAATATTTTATAATTAAAAATAGTACTGAAACAACGAGTAGTAAGTTAAATTTGACCCACTAGTGAATTACTTGATAAGCTACTAAACGTAAATAAATATATTCAACTGGTGAATATATACTTATATATTTTTTAAATACATACTTAAATACAAATATATACCCAGGCTCGAAGACCAACAAATTCATTTATAGAAAATGTTGGCCCTCGGCGGGAATCGAACCCGCGACTCTGGAGCTGAAGGCAGGGTCACTGCCCACTGCGCCAACGGGCCAGTCAATTAGTCAAAGTCAAAGTCAAATTAATTACGCTAAGCTAGTTAAGCTTATCATTTTAATTCACATATACATATACATTCTCCTGTCCTCATCCTGCTCTAAGTGTGGCCGAAACATGTTGTCACATGATTTGGCTACATATTTTACGACCGGCCGCCTGCCTGACGTCAATTTACCTAAGTCGCCTTTGTAACACCTCGGTAAGAAATGAGAGTGGTCTATTCTACACAGCCATATACCACACGAGTAAAGGGCGTCTAAGGTAAGTTGACCCACCGTGTGGTATCCGGTTCAGTAGAATAGACCACCCTCTTTCTTACCGAGCTGTCGTAAAATACGAATAAGGTAAGTGGACGTCAGATAGGCAGCTGGTCGTAAAATACGTAGCTAAATCATGTGACATGTTTATAACAAGTTGTACCGACCCCACTTAGAGTTCGATAAGGGCAGGAAGATGACGAATTTACGTTGAAATCTGATGTAAGGTACGGAGTTTAAAGATTTCACTCTTGGTTTGCAATTTTGATTAGGGCTTAAGCATAAAATTTAAACGCAGTATTTCGATAAACAAATCGGACAAACATTCCAAAACTTAAGCCAATAAATCACTCGAAAAATCAATAACCGTATTGATCGGATTCAAAAAAATCTATACCCCTAACGAAAACCATCAGTGTTGTTAAAGGTGTATTGAAATCAAAAAAAATTTGCATCGCAATGCCTCTTGCTTTGCATATTGAGTTACCGGTTTAGTTTTTTACATAACAAAGAACACTATTGAAACGAGCGAGTTAAATCTACCTGGGTTATAAATGGTGTTACGATTTGTATCTATCGGGTTACAAAAAAGGAGACTGCGAAAATTGGGCCTGACTGTTACAAAAACCACACATATATCAAAAAATTCTTTACTTTTTTCTGATCATATATCACTATAAATATTATAAACATTCAATGGGAATGTGCTAGAAAATTTATTTAATAATAATATTACTAATGGTATTAAAATATGTATCAATTGTCAACTTGCGACTTTTTTAATTACCTAACACCTCAAATTACAATTTTTTTTATGGTTCCTCCATAGAAATTAAATAAAATAACAATTGATACTAAGACAACAAATATTTTTCTATTTAACATCACAAAAATTGTAACGTCTGGGCCCAAAGGTGTATGAAATTCTGTCAGTCTCCTTTTGTCTTTAGCGCAGTAAATCAATTTATACGCGAGCTAAATGATTCTTATTCGATATCCGGGAAGGTTAAGTTAATTTTTATGTATGTAACGGCCTCTTTTGAACCAAATTTTGAACCACTTCGACCTGATAGATTTAGTTCAAACATATTTAGAAAAAAAAAGAATATTTTTTTAACAATCGATCGTATTTTTAGTAGAAAATAAAAAACTAAAATACACGATTTCTTTTATTTGCCAATATTTTTTTTTAGTTACAAGACTGCTATATATACTAAATACAATTATTTTTTATGATGGCAATAATATACCAAATATGTATTAAACAAGAATTATAAGTGTTTATTCAAATTTCAAAATTATTTAAATTTTTCTGTCCATTACGTCGTCAATCTAATTAATATTTCTAAAATAATCTGTAAATTATAATTAATTCGCCAAATCATGAGTCATGCGGTGATATTGACTATATTCAACACTTAATTGGCAGGTGAACGAATTTTGAAAAAATAACTAATGTGTAAATTTATTTTAAAGTATTTTTAGTGTTTATGTGTTTTATAATCCTCGCCGTGTGGTATCCGGCTGAATAGCATAGTACCGACCTCATTTCTTACCGAGGTGTCGTAAAAGGCAACTAAGGTAAGTTGACCCACCGTGTGGTATCCGGTTGAGTAAAATAGAACAACCTTCTTTCTTACCGAGGTGTCGTTAAATACGACTAAGGTAAGTTGGCGTTAGGCAGGCGGCCGGTCGTAAAAACGTAGCCAAATCATGTGACAGCATGTTTATAACATGTTGTGCCGACCCCACTTAGAGTGGGATAAGGGCAGGAGGATGATGATGGTATTATAAAAGTTTCTTCTTTGTATAGTAAAAGTAAGTAACGGCCTGTTACTATCCCACTGCTGGGCATAGGCCTCCTCTCTCCATTTTTGGAGAGAAGGGTTGGAGCTAAGACCTACCACGCTGCTCCAATGCGGATTGGTAGGTTACACATATCCCCGGAATTCTCTAGAGATATGCAGGTTTCCTCACGATGTTTTCCTTCACCGAAAAGCGTGTGATAAATTGCAATTATCAATTAGACACATAAGTTTTAATAGAAAAACTCTAGCCCGGGTTTGAACCCATGATCGTCTCTAGAGATTCACACGGTCGCACCGCTAGGCCATCACAGCTTCCTAGGCCATCACAGCTTCTTAGTCTTTCTTCAGTCTTTGTATAGTACTTTGTTTCAATTAAATTATTATTAATGCATTATTTTTTAATTACACCCGTAGTTTTATTCGAATTATATTGTAAAAAATTACTAATATTATCATAATAGGGGTTATGATAATATTAGTAATTTTTTACAATTGCACACAAATGTTCCAGAAAGACCGAGTGAAATTATTAACGAACTCCTTTCTCTGAATCTGTAACGATTCAATCGAACCCTTCGAGAAGCTAACGAATTTATACAAAAAACGTATGCAAATATAAATCATGTAGTCACGAAATCACAATGAGCTATAGAAATATTCTCAGGTGCTCAGATGCTACTGCTACAATGGCTGTAATAAAAAATAGATTCCCATTATTGTTGCTAACTCGGGGGTATGCGACTAGTCTATTTAATATGCGTGTGAATGTTTCTTATTACCTTTACATTGATTGCGGCTTTTTGTTACCGATAATTTTCAGCTTTTGCCGTTTCTCTCGCCGCAAAATAAATTGCAATGGTAAAAAAGTATTTGACGAACGTGTGTTCTACACTTAAGTAGGTTATTAAATAAGTAAGCGTCATCAATGACTGCTTTAGCCTTTCCTTCAGCACTTTTAAACTAAGACTAAAGAAACATTACACATCTTTACCATCATAATGTAATTGTTGACATTTATATAGGTATTATAATTTGTATTATATATAGTGTGTATGTATATATATTTATTTATATGTAAATATATTTTATATTTATTTTATTTTTATTGTTAAATTAGGAAATTCTTAGTAGGTAATTCTAATTCATAATGATTGATATTTGCGTACCTTTTTCCATAATATAAATTGTCTCACTTCGTAGGTTAGCTGGCAGAGATCTCTATCATAGGGATAAGTTGACCTTTGTACACTTTTTTTTACCAATAATGTTTTTTTCCTACATTTTTTATGGTACATAAATAAATAAATAATTTAATAATAAATTAAATAATATATCCTCCTGCCCTTATCCCACTCTTAAGTGGGGTCGGCACAACATATTATAAACATTCTGTAACATGATTTCGCTGTGTTTTTACGACCGGCCGCCTGCCTGACGTCAAGTTAACTTAGTCGTATTTTACGGCACCTCGGTAAGAAGGAGTGTGGTCTATTCTACTAAACCGGATACCACACGGTGGGTCAACTTACCTTAGGCGTCTCTTACGACACCTCGGTAAGAAATGAGGGTGGTCTATTCTACTCAGCCGGATACCACACGGCGGGTCGACTTACCTTAGTCGCCTTTTACGACACCTCGGTAAGAAATAAAGGTGGTACTATTCTACTTAGCCGGATACCACATGGCTAAATAAATTAAATAATAAAGTAGGTAATTAAGTAAGTAAATAATTTAAGAGAGTATATTATAGGTTTTCTACTAATATATGTGAATAACTGAAAAGTGATATGATATATTTAGACTAACCTACAGAAAGATTTAAAATACGCTTAAACTTAAAGCATAGTGTCGTGTGGTATCCAGTTGAATAGAATAGTACCACTCTCATTTCTTACCGAGGTGTCGTAAAATGCGACTAAAGTAAGTTGACCCACCGCGAGGTATCGGTTGAGTAGAATAGACAATCCTCATTCTTATCGAGGTGTCGTAAAAGGTGACTAAGGTAAGGTGGCCCACCGTGTGGTAACCGGTTGAGTAGAATAGACCACCCTCATTCTTACCGTGGCACCTAAAATACGACGTATGTAAGTTGATGTCAGGTAGACGGCCAGTCTTAAAGTACGCAGCCAAATCATCAATCAATCATCTTTGTATACTACTCATATTGTGGCAAATAAATTATTATTATTAAAAAGAAATCATGTGACAACATGTTTATAATATGTTGTGCCGACTCCAATTATAGTGATAAGGGCAGGATGGATATGATTTTATTAAAAAATATAAAAAGTGAAATAAAAAAAATAAAAAAGAAATATAGGGACGGTGATATACTGGACTTAAATATGTGAATATACCTGGGGGTATATTCACATATTTAATCCACCCGTTTATCATTGCGCTATTACAACTTGACAAATGACAGCAAATTTAAGCTTTACAATCTATTTTTATTTAAGCAGTTTTTTCAATGCCTGAAAACATGGATAAAGCAAAAAATTTTTTAAAATACTTAAACCTAGCTAGATTGATTACCCCCCACCCCTTCCCAAAACACGTTACATGCTGATTAACTGCTGATATTATTGCAAGATTAACTCATTTAAATATTAAGAATAACGGCAATCTTTATAACCAAAATTTTCAACTAATATAAATGTCTACATATGTCCCTGCCTGAGAAAATCAAAATTGGGGAATCATAACAATTTCTGAAGTTATTTATTTGGCTCGTTTAGGGAAAACGATAAGAGTAAATTTTAACGATGTGCCCTCATACATCACAAAGTTTTGTAGCAAATATAGCGAGTTTGCGACTTGAAATTAGTTTTAATGATATTTCCTCGTTTTTGGTAACAAACATACTGGATTACAGGAAAATAATAAAAAAATGTTATGTCAGAATTTGCAAAAAATAATGAATTATTTAGCAAAAATCCTTCTTTTTTAAGTTGGTGGGTTCAATCCCGCCGATGGCCAACATTTTTTATAAACAACTTGTTGGTTCTTCGAGTCTGGGTGTATATTTGTATTTAATTATGTATTTAAAATAGTATATGTATATATTCAGCAGTTGTCTGTCACCCATAATATGTCTCATATATTTATTTAATTATTATTATTTTTTTAAGCTTCTATTAAACTTGACTTGTATATTTGTTTGTATGTAATGTAGGAATCTTTCAAGTTAAATTTGACCCACTTCCCGGTGCCCAATTGAGCTGAAATTTTACATACTAGTTCAGTAACGATGACAATGTATGTTTATGATAAGCATGACCTGATACTACCAGGATTGGCTCCAGACTAGGGAACTTAATGGTTAACAGTAGAGACATGAAATTGTTAAAAGCTGTATTAACTCGACTTGTATGTATTATAGAACTCTGCAAAGTAATGTCAATTCTACAAATACGAACAAACTATGACAAAGAAGTATGTGTGTGTGTCCTGAATTTCGGAAAGGGTTCCAACGATTTTCATGAAATGCAGCAGTTCCTGGTGGGGATCTAGCTAGCTAGGTTTTATAAAAAAAAATCGTTTTATCCCTTTTTTCAGGCATTAAAAACTGCTTAAATATAAATGGATTAGAAAGATTATTTTTGCTGTTATTTATAAAGTCGTTATAGCTCAGTGGGGAACGGGCGCACAAGAGAAGTCAAAATACACGGGATCAAGTTTGACCACAGAAAATATAGGCGTCCAAAAGGCGTCCTAAATGACCCTGACGATCAAATAACGCAAACACAGAAACACATAATACACATACTGCGTCTTCGCCGGCGAAGACGATGTCCCAGTTTCTGACGTCGGTTGGTAATGGCTTCTTGCCACCCTTCCGTCGTCGTAATGACAAATCAAAGTCATACCATCAGCCTTCCACTACACGTCGTCCTAAGCAGTGGGCCGGCCTCACAGGAGGCATCCTTAGGACGACGTTCCTCGACGCTAGTAGAGCTTCGCTCTACTCTCCGCATTTCGCAACATCGATGATGTTTCTGCGCTCGCCCTTCCCGCCCGTTGATGCTGTTAAAGCCGTTAGGGCGAACAGCACATAGTCAATTTGAAAAAAATTATATACGGATCAAGTCCCTGATATCACCTTTTCTCTCAGTTTTTTTTTTTCTATTTATTATTGAATTTTTTTTCTTTCAAAAAAATTAGCAAGGCTCCGTCACCCAGATACTGCATTTTATTCAAGATAGAACGCGATAAAAATCAAGCTTACAAAATAACCTCACAATACCTTGTATTGCTTTCTTGGCGTCATATGCAATTCAATTGAATAATCGTTGCGCTATTTAAATTCTTTTGTGGTTATTTTAAGACATGTTTTAACATTTAAATATATTCACAATTAGTGATCGCACAAGTGATAAATATCAATATGATAATTTTGCATGCGGCATAATGAAGTGATGTAATACTTATTCTCGCTTGTACAATGATGCGTGATCGAACACTCCGTGGTTTAAGTTGCTCAAAAATGCTTAACCATAATAATGGTTGAAATTCTTTATTATAATGTGTATAATTAAAAATGTGACAACATGTTTATATTATGTGCCAACTCCACTTAGAGTAGCATAAGGGCAGAAGGATGAATGATACATAAAATACATAATATATTATATATACAAAAAGTAAATATAAGACAAAAAGCTGTGATGGCCCAGCGGTAACACCGTTCGGCTCTTTCGAAAAGGTCGCGAGTTCAAACCCGGGCAGACACCAATGAGTTTTTCTGTTAAAACTTATGTGTCTAATTGATAATTTCAATTTATCACACGCTTTTCGGTGAAGGAAAACATCGTGAGGAAACCTGCAATATCTCTGAGAATTCTGGAGATATGTGTAACCTACCAATCCGCATTGGAGCAGCGTGGTAGGTTTTAGCTCCAATCCTTCTCTCCAAAAACGAAGAGAAGAGGCTTATTCTCAGCAGTGGGATAGTAACAGACCGCTACTTCCTTTTTTTTACTTACATATAAGACGCGGATATAAGATTTAAATATTCCAGATTTTACTTAGAGAACAGGTAAATAAGCATAATACATAATTAAGGCTATTTTATGAATAATTTAAAATAAATTCGCGGGTGCAACCTTTTCTATTCTATCCATTAAGGTTATTACAATTTACTTAAAATAAAAACAAAACAGATTAATATTTATAAAAGAGACAAAATATCGATATATTAACAACACAACATATTATAAAAAATCCGTCCTTGCTTCTACAATTATGCTCCCGATACGGATTCACTTTCTACGCAGGTGCTCAAACGACCCCGAAGACTTCCTGCCCTAAATGAAAGGGTTAACTGACAATTGTCGATAACAAAAAAACTCACATCCCTTTGTTAAAATCTCAGGTGGCGTCGATCTGTTGTGAGATTTTTTTAATTTTTTTTTCTTACAAGGGTTGTGGGTCGAGTGAAAGTTTGTTAAGTGTTATCGAGCCGTGATCGAATTACGATGTTTGTACAAAATATTGACTTTTTAACGTATTTCTTTGAGTAATTCGGTTGCTTTGTTCATTTTTTTAAATTTATTAAATATTATTAGCCGTGTGATACCACAATACCAAGCTGGTACAATGAAAGCTTGTATCTGCAAATACGATAAAAAAATCCCGATTTTCCTTCGAGAGCAGGAAAATATGCACAATGAATTATTGAGGGTATTTTATGACTAAATTTTAAATAAAGTCGTGGGTGCAACTTTTTTTATTGTACCTGTGATGTCCTCATTTTTTACCGAGGTGTCGTAAAAGGCCACTGAGATAAGTCGACCCACCGTGTGGTATCCCGCTGAGTAAAATAGACCACACTCATTTCTTACCGAGGTGTCGTTAAAGGCGACTAACGTAAGTTGATGTCTGACGGGCGGCTAGTTATAAAATACGTAGCCAAATCATGTGATAACATGTTTATATGCCGACCTCACTTAGAATGGGATAAGGGCAGGAAATGATCATGATTAATAATATTATTTTGGACTTAAAACTAAAATAACTCTTTTTTATATGATATTCTTGTAAAGTAATGCACCTATCCAGTTAAATTATGAGAATTAAAAATAATTAAAAGATTGACCGAATTTTTTGCTGGTTTTTCTCGGTAAAAGCAATATTCCCAACCAGTGGTAGCTTTATTAATATAAGTGGTCATTGACTAGTCAAAAGTGATTGCAATAATAAAAATTATTTTAAGTTGATTACATTTACGGATTTTTAATATCGAAAAGGCCGAATATTTAAGTTGAATATAGATTTTGATGTGATTCGATTTGATTTAACTACATCTTTCATAACAGAATGACAGACACTAACTAACTTGAAATAACTAACTTAAGATAACTTGTAATAGCATTTCGGCTTCTCCAGATTCAGGAGAAGCGAAATTGTTTTACAATGTGGTTAAAATATCCATAAGTAGTAGAAAGTAATGTTAGTTTGTGGTTACTATTGGTGTTGCATTTTCCTTGCGAAAAGCCCCCGAAAATAACATTAAAAAAACCCGTGATAATTTGAACCACACTTGCAAAGCCAGCGGCGTCCTAATGTATTTTAATTATACCTGCGTTCCCTACAATTACCGAGTTAATTTAGCTAGTTAGAAACGTTCACTTAAAGCTGCGCGCCTATTACTAGGAAACGTCTAGAAAGTTTTATAAATGGCTAAGCTTATTCAGAGAAATAGCCTATACCGTTACCTATATTAAGTTTCCCCTTTTTAATAGGTACCGCTCTGTAATCTAATGCTGTATTTATTTTAATCAGTCATCTGTTTCAATTTTTCTTTCACTCATGTGAAATGACGATATAAACCGTGATAGCCCAGCGGTCCGTGCGAATCTTTTGAGGGGGCTATGCGTTCAAACCCAGGGCAGACAGCAGATATGTTAAAACTTATTTGTCTAATTGATATTTGCAATTTAACACACGCTTTTCTATGAAGGAAGTCATCGTGTAGAAACCTGTATATTGCTAGAGAAGTCTGGGGATATGTGTAACCTACCAATTCGTATTAGAGCAGCGTGGTAGGTCTTAGCTATAATCCTTCTCTTCTAAAATGAAGAGAGAAGGTATATGCTCAGCAGTGGGTAACAGCCATACCAATAAGTTTCTCTGTTCTTTATGTGTCTAATTGATATGTCAAAGATAGTGTGGAAACCTGCATCTTTGGAGAATTCTTGGTATATGAGTAACCTACCAATCCGAATTGGAGCCGCGCATCAGCATTGGAAAACTCATTGGGCTAGCACGGAGTATGAACCCATGTGAGAAATTCGCATGGTCTAGGGCCACTAGGCTATGACAGTTCAGTATAGCTTGTATAACATAATTAATATAATATGACTAGCTTATACCCGTGATTTCGTAGACTTTTTTTGTGTGATAGGGTCGAATTTCTATAGCCTATATGTTTTTCCAGTGTATAAAGAATACTTGTGCCAAATTTCATTGATATTGGTTCAGCGGATTCGCCGTGAAAGAGTAACAAACATACATCCCTACGTACAAAGTATCGCATTTATATAGAATAGGATATGTTAGTCAATTTGAACCGTTAAAAAAGATAAAAATAACTGCACAATCATTGTAAATGTCAGATCTAAAATACACTTGTTTAATGGCATCCTTAAGACAGGAGACCCTTAGGACAAACGCCTGCGTGATGTGTATACCGAGGCCTGTCTAGGGTGACAGGCAGCTGTAGTCTATTTAGCATTTTATTTTGTTGCAGTGTTTAAGGGAGTTCTAATTTGTGTCCCCAATTATCGTCAAAACCAGCTTATAAAATACCACTAGCCTATACATAGCTCTAATACACCAAAATAAGACAAAAATAACCAACTCTCATATCAAGCGTGATGATTATATATAAAGTACCTCGGTGATCGAGTATAACTCGATTTTTTTTTAAACATAAAAAAGGGAATAATAGAAAAGGCTAGTGGCTATCTGGGACTCGATCTGGGTATCTAACTCGATCGATTTCACTTCTTTAGTCTACCCGTTACCCACTTAGCTATTAAAACTTTACAAATGACGGTAAGATTGACCTTTGTATTCAATATATATTATAGCAGTTTTTCAATATCTAAAAACTTAAAAATAAAACCTAGCTAGTCAGTCAGTCAGTTCGTGACCACGGTGGATGCAACTCTGCCGAAACGTCGAACCTTATACAAAGGTAACGTGATTATCGCGATGTGACCCGGTTGTTTATATTTAAAAAAAAAAAACCTAGCTAGATCGATTTATAATACATACACACATCCATATATATAGCCTTATTAAATAAAAAAAATACCTTCCATCATAGTTATAAGAACCTGAATATTTTCAGCCGCGTTTCATACCTCAAAAAAATTTTGCAGCATTTTGGATTAAATCCGAGACGGCTTGAGTTTTTCGACATTTTAACAGTTTTGGTCACATTTTGACCAATTTACACAAAATCTTAACAAATTAATCTCTAATTCATTTTACACTTAATGCCTGTTAACTACCTTTCAACCGGTCAATAATAATAATATCATAATAAGTATTAGTAATAGTAAATAACCGTATTAGCGTGAAGTTAATTCGAAAAACTTGCCAACATTAGGAGATTTCAAAATCTTTTTAAAGTCTTCCAGTCATCATTCTCTTACCCTTATCCCACTCTAAGTGGGGTCGGCACAATATGTCTTCTTCCATTCTCCTCTATCATTCGTCACTGATGCTACTCCTTTAACATGCATATCATTTTTCACACAATCCATCTTATTTTCAGCCTCCCCCAAGCCATACATCCATCCACATTCATATAAAGTCTACCAGTATTCCAACAAAAAAATTATCTTTACAAAATTTGGTACGGTAATATTGCTAAAGCGTAATAGAAAAACAAAAGACCTCATATAATCTCCCAAGCGACACAAAACAAGGAATTACACAAGCTCAAAACGGTTTGTCGCATTACGCGATTGGAGCGAAACCTATTTGTTAAAAGCCTCTTAAAGTGTGGAGCTTAAAAGTATAACTTACGACTCTTGGCAATGTACTAGTCATCCGAGTTGCGTTTGGAAACGTTTAGTGAAATGCGGACTCATCGGAAGTGCGTTTACAATAGTTTAGAAATAGAAAAGAAATCTGAACTTTAATAATCAAGCTTTTAGCTTGATTACTACAAGGTAAAGCTTTTATTTAACTTACCGTGTATGTACGTGAAGGTTTTGCTAGTTAAATTTGACCCACTTCCCAGTGTCCGATTGAGGTGAAATTTTAAAATTGGTCCAGTCCCGATGCAATGCATGTTTATGAAGGAAAATATGAAGGGATATATTCGAGGGCTTGAATCAGAACTAAGTTAACTTTACTCACTCACAATAATCACCAAACTGTATTCAAAAGTAATTAAAGTAAAATAAAAATATTATCACGGAATATTTATTTTTTAATTTTTAAATAAAACAAGGTGTTTAAAATAATCGTGTTTAGTAAATGGGCGAGTCAACTTGATCGTTCCAAAGACGTATTATAGTCGGTATGTTTACAACTGTTTAGTAAAAAACTGGCAGATCATTTTAAGTAGGCTTACAACAACTTGAACCTCTTAGTGGAATTGTTACGAGTGTTTTCTAATTGTAATACCATGCACAAAAATTTTATGTGTCCGTTAGTTTGTCCGTTTTATCGCGTAGAATGTTTTTCATTCGTGATAAACGACGTTGTGCCAAGGAATCTGGTTTAATACATATCATCATCCTCATCCTTCTGCCCTTATCCCACTCTATTGTGATATTCCCTTATTCCACTCTATAGTGATTTTTGAATAACTTTCACCGTTTACTTACCCCACGTAAGGAAAACTTTAAATTATGACGTTTTCGTAATATTTTTTATTGCTGCTGCTCTCCTATTCATCTTAGCGTGATAACATATAGCTATAGTCTTCCTCGATAAATGGACTATTTTAAACTAAGGACTAATAGACTATCTTTAACTAATTAAACGAAGAATTTCTAATCAGTCCGGCAGTTCCTGAGATTAGCGCATTCAAACAATCAAACAAACAAAATCTTCAGCTTTTACATATTAGTATATAGATATGTATTAATATATTCATATTATAATAACTTACATATCTAAAAATCTAGTTAAAATGTGGTATAAATAATCTAATTCAATTTCGTATGTAATGTATAGTATAATTTTTTTCCTATTATTTAATCGTCATAAAAAGCAACATTTTTTTCTATTTTGACGGGCCACAAACTTGAAGCAAGCAAGTACTGTTGTCGTGTGAACACACCATAATAGTGAAAGAAATATGAACACTGTCAAAAAGTTACGATGTTAGCGCGCCGTGTACTACGGTAGAAATGTTTTCGTATTGATTGCCATAATGTTATGTTCGAATAACCTCTTGTAGTGGATACGTTTTATATACGTTTTATCGTCGTGTATTTGATTTCTGCTTAGGTTTACAGCACGGCCATAAAATTGTCCTTTGGATTTAACTACGGCATTTACATTCGCTTTCGTATTTTATAGTGTAGGTGAACACGCATCTTTAGACATGTTTTTGGTGATATAGTGTATTGTTTTGTAATTATGTGTTTATGCTAAGTTTTGCTTAAGATATGAGCTGTGATTTTTTGGTTTGAAATTGTGTTTTGACATTTAAGACTGGCCTGAACTAATTGACCCAAAAATCGTTTCCCTCCCCTAACCGAAACATCATCAAGAGATAAGACGCACGACAATATCGCAAACCGCTCGTAGGGTATATCTTTAAATATATGAATTTTATAACATAATTCTCTTTTCTACGCTAACAATATTAATATTCAAAAATGTTTGTTTGTATATAAATTGTATGTAATACTCAAAATCCTACAGAAGGGGATTTTAGGTTCGAACCGGATATCCCGCCAGACGATGGAAGATAGGACTGGCGTGTCTGTTTACAAAACTCAAATCTGTATTCACGAGATAGGAAAATGGCTTTTGAAGAATCAAATATAATATTGAAACAGTTGTTTATATTCGGGAACGTTGTTTGTAAAAAAGTTTAAAATTACATACAGAGCCCTGTTATCTGGTGAAAAAGTGTCTTATAGGTACTCGTATATAAGGTACGTTATCCGGGTATCATAAGTTCCCATCGAAAGCAGGCCCTAACTTTAATATATAATTTTAAATGCCATATTGATATTACCCCTTTGCAGGCCGTTGTTCCCACTATGGCGATACGTATTAAAGTCAATAGCACTCCGTTGTCGCCGCTGCGGCGACACGTATTAAAGTCCATAGCATTCCTTAGTCACCGCTGTCGGCGACACTATTACAGCCCATAGCACTCCGTAGTCGCAATTGCGGCGAAACTATTACAGCCCATAGCACTCCGTTGTCGCCGCTGCGGCGACATTATTACAGCCCATAGCACTCCGTTGTCACCGCTGCGGCGACACCATTACAGTCCATAGCACTCCGTTGTCGCCGCTGCGGCAACACTATTGCAGTCCTTAGCACTCCGTTGTCGCCGCTGCGGCGACACTTATTATAGAGTTCGCAAAATTGTAATTACTTTAGGAGCAGTTATATAGAATACTCAATATACCCCAGAGTTGCTAAAACTTAGCGTTAAAAAATGTTCGAAGTGCAAAGGGTTAAGAATTTATCACGCTGTTATCGGTGAAGGCAAACTATGTCAGGAAATCTGCATTTTTTTTGGAGATCTGGAGAGTGCTTATAAAAGCCGACTTTAATACAGAATAATTAGGATTTAACTTATATTTTTAGAATAAGAATTAACAAGGATTTAGAAAAAGCGACAAAAACTCTGTGATATCAATATGGCATAGAATTCTCAGATAATAAATAATCATGATATGTATAGTTTTGCGTCGTTTCAAGCCCTCAGTCGGTTTGGAAACAAATTTCTTTGTCAACTTATCATCCCGTTTCAAGGCTGACGGGGAGGGTTCCATACTAAAGATGAATAGCGTGTTCGTGTTGGGCGCTATATTGTTTTCTCCATTGAGAATTACTCATAGACTGTCTGGCGTAGATGAATGATCGCTTTATTAAATCTGTTCGATTCGGTAGGTAACTTCGATTATTGTTACCGAACAAATAGACAAATACGTCTTTTTTATTTTTAATACATAAATAAGCTAATCTTTTATGTATACATGTAATTGGAATTTCGGAAAGAGTTTTAGCGATTTTCATGAACTTCAGTATGTAGGTGGTTTCGTGCGCGATTTGAGGAAGTCTGCATGTCCTGGGTGAAATTCTGGGATATATGTAACCTACTAATCCGCATTGGAGCAGCGTGTTGGGTCTGACCTGAACCTTGTCTCCAAAAGGAGATAGGTAATTTATAGCCAGCAGTGCATATAGTACAAGGCTCGTACTTATATCCCCACTAATATTTTAAATGCGAAAGTCTTCACCACGCAATCACTACACACACTCACTACTACAATCTCTACGATCCGTCCCGTAATCGAAGTATCATCAGGAGGATAGGCTTCACTACAAAATCGTAATACGATTGTAATTACGGGGCGAAACGATCGTAGAGATTGTCGTAGTGAGTGTGTGGAGTGCTTGTTAGGTGTGTTGCTTGTGATACATACGGTGACTCGTCCTGGGTGTATAAGGTATGTGAACATTACCTGCTTCTTACATTAGCATTAAATATATTCTCTTAACAAACGCGTATAGCAAAATAATGCTATCCTAACTTCTGAGCAACAATAAACTTGACATATAGAATAACGATATTGATAAAATCGCTAAGCTTACAATGTTAGAAATACTAACAGTATAAGTCATGTTGATGTGGAGTGAAGTATTGATTTACGTATCACGTGAAGGGGTAGGCATGTACTGAATGTTTCTAAACATGACATCGAGGTACATTCAGATGGGAAAGTAAATTGGAAACTAGTAAGATACTATTAATCCTTATAATAAAAAGCAAGTAATATTTTGTATTAAATTCAATTTGAAGATTTAACAAAATTGATGATTATTTGGATGATAAAAAAGCCTGGATTTGAAAATCCTTTCAGCTTCAGACAAGACTTCTTTAATAATGTAAAATTGAAAATGTTTAAAAGATTAACGGCCGAGTTTCTTTTTGGTCCTTCTCAGTAAGAGCAACATTCCGAACCAGTTGTAGAGGTTTTAACATTAAGCTAAGCATAAACATTAAGCTTCATTAATCATTCAAAGGTGCTTGAAAGAGCTTATTTGAATAAAATTATTAAAAAAAAAGAGTAGATACGCGGATAATTAAAAAATCTTTTTGTTGTAAAATAAGAGCAATATATTGCATTTAGCATTTAACTCCGTATGATTTCCTAGGAAAGAAGGTTTGGAATAGGTGTTTTTACATTATTTTCACAATATATTTTTAGCAATAAGCTTTTTTTTGGATAAAATTTATAGTTATCAAAAAAAATGGCGATGTGTAATATAGACAAAATAGGAACCAACAAAAAAAATACGTAAGTATTGTGGGTTTTAGTATAAATTATTTGTTGAAATTCCAATATCAATTTTAATATTACTATTTTTTATTACTGGTTCTCTCTTATTCATTTAAGCGTAATGTTATATAGCCTATACATAGCCTTCCTCGATAAATGGACTATCTTACATTGAAAGTATCTTTCAAATCGGTTCAATTATTCCTGAGATTAGCGCGTTCAAACAATCAAACAAACAAACTCTTCAGCTTTATATATATAAAAGGCTATAGATAAAAGTAGATATAACATCTTAAAATAATACATTGTTTCCTGTAACCTGTATATCGAATACCAATAAATTACCACCCTCGGGTTAAATTAAGATAAAACGTTAAATTTATTGGATACTTTTGTATATTGCCTCCAAATTATCTATAAAACATTGAATAAAATCTAAATCTTTACATGAAAACACCGTAAACCAATTACTATTTTGGGCAGTTAAACTCATAAATATGTATCGGTAAATTACTTTGACGATAAGTTAACGATTTACTTTTTCTATGTTTCTAATAAAGTTTAAGTAATCTCACATCTATTACAAAATTAAATCACTATTCCAGCAAATTGCGAAAAGAGAGAAAACATAAACAAAACTTTTATCCGCAACTTTGTTCGCTTGGATTGATAATAATAGATGGCGCGTTTCAATTTCATCGTATTTCTGTAGAATTAACATGATTTCTATAACACTCTATATCTTAGCGAGATGACGTAAGGGTGACTAAGGTAAGTCGGCCCGCCGTGTTGTATCCGACTGAGTAGAATAAACCACCCTGATTTCTTACATAGGTGTCGTAAAAGGCGACTAAGGTAAGTTGAACCACTGTTTGGTATTCGGTTGAGTAAAATAGACCAACCTCTTTCTTACCAAGGTATCGTAAAATGCGGCTAAGGTAAGTTGACGTAAAATTCGTAGCCAAATCATGTGACAACATGTTTATAGCATGTTGTACCGACCCCACTTAGAGTGGGATGAGGGCAGGAGGATAGTGTTACCCGGATGTATAAGGAATAATTGTGGCAAATTTCATCGATATTGGATCAGCGGATTCACCGTGACAGAGTAACAAACATACATCCATACTCACAATCGTTTGCATTTATAATATTAGTAAGATATGTAATCTGAATTTCGGAAATGGCTCCAGCGATTTTTATGAAACTTAGTATACAGGGGTTTCGAGGGCGATAAATCGATCTAGCTGGGTTTTATTAAAAAAAAGTCGTTTTATCCCTGTTTTAGGCATTGAGAAACTGGTGCAATATTATTAAAAAACAAAGGTTAATGACGCTGTCACTTACAAAGTTATAATAGCTCGGGTGGTTGCAAAAAACCTTTGCATTTCACATATTATTATTTGACTTTTTCTTGTACCATAAACTTTTCTATATCAAATACCTCATATAGCATTTATCAAAATAAATAAAGTCCTCCCTATCGAATGCATTATTCAAAAATTCACAAATAACGAATCCAAGAATATATATGAACATGTGTGTGTGACCCAAGGGCACTATATTACAGATGAGATACAAAATAAGATTTCTTATACGTTTACAGGGGAAATGTATATGTGTACGTGATCTAAGCCTTTCGTATTGTATGTGCGCGTGTGATTTCTTTAAGGCTGATCTGATATTTTGAGTGTATTCGTGTCACGCTCACATGGAAATAATTTAAGGAACAGATCTTACTTATGTTGTGATATATCCTGCTGAGTAGAATAGACTACCCTATTTCTTTACCGATGTATCGTAAAGGGTGACTAAGGTAAGTTGACTGGCTGTGTGGAATCCGGCTGAGTAGAATAGTCGACCCTCATTTCTTACCGAGATGTTGTAAAAGGCGACGAATGTTAGTTGACCGGCTGTGTGGTATGCGGCTGAGTAGAATAGACCACCCTTTTTTCCTACCCAGGTGTCGTAAAAGTCGACTAAGGTAAGTTGACTGTCTGTGTGGAAACCGGCTGAGTAGAATAGACCATCCTCATTTCTTACCGAGATGTTGTAAAAGGCGACGAATGTTAGTTGACCGGCTGTGTGGTATGCGGCTGAGTAGAATAAACCACCCTCATTTCTTACCGAGGTGTCGTAAATGGCGACTAAGGTAAGTTGAGTCACTATGTGGTTTCCGGTTGAGTATACAATAGACCACCCTTATTTCTTACCGAGGTGTCGTAAAATGCGACTAAGGTAAGTTGACTGGCTGTGTGAAATCCAGCTGGGTAGAATAGACCACCCTCATTTCTTACTGAGGTGTCGTAAATGGCGACTAAGGAAAGTTGACCAGCTGTGTGGTATTCGTCTGAGTAGAACAGTCCACCCTCATTTCTTACCGATGTATCGTAAAAGTCGACTAAGGTCAAGCAAGCGGCCGGTCGTAAATCGGGCGCCAAATCATGTTACAACATGTTTAAAACTAAGGTAAGTTGACCGGCTATGTGAAATCCGGCTGAGTGGAATAGACTATCCTTATTTCTTACCGAGGTGTCGTAATAGTCGACTAAGGTGAGTTGACTCGCTGTGTGGTATCCGGCTGAGTGGAATCGACCACCCTTATTTCTTACCGAGCTGTCGTAAAAAACGACAAAGGTAAGTTGACGCCAAGCTGGCGGTCGGTTGTACAATATCTAGACAAATCATGTGAAACCATGTTTATAACATGTGCTAAACCCACTAAGAGTGGGATAAGGGGAGAAGAATAAATGTACAGATCTAACTTATTTAATTCGTTTTCAAGAACTTGTTATTTTGATAATTTGTTAAAATACCCTCAATTACGTGTTACGCGTTTACATAATTTTCTTTCTTGTAATATTGAACACTTATATACACGGTTGTTATTCTCCAAAATAAGTAACTTAATACTTGTGTTATGGGTGATATACAACTAATAAATATGTTTGGCACTCGGCAGCAATCGAATTCGTGACCCGCGGAATTGAAAGCAGGTTCACTGCTAACTACGCCAACGGAGAGTCGAAGTATTTCTTATTTAATGTTTATTGAAACAAATGTTTTTTTCTTTCTCATATCCATTTTATTTACATTTAAGTAATTATTTTAGGTAAGCGTTGAAATATTTATTGATAGTTTTACTTTAACTAAATATTTTCAATATTATATAATTCACCAAATTTTTTTAGTATTTAACAGGGTTAGCTAATGCCAGATCTATATGAAATTTAGGGGTAACCGTAACATTTTCCCAATCAATTTTAGTGTTAAAATACCCTAAATTTCGCACTAAACTGTTTTACGTTTCTGAATGAAAAAACGGGAATTTTTATGTTCTTTATGTTACACCGATATATAAGGTTTAATTATATAAAATTTTATCAATATTGCTCGAGTGGATAAGTCGTGAAAGCGTAACAGACATACAAACAGAAAGTCAGACAGACATATTAGTATGCACACTATACGATAGTTACTACAAATATCGCAACATTTTCCCCTTAAATTCTATTTCACGTTAGTGTGCGTAAAGGTAACCCGTACACATTAGTGTGACTTCTATTCAATCTTCTTACGTTCCATTTCGCAGGGACATTTGATTTCGTCCCTGTCTTACACACGCGTTCACATATGCGTCCCGCTCTATTCCTAACGGGCTTAGAACCGTGTGATATATTGTATTGAATGGATTTTTCGTTTGGAAATGGAATTTCTTTTCTGTGTCCGTACCTGACGTAGGATGTTAGATCAAACCACAATTTCCTTATTTCGTTTGTTAGCGAATGGTAAATTCCCTGGGATTCAATAAGGGCGCACGTATACCTTATATGTCTACTGCATATCATTTTCAGTGTTCCAAATTCAAAAATTTCATATTTAAGTATCTTTTTAGCTTCATCTTTAACCATAGACACAAAGCTATCAAATATGAACAATTATCATAGACTAAAGTTTTTTTTTATTCTACACAGCAAAGTCTATTAATAGAGTTCGTGAACTTGATCTATGTGTTTGGTATTTATAAAGATATAGATAGTATATTTAGATATTTTTTATTTTAAAGATATATCTCAATAATTACCTATAACTATCAAATAAATAGTTTTTACCAACTTCGTTCGAATGGACTGTTATTAGGTTGATTATAGATAGCGTTAACAATGTCGTTCTATTCCTGTATAATTGACAGGATTTCTATAGCTCTTATGTATAGAGTAATTGTACCAAATTTCAACGATATTTGTTCAGCGGATTCGCCGTGAAAGAGTAACAAATATACATCCATATTCACAAACTTTCGCATTTATATTAGTTGGATAGAATAGAATATTATCATTACTTTAAGGTATTAGATTCTATAATAAAATTCCACAATCAATTTTAGCTTTGCCATTACAGCACTTTAAAAACACTATTAAAGAGAGGCTGATAAAAAGCCTACTATATTGTTGAGGATTATTTAGACGATAAGAATGCGTGGATATAGCTACTGTCCGACTCTGTACAAGATAGTAGAACTTAATGTAACTAGTTATAAGTATTATGTTCCCCGAGTTTCTTCCTGGTCCTTCTCGGTACGAGCAACATGCCGAACCAGTTGTAGCTTCATTAATCATATTGGTCATAGACGATTCAAAAGTAAAAGAAAGAGAAAAGAGCGTATTGAAAGCTTATAGCTTGAAAGAGCTTATTTGAATAAAGATTATTTTGATTTGATTTAATGTTGAAAAGAGCAACCGCCGAGTTTCTTGCTCTCTTCTCAGTAGGAACAGCTTTCCGAACCAGCAGTAGAATTGTCGATTCAAAAGTACTTGTTTACAATAATTTATAGAATTAGGCGTTACTTTGCGGAGATCCATAATACAAAAGTAATAATAAAATTATTTTGCTAAAATAATTTTATTATTACTTTTGTACTTGTTTACAAGTTTATTTGAATAAAGAAAATTTTGAATTTGAATTTGAATTTAGTAAATAGACGTACATTTACTATTAAGTTCATGTCAACATTACGTTTGATTCATTACGCTACAAGATCATTCGTCTCACGTCCCCAAACGATACGTGATCACTAAAGGTTGAACATCAAAAAAAAATTCAAACGAAACAACCCTTCGGGTATTCAGGAAAATTGGAGCCTCCGAAGAATGGGGTATATTTTGAATTTTTATTATGTACTATTTTCTATTCCGCTCCCAAGGTAACCCTTCCTTCAGAGGGGCCTCGAGACATTCTATAGGTGAGGGTCCACCTACCACCCCCTTCCCCTCTTGGGGAATGATGCCTCCCTGTCCCATCTCGTGCCACTGTGAAAGATTTACCAAGCACGTGTAATGTAGATATATGTCGGTTATTTGTGACATATATATCACGAACTGACGAATTTCTGATACTCTGTTCGATTTGAGAAATAAGAAATTGTGTAATATATTAATATTAGGCACATATATTAATTCAAATTCAAATTCAAAATATTCTTTACTCGAATAAACTTGTAAACAAGTGCTTTTGAATCGTCAACTCTAGTGTGAGTGATAAATTAATGTTGTAATTTGACTGAATGTTACAGCGACGGTGGCACGGTTGACCCACCGTATGGTATCCGGTTTAGTAGAATAGACCACCCTTCTTATCGAGATGTCGTAAAATACGACTAAGGTAAGTTGACGTCAAGCAGGCGGCCGGTCGTAAAAACGCAGCCAAATCATGTGACAGCATGTTTATAACATGTTGTGCCGACCCCACTTAGAGTGGGATAAGGTCAGGAAGATGATGATGTACTTTAGGGCAGTGTTATGTGTATTTACAATCTCAATGATCAATCTATCTTAACAAAAATATTATTTTACTCTTCAAAAAAAAAAAAGCTGTAAAACAACATTATTAAAATACTAAACAGCAAAAAGGACTATGCGATTAGTGTACACGATGATCCTTTTTGTGTCGTATATAATGACCTCGAGCATTATTACTGAATAATTCGACATGGGCCGCTCTACCTTAATAAGGTCACAGTGTATGGGACGACACGCTTCAGAAGGATTATCTCATGTCAAGTCGCGAATGTTTTCTTTGTAGATACACGCCAATTTATACTTGTTTATCCCTGTTTGGAGTTAACGAAATGTTCTTTGCGAAATACATTTGTGGTTTTATCATAATAACGTCGATTTTAAGGGTCGTTGTTTTCATTAGTTAGTTGTAAATATGTGACTAGACTAAAAAGAGATAATAATGCGAAGTATGACATCTGTAAAATTAAGGGCCTGTTTCACAAGTTACTGATAAAGTGTCGGATAGTTAACCGACAAATAAACTAAGTAGCAGATAAATGTCTCTAAAAATATACAATCGCGGCCATTTTGAAATAGGTATTTGCTATACAGCAAATAAACAAAATAACAGCCACATGATCTACCTGTTAACTTATTAGGGACTTTAATTGCTGAATAAGCCTATCAGAAAACTGAGAAACGCAAAATTCCGAGATATGTGTTAGATATCTTCCGAATAAGCTAACTGACAGTTTATTGGTAGCTTCTGAAACAGGCCCTTCAATGAGTTAAAGTAAACGGCTCTAACGATTATTATATTATTACATTGCATTATTTATTATACTGCAGCTGCGGAATAGCTGAGAAAAAGTAACAGACAGACTTTCGCATATATATAAAAACTAGTGGTGTGTGCAACTTCTTTCAAGCCAACTTTAGCATTAAATATCCTAATAATGCAATAAGTGTTTTTCCGCGTTTCCAAAACAAAAAGCGGGATTTTTTTCCTATATGTTACCCTGGTGTGTAAGCTTTAAGTCTGCCAAATTTCATCAATATCAAGGCAGCGAATTAACCATGATTACAACCGGCAGCCTGCATCACGTCAACTTACCTTAGTCGCCTCTTACGACACCTCGGTAAGAAATAAGGGTGGACTATTCTAATCAGTCGGATACCACACGGCGGATTAATTTACTTTAGTCGCCTTTTACGACACCTCGGTAAGAAGTAAGGGTGGTCTATTCCACTCAGGCGGATACCACACGGCGGAAACCAGCATGAAGTGATATCAGTGAAATGTCACAGCTCCAATCCTTTTTAAACGGAAGTGATATCAGTCGAATTTGACAGCTCTCTAAAAGGAGGCGAGACATTTGTCCAGCACTTTGATACTAACAGGCCGCTATACAGTCCACAACAACCCCTATAGATTCATTACATCCCTGACCTACATCACCGTTCCGCGTTTAAAATTAAGCCGGTTACCGGAGACAAGGGCTTGGTGAGAATAAATGAGTTTTCAGAGCTCGCGGCGTTCTACATTTAGGGAAGGAGGCGAAAGTGCCCAAAGTAATAGCCGTGATGGTGTTATGCGAAATCTTTTCACAGTATATTTTAATTCACCATTTAATAATAAATACACTTTATTGTACACATAAAAATCTAAAACGAAATACAAAAAGAAAAAGAAGAAGAAGCATAGTAGATAAAATGTAAATGACGTACACGTTATACAAAAAAAAAACATGGTAAATGAGTCCATGTACAAGAGGCGGCCTTATCGCTAGAACAGCGATCTCTTCCAGGCAACCAACAATAAAGGAAAACAGTAAAACAGGCGGTAGGTGTAGGTATTTTAAACAAATTAATTTTTGTACATAAAAATATAAAGAATTATAAAACAATAAGTGATATAATGACGCCGTGTGATATCCATCGGAATAGAATAGTACCACCCTCTTTTATACAGAGGTGTCATAAAAGGCGGATAAGGTAAGTCGACCCGCCGTGTGGTATCTGGCTGAGTAAAAAAGACCACCCTCTTTTCTTACCGAGGTGTCGTAAAAGGCGACTTAAGTAAGTTGACCCGCCGTGTGGTATCTGGTTGAGTAAAAAAGACCACCCTCATTTTCTTTCCGAGGTGTTGTAAAAGGCGACTAAGGTAAGTTGATGTCAAGCAGACGGCCCATCGTAAAATAAATATCCAAATCATGTTACAACATGTTTACCGCCCAGAGTAGAGAGTTTTAGAGACATTTATCTGCTAATTAGTTTATTTGTCGGTTAACTATCCGACACTTTATCAGTAAATACTGAAACAGGCCCTAAAATATGTAAAATAGTAATAAAATTATAAACAGGAATGCAACTGGTTAAATGTTAAACTGAGTCAAACTAAAAGCACACTTTCCCTTTCGTGCACAAACAATTTAACTCGGAAGTGAATTCACACCGAATTTGTCCTGCCAACTTTGCACTTTCACTGCAAAAGTTCAAACTGCATAAAGCCATCCAAACATATAATTAAACGTTTCATGAATGGGAGCGAGCGGGACGGTCCGTGCGAGGGAGACAGAATCGTCTACGGACGTAATCAGTATTACGGCAAAGCGCAAATTACGAAGGGATGGGGGGTGAATTAACATGTTAACAAGGTCACAGTTAAAATTACGAACGACCCAGTTTGGAACAGCTGATTGTTGGAATTTAGGTTAATCCAAGTTCCTTCTTTTATCTGAGTTCTGATGGTTTTTGGGAACTGTCTTTTTAATTTTTATTTACTCCTTTTGTACAGAATGTAATGATGTCGTTTTATGACGTGTAGTATGCCGCTGAAAATAATATGCCACCTTCATTTATTACCAAGGTGTAAAAAGCGACTAAGGTAAGTGCTATGTTGTATCTAGCTGAATTGAATTACCGCGGTATAAAAGGCGACTAAGGTAAGGGCCGACTGGTATCCGGCTGAGTAGAATAGATAACCATCATTTCTTGCCGAGGTATCGTAAAAGGCGACTAAGGTGAGTTGACCCACCGTGTGGTATCCGAGGTGTCGTAAAAGACAACTAAGGTAAGTGCTGTGTGGTATCCGGTTGAGTAGAATGGACCACCATCATTTATTACCGAGGTGTCGTAAAAGGCGAATAAACTAAGTGCCGTATGGTATCCGGTTGAGTAGAATAGACCACCCTCATTTCTTACCGAGTTGTATAAGTCGACTAAGGTAAGTGACGTTTGGTATCCGGCTAAGTGGAAAAGACTACCCTCATTTCTTATCGAGGTGACGCAAAATACGAGTAAGGTAAGTTGACGTAAAGTAGGCGGCCGGTCGTTGACAACATGTTTATAACATGTTGTGCTAACCCCACTGAGAGTGGGTTAAGAGCAGGAGGATGATGGTAGTCATATTATGTTTGATTATTTTATGTCCATTCACTTACAATCTAGCTAATTATTAATATCCGTTCAACTTGAAGTCCAAATGTAAAATAAAAGTATTCTGTTATGTGAAACTGTCGTAACATTTTTCCGTGAAAATTGCCAATTCAAAACTCGCTACATTAGCTGAAGAAAAAACATCTCGCACATCTTTAAAAGCAATAAAAAAAACTTGCCGTTAGACATTCACGGTTCATCAGAATCCAACGTTTCAAGTAAAAAGCAAACCGACAAATTACAAATGGAAACAAAACGTTGACGCGACAAAGGGAAAAATCGAACGCCGTGAAAATTTGAATAAGGAATCATTTCTTTTTTCATTCCTTTTTTCATTCACTGTCAATCATTTGTCTATGGCACGAATCGTTATTTTCTTTGTTGATGGATGGTGTTTTTTTTTTCTTTTGGTACCATTTCGTTGCCTCCCGGGTCGGGTGTCTCGTCTCGTAGTTCATATTTCATTATTTTTATCTGAGTGCGTGATAAAGTATGGATTTGGAACGTCTTTTTATATGGTATAAATTTACATACGCGTAGGCCTGTATTGTGTTTTTATCTAACTTTTGCTCCGTCTTGTCAGATAAATTCAGCTAGTTTTTTCTTACCATCTTATAACTTGTCACGTATATTTTTACGGTTTATTATTAACTTGCTGTCATCTGTGTCTAAATATTAAATTTAAGCTCATTTAGATGTTTCAGTTCAGTAACGAAGCGATAATAATAACTTACTCGTGTCGAATTAACGTAAAAGCCTCAAATATCATTAAAATTTCATATAGGTGAAACAGTTCCTTTGTTAATAAAATAACTAACACTACTGAAATAATACTCTTGCTTGAAGACCCACTGTAAACGTTATATTAATATTTAAAGATTATATAACACTAAAAATTGTTATTTATAATAAAAAATTTATTTATAATTCATTAATTTAAAAAAATGGTCTATAAATGAAAAGGCTGTTCTCAGAAATTGCTTGAAATAATACAAATATTATTTTTTAGAATATTGACTAATTTTTAATAATATGAATTATATATATTTTGTTAATATTCAAACTATATCAGACTTGTTTATTGTTATTACAAAAACGGTTTTTCCCTGTATAAAAAAAGGGTGTCTCTTGTGAGGCCGGACCACGGCTTCTGGCGACGTGTTTTGGAGGGCTGATAGTATGACTGTGATTAGCCATTACACTGTTGGCAAGCAAGAAGCCATAATTCTATCTTAAAACAAAAGCACTCATACCCCGTAGTCAAGTTATAGTCGAGCGACATATAAAATCACAATATAAAACGCCAATATGATGATATTCATAAAAAATATTCAAATTTGGATTGGCGTGGTACGCACGCAATGTAAATAGAGCCTTAACCAAACAAAGGCTGTACCAGAATAGGTAATGCGGGCTGAGAAAACATCGAATTTCCATGCCGTTCGGGTGCCAATCTACATGACTAGCGGCTGAGGGATATATTGCTCATGTATCTTTGATTATACTTCACTTTTTACTATTCTCTAAGGTTTCTTTAATTTTTTTTTCGTAAGTTATGTTTAGCGCCTGGCTACACTCTCGCCGGATGATACGCGATTGATGTCTAAGATGGACCGCGATTGCCAACACAGAGCCTAATCATTCTTTTTTAAATTTTGTAAGAGGTTAGGATCTGGAAAATATATGTAGCAAATTCCACATTTTGGCTTTACGTATAAGAAAAGAAAAAGCCACTAAAGAGAGAACACCGTCAAAAGGACGCTGAAACAGAAAGGACATTGAGGATTACACAGATGATAAGAATTCGTGGATATAGCTACTCTTCAATCAAGATAGTAATGACTAACTGAATCAAGAATTATATTTTGACAAGAGCAACCGCCGAGTTTCTTGCTGGCTCTTCTTGGTAGGAACAGCTTTCCAAAACCAGCAGCACTTGTTTACAAGTTTACTTGAGTAAAGAATATTTTGAATATGAAAATATCCAATCATTATTCATCTTTCTTACAAAAAACATTTTGTATCTATAATTATGTTCGTCTACCGAACTGCTGACTAATTTGTCCATTGTCAATTTCTTTCTTTTTTCTTTTCTTATTAATTATCATCAATTTTTTCCTCTAAAAATCTGACTAATTTGTCCACAGTTTCCTTTCTTTTCTACTAGCACTTCTAGCACCTGCCCAACACTACGATCTTAGATTCGGTTATTCCCACATTGAACCACTCGACAAGTACAGAGCTACTGTCATTTTAGTTTAATTAAGAGTTTTTAATCCTTTATTACATTTAATTATTTAATCACTTATAAATTAATAAAGCTCTAATTACCTTTACTGTATTTAATGAATACTATACGATAAGGTGAATCTGCGAGTGCGAGCAACTATTTTAATAGTTTTTTGAACTTGTATATAGGCATGTCCAAAATTGATCCATCGGGTTAACCGTGAAGGTGGAAGGAACCGTGTACCGGACATACAAACCTTTGCATTGGTAATATTATTATGGATTGAACGGATCAACCTACAATCAGGAGTCCTCACGCGTAGCATCATACAGCGTTCCGATCTGAAACCGAACACCGGCATATTTACCGAACACGTTCTCAGCCGTTTCAGAGCCAGACCGCGTTAGTGCGCCGGCAGATGGCGGTGTCACGTGCCGATCACGTGATCAGAATAGCCAATCACGATGCGAAGGGAAATTTTTTAAACCTCTTGGTGGATTCGACGAGCTCTTTAGCAAATATAAATGGATTGTGACTTGAATATGAGGCAATTGTGTGCTGAATTTACTTTACACTATCTACAGTTATATTCAGTCGAGTTTTGTATAAAAGTTTCGCATAAAAATGACGAGAGGAGCAAGATTAAGATATGGACGTATAACACAGAGGATGAAAGTCATGTGACCAGTGCTGTGGATATGGGTGGATATGTGACTAAAGGGACTTAATAAAAAGATGTTTACTTATTTATTTTTGTAAGAACATCAACGATAAATACATCATCACACACATAATAACCCCGAAACCTTTGACATACAAAGTTTCATGAAAGTCGTTGGAGCCGTATCTGAAATTCAGAATATATATATCATCATTTTCCTGCCCTTATCCCACTCTGAGTGGGGTCGAATACCTTACGGCGAGTCAATATACCTTAGTCGTCTTTTATCACTTTCTTTCTTTAGTAATGTAAGGAATCTTTAGTATTATTTCTCCTATCAGTATCATACACATGAAATAAAAGGTTCCTTATTATTTTATGGTAGATATTTTCTAATTTTGAAAGCACCTCTTATTGGCACGAAGATTTCTGAATTTCTCGAATACTGCAGGCTTCGTCACATTTTCTCCCAACGCTAAGCGTATGATGAATTCATCATCCCCCTGTTCCTATCCCACTCTAAGTGGGGTCGGCACAACATGTTATAAACATGTTGTCACATTATTTGGCTGCGTTTTTACGACCGGCCGCCTGCCTGACGTCAACTTACCTTAGTCGTATTTTACGTAACCTCGGTAAGAAAGACGATGGTCTATTTTACTAAACCGGATACCACACGGTGGGTCAACTTACCTTAGTCGCCTCTTACGACACCTCGGTAAGAAATGAGGTTGGTCAATTCTACTCAGCCGGATACCACACGGCAGGTCGACTTACCATAGTCGCCTTTTACGACACCTCAGTAAGAAATGAGGGTAGTACTATTCTATTCAGCCGGATACCACACGGCGTAAGCGTATGATGAATTGTTATTAATTAATTAATTTTGTTAAGTAAACTCATTGAAGCTTGCGAGTTCAAATCCACAAATACGAGGGTATCCGAACATTTTGTTCATCACACTATGCAAATAAATTAATAAAATTTCCATAACTACCTAACATTCGAGAATGGAACACGAAAAATCATAACACGCCCGAATACGCGATACATTTCTTCATATCCTCCGCATTTCGAATGAAAAATGCGCAAAGAGTTGACTGTTCCAAACGACTCCTTCCTTCGCCCCCATCGAGGGGGGAACTACAAATCCGCCGGAAAGGGACAAAGCTACGGGTAGAAGAGAGAAGCAATCTAAACCCGAAAAGATGGATGGTACACACAATGTCACTGGCGCTATGCTGAAATTGTATATTTTATATTCGGTATAAAAAAGTCTGCCACAACATACGATATTAAAAAAGCGGTCCGCATGTGAAATATTTTCTGCCGAGTAGTTATATTGTTGAAGAATTTAATCTTGGGATGACATAGGATGAGTACATACTTAAGTAAAGGATTATTGGAATGTCGCTTTAGATTTTCATGACGGGATTTTTTTCTTAATTCGCCAGTCAATATTGGGTTGGGATTTATACGGTGCTTGCTTACAAATATATCGACTTTTATTGGTTTTTATAGACATTTTACGTACTTCAACTTGCTATTTAATAAACGTACTATGTTTTGTGATTAGTTATCTCCGAAACTAATATGAAATACAAAATTAAGCAGATAATTTCCTAATAAAAGGCAGGAATTGATTAGCAGTATTTCATAACTTTATTCTCTAAGTCTCTAATAATGAATCAAAATTTGTCAGTTTTAAGGTAACACAATGACGCTGTTTTAAAATATCGATAAAAACAACTTTAACCTATTGAGAAAGAAATTTTTAAAATACGGTTTGCTTAAAAACCAAGAAGAAAGTTGTGTCTGTTTCATTTTGTAAATTTCTAATGTCCTGTGTGTGTGTTTTAAGTTTTCTAATGTAAAGAATTGGGATAGTCCGTTGGTTCATTTGGCAGTGACTGCCTTCTGCTCCGTGGTTCGTGGGTTCGATACCCGCCGAGATCGAACATGTACTAAAAAAACAATTTGTTTTAACTTTAAGTCTGAATGTATTGAAGTATATATTTATATATTTTTTCATTTAAAATTAACACAAGTATTAAATTATTTTGGGGACGGACGACCGTATGTATAACTATCCCATATATTTATTTATTATTTCATGATCAGAACATAATCTATACTAATATTATAAAGAGGAGAATTTTGTATATATGTTTGAAATGTTTCCACACAAAAACTACTGGACCGATTTCAAAAATTCTTTTACCATTGGAAAGCTGCATCTTTACTGAACAACATAGGCTATATTATATTTTTTTTAAATGGGGATTCTGAATAAAAATGTAATAAGGTGTAAAAAATTAGCTATAAAAATCTGACATCGCATGCGCTGCGGAAAATATTGATGATTTGACAAAAATAAATCAATAGTCTGACTTAGTAGACTTTCCACTGCCGTGAGATCGGTATGTACGCGGGTGAAACCGCGGAATATTACTAGTAAAATAATGTAAACATATATTCTTCATAAGTGTTTATATAATATTATCCTCTCACAAATTCGAATGACATAAAGCAACCCCCCTCGATACCAAATCACCTATAGGCTCCTACTGCTATAAATCGGAGGTGAGTTTAGGTAATATCCAAGGGATGGGATCATCATTGCTGTCACGGAAAAGGAAATAGCCGCGGCACCTTATCAGCGCACATTTTGCGTCCTATACTTAAGTTAAAAGCTGAGAGCTTTCAGTGTTAGAGCAAACTCTACACAAAAGTTTGACGGTTCAAACTCCGAACAGCGGAAATAAAAAGCTTCTGATTTTTACCTTTTCTAGACTTTAACGTTTTTAATAAGTCATATTTGCTAAATAAGAGCTTGTGATCTTTTCATGGGCTAATAGAAAATAAATTTGTAATAACCTATTGCCATCTATTAACAACTGCCCAAAAGCTCAGAACTGTAGCCCATTGTTTAATATTTAATATATTAATTAATAATTTTTATTAGCTACAACAAAAACAACGCTTATTATATAAAATTTCATACAAAACGGTCAACTATTATTAGTACATTGTCAATTATAAGTGCCTTTACGTTACATGTTATTTAAACTTAACTAGTGATTAAACTGGCTCGTTGGAGCAGTGGGTAGTGACCTTGCCTTCAGCTCCGCGGGTCGCGGGTTCGATTCCCGCCGAGGGCAAACATTTTCTTTCAATGAATTTGTTGGTCTTTGAGCCTGGGTGTATATTTGTATTTAAGTATGTATTTAACAATTATATATGTGTATATTCACCAGTTGTCCGTCACCCATAACACAAGTATTAAGTTACTTACTTTGGGGACGGACGACCGTGTGTGTAAGTGTCCCATATATTTATTTTATTTATTAGAAGCTCCATTTAAGCAACATTTAAGCAGTAGAAGAGAAAAACTGTTTTCATCACTCGAATGCCTGTAAAAGTCTTATTGAACATGAAGCCATCTGTATACAATTTCTTCGGCGAGCAAAGTTAACCACTAGAAAAATTTAAAACATGTCGATAGTAATGAAAATATTGCTTAACAAGCATGGCCTAAAGAACAGCACCCTTTGAACTATCGAACAAACAGACAAAGGTGTTTGAATATAAAGATCATTGTTAGGCAAATGAGAGCAGATGCGTGATCCGAGTTCGCGCTTGGCAGGCACGAAACTAATTGCTTAGTATTTGCATCACAATGTGGTTATAGAATTATTTAATACTAACATTTACCGCGGGCTCGCGCTGCTTGAGAACTCATGTGCAATAGAAAATTAGTAAACTTAAAAATAACTTATTTGCCTTATAAAAACCTTAAATTACCAAAATAATTAAAATAAAATAGTATTTTGTTTAATACTAGTTTCACCCGCAGTATGTCACAAATTTTTTCCCGAATTGAAATTTTGAACATGAAAGTAATTATTAAGTTAATTAATTATAAGAGACTTTTGAATAACTTTAACCATTTACGTTTTATTTCACGTAAGGAAAGCTTTATTTACCGTTTTCGCAATATTTCTTATTGCTGCTCCTCTCCTATTTATCTTAGCGTGATGCTATATAGCCTAAAGCCTTCCTCGATAAATGACTGAATGAATCGACAATCTTGCACTCAAAGAATTTCTCTTGATAAATAGGAGAGGAACAGCAATAAAAAATATTGCGAAGTTATTCAAAAACCATGTATTACCAAATTTTTTCCCTCTAAATGTTCTAAATAAAAGTCTAGCTTTTTATTTCAACCCGCTTTAGCCATTTTTATGGTTATAAAAATACTTACTACATTACTGTTTCAATCTTTCCACGCGGGCTAAGCAGCTAGCGATTGTAGTATTTGATATTTGAAGCGTTTCCTTGAAGAAGTTTCCACATAAATCATCATGATGGACAAAGTATTACAACAAAAATATACGTTGCGTAATTGCGTATTACAAATACCAATCGAAGCCACGAGCAATGCTAGTGTTGATAAAATAGTAACGTTGTTCACACGACTGTGTTGTTTTTTTCTTGCCAGGCGTAGAAGGAAACGTTCATAAATCCTGCCGCGCCTGTCAACCGCACGCCTAGCCGTATATTATGGGCCAACAGCGATATTTACTCCTTTTTTTACCGTTTTTCTTATTAAACATACGCTTGAAAATATTTGTACGACCTCTGTAGCGGAAACTGGTCTCGAATTATAAAGGGTCTAAGATTTGATTCTTGATTTAAAAAATTTGAGAAAATCTATAGCAAAGTCTGGTCAAAGAAAAGTGAAGTCAAAGATTTTCTGTATAATATGTTCATCATACATTACAAATCATCAGGTGTTTTTTGTCTGTGACGTGTTTGCTATAAGCATAGAGTTATTAGGTATACTAGAGTAGGAGAGTTAGCCTCAAATGCTCTCTATTATAATAAAGAGAAAGCAAATGATACTTATTATCTGTCTCTGTTTTTTCGTTTGATTAGACTAAGGTAAGGGATACGCGTTTCATCTTTCCTATCGTATTATTTGTTGGTTATATTCCCATGTTATTGTTTGTTGTTGTATATCAACTCAGAGATTTAGTTTTGGTCAAAAATATGTGATTAAAGACCGAAAGGTAGGTTTTATTATATATTATTACTAGTTATGACAGCGGCTTCTCCCGCGTGGAATACGTTATCACAAAATTTTACTCGAACAAGAACAATTATACTATGTTTTGAGAAATACTTTGTTATGAGAAAATTAAACACATACAGACAGAAAGCTTTTGGAGACATTGATTTATAATAAGTATAGATGGACTATAAATACAGGAATAGTGAAAGGAAAAAATGTTACTCAAGTTTTGAGATCAAGGCTTATCATAAGTACGTGTGCCGTCTTCCGAGTGGCATTTGACAAAACAACCCTCCCTCCCTACGGCATACGTAGTTATCTATCATAGACTACGAAGGAGTAGAGTAGATGCGATTACTTTAATAATAAATAATAAATATATGGGAGACTTACACACACGGTCGTCCGTTCCCAAAATAAGTAACTTAATACTTGTGTCATGGTAGACAGAGAACTGGTGAATATATACTTATATATTTTTAAATACATATTTAAATACAAATATACACCCAAGCTCAAAGACCAACAAATTTATAGAAAATGTTGGTCCTAGGCGGGAATCGAACCCGCGACCCGCGGAGCTGAAGGCCTTTTTTTAGTTTATTAGAAAGAGTATTGGTAATAAAAAATGATTCACAGAAATATTTGTACGCTTATAACTTCAAAATGAATGCTCCAAATTGGATAAATCTTTCTATGATGTCTTTGTTATTGACAGGAAAAGGTATGTATAAAAAAAAATAGTAGAAGAAATTTTTGAGGCAAGTATTGAAGGCAAAAAATATGAAGGTGCGAAGTTCGCCGGGTTAGCTAGTCTAACATAATTTTTTTATTTTAAATTCCAAGTTGTCACCAGAGCTACTTTACTTCTCTAGGGAAATGATCCCTAATTAAAAGGAACTTGGTCCCTGGACCCTAGTTCGCTGGTGGGTAATTTAAGTGGACTGTATAGGGGGGTTCAGGGCGTTAACTATTTTCTATCTTTTTGGGCAATGCACATTTATTACCGATACCGATTTTTACCGATTTTTATACCGATTGGTCGTTTCTTGTGACGCCAGGGGAATGTTACTCGAACGAACAGTAACACTATTACGTCCGAAACTCGACACGACACTTTAATGTTAGGCACTGCACTTAATATTGCAAGTCCTAGACAATTATTTAATGTTTTATAATGAATTTGATGCGAATTATTTATAGCGATCGAGCGGCCATTAGCGAAGGTTCCGCGCTCACGTAGACACTCGCACGGCGACAGACGAATCAGCGAGTGGCGTTTTCATTGCTGCCCACATATCGGTGAATAAAAAAATGACAATTACCCAGAGACAAAAAGATAATACGAACTAAATAAAATATGACATATTTACGAACAACTGATTTAGAATGTTCAAAAATTATCATTTAAGCAAATTATATCTGACTAGTAATAGCGGTTTCACCCGCGTAATTTTCATTTTTTACACCTTATTCCATTTTTATATTGGATCCCTATTTTTTTTTTAACTTTTTTTTAGACACATTGTAATCGGTTCAGTAGTTTTTGTGTGAAATTACAAACATACATACATTTCCTCTTTATAATATTAGTAAAGAAAGACATAATTGTAAACACAATTTATGCAATAAATATTGTTTCAATAATTTATAGAATTACTGTGTGGGCTTTTAGTTCTAACAGTAATTAAAAAAAATCATAATTTTAATAGAGTTATGCATATTAATAGCGACATGTTAAATTTTTTTAATAATGTTTTTGAAAATGATCTACTCCATATCTCCTCTGTTCCGATGCCGCCGTATGACACATGTGCGGTATAAAGCGAGAAAGTATTGATCTAGTGCCTCCTTATTTTCTTTCTAAGATAGTGTGTTTTGTAATATTTTACAAAGCACAAAGATATAATGATTCCTTGTTATACGAGTAGCGTCAGTACAAAGTGGAAGGTTGACGAGCCGAACGGGATATGTTTGTGCCATAATTGGAATAAAAAAAACAATTGTTTATGGCATCGTTCTGATGATATATGAGAGCGAACGTCTGTAAATTGTTTGTGTGAATTTAGAGTTTAATTTAATACTCCTATGTTTATTATACTATATCGAATATATTTATAATAAAATAATATTTGAGTCTTATTTACAATAATTAAGTAAAATGCCCAAACTTTTTTTAATAGATTCACAGTTGCAACAACAATTTTTTGCTGATTAAGGATACATATTCTGTAATACATTTATCTTAAATAACCCTAATAAAGCTTTTGCAATATTACTTAAGTTATTACGTAATTATTAGTATTATTTTTTTATAAACACTTATAGCACACAGTTAATATAACGTACAGAATTTTTAATAAAACTAATATATTACATAAAATTCAAAGGTAATTTTAAATAAATTATAAAGCCAAATTTAACATTAAAGCTAGTACTTTATTATTTACAATAGTATCTAAAGAGAACATTTTTTTCTAATAATTTTTTATTATCTATAGCCAACCGAGGCTTGAGCCGTGAACAAAGCAATGTAGTCAATGACACTCGACGAACCTTACTTAAGACAACAGCTAATGTAATAGACATTTTTATCATTCAAAGTTATGATAACGTATATTTCGTTTTTATTTATCGTTACAGATAAATTGTAATTTCAAAGTGGAATAATTTATTTATCCTTTTCTCTATAACAAACTACCATGTTGATTTCCCGTAAAACGCGGTTTCGCGCCAAGAAATTGCATCAAACTTGGCCCAGAGCGATAGCCACAAACTACGCGAAGGAACCAATAAACGCGTTGTCATCCCACTCTGATTGATCTTTATTTTATGCGCCAAACTATTTATCTATCCCGCTCGCACCCAACGTGGAGCACTGCCAGGGAATAAATTTCCACGATGCGGTGTAGAAAATGTGGCGTTTCCGTTTTTATTTGAATATAGAATGTTGGTGTTAATGATGGCGTCGGGGAGTCAGAAGTGTACAGTTAATCTTACAGCTTTTATAGCTTTAATTTACAAACGGCAATTTATTCTCTTGAATTGTTTGAAACAATTTTGAACTTTTAAAGAGAACAAGAAGTGAGAGTCTATGTATTATATAGAAACAGTGTTGAATATTGTTCGCTATGGAGTTTATAAGGGGCAATAAATAAACTTACCTTTGAATCATATCTCACTAGCTGTGCTTTCAGCTTCGTCCGCGTGGTAACATATGCGGTGAACATAAAAGTAGTTATTGTGAGTTAACCATAAGAGATAGAGACATGCTGTCTCAGACTTTTTAATAGTATTTTTGTTGATCTACAATTCGTTAGTACATTACTTTAGTGTATCTCTGTTAGTTTACGCGGCTCACGCGACTAAAGTTCCCAGCAGGCGTTTTTTTTCAACTGCGCGATCACACAACACAATACACATGAAACCGTAATTTGACTATTACCTTAAACATTCCGGTAGAATTGCACTACATTTAAGTTAAAACTTTTTTTTATTGACAATGTTTTTCTAACTTTTTATGGTACATGAGTAAATAAATAAATAAAATCATCTTGATAAATAACATTACATATATGTTGGATAACCGTATGGTGAATATATGGTAGGATGTCTATTAGATACAGTATCAACAAAACGTGAGCTTATTACGCAATAAATAATAACATTTTTTGTGACTCATCATAAAAATCAGTTAAACAAAATAGAACTGACACACAATATAATTTGTTTTTAATAAACACAGATTACAAAATCAATTCATGCTTTTTAATTATGGTATAAAAAATGTCATCAAAGCATAAAAACGTCTTAAAAAAGATTTTTATGTATATTTTCCTTAAAAAGTCAGTATAATAGGCTGGCGTGTAGCGTACTGGAAACTCTGCGTAAACTTCACGAAATATGCTCCGAGATAAAGTTTGGGAACATCATAATATCGCAACATGTTTATACTCTGAAGTGGAGTGCGAAGTACGAACGTATGTTTGTGGGTTTGCCTTTATTATGGTCTCTTAGTCGCTCATAGACATAAGCGAAGCGATTAATCCGCTTAGATTTACGTAATGATCTTTGAAACCCAGAAATTGTCTCGTATTAAACTAATATTAAACATTTAATAACACAACAATTAAACATTCAAAAAATATAATTTTATCAGTATTAGTAATTAATATAAATAATTCAAAATATTCTTTATTCAAATAAACTTGTAAACAAGTGCTTCTGAATCGTCAACTCTACTGCTGGTTCGGAAAGCTGTTTCTACCGAGAAGAGGCAGCACTAAATTCGGCGGTTGCTCTTTTAAAAATATAATTTTTATTACTAGTTACATTTAGTCATTACTGTCTTGTACAGGTTCAAAGAGCTATATCTACATATTCTTATCTACTATGTAATCCTCAACAGCATAGATAGCAGGCTTTCTGTATCAGCCTCTTTTTAACTTTTTAACTGCTATAATGGCAAAATTGATTGCGGAATTTTATTATAGATGCTTAGAGCCAAAATCAAGTTCCTAAAAAAAAATTACAATTATCGCTACGCTACTTTAATAAAAATATTTCATTTATTTATTAATGTACTAAAAAAAATATTAACTACGATGTTATTATTCCATGATTATTGTATCTGTAAAAGTCATTGTCATATTGTTTTTTAAATTATTAAAGTTCATAAAAATTCCTATCGAAAAAATTACTTCACGAGTCAGAAATATTCTTTCAATTAGTTAATATGGCGATGTGTTTGACATACAAGACATTTCTAAGAGCTGACATACATTATTGTATTAATGTATTGGAATAGTAAATGAAGATAGATGCATGTATTACCTTATAAAAAAGGTTAGACGCATTAAAACGTCACAATAAAACAAAAAAATAACGGTCGTACATTTGCAAAGTCGACTCTATTTTCCGCTTTCCGCTTTCTCCTATACGCTATATTTCGGTGTAAAGCCCCGCAAACAAATATATTGTTGGTGAAACTTTTCCAGCTTCTTGGAGTGGTTTCTGAACTTACACACATAAGTTGCGCATCCAACTGTGAATATATTATTTTATTTATACCCTCGCTTAAACGAAACTTGGCCCGCGGATAAAGATCATAGTATATTGCTTAAATTTTAGTTTTAACACGGTTTTTGAACGCTTTTGTTCTTTCAATTTCTATTTAAACTATGGATAAATAATTTGTTTGTGGGCGTGGAATGTATGTTGTGATTAAAAAAATAATAGAAATAAAATTTTTATTAAACTTTAAGTTTAATTAATTATAACAAGATAATAGTATTACATTTAGATTAACCACTAAGACTGTATAAATAATTCGATGTCATACAATATGCGTGCGGCCATGGAGTGTAGATATGAAAAAAAAAATGTTAACTCTATGGGTATGCATATACCCATAGAGTTTACATTTAAAAAAAAAATTAAACTTAGAGTATTAGAGTATCCATAGACAAGCCTGTAAGTGACAAGATTACGTAAATTCTCTTAAACGCGAATTATAACAAAATAATTCTACCATAACTTCTGTACCGCAAAGTAACGCATTTTATATATTTATATTATAAGCTGCTCGCAATTTCGCCTGTGTCGACTTCAGAACCGATATAAAAAGTTACTTTGTATATGTAGCCCTTAATATATAAAAACATTGATTCTCTTTGGTCGTGAATAAAACTTAAATATTTCGCATATATAACATGAGTTCGGCTTACGAATTCACAGATACTAAATTGTTACTAGTTGCTAGATATAAATAACACGGCTTTCGAAGCAGTTGCAACCCTTGTAGCGCGAAAATGTAGAACATCGGCAGTGTCAATAAATTATCTGCACACAATGCGAACAAACGGTAACATCCCTTCAGCCTAGAGTGGCACTCAAAGGATTAAAGGTCGATATATGCCGAATTTACAACTGATTGGTTTATTTAAATAGGGCTTTATTGGCTGCCCTGATGCAACTAATGTTGTGGCAGAAATGGAACGAGCGAATTTTGAATATCGATCGCCTGTCTGATATTTGAATTTAGAACGCTAACGTTCATTTTTAATTTATTAACCATGTTGTTATTGAACAAGGAGTATAAATATATTTTATAGATTAAAAATTAAGTATTAGTAATATGGAACGTACGTTTTGATTTTAGACGTAAACAAAGGCAAATTTTTATTAAAAAAAATTTACAATGTACATCCACATAAATACACATTTCATTTATCGGTAGTTGGCAGTGAGTTTAATGTTAAAATACCCTCAATCGTATACTAATTTTTAGTCTTAATGTAGCCATGAAAACGTTACAGACACATAGAAAAACAGAATCCTACTACAGATACCGAAAATCCCATAAAGACACCGAATAGAAAAATAAGAAGAATAAATGTTATCTATGAATTTCATAAACTGTGTTGACAAGCAAAAAGAGTAAAGTCTTCTATTTTATAAGAAAATGAGCAAGAAGCCTCATACAAGCCACGGGGCAAAAGTGAAAATTGTCGGAAGTTTAAAAATAAAATTTAAAAACACTTGCATTCATGTCTCAAGTCTTAAAAGAGGTATAAAAGGAACATCGGCGAAAGTGCATTAAAAATGAGTGCGCGGGAAAGGGATGCCGCTCTACGAGCTATATACACATCTCTTTCTGTTGCCGCTAAGAAAATGGTTTTATGAATGAAAATTACTTTTTTCTCACGCCATTTACCAAGTTCAAGAGTTTAACTTTTTCTTTTTAAGTCGGGGAAAGTTGTATCAGCTAGTTGAAAGATTTGCACGTAGTGCAATATTGATATTGATTGGATTTTTTGAATGCCGTTGAAATCTTCGAAAGGTTTTATATCTATACTAATTAAATTATAAATGTCTGTCACCCTTTGAAGGGTAACGCTCATGATCGATTTGATGAAATTTTGCATAACTAAAGCTTAGAGACGTAAACAGGTTCAAAGGAATAATCGTGCCGAATTTCATCAATATTGGTTCACCGGATTCGCCGTGAAAACGTAACAGACAGACCGACTGTCGCATTTATAATATTAGTAAGAATTATAAGCTATAAGATACACAACAAGAAATATTTCCGTATTTGTAATAGATCATAATCAGGGCCCTTTTAAAATATTTAAAAAATTATTACTAAGATTAAAAACGAAAACTTTGTGCCATTTAAATTTGGAATGTTGTCACCACAAAAAAGTTTCATATGAAAGAGATCGTCAACCTTCGACTAATACAATAAAATGTTTTATAAATAAGAAGGTATAGAATTCTATAATAAACACTAGTTTATAATTATCATAAAATGGAAACGTTTAAGTAGATTTATTTGTTGCACTGAAATTTAGGAACTTCTTCTTAATATCCATTGTATTATAAACGTCCTATCATTTCAATCATTCCTAATAAAATAAAATGATAACCCATATTTTAGTCAAATGTGGGAAGAGGCTAATTTTTGTTTTATTTTCCCAATTTAATTGCATGACGAGGCAGAAAGAAGTAATTAATCTCATACCACAATTACATTGCAATATGCAAACGAAATTCCCAGTTTGCATTCCAACTAATATGCTATTGTTATAAGATATCCCATAATGATTTCCTTGTATGTATTATTAGATCTAGCATTAAATAGGTTGACTTAAAAAGAATAGGTTGAATGTTAATATATTCTATATTTATTGCTCGATATATATAAGTTTATTCATTTTATTTATAAGTTTCTGTCTTTGTCTTTGCGGATTTTAGTTGGGAAATCTAATGTATGTACGTCAAACCAACAAACTATCTCCATAGCGATTTATTACGAATCGGTCACCCAAGCACTGAAATAAGTGCTTGGGTGACCGAGCTTTTTTCTGTTTCTTCTTCTTAGAAGACATAAAAAAATGCAATTTCCAAAAATTCACTATCCGGGAATTCTCACTTCTTTAGACCGCCCGAGCTATTATAACTTGGCAGCGTCATTCACCTGTGTTTTCTAATAATATTGAACCAGTTTTTCAGTGCATAAAAACAAGGATAAAACGACATTTTTTTTAATAAACCTAGCTAGATCGATTTATTGCCCCCGAAACCCTTATAGGTATACTGTTTTATGAAAATCGCTGGAGCCGTTTCCGAAATTCAGATTACATATCTTACTAATATTATAACATCAAAAGTTTGTGAGTATGTTTGTTACACTTTCCGCTAAACGAATATTGATGAAATTTGGCACATTTATTCCTTATATACTGGAATAGCATATAGACTATAGAAATCCCATTAATTCTACAGGAATAGCATAACCCAACAGAAGTTGCGGGTAAAAGCTAGTATATACATATATAGAAGATTAGCTCATTCAAATATTAAATTTTTTGTATAACAATATAGTTACAATAAATGTAAGTTATTAATTAGTTATTATTAGTTTAGTTATTACGTTTATTATATATACGTTATTAATAGTATTATTATTAATTTCAAAAATATTTTAAAGATACAAAACCAACGCGTGCGCACCTCTGCTATTCTCTAGTCTATTATGCGCCATAGATAAAATATTACTAACATTTTTTACAACAGAATAATACGCATAATATCCATACATTAATAGAAAGGGTTTAATAGCCTATAAATCAGCATTTTAAACAAAGGTTAGTCAAATTCGACAATGGGATGGGCTTTTGTGCATAAGTTTTTTGTTGCCATAACCCGTGAAATGTTTGTTTTGTTAGCGGTGTAGTGGTTCTCGGGGATTTTTTGTCTGTGCTAATATTTTTGGTCGATACTACGACGTGTAAATATTTTTTTAAAGTCTGAAGTGTTGTCTTTGCTATTATTTTGTCTATTGATTTGAGTATTGTATTCGAATGAAGGAGTTAGGATAACCAAACTATACACTGTCCATTATATTAACCATCTTTTGACAGATTGACGATAGTGATGTCCTAAAGATTCTCGTATGCGATACCATTCCGATTATAGTACCTACTATCATTAATCGAATTACGTACCTAAGTAATTCGATTAATGATAACCTACGTAAACTAGATTACTACTTGAGAAAAGAAATACCAACTTTGAGAAAACTTATTGTTTCTTTGAAAAGAAGTGGTCTATTTCATGGTGAAAAATCTTCTTTGGTCAAAGTTTTGAACACAATTGGCTTTTCATATAAAAAGTTAAATAAAAGAAAATTATTAATGGAACGCACAGATATAGCTATAGCACGTTGTGATTTTTTAAGAGAGGCAAAGAAAATACAAGATTGGGCAAATATTGTTTTCACGGATGAAACATGGCTCAACGCTAACCACACACTATCTCGTTTCTGGACTGATGATACTGCTGATTCCACTTCCTCAGTACCAATGGGAAAAGGTGAGCGCCTAATCATTTGCCATGCAGGTACAGCAAAAGGATTTGTACAAGACGCACTGTTGGCATTTAAATCGAAGAAATCAAATGACTACCACGAAGAGATGAATGCAAATGTGTATGAAGAGTGGTTCAAAAAAATGCTCATTTCATTGGAAGAACCATCAATAATTTTTATTGATAATGCGCCCTACCACTCCCGTCAAATTGACAAAATGCCAACACAGGCTAATAAAAAGCATGAAATAATTAATTGGCTTCGGGACAATGGAGAAAATGTGGACGACTCAATGTTAAAAGTCAAAAAGAGAGCAAAACGCTATGTAATCAATGAAATGGCAGCAGAATATGGCCATACTGTTCTTCGGATTCCTCCATACCACTGCCAGTACAACGCAATAGAACTTATATGGGCACAAGTGAAAGGGCATGCTGCGAGATGCAATACAAGCCCCCCATTCACAGCGAATAAAATGTTGCAATTGCTAAAAAATGCTTGCACCCACGTAACGGCCGAGAACTGGGCAAGTGTGGTGGAAAGAACTAAAAGAGTAATATTCTCTGATTGAGAACGTGATATTGCGTTTGATAATATATTATCTACACAAGAGCTAATAATAACTGCTACTGAAGACTCCTCATCGGAGGAGTCTAGTGTTGATTATCATTCCGACGACTCGTGCTAATAAAATAAATTAAAATATCCTGATTGTTTTATTTGTATTCATGTATTAACTAAGAAGAAAGTAAAACTTTATATAATGTTATTAAATGTCTTTTAATACTCGTAACATCGATTTCTACCGATTATTTTTAATCTGTGGCATAATCGTAGTAACCCATTATGTGTGACATCACTAAGTGGGCGGTACCCATCCATAAAGTACAAATATTATTTGTATGATATTTGTACGTAAGCAATACAAAACTTAATGAGCGTGAGCTGTCAAAAGACTGATAATATGATGGACGCAGTATAAATATTTATATTCAACGCCTCAAGTTTTTAGAATAATGGAATAGAAAAAATGATAAAAAATTAATAAAATTAAATATGGATTAAGAAATGATTATTATTGAATAAAGTATATGAAAAATACCTGAAAACTTACAATACTGACTATAATAATGATTTCTTTCTTTTAATATTATTTACATTCATCACACAAATTATGTTGCAAAAAGTACCTAGATTTATAACTATCGCGTAGATCATACGTATTATTATATAATCATACAAGTAACATCTCGATAGGCTCAGTATAGACCACCCTTTTTTTATACCGATGTCTCTTAAAAGGCGACTAAGGTAAGTTGACCCGGCATGAGGTATCTGGCTGACTAGAATAGACTACCCTCATTTCTTATCGAGGTGTCGTAAAAGGCGACTAAGGTAAGTTGACCCACCGTGAGGTATCCGGTTAAGTAGAATAGACCACCCTCATTTCTTACCGAGGTGTCGTAAAAGGCGACTAAGATAAGTTGACCCACCGTGTGGTATCCGGTTAAGTAGAATAGACCATCTTCTTTCTTACCGTGGTGTCGCAAAGTACTAAGGTAAGTTGACGTCAGGCAAGCTGTCAGTCGTTAAATACTTAGATAAATCATGTTACAACATGTTTATAATATATCGTGCCGAATCTACTTAGAGTAGGATAAGGGCAAGAGAAAGAATATTAAAAAGGTCCATGCGGAACCTTAATAATATTTTAAGTACCCAAAACGTAAAAACAATGTCCAAAACCCTTCTTGTGTTTCGAAAATTATAACGACAGTAAAAAACATCTTATCAATAATCAAATTGGACGTGTCTATAAATTTCCTATGAGTTATTATAAAAAAGAAAGATACCCCGTGAGATACGGGGGTCTATGAATGGAACTAACCAAAGGGTCCCATTCAAGAAATCGAATAACCGGAAGGGTTTGAGTTTATTACAAAAGATGAGACTTCCGGTTCATCGGACACATTGTGGCCTCGAATATCAATAAGCATAGATAATAAGCTATCTGATTATATCTTATTATTAAATTTATATGGAATACTTGATAAAAAAACAAACGCCGTGTGATATCCGGCTGAATAGAATAGTACCATCCTCATTTCTTACCGAGGTGTCGTAAAAGGCGACTAAGGTAAGTTGACCCGCCGTGTGGTATCCGGATGAATAGAATAGTACCATCCTTATTTCTTACCGAGGTGTCGTAAAAGGCGACTAAGGTAAGTCGACTCGCCGTGTGGTATCCGGTTGAGTAGAAAAGACCAACCTCATTTCTTACGGAGGTGTCGTAAAATACGACTAAGGTAAGTTGACCCACCGTGTGGTATCCGGTTTAGTAGACCACCCTCTTTCTTACCGAGGTATCGTAAAATACGACTGAGGTAAGTTGACGTCAGGCAGGCGGCCGGTCGTAAAAAAGCAGCCAAATCATGTGACAGCATGTTACAACATGTTGTGCCGACCCCACTTAGAGTGGGATAAGGGCAGGAAGCAGAAGAAGAGATATCTTATTATTAAGTTTATATGGATACTTGATAAAAAAAACTAAACAATTTATAGAACAAGTCCTTACTTTGCGGAATTTCATAGTACAGAAGTTAACAGAATCTGTCTATATCAAAATATCAGAATCAGCGTTTCTTAATAGTTATGTGATGCCAAGTGTAGCAAGTAGACAACGTTCACATACCTTATACATGCATTCCATACAAACCAGTCACCACACAGATTTGCCGTGAAAAGTTACAGACAGAACTTTGCAGAATAATAAGGTAATAACCGAAACAAAACGCTAATTATTCAAAATTTCATACAAAACATGGTCAATTACTAGTGCACTTCATTCTATTTAATGTAAGAAAATTCCTACACGTATAATGTCGTTAGTAGAAGCTAGGTACACTTATAGTTTATTTCGCATCCGGTACTTTAATCACGTTAATAGTTACACTGTCAACCCAACAGACAAACAGATAATCATCTACACGACGAACCTCCGTAATCCTTATTAATGCGGCCAATTCATCAACCCTGAAAAACGTTATATCTCACAATGGGCCCCCTCGGAAAATAAATAATAAACTAGAAATTATATGCAAATTCACGACCCATAAGTTCCTATAGAAATCGTTAACCCTTTAACGGCAAGGGGTAAAAATGGTCATAATTTATTCACATTGTAAGATAGTTTCGTACGTTTTTAGTGGCATTCAAAATTGTTCAACATCAGTGCTCAGACGTGTTGCTGTGTTCAATGTGAGATTATATCGAGATAGATTAAAAGCCTGTTTTACAAATTACTGATAAAGTGTCGGATAGTTAACCGGCAAATAAATTAAAAAAAATGTCTCTAAAAAGTGATAAAAAAATAAAATCGCGGCCATTTTGAAATAAGTATTTGCTATCCAGCGGATAAACGAAATAATAGCCACATGATCTTCCTGTTAACTTAGGGACTTTAAGTGCTGAATAAGCCTAATAGAAACCTGAGAAACGCAAAATTCTGACACATGTGTCAGATATGTTCCGAATAAGCTAACTGACAGGTTATTGGTAACTTGTGAAACAGGCCCTAAGTGTTGTGATTGTTTTATACACAAGGTGGAGTATACATTTCCTTACCTATCTATACATATATATATAAAGCTGAAGAGTTTGTTGTGGAACTACTGGACTGATTTGAAAGGCTATATAACATCACGCTAAGATGAATAGGAGAGGAACAGCAATAAAAAATAGTACGAAAACGGCATAATTTAAAGCTTTCTTTGTGTGCGCTGAGTAGACGGAAATAGTTATTCAAAAATCATCTATTACAAAATTGTTACCCTCTAAAAGTTCTACATAAAAGTCCGCGACAGCATATGTCTAGCTTTTAGGGTAACCTACTGTAATCATTTATTGATTATCCTATATTTAAAGATTAAAACCGTTTTAATCTTTACACGCGGGCGGAGCCGGTGGCGATTGCTAGTAATTATTATAAAACTCTGCCTGGAGCTTATTCCACGTGGAAAACAATGTGTCACAAAATATTACTTGAATTAAAATTTTGAACATCTTTAATATTTAAATGAGTTAATCTTGTATGTATATATATGTATATTTTTTTTCTGAATCTCGGAAACGGATTCAACGATTTTCCTGAAATTCAGCATGTAGGGGGTTTTGGGGGAAAAAAATCGATCAAGATAAGATTTATTTAAAAAAATGTCGTTTTATCCCTATTTTCGGGCTCTTCAATTTTTTAGAAATTTACGTTGAATACAATTACAATTTTTCGTTTTCAAACGTTAAGTCATGGTGGTTCATTTGGGGAACTGGCGGTCTAGAGAGGTGAAAATACCTAGGATCGAGCCCCCAACCTGTCCTATTATTTTTTATTATTCTTTTCAATTTTTTTTCATCATTTAAAAAATTACCAGGTACTAATACGTAAAGTATATTTTGTAAAATAATAATAAACTATTCAAACATGACTGCGACAAATTTGTAGAAAAATGTTACCTACCGCAATTCAGTCGTCTCCAAGTCAAATAGCCACTTTATAAATTGGAATAAACAATAACCTAATGGAAACTGTAACTCAATATATTTGTCAATACATTTTCCATCCCGCTATGACTGCTATGTACGAAATATATTCGATTTGCAAACAGCGTAAATATGTTAAACAATCCAACATCGCATTTTGAGACTTATTACTACACGATAATGCATATTATCGTTTGTACGTAATGTTTGTTATAGGTTATTATAAAAAATTCGGCTGTCCCTCTAATGTTTGCACATGTTGATCGATTGACAACTTGTGGGTGGGGTCTACATAGTTATTACCCCGAAATGTAAAAAGGGATGTTACTCGATAGCTTTCAATTTGAGTTTCTGATAATACAAAGGATTATAATAACTGACCCAACAAATTACTTACCGCCATATTTTTTTGGCGTCAATATTTTATAATTTTTTAAATATTTCCTCATCATCCTTCTTATCCCACTCTAAGTGGGGTCGGCATAATACGTGATAAACATGTTGTAAGATGGCTACGTATTTTGCCGGCCACCTGCCTGTTGTCAACTTACCTTACTCGTATTTTACGACACCTCGGTAAGAAATGAGGTCTATTCTACTCAACCGGATACCACACGGTGCGTCAACTTACCTTAGTCGCCGTTTAGGACACCTCAGTGAGACATGAGGGTGCTTTATTCTACTCAGCCGGATACCACACGGCGGGTTGACTTACCTTAGTCGTATTTTACCACACTTCGGTAAGAAAGAGGGTGGTCTATTTTATTCAACCTGATAGCACACGGCTAAAATACCTAATTAATACAAAAAGTAATATGTTATATATATTTTTTAATTATTTCATATTTTAAAGCATTATGATAGCATTTTATAAGTTTAAAAATTATACCACTTTAAAAAAAATAACTCAATGATTTCAGTCAACATTAATTTCATAAATTTCCAGTTAAGTTTTATATTTTTAATCAATATATGATCAAAAGACTTTTATGCGTATAAAATATATGGAGGTAGAATATCGTTATGCATATAAAAACAAACTTGATTCAATTAGAAAGTTAGCGATTCACCGAACGCCAACGAACTACAAACTATTTGACAAGCAAATCAAGTTAAAAAAAGTTGTTGTCTATACATTTACGCAACCATAAATCCTTTTTGGAACTAGGATTTGAATAAAAAAGAAGCGTAGACCAGGGATCGGCAGACTGCGGCGCTTTCTATGTAAAGTTGCGACTATCACATTTCAAAATCAAAAACCATTTTTTTAAACAGCATGAAACAAAAGTAATGAAAATATTATTTTGCTATAATTCGCGATGTAACGCATAATTCTATATATTATTTAAACGACATGAGCCAATAATCTCATTGACGAAGCCAAAATATTTTTTTTGGTGATTTTTTTTTGGTATTATGGTATTATTTGGTATTTATATGGTAGGTATAAAACCTGTAAATACTATTTTTTAAGTTAACTTGTTCTAAATCAGGAATACAGAATACATATTTCAAGTCAATATTATATATTTCATCAAAATTATTTTCAATTTATCATATTATTTTTTTAAATTTTCGCGTATGGCTTTTTAGTCTTGTAGGTTGCCGACCCCTGGTGTATACCATTGCTTATGGTATAAGAACATCACGTTACAATGTCGATAAACAACCACTCCAAATACTTAATTACTACAAGTCCAGTTAATTAATCTTACATTTAATGACTTCATAGAGCTCCTTAGCATATATAGCATAATATGTATGTAAATAATATGTGATAAGAATAACTATTAATTAGTTAGTATTAGTTATAGCGGCCTGTTTTATTAGTTATACTATCCAAACTGTGATAGCCCAGAAGTGACACCTTGCGCCTCTTTTGAGAATGTCACGGCTCCAACGCTTTTCATGAAATTCAGTATATCAGGCTTCGGGGGCGATGAATCGATTAAGCTAGGTTTTTTTAATTGTCGTTTTATCCCTATTTTCTGACATTGAAAACTGCTAAAATATAAATAGAACACAAAAGTCAATTTTGCTATTATTTTTTAAGTAGTAACTCATTAACGTAACGGTAACAGTAACGGGCGGACTAAAGAAGTGAAAATACCCGGGATCAAGTCCCAAATATAACTAACCTTTTCTTTATTTTTAATTGCATTTTTTATATATTAAAAAAAAATTGCCGAGCAAGGCTCTAGCACCCACCCATTATTCAAATTTAAATTTCTTTATTTGGAGAAACATTTTTTACAATACGGAGTATTATATTATTTTCTAGTAAAAAATAATAGCAGTAACATCTAGTATAACGTTAGTATAGCTGGTTTTAATGCAAATAAGTTTCAATAAAATTCTAGATAAGTTGTTACATGATTGTACAAGTTCTATAATTATACAATTCAAGAACAGTCAAAACCTTAATCAATCATTGCGATACAAATAAAAAATTTACTAAAAACACATGTTTGAACGAGTTGACAATAAAAGTACTTATTCAGGTTTTTTATTCACAGCAAAGTTACAGCATGACCAAACAGGGAAATGAACCCGCAGCTATTTATCTGAGTGAGTGGTGGTATCGTAAAATTTTATTTTGTTGTTATCAAGCGATGCCTAATAAAGAGCCGAGTTAATCGTCGATGATCGGTGCCTGATTATTGAAATGAACGCAGACCGCAGATATGTTTATCGTTAACTATTATAAACATGTATAAAGAAACGAGAAATTCTCCCATATTCGTATAAGGCTTGACATTTTTGACATTCTTGACATTACGGACCAATAATGTAAAACGAAGAAAGCATTCTAAAAGGCATAATAACTATGACAGTACATGAAACCGGCTCCTAAATCTATGTTCCGACTGTTATAAACGTATTTGAATCTTTTTTAATTTAAGTAAATCTTGTAGGTATGTTTATGTTTTTTCTAAATCTCGGAAACTGTTCCGATTTTCCTGAAATACAGCATGTAGGGAGTTTTGAAAAAGAAAAGTTGATCCAGCTCTAGGTATTTAAAAAAAATTTGTTTACCCCTTTTTTTGGGCATTACAAAAAATACTAAAATTTATATTTAATATAAAACACTATTTTTGTCGCAAATTGTCAAGTCAGCGTAGCTTATTCGGTGAACGGGCGGTCTAGAGAAATGAAAATACCTAAGATCAAGCCCCACCTACCCCATTATTTATTTTTAATTTGTAAAAATTGTTAGACTTTTACACATGTATGTTTTATAGTTTACTATGCACTATACCCGATCTCATAGACTCCTCTCACCAAACGTTGTCTGTGAGATATCGCTTTAGCAATAACACCGCATTTGCATTTGTCTTAATTTAATTTCGTATAAACAAATGTATTTGTATAGTGTATGTCATAAGAATAAATAAATATTTAGTAAAAAAATTGTAAAAGCATTCATTAATTTTTAATAAAATTGTAAATTATTTGTAAAAACTTTAAGCCTCAAGCCTTGTAGTCTGGGCCTGATTCTCACTATTTTAAACGTGTGTAAAAAGCATAGAAATTGTTCTGAGCATAAACGCTATATATTATAAATAAATATAGTTTAAAAAATATACGCCTTGTGGTATCCGGCTGAATAGAATAGTACCACCCTCTTTTCTTACCGAGGTGTCGTAAAAGGCGACTAAGGTAAGTCGACCCGCCGTGTGGTATCCGGCTGAGTAGAATTGACCAACCTCATTTCTTACCGAGGTGTCGTAAAAGGCGAATAAGGAAAGTTGACCCACAGTGTGGTATCCGGTTTAGTAAAATAGACCACCCTCTTTCTTACCGAGGTGTCGTAAAATACGACAAAGGTAAGTTGACGTCAGGCAGGCGGCCGGTCGTACAAACGCTGCCAAATCATGTGACAGCATGTTTATAACATGTTGTGCCGACCCCACTTAGAGTGGGATAAGGGCAGGAGGATGATGAAATATAGTTTAAAAAAAGAGATTTTAATAATATTTTAGTATAAAAATGTGAACGAAAAATACTATAATATAACAAAGCTAAACATAAGCAAAACACAGGATATCAGATATATTTTATCTAACAGTTTTAAATTTAGTTTTCAAACAATAAAAATATTGGTCCATTTAGTAAGAATTTACACGTTATTGATGAGATATTGAGTTCTTCATTCCATTTATACTCTACTTGTCGTCCATAGCTGCATACATATTTTTCGAAAGCATCCAATTTGGTATAAAAGAGTTGCCCTATCGATTCGTCCTCAACCCTACTTACATGCCGTGTGCATATAGGAGGGTTGTAGGAGGGTGGTTAAACTATTGCCGATATTTATACATATATAGTAATAACATCGTACATTTTGTCAGTTGCAATACTGGTTCAAAATTGCTAGCAACATTGATAAAAAATATTGTTTTTAATCCGCATTTATTAGGAAAATGTACGTAATGATAAATGTAGGAAGCAGATTCTCATACCTTATATATGCAGGATTAGTTACCGCACGTACCAAAATTACTAAAACGAATACCACTGAAGTTATAGAGTAACTTATAAAAGGAAAATTATTATGTACGTTATGTATAACGAATATAGTTCAATTATTTGGGCGACCGAGCCTAGCCTGGTATTTTTTTAAAGACAAAAAATGCAATAAAAATACAAGAAATGGTTGGTGATATCTGAGACTCTATCTAGCATTTTCTATTTTTTAGTCCGCTCTTTCCCTACTGAAATATTACAACTTTACAAATGGCAGCCAAATTAACCTTTTTATTCAATTTATATATTAGCAGTTTTCAATGCCCGAAAAAGGAAAAAAACTATTTTTTTTTTATAAAACCTAATTTATATAACTAGGCGTTACTTTGCGGAGGTCCATAATAAAAAACTAATGAAAATATTATTTTGCTATAATCCGCGATTTTATAGCAAAATAATATAATATTTTCATTAGTTTTAAAATAAAACTAATCGATCGATTTGAGTTTTATGAAAATTGAATGAAATTCCGATGAACTCATTTTAATATTAAAGAAAGATATTTTAGAGTATATGAAAAGTAGATATCGTTAAAACTTCATACAGTTGAAACATTAATTAACACAATTTGTAGATTTCCCTAATAAAAATGTAACGACAATATTATTTTGATATAATCCAAATAACAGTAGTAATGGCCTGTTACTATCCCACTGCTGGGCATAGACCTCTTCTCTCCGTTGTTGGAGAGAAGGATTGGAGCAAAGACCTACCACGCTGCTCCAACGCGGATTGGCAGGTTATACATATCCCTTGAATTCTCTAGACATATGCAGGTTTCCTCACGAACATCGTGCTATAAAAGATCCTGGCTGACATATCCATAACCGAAAAGCGTGTGAAGAAATTGTATTTAATTAAAATTTCTGATTCTATAAAGTTACAGTTTATTCATAAATTAATTTAATTTAAACCGATAAAGGCAAGTACTGTTATGACTAACCCGTTAGTTATTTTAGAGTGATATTAACCGCGCAACAGATTCTGATAATAATAAGAATAAATTAAGAAAATTAAATTTAGAAAATTTTTCATTATGCTATTCTCAATAGGAGCAGTCCAAATATATTTGTATATAATTCCTGCGATTTGCAAACGGGATGGTTATCGCTAACCCTATAGCCAGAGTAATAATATCCGTTATTATAGGTGGTATCTGTGTTAAATTTGACACCGCTATTAAATGGTCACCAGAGACTTTTTGGTTGAATGAAGTTAAATAAGGCGTGTAGAAATCGGTCAACTTCACTCTTGGACATTATCATCAAGATAGATAAATATGTAACTTGTTTTTATAGTCCTTGATAAAGTTTTGTTTAAAAACGACCAATTTAATTCGAAATTTTATTTAATATCTTTAAAATGTTAAAATTTTTAAAATCCCAAAAAATATTTACGCTGTGTATAAAAATATATAATATCTGATCTATACTTTAGATAACAATTGTACTTCAATTATAATTATATACGTATTAAAATAGTTATCAGATGCTGAAATAATAATTTTACGTAAGACAATATTATAAAAAAGTCAAAAACAAACTTATTTTATTTAACTAAATAGTAAATGTATATTTTAAAGTTATTTCATTTAGTTTTGATTCTTATCAGTAATACTTACCTTGACTGCTCGAAGAAAAGTTTCTAAGTTGGATTTACGCGGCGCGAAATATGAATAAAATATTTTTATAACACAATCAGAAAGAATAAAAAGAAATCCTATTACGAAATAAAAAGGAACATTCCAATCATATTCATACAGAACACAGATAAAAAAGAAAATAAAATTCAAATTTGGAAACCGGAGACGCGTCCCGAAGGAAATTCGAGAAAATCGTCGTCTCCAGGCGACGTACGGCGAGCGAATGTCCCGCTCAAACTACGCTACAATTTCCTCCACGAAAACCGATTCGACTGCGCTGTATAAGTATAGGGAAGGGTGGTTTTTCCTTCGAATTTCATAAGTATCTACCTTTCTTTATATCTAAGCGCAAGAACTACGCTCACCCCTTGAGAATACGTCGTGAGACTTGATCGCGGCCCGACACGGCCCTCGCAACAACCGACTGCCGATCTGCGTTCCAATTTCAAATTCTACGAGAGCCACAATAGAATCGAAATTCAAATTATGTTCCACATAGTGTTGCGATCTTTTATCGAACGTAAATTTCTAGGAAGGCAACGGTAACATAGATAAAATGTATTGGGTGGTGAGTAGAAATATATTTATGTATGTAGATTCGCGTAGGTTCGAGAGTAAGGAATGGTGTGGGCTTCGTTTCACGTGAATATAGAACCTCGTTTTTATGCGTACGTATAAAATGGAAAAGGGTATTGCGTGGTTAAATGTGAATTTTGATATGTAGATTGGATACGCCAAACAATTTGTCATAAAATGATATATTATAACCAGTATCGAGGCAACGACGTTATGATTTCCCTTTGATATTTATTGGAATCTATTTTCATTTCACCTTTATCGAAACCGAAAAATATGAAGGGACCGCATCTAATTAAGGCTGTAAGTTCAATAGAACTAATGAGTGTAAAATTATAAGCCATCGAACGAGTTAATTTTTACGCCCTAAAAGCAAGCACTCATGTATAATGTTACGGTGAAGTAGGTTTTAAGGGTGAACAGACGGAGGACCGGAAAATTCGGTTCAAAGAAAATTTTTCAGATGTAATTCCAGCAAACTTTCAGAGGACCCAAATTCATATTTAAAATGAACGTGTCTTAAATAAATGCGAAATGATTCCGCAAGCAACAAGTTTCATTCACGGGCAAGGGAGAAAGCAATCCAATTAGAAAGGGAAAGAGAGGAATTTAAAAAGTGAACGCCCGGAAAGTTAGGCGGGAAAGCTCCGTGCTAATAACCTGTTGCTTCCGCAGCTAAATTAAATATGAGCGCGGGACGCGCCGCAGCGGAAAATACCCTTATCGATATTATAATTCGAGTTAAAAATTTAAGCAATTTTCTTTAAATTGATCGCTGCATTATATTTATGCACTCTTTGTCTACCTTAATAAAAATATTCCCAACTTTCAACATTCTTCAAATATTTAAAATACTGGATCTATACGATCAAGTCTATCCCTTACAATTGCACACATTTATCATTTCACAATTTATAAGCCTCCTTCATCTTTACCACCCTAGAGCACGAATGTTATCGTGAAATATCGATAAAGCAAAACGCTGACGTTGCAACACCCCTACACTTACTCCCTGACATAGAGTGAGAAAGAAACAGTTATATATAAGTAACATTAGTAAAAAAGGGACAGAAGATCGGACCGCGCGAGATAAGTGTTCTAATTTATACTCAAATTGCGAACGTCGTCACGAGAGCCACGTGCTAAATAACCTCTTTACAATTTAGAAGACTTATACGTCACTGCCTTTTATTAGAATTTTGATCTTTATATTAATGGTGGTAAGTGTTATATTGAATTATATTTTTGTTGAGTAATATTGTCAAACAATTTTACATTTTCGAAAACGGATCGCGGCGTCGTCAAGAGGTTTTTTATAACTTAGATCCTTATTACCATTGTCGTGAAGTTATATTCGTTTGCGGGGAAAGTTTGCAAATTAATACATCAGATTTTAAAAGAAAGCCCGTGCATACTAACTAGGGCTCTGTCAAGGTTAAATATTGTCGTAGGTATTTTATTAGCGACTCGGTTACTGGGTTAACTGATTCTCTTTGGGGTGAGTTTCATTGCGATTCTTCCGCAAATTTAGCTTGATGGTTACGCAATTATGTCGTCTTGAAATTTAATAAGTATTGACCTAAAAAGTTTTCTTTTTGAAGTTGAACTTTTTATTCTATCTGGAAATATATTATGGGATAGAAGTTTAGCGTTGTAATATAAATCTTTACATTGCGCCGTGTGGTATCCGGCTGAATAGAATGGAGCACCCTCATTTGTTTCCGAGTTGTGTTAATACACGACTTAGGTAAGTCGACCCGCCATGTGGCATCCAGTTGAGTAGAATAGACCACGCTCATTTCTTACCGAGGTGTCGTAAAAGGCGACTAAAGTCAGTTGACCCATCGTGTAGCATCCAGTTGAGTAGAATAGACCATCCTCTTTCTTACCGAGGTGTCGTAAAATACGACTAAAGTTAGTTGACGTCAGGTACGAAAATTACCAAGCCAAATCATGTGACAACATGTTTATAACATGTTGTGTCGAACCCACTTAGAGTTGGATAAGGGCAGGAAGATGAGGATGAGATTCATATTAAACGCTCCTTTGGTCACTTTTTTGGTTTGATTTTGATGCCTTAAGTTCTCTAAAAGAAATACTTCCGAGACGGCAAAATGGCAAATTGATTACATTGTTACCAATTGACTAAACGTCGTAAGTAACGGCATATTAGAGTCCAATACCATATCCCATATCTCACCCAAGTTTAAGTAACAACGTGAAATTTATCAACAACATCGTTAAATGTTTTATAGAACATATATGCATTACGATTTTGTTCGTAGAGCCAATCCTCCTTATGATGCTTTGATTCCGGGGCGAAAGTGGTAGTGAGTATGTGTAGTGCTTGTGTTGAGTGTTGGTGTTGGTGGAGTTTTGTGATACGTGTGGTAACTTGTCCTGCATGCGTTGCCTGCTTCATACACTTAGCATTAAATATATTCTCTTAACAACATATTACAGCATATTAATTATATTGTAACTTCTAGACATCGTTAAAACTGAAAAAAAACAAATTCATATCGTATTCAAACTACTAATATGAAAACGACGGGGCCAATAGACTTCTGGAATGGCTAAATTCGTTAAAATTCTAACAAGAGCCTCGTATAATCCGCTAAGATTTCCCGGTAAATAATAATCCTGCCTACATCCATGCGATCGGTGGCTGCATATTGTCGTCTAACAAGCAACCCTTGAGATGTCGATGGGGGAACACTACTGTGCGGTTAAATTGTAGAACTGACTATGTGAGTTTCTGAACTGCGAGTAAATTTTACCGTTGAATTAGTTAAACTTATTGATTTTTTTAATAAATAAAAGGTTTTCCAGACGAGGCCAAAGCACTGTTAGAGTTAGCCAATATAATTGTAAAATAATATTTAATAGTCGTCGTACGGAGCGACATAATCTATAAAGATTAAGCTCCTTAATATTAGAAATATAAAAAAAAAGGTTTTCACGAAAATGCCGTGTGGTATCCCGCTGAGTAGAATAGACCACCCTCATTGCTTACCCAGCTGTATTACATGTTGTGCCGATCCCACTTAGAGCGGGATAAGGGCAGGAGTGACAGTACCTGACATAGCAAGAAAAAAGGAATTTATAAGATAATTAACCAAAAACTTAAGGAAAAATAAACTAAAAATAACTAATAAACTATAAGAAGATAAAAATAAACGGTTTATGTACAAATTAAAAAATTATTAGTAAAAATAATAATAAAACGTTTGTAATTTTCCTACACAAAGGTAATTTATCAAAAATAGATTAAGTGTTTATAAACTTCGCTCCGCCTTTTTATTTTTTATTTATTGTTATTCCAATTTACCTCATACACCTCGGTTGATTGCCTCTTCAGGTGACAAGAGGGCTGGCTCCTTTTTCGCTAAAAGAATCAGCTTAGCGATTCAGCGCGGAAACGCTGCCAGCATTCTTGGGACCATTCCACGTGGGCATGATTTGTATAGTCCTAGCGTGTAAGCAATTTAAGATAGATATAACTTGTACATTTTTGCTGTAAATAAAAAAAACCTCTTTTTTTAAGTTTAAAATTTCGAATCCATATTTATAAATTAAAAAAAACTCCCGGACCTCCCTTCACACAAGAGCCGAGGCGCCTGTCAAAACGAATGGGAAATATGCGAGAAAGAGTGACTGGATAACAAGCACGCACACATGGGGTCGGCGGCCATCTTGAAAACCATTCACTATCGGGAAATTTAGTTTGGCTCCTGCGGAATTGGAAATAAAATAAGCAGGAATAAAGCATTCATACATTATGTAAACTGTCTATTATGAAATTGGAAGACATGTTTTTGTGTTGAATATAAATTTAAAAATAAATTAATACCATCTTAGTAGAATAGTTTACTTTACTTACTTAATTAGTTTACTTAGTTAACATGCTATGATATTATTGTGAAAGTTAAGTTACAGGAGAGTTATATATGTGTGCGAATATATGAATATAAATTCAAAAACACACAGTTAAAGTAGATTTTCATAGTTGCTGTTATCAAATTATTGTAAAACTCGCAATTGCCAGCGGCTCCACCCGCGTGGAAAGATTAAAACCGTCTATTTTTTATGGCTATCGAAATACTCGTAGTATTTCGATAGCCATAAAAAATAGACATATGCAGTCGAAGACTTTAATTTAGAACTTTTAGAGGGGAACAATTTTGTTATACGTGATTTTATAATAACTTACACCGTTTACTTAGCGCACGTAAGGAAGCTTTAAAATTTTTTGTACAATTTTTTATTTCTGCTCCTTTCATATTCATCTTAGCGTGATGTTATATAGTTATAGCCTATAGCCTTCTCCGATAAATGTACTATCTTTCACTCAAAGAATTTTTCAAATCGGTCCAGTAGCTCCTGAGATTAGCGTTGAAACAATCAATCAATGAAACAAACAAACTCTTCAGCTTTATATATTAGTAAAGATAAAGAGAAAGTCTGTTATTACTCTTACACGGCCAACCTGTGGAATGAAAAATTCGCGTTTTTCATATGAGATTAAGATTACATGGTTACTTACTTTAAAAGTGAAGTCGATGCAAACAAATTCGCGGATACCACTAGTATCTTTAATATTTAAACTTTAATATTTATTATATTCCGAATCTAGGAAACGACTTCAAGGATTTTCATGACATTCAGCATGTAGGGGTTTTGGGGGAGAAAAATCGATCTAGCTAGGTTTCATTTTAAAAAAATGTGTCGTTTAATCCCGTTTTCGGGCACTGAAAAAAATGCTAAAATGTTGAATAGAAAGTAAATGAAATTTTTAACTAACGTAATGCTATGATAGCTTAATGGTTAACCGGCGGTCAAAAAAAATTCAAACCCGGGATCGAGTTCCACGTGTTACGCGCGTTATTCTTTTTTTTTGTATTTTTAATATCTTAAAAAAATTAGGTCCTATCATTAAAAGCAAGAATATGAGACTTTATAGAAACACGTTTCGCGTTAAGTACGCACATTTCGAGCTTAACTCATTTCACCGGAATACATAACTATCAGAAGTAAATCCACAAAGAATTGGAACACCACGGCCGATAAAGCAGGCCCCAGGCATAGTGATGGAGAGTAATTTGCAAGTCGATTTAGCGCGACGCTTATTTTCGGATAGGAACAGTGAAATCGAGTACCGACTGAAACAAATGTGCTGCATTCATACGTACAATAGTTACGTGGACTTGTCGATAGCGTGAATACAGATCTAGACTTGCCTTTACACATGTTTAGAAATCTTTAATATTTAAATGAATTAATCTTGTATGTATATTTTCGGTATCTCGGAAACGGCTTCAACGATTTCGCTGAAATTCAGCATGGAAGGGGTTTCGGGGGAGAAAAATTGATCTAGATAAGTTTTATTTTAAATAAGTGTCGTTTTATCCCAGTTTTCGGGCTCTTTTTTTAAAATTTACGTTGAATACAATCACAATTTTTCGCTGTCAAACGTAAAGCCATGGTAGTTCATTTAGGGGAAAATACCTAGGATCTAGCCCCTCCTGCCCTATTAGTTTTTCATATTCTTTTCAATTTTTTTTTTAATTTTAATTTTTTATACATCATTTTAAAAATTACCGAGCAAGGCTCGGTCACCCAGGTACCTTAAAACGATGATGCTACATAAAGCTTACTTTACAATTAAGGATTATTTCAGAGACACATTCACATTTCGGCATACATTTTTAAAATAAAATTCCACAATCATTTTGGACTTGTCTTTACACAAGTTCAAAAAAGCAATTAAAAACACACTTATTGAGGATTATGTTGATGATAAGGAAGCTTGGATTCAAATTGCGAACAGCTACGCACTAGATTATATTATAAATTTTTTAATTTGTTCTTAATTAATTAAGAAAGAAAGAAATTAAGAAATATTGTAATACTTAATTTTGAAAAGGGTGACCGCCGAGTTTCTTGCTGGTTCTTCTTACTCAGAGCATATTTCGAACCAGTCGTAACTTCATTGTAATTTGACGATTCGAAAGTGCTTGAAAATACCATTGAATAAAGAATGATTTGAATTTTGAATTTTGACAGTAGCATATTTTAACTGCAGTCAGTTACGCACCAAGCTGCAACGATTAACTTGTAACCATCAAATTGTAGTTATTTTTTGTTGAAAAGATTTCGAAGAGCGAACTTCCGAATTATTGGAAACTTCTTTAAAAATATTTGACGATTCAAAAGTACTTAAAGAAGTCTATTTGAATAAAGAATATATCGAAATTGAATGATTTTGATGACAAATTTAACGTAGAAAAAGAAAAATAAAATACTTAAATGACAGTATTTTATTAAATATTACTATAAACAACTATACTTCACTACATATTATAAAACAAAGTCCAAATTTCCGTATGTACGCATAAAACTTTAAAACTACGCAACCGATTTTGATGCGGTTTTTTTTAATAGATAGAGTAATTCCAGAGGAAGGTTTGTACGTATAATAAACATTCAATACGAAGTAGAGAAATAATGTAATTTTTGAGGTTTCTGTAAATAATTACATTTTTTCCCGCTTACATTGCAAACGCAGGCTAAACCCTACGAGATTTATCAAAATGATGTACTAAGTATTTGTACACCTTAAAAAGGTCTACAGAAAAGTCCGCGATGGTATATATCTATCTCTTATGGATAACCCACAATAGCAGTTTTTTTCATTTACTTTTTACGAAAAATGATGCCTTATGTTCAAAGCAATTTTTATAGAATACAGCATTAATCCTTATCCAATTGAGTACCTTAAATAAATTGTTGATTTAATATAGATCAATATTGTCGTTTACAGAATGTAATTTAAGTGAACATTTTCGGAGATATTACAGATTTAAAATCCCGCGAGGAGGCCGCGTTTAGCACTTCGAATTTAGCAGCGACCGGAGGCGCAACTAAATGTCCTTCTTTCAAGTTTATATTGTCTAATGATAAGAAAGCTATGAATGTTGTATGTACAGACATTGTCTAATCAATTGTAAAAATAAATAATATCACTACATAGTATAAAACAAAGTCGCATTCTCTGTCTGTCCCTATGTCCGTACATCCCTATGTATGCTTCAATCTTTAAAACTATGCAACAGATTTTGATGCGGTTTTTTTTTTAAATAGATAGAGTGATTTTAGAGGAAGGTTTACATGTCTAATATCATTCAATATGGAGTAGAGAAATACTGTAATTTTTGAGGTTTCTAATGTGATGTCGTAAATAATTACATTTTTTTCCGCTTACATTGCAAACGCAGGCTAAACCCTACGAGATTTATAAAAATAATGTACTAAGTATTTGTACACATTGAAAAGGTCTACAGAAAAGTCCGCGATGGTATATGTCTATCGCTTATGGATAACCCACTAAAGCATTTTTTGTCGTTTACTTTTTACGAAAAATAATGCCTTATTTTTGAAGCAATTCTTATACAATACAGCATTAATCCTTATCCAATTAAGTACCTTAAATAAATAGTTAATTTAATATAGATCAATATGGCCGTTTACAGCATGTAATTTAAGTGAACATTTTCGGAGATATTACAGATTTAAAATGCCGTGAGGAGGCCGCGCTTCGCCCTATAGCACTTCGACTTTAGCAGCGATGTCGCTCTTTCAAGAGTTTGTTTAAAGACATTGTGTAATTAATTGTAAAAATAAAATACACAGGGAAAATATAAAAGTAAATAAGTAAATATGTAGTATATGAATTTAGATATTCCAAAGATAGCAGGAAATCTTCTTGGTATAGGGAAAGGAAATTGTTTTTCTCCAAATTTAAAGCTACGGCCACGGGCAGTAATGAATAAATCAAAACAACTGGATCAATTTTAATCATTTTTTTACACTGACTGACATGGGATATATATTTTATACCCGTGCGAAGCAGGGGCAGGCCGCTAGTTATATATACAACTATAATTACTACAATCAATAACAAAAAGATTAACACATAACATTAAATGCACACGCATAAATTGTAAGGGATCATAAATTTATTGAAAAAAATATCCGTTGCCATGTACGTTAGTGGCCATAATACATTTTAATATGCTAATTGTCAGTTAAAAAACAAGTGCGGTGTGAAACAACGGCTTACGCATCAAATAGCTTATTAATTAATGCTTCTCTAATTATAGCTTTGCTGTTGATTCAACTGTTTTTCTCTTAAAGAGATATCAAGTAGTGTTGTGAATGCAAACTGTAGTCGATTTCTTTGAAACAATATCTCTTTAATAAGAGGTTTATGTTTTTACCTACCTACCAATTTTATATCACTTTGTAGTTGGTTTTGTAATCCCATAGTTTTTTTACAAACATCATTATTATCCGGTCCTTATTCCACTCTAGGTGGGGTCGGAACAACATGTTATTAAAATGTTTACACATGATTCGGCTAGGTATTTTACGACCGGCCGCCTGCCTAACATCAACTTACTTTTGTCGTCTTTTACGACACCTTAGTAAGAAAGAGAGTGGTATACTCAGCCAGATACCACACGGCGGGTCAACTTAAATTAGTCGTCTTTTACGATACCTCGGTAAGAAATTAGAGTGGTATTTTCTACTCAGCCGGATACCACACGGTGTTAGGTTTATAATAAAATTAAATATAAAAAATGATTGATATATTTTATTTATAATGTTATTTCGAGGCTCAGTAATGACTTCGGTACACGAAGTGACACGATGCGGTTTTCGGATTTTTCGCAATGTCAACTCATTGCATTCTACATTGTAACGAAAGTAATGATGGGGGTGGTATGGAGAGAGGTGAGGTGCGGAGAGGCGCTTTTACATTTTTTTTAAATGTATTCTTGCGCGGAGGTTTTATGTTGTCAAAAAAAAGAAAAAGAAATAAAAAATGACTTTGACTTATAAAAAAATGCTCCTTATTGCCCACGGTAAGATATAAAGAAAATATCGTTGATTAATAATGGAATTGATTAATAAAAATTAATGGGGTCATTGACATTGACGTCGTTAATGTATAGAAAACGGCTATACTCACGTCTTATTCTATCGGGTTAGCCCGACAAGTTCCGGTAGTAGGAACTGACAGTTCCCGCCGCGATAACGTCGTGTAAAGTATTAATGAATAAGTGTCACGGAGGGGTTCGAAACTACTCGGGCTAACCCGATAGAATAAGACGTGAGTATAGCCGCTTTTATACATTAACTATGAATACTACTCACGATAGTTTAAATTTTTAAATTCATTGACGTCATCAAAACAATTAACTATTTTTCTTTATCGACAACTAAGCTACGCACATCACTAAAACAAAGAAAGTGTATCGCGTTGAAGCGAGGAATTTCTGTTCTACTATAAATGCGTACAGTTTTGCTTGTGACGTACCACCATCAATTACGTTTTCGTAAAGTAACAACACTTTAGTAGGGAGAGCATTTGTTTTTATTTATAGCTCGCCTTAAGTTAGGGTTACACTATACGGATAATCTACAGAGCCGTGATACATAGACTATAGAGTATAAAAAATAGAGTTATTACTAACATTTTAATTCGAAAGCGTGTTTCTTAGTTTTTTAAACTTTTATTCTTTTCTACTTTGTGCGTTAGATTGATTATAAAAACACAATATTTATATTTTTCAGGTTATTTATTTATTGTATTATCAAAGAAGACGAAATATTTTTTATTTGACTATTTCTCTTATATCTCATAAAGTTTTCAAAATATGAGGACGATCATGACATTAAAAAATGACCATGCCTATTAAGTTTCATCATCTTCTGCCCTTATCCCACTCCAAGTGGGGGCACGACATGTTTTAAACAATTTATAGAATTAGGTGTTACTTTGCGGAAATCTATAATACAAAATTAATAATAAAATTATATTGCTTTAATCCGCGATGAATTTCTATTATTAATTTTGTATTTTTAAACATGTTATAACATGATTAGGTAGGCTAGTTATTTTACGAGCGACCACATACCTAACGTCAACTTACCTTAGTCGCCTTGTACGATACCTCGGTAAGAAATGAGGGTGATCTATTCTACTCAGCGGGATACCACACGGCGAATAAAAAAAACTTGACTAACGTTAAATACGCTCGGGTTCTTTCATCGTTCATTCTTCGTAACAAATTATTGTTGAATGTTTAATGTCTAAGAAATGAGGGTGGTCTATTCAACTCAGCCGGATACCACATGGTTGGTCAACTTACATTAGTCGCCTTTTACGACACCTCGGTAAGAAATGAGGATGGTCTATTCTGCTCAGCGGAATACCATACGGCGAGTCAACTTATCTTAGTTGCCTTTTAAGACACCTCGGTAAGAACTGAGGGTTATCAATTTTATTCAGCCGGATACCACACGGCGTATAAAAAAACTTGACTAACGTTAAATACGCTCGGGTTCCTTCATCGTTCATTCTTCGTAACAAATTATTGTTGAATGTTTAAAGAACTATAAGTTATTTTGTTACTGCCGCTTAATTGACCGATTAGTTGACCAACAAAAGATGTCAGAAAAAGTTTACATCGAGTTGCCTTTATGATATCGAAAATTTGATTTTTATCGTTTTTTTTTGTTAACCATTTGTTTATTTTGAACCAACTTTGATTAAGACAAATATAATTTAGAAAAATTATTTGATGAAGCTAATATTTTTTATACAAATCGTTAACTGCCATGTAGAGGTTAAATAAATAAATAAAATAAATATATTGGACACACACGGTCGTCGGTCCCGTTTATATATAGTTTTAAAACATACTTAAATGAAAATACACGCCCAGGCTCGAAGAAACAATTTTTTTTCTTAGAAAATAATGACCCTCGGCGAGAATAGAACCCGTGAGCCCTGGAGCTGAAAGCAGGTTCATTGCCCACTGCGCTAACGGGCCGGTTAACCAGACAGTCAGAGGTTAGAACCCACCACGCATCAATGTAAAGCGCATAATGAATTGCAAAAACAGTTTTTGTAATAAATTTCTTTCTGCCCGGACGTAAACCAACGACCCCCAGGGCACGCTCTTTCACCATTTAGTCATCACGGCTCATAACTTATAATAGATTTTTGTAATTACAATTAATTACACCAATTGAAATTCATAACTACGCAATAGATACCTTTTATAACTGCAAAAAAACCGCCCTTATCAAAAAAAAAAATTTCCTTAACAAATTCTTACAAATCATAAACAGAATCTGGGAGCATCCTAGTAAATTACTAGCAACAAAAAAATAAGTATAAAAAATAATTGAAGAATACAATATAAAACATACTAAATTCTTTTCAGCAATCAAACCCTACAATATAAAAGATACAATACAAAAATAACAATAGACCGAACAAATTATGTCCTATTATTAACAGAAAAAACGTACTAAGAATTTTCTCGAATACCAAATTCCAGCAACCGGTGACATGGAAAAATGAATAATATTAAAGAAACACATTTCATTTTAACAATGTGTGACACACTCACACATTGTTAAAATGAAAATGTACGCTTATTTGCCCGAATGTCACATCCATAGGTGAAAATTCAACATCGCGATATGACGTTATCCTTTCTTTATCAAATTCTAACACACGCATATATAACAAGGTTTCCCTTCGTACTAACACTACACTCACACATACACTGAAATACTTTGTTTTTATAAAAATAGATTTTAATACCTTCACCATAAGTATCATTTTTACATACAGTAAGTCTATTGCCAATGTAAATATGTTCAAGCAAAACTAAACTCTATATATGTTAAAGTAAAAACTAATTTAAATTGCAAAATTTACTAATATACGTCTTTTCGTTTTCGTAATAAAAAAATTGAAAATAAATCCAATGAAAATTAAAGCGTATGCGAATTAAGTTAAGGTTGTTTTTCAATTGTGTAGTTTTGCATTTAGAATATTGCGTGGGCGATAAGCGTAGTAACAATAGTGTCTGAAGGGGTTGCTAGTTACGGTACACTGCGCATCTCCACTGCGCAATCAAAATATGGCGGGCGCCTCGCGCCATTTTGCGTTGTCGGAAAAAGGGTTTCCAATACACAGTCGTTCGTTATTTTTACTTACAATTAATTAGTTCAGTTACTATTTTGCATAATTTGATTGATAGTAAGGTGTTGCGAGTGTTAAAATTGTGTAAGTATACTATACTTTAATGTACCTATCTAATTTTATTTAACTTTCGTCGAATCGATTGTTTACTAAAACGATGTGGTGTGTGATATTGACAAATAAGTATTTTATCTATAATCAAGTGACTGTAGATAAAGGTCTTATTTATGGTTTTTTTGCTCATTTTATTTTCGTAATATGTTTTATGCTGTACTAGTTAGTCATAGAGATATAGAGTAGGGGAGCCATAGCCCATAGGATTAGTATTTACCTAAGTGTCAAAAAACAAGACGTAGCATATTTTATTTATGGTTTAATAAACCTTTATGCCATTTATATATTTTTTGTGCAATATTAGTATTATTTTTAGCCATTATATCTGTTACTGGTATTTATCGTGTTTGTTCAAATTTTTTAAAGTTTCATAATATGTTTTACTCTAATCCATTACAAATGAATATTTATGTCGGCTGAGTAGAGTAGCCCACCCTCATTTCTTACCAAGTAGTCGTAAAAGGCGACTAAGGTAAGTTGACCCGCCGTGTGCTATACGGCTAAGTAGAGTAGACCACCCTCATTTCTTACCAAGTAGTCGTAAAAGGCGACTAAGTTAAGTAAGTTGACGTCAGGGAGGCGGCTGGTCGCAAAATAACGAGCTAAAACAAGCATGTTGTGCCGACCCCACTTAGAGTGGGAAAGGGCAGGAGGATGATGATTTATGTCGCTAATTCAATTCATTTTTAGAGCCCCGCTTATTTAATGCCCTGTTAGTATGCAGTTAGGAAAATACCTTCTCCCACCTCGCTGCTATGATGTAAATTGGCAGATTGATAAAAAAGTAAATTAACGGCCTACTATCCCACTGCTGGGCATAGGCCTACTCTTTCCGTTTTTGGAACGAAAGATTGGAGCTAAGACCTACCACGCTGCTCCAATGCGGATTAGTAGGTTACACATATCCCCAAAATTCTCTAGAGATATAAAGGTTTCCTCACTATGTTTTCCTTTTCCGAAAACCGTGTAATAAATTGCAATAATAGAAAAACTCATTGGTGTCTGCCCGGGTTGCCGGGGAACCCGTGGCGTCCTCGAAAGAGTCGCACGGTGTCATCACTGGGCTATCACAGCTATTGGCAGATTACACATATAGAATTTCTTTAGGTTTATGCAGGTTTAATAAAGATAAAGGGACGGATCTGTGATGAATTGTAAATATCAATCTTTAATATTTATATGAGTTAATCTTGTATATATATATATACTTTCGGAATCTCGGAAACGGTTCAAACGATTTTCCTAAATTATAATGTAGAGGTTTTGGGGGAGAAAAAACGATTAATCTAGGTTTTATGTAAAAAAAAATTATCCCTGTTTTTGAGCAATAAAAAATACTAAAATTTATTTTGAATATAAAACACTATTTTTGCCATAAACTGTATAGCTTATTCAGAGAACGGGCAATCTCGAGAAATTTAAATACCTAGGATCGATCGCAACTACCTTATTATTTTCATCTTTTTTTTTAAGTTTCTTTTTTTATTTTGTATAAGATTTCATACGGTTTTCACTAAAAGATAGCACAAGACTTCGGAAGGTTTAAGTTAATAGTTCATTACCGTTTTAAGTAAATTGTGTGGAAGTAATATCGCGAGGTTAGGGAAACTTGCCTGTCAGGAGCTTTACACGCGTATGCCGCGTAAATCAGCAGAGATACATTAATGTACCAGAGAATTTAAGATCTGCAAAGATAATACAAAAAAGTCCGCGATAGCATGTCTCTATCTCTTATGGTTGTTAACTCACAAAAAATACTTTTATGTTCAAATTTCAATTTTAGAAAAATTTTGAGACATCGCGGGCGATGCTGGTGGCAAAGCTTGTTAAATAATAAGATCTTAGAAAAATATTAACAATCAACTCTTAAGGGTTGTATTTAACAATAACTCATAGAGAGCGTTAACCGAACAAAAATTATTAAATTACAGCCGCCATTGTTGTTGGATTTGAATAAATTATATTTTGAATACATATTCAAATTTGTTCCCAAGGTGTGGCGCGTTTGGTCTGCGACATCTTTAGTAATAATTTTAACCCCTTTAAAAAAACTTTTATAACCCAGCGGCGAAATCTTGTGACTCTTTCGAGGTATCACGGGTTCAAATCCCGGGCAGGCATCAATGAGTTTTTGTGTTAAAACTTATGTGTCTAAGGGCCTGTCTCACAAGTTACTAATAAACTGTCAGTTAGCTTATTCGGAACATATCTGACACATATCTCGGAATTTTGCGTTTCTCGGGTTTCTAAATAGGCTTATTCACTACTTAAAGTCCCTAATAAGTTAACAGGTAGATCATGTGGCATTTTGTTTATCTGTTTGATAGCAAATACCTATTTTAAAATGGCCACCTGAATGAAACCTAGCTAGCCCCATTGTTCCCCTCCACACAACCCCCTACATTGGATAAATCGTTGGAGCATTTTCCGAGATTCAGAAAAATATATATACAAGATTAACTCATTTAAATATTAAATATATGTATATATTTACCAGTTGTCTATCACCCATAACACAAGTATTAAGTTACTTACTTTGGGACCGACTTTATTATTTAAATTGTAATGCTTAAATTTAATTTTATTATGTTACAGGTAATTCGAGAAAATCAAATGGATATAATCGAATCTCAGTAATGTCCTATATAACAAAGTTAAATTCAAATTTCAAAATATATTTTATTCAAGTAAACGAGTGCTTTTGAATAGTCAACTCTACTCGGAAAGTTGTTTCTACGGAGAAGAGCCAGCAAGAAACTCGGCGGTTGCACTTTTTATTCATTACTATTTTGTAAAAGATTGAAGTAATTATATCCACACATTCTTATCATCTAAGTAATCTTCAACAGTGGCAATGAGTATTTAAAAATAAGAATTAAGTTCTGAATCCACTCATTCTAAAGTTATAAGTTATAGATAAGGCTAAGAAAACATTCAATTTAACATAAAAATGACTTAAGTAGTCATATTTATGTCGTTTTTTATATTGACATCCTCACACGATACAAAGGAAACATAAACCATATCTAATTTGATAACAAAACATTATAATTGTCCAGACACAATGTTCCTACTGCTAATTTATGATTCATTTTATCTTTGAAATTATAATACAGATACAATAAATATTTTAATATGACAGCAAAAAAGTTGCTCAATAATTCAAAGCATACGTTCGAATTTATCTAAATGGTGATAAATATTTATATATATCGAGTGTAAACTTTGTGTAATAATATTATTGTAAATTCAAATTATACATAAGCCATTTTATTTATTATCCTGTTAATAATTACTTACATCAGCAGTGAACAATATTTAAAAATTTATTGTAAATATTCACACAAACCGTAACATATATCCACATATAGCACTCTCATACACACTTATACCAAAATAAATGTGTGTAAAAATTACATTTTTAATTTTTTCATCAAAATTGTAAAAATTGTCTGTGAAATTTGCTATTTTATTTACTTATTATAGCTATTTTATTTACTTATTATTATATTTATGATTACAGGACATGGGACAGGCGTGAGTTCCATTGTTAAATTAATATTATTTATAACAGGAATCAACAAAAATATTTTTAAAAGAAATTATTGCAATGTAATCCTTTTTATTAATAAAATAATTCTAATTCCTCCCTAATAAATTATAATTTGAATTTAATATTCGAATTATTTTATTGAAATGTAAAATATTACTAACTTATGTTTTAACGATTTATTTAAATAAAAATCATGATTAATTTAAAATTAAGTTTAACAGAGACATAATTTTTACACTTTCGTTGTAAATAAATTAATAAAATATTTAGAAATTGAATGTAAATGTATAAAATTATAGCGAAGTAATTAATAATTACGGCATAATATTTGTAATTCCGTGCCTGTTGTTCATGTATAAAATGAAAAATAAAAAGCTATCTATGAGGTTGTTTTTTGTTTCTATCAACCCTACTTTCGATCTCGGGCCAGTTTTTTCCTACTTCCTGATCCATAGCATCTGTGCGACAAAAAATGACAAACTATACATACCTGGGGATATTATTCCATATTCTAATTATACGCAGGTCAATGGACGTTGACATATGAAAAAAAATGAAAGCAAAGGGTTAGCTTTTTGCTCGACGTTTGAAAGTAAACTAGTGTTATGCTAATGAAAGGGACATTTGCATACTGTTTTTTTTTATAGAATCACGCACATCTGTCCTTAGTTCCGTTTCCTATTTTATATTATAATGAATGATAGTTGTTTGTGTGATGAATGGATTACATCCTCTGTATGAACCTGGTCATAGAGTCATATATTATATATATTTTTATAATTAAATTAAAATGCTTATTAAATCCGATTACTCATTGAATTCTCAAATTGCTATTTCAGTAATATTTTTTTTTCAGTAATATATACTTATTCCCTTTAAAAAGATTGAAATAAAAGTCCGCGACAGCATATGTCTAGCCTTTAAGATCAACCCACTTTAACCATTTTTATGGTTATAAAAAGACTATATACATATACTAGCTGCCTCAAAGTTTGATTCCACAACTATAGATGAAAAGATAAAGTCACACACTCTCCTGACCTTATCCCACTCTAAGTGGGGTCGGCATAACATGTTATAAACATGCTGTCACATGATTTGGCTGCGTTTTTACGACCGGCCGCCTGCCTGACATCAACTTACAATAGACGTATTTTACGACACCTCGGTAACAAAAGAGGGTGGTCTATTATACTAAACCGGATACCACACGGTGGGTCAACTTACCTTAGTCACCTTTTACGAAACCTCGGTAAGAAATGAGGGTGGTACTATTCTATTCCGCCAGATACCACATGGCGTAAATAAAAAGATAAAGTATTGAAACTTATTAATACATGTTACTTTATGTGCGGCCCGGAAATATTTTTAAAATTTAAATTGGCCCGTTAATTAAAAAGTAAACGTTAATAGGCTCATCTCTGGCCTTCGCCATACATAAAAACATGTCTATATAGCGATACAATGTTGTGCAAAAACAACAAGACATACTGAATTTAGCGCCTACGAACATAGTAAAGTAGCGGCCTGTTATTATCCCACTGCTGGGAATAGGCCTCTTCTCTTCGTTATAAGAGAGAAGGATTGGAGCTAAGACCTACCACGCTGCTCCAATGCGGATTGGTAGGTTACACATATCTCCAGAATTCTCTAGAGATATGTAGGTTTCCTCACGATGTTTTCCTTCACCGAAAAGCGTGTGATAAATTGCAATTATCAATTAGACACATAAGTTTTATAGAAAAACTCATTGGTGTCTGCCCGGGTTTGAACCCATGATCGTCCTTAGAGATTCACACGGTCGCACCGCTAGGCCATCACAGCTTATACTTTACGAACATAGTAAATTTTCAAAATTTTTCGTTTTTTATCTAGTGCATGTCCTATCTAATTAACTTTAAAGGCCTTAATTACATTAATGTAACTGTGAATGGACCAGTATTGCATACAGCGTAATTAGACTATAACATTTTAGATTTTTATCTTACGGTATGCTGCAAAAGTTTAACTATTACATAGTACAGTAACTGCCTGTTACTATCCTAATGCTGGGCATAGGCCTGCTCTCTCCATTTTGGTGGGAGCTAAGACCTACCATATAACTCCAATGCGGAATAGTGGGTTACACATATCCTTAGAATTATCTGGAAATATGCAAATCTCCTCACGATTTTTTTCTTCATAGACAAGCGTGTGATAAATTGCAAATATCAACCTAATAGAAAGAATATAATAGACCACCCACTTTCTTATCGAGGTGTCGTTAGAATGCCTTTAACTTAGGTAAGTTGACCCATCGTGTGATATCCGGTTGAGTAGAATAGACCACCCTCGTTTCTTATCTAGGTGTTGTTAAAGCGTCTTTAACTTAGGTAAGTTGACCCACTGTGTGGTATCCGGTTGAATAGAATAGATCACCCTCGTTTCTTAACTAGGTGTTGTTAAAGCGCCTTTAACTTAGGTAAGTTGACCCACTGTGTGGTATCCGGCTGAGTAGAAAAGACCACTCTCTTTTTACCGAGGTATCGTAAAATATGACTAACGTTAGCTGACGTCAGGCAGGCGGTCGTTCGTAAAATACGACGCCAAAACATGTGACATGTTTATAATATGATGTGCCGATCCCACTTAGAGTGGAATAAGGCTAGGAGGATAATAAGAACGCTCTATTTCTATGTAGGTTGCAGTTATAAAATTACGCTTCCGGTAGACAATTTATTAAATAAAAATAAAAAGCCTTTTATTTCTCACCAAAATCATGGAAATATAAATACAAAAATAAATTATTTGTCAAAAAAAATTGATTTGATTTTTTTTGTCAATTGTCCGAAAGATGTCAAATATAATATATAAAAAATTTAAAATTAATGTCAAAGTACAAATTATTTAATAGAAAAAATGATAAAAATAGTAATTACATAGTCGAATTGATAGAATTGAATTTTGGATTGTTTGTGGTTTGTGAGAACTAGGGTATAGGCCAATTAAAAGAAGCAATTTAAGCAAAGACAATTTATAGCACTGTTTAATCTATATTAATATTATAAAGAGGAAAAAATTGTATGTATGTTTGTAATGTTTTCACACAAAAACTACTGGATTGATTTCACAAATTCTTATACCATTGCAAAGCTGCATCTTTATTGAGCATTACATTAAATAAATCATCATTCTCCTGCCCTTATCCCACTTTAAGTGGGGTCGGAACAACATGTTATAAACATGCTGTAACATGATATGGCTGCGTTTTTACGACCGACCGCCTGCTTGACGTCAACTTACCTTAGTCGCCTTTTACGACACCTCGGTAACAAAAGAGGTTGGTCAATTCTACTCAGCCGGATACCACACGGCGGGTCGACTTACCTTAGTCGCTTTTTACGACACCTCGGTAAGAAATGAGGGTGGTACTATTCTATTCAGCCGGATACCACACGGCGTCATTACATTAAATAAATATATATAAATAAATCGATAGACTAACTTAGTTAGGTAGGTAGGTAGTAACTTTGCGGAGATCCATAATACAAAAGTAATAAGAATATTATTTTGCTATAATCCGCGATAAAAGAAAATATATGTAATGCTAAATGTAGAGTGTACTATTCGTTCTCATACCTGATACATGCAGAATTTGTAAGAACTCATGCACTACCCGACACACAATCGCAAAGCAAGGCAAGGCTTTGCGATTTTGTCGTGGAGTCTATCTCCTGACGATGCTTCGGTTAAAGGGCGAAACAATTATTGAGAATGTGGCGGTGAATGTGTGCAATGCTTGTGTATTGTTGTGTCATCGGTGTCGTTTAGTGCATGAGTTCTTACAAATTCTGCATATATATATGAGAACGAATAGCATTTAGCATTACATATATTTTCTTTTATCGCGGATTATAGCAAAATAATATTCTCATTACTTTTGTATTTAGGTAGACTTTCCACTGCCATGACATCGGTACGTAAAACCGGGATATTACTAGTGTATAAATATTGAGTACGAGCCTGGTGTACGCATTTGATGCGATGAATAGATAAAAACAATATATCTTTATAGGCTATTATTCACCGTACAGAAATTCAGTCACGCTGTTTGCGTCCAACAGGCTAGACTTCTTTGTCTTCAACTACACTCTAATTTACACTCTATTACAATAAATTACAGCTTAATTTCAATAGTGAATTGTAAGGTTTATACGCCCTTCAAATAATGTTAGTACTAATACGGTAGGCTATCCAACTATTTAATGTAATCATGACAGCTTTTTTAGTTTCTTTGCTCTGTTTCATAGCAAATGGACATTAAAACGCTCAACGGAAATGGCCGCAGTAAAATATTATCTGTTTAGGCTTTAGGCGTCAATTGATGGGTTTATTACCCTTGATTATTGCTATTTATCTGTTATTTGTTTGAGCGTTTTATATATATCGTTATATGCAGTAGCTTAGTAGTAGTTATTATGTGTCTTTAAGTTGATAATTATTACTAATGAGATATAAAAGTAGCAAAGGAATGGCCCGTTACTAACCCACTGCTGGGCATAGGCCCCCTCTCTCCATTTATAGGGAGAAGGGTTGGAGCTAAGACTATACACAGTAGGTTACACATATCTAAGAATTCTCGAGGGATATGCAAATTAACTCGCGATATTTTCCATCCCTGAAAAGCGTGTGATAAATTGCACTTATCAATTAGACACAATTTTTAACACAAGACGTAACAGAGGTAACACAGGCTGACATCAAGCCTGGGATTTGAACCCATGACCCTTTTGAAAAGATACAGACAGTACCGTTCAGATATGAGAGCTTATTTATAAGCATCGATTATTATATTCTATAACACCTATAGGTAATAAAAAATATATTTATTGCTAAATGTAGAGTGGACAATCGGTTATCATACCTGATACATGCAGGATTCGTAAAAACACATGCACACACCACCACCACCGCCACCACAATACACAAGCACTACACACGTTCACTATCACTATCGTTGTGGAGGTTTGTGTATGTGTTTTTACGAATCCTGCATAAATCAGGTATGAAAACGGATTGTTTACTCTACATTTAGCATTATATATATTTTCTATTTTGCTTCATCGTGGATTATAGCAAAAAAATTTGATTATTACTTTTGTATTATAGATCTCCGAAAAGTAACGCCTAATTATGTAAATTATTTTAACACTTACCCTAACGCCCACGCATTTTTAATTTTAGTTTAAATATTAATTAGATTTTCCTAATTGAAATGACTTGTCGTTTCAAGTGTACATTAAGATGTTATGAAAACGCGAGGAGCGGTATACATGGCGTGAGTGAACATGCATGATGGTAAACAGGATTGTTATAAGAAAATCAATTGGCAAGTACGACGGTAAGAAATAGGTGTTAGCTGGTTTGCGAAAGCTGCATCCCTTCTTAACAGTTCATAAGTATTAGCAAGTGATTTATCTATCATCATCTTCTTGCCCTAATCCCACTCTAAGTGGGGTCGGCACAACATGTCATATACATGCTGTCACATGATTTAACTGCGTTTTTACGACCGGCCGCCTGCCTGACGTCAACTTACCTCAGTCGTATTTTACGCCACCTCGGTAAGAAAGAGGGTGGTCTATTCTACTAAATCGGATACCACACGGTGGGTCAACTTACCTTAGTCGCCTTTTACGACACCTCGGTAAGAAATGAGGTTGGCCTATTCTACTCAGCCGGATACCACACGGCGGGTTATGATTTATCTATATTCCAATCAAAATTCTCCATTCAAATTAACTTGTAAGCGTGTTCTTTGACTCGTCATTTCTACTGCTGGTTTGGAAAATTGTTGTAACTGAAAAGAGCCAACAAGAAATTCAGCGGTTGTTTTTTGTAAAGATATTCTTAATTATAATAAAAAATACTGTAACATTAAATTTAAATATATTTCAAGAAGACCAAAATACTTTAACATTAAATTTAAATATCTTTCAACAATACCTGATCAGCCTACGCGAGTTATATTTAAGTTTAGATTTAAAATAAATTAAATTCAAGTTCCAATAATGTAATATGGTATTAGTGTGCTGGATACTAAAAATAAAGTGTTGCTTAAATCAAATGGCTTACCTGTATCTGTATCAAATGTTCTCTAATTTACAATTTCTTTATAAACTACATATAAAGTTTTGACCGAATTCGGAATTTTAAAACTATATTTTTAAAGCAGCGAATATGTCTGCTAACGCCATCTAAAAGAAAATTTTCAGTGATTTAAATAAGAAAAAAGTCCAGTTCGATTTTTAAAATTAAAGCGTATAGGATTATTAGTTAACCGTAACCGTTTGAAAATAATATAGATTGCCATGTTAATATTTTAATTTCATTAAATCATGTAATAAATAAGAATAATTGTTCGGGCAATATTTTCCACCGAGGGTATTTGGGGCTTGCTGCATTATTGCTTGATTATTCGGGGTGGAGAAATTGCCGGTTGCAGCTATCGAAGGCACGCAGTAAGCGCGAACAATAATTTAGCTCTTTTAAGTAAATTCAAACATTAAACTCGTTTCACTGTATGAATTTGTATAACTACATAAATTTCTATAAATTATGAATGTATTAAATTGAACAAGTATGTTATTTTACTCGTAGCGACATCTAGTGTGACTAAATGATAAACAGAAATGTTTTCTATACTAATCATAAAATAAATTATAGGTGAACAAACAAATTAAATTAAAATAAAGTTTTTACAGAATAATTATAGCAATATTTAATAGATGACATTACATTCTTATTAGAATGAAAACTAGAATTTATATTCTCATTGGAAATTACTAACGCCATCTAGTGGGTAATAGCACAGTAAAAGTCCCAAAAAATTTAGTGTCGATAAAACAGTTGATGAAATGCTTCGGGACGTAAGCTTTAAAATATTTACACGCGAAAGTTTTCACGCTAACTTTGCATTGAATATTGTTTTCACGAGTTTAGTTAAACTTTAAACTTCGTAAAATCGTTTGCATAATAGTTCAATGGCTCAATTTTTTTGTTCTGATGCAAAACTTTTACGCAATTGAAAAAAAATGATAATAGATTTACTTAAACAAGGAATTATACAGTTATGTAAATATATTTAATAAAGTTTAACTGATAAACTGAAAAAACTGAAATGAAAACAACTCTTATTAATATTATTAATTGTTGCTAATATATTTGATTATAGTTTGCGTAAAATAATTATAAGGGACATTTACATACACATAACGTCTGTGTAGGTGCCCCATATAAAAAAACAAAAAAAACACGTTCGTCTGTCTCCAAATTAAGTAACTTAATACTGTTATATGGGTAAGAGACAACTGGTATTTCAAATTATATATGTATATATTTACATATATAATTTAAATGACATAATTAAATGCATATAGACACCAAGTCTCGATGAACCAAATTTTTTTTATAGAATAATGTTTGAAATGTTGGCCCTTAACGGGAATCAAACCCGCGACTCTTGGAAGCTGAAGGCACAAAAAAATGTACGGATGCTATCCATAAATATGTCTTTATCTAATTATTTGAGAATTAATTGTATCGACGTATTCAAGGCGGAATAGTTTTTGCAAAGCTTGTATTATTTTGATTAACTAACTTTTATCATTCACTCAGCGCACGCAAGGAAAGCTTTATATTTTGGCCGTTTTCGTGATATTATGTATTGCTGCTCCTCTCGTATTCATCTTAGCGTGATGTTATATAGTCTATAGCCTTTCTCGATAAATGAACTATCTTACACTCAAAGAATTTTTCAAATCGGTTTGCCTTTTCCTGTTCCTGAGTTTCTGAGATTAACGCGTCCAAACAATCAAACAAACAAAAAACTCTTCAGCTTTTTTTTTTATAATAATAAATATATGGGGCACTTACACACACAGTCGTCCGTCCCCAAAGTAAGTAACTTAATACTTGTGTTATGGTAGACAGACAACTGGTGAATATATACATATATATTTCTAAATACATACTTAAATTCAAATATACACCCAGACTCAAAGACCAACAAATCCATTTATAGAACATGTTGGCCCTCGGCGGGAATCGAACCCGCGACCCGCGACGTTGAAGGTAGGGTCACTACCCATTACTCCAATGGGCCAGTCCCACTCTTCAGCTATATATATTGGTATAGATATTCTGGTCAATTGATTATATAATTGTAATCAAATAAGATTTTTTCGTTAAGTTTACTGTCTGGGTAAAATAATCTTTTAAAATACTTTGCGTAATCTGTAATTGTGTAATAAACTTTCTATTTTAATAGTTAAAGCTTGGCCGTTGAAAATTTAACTTGATTGCGTAATTTTATTAACTTCAAAGCTTTCCTACGCAGTTAGTTACTTTGTAAGATTACGGTCAGTAATTTGTTTCTTGTCAACAACACAAATTAAATCTTTAATTTGAAAATAATGAAATATTAAAATATTTTAAGGCTATAGTAGTTTTAAACTCTTATTTAGTATTTAAAGTAAAGGATCAGACTTACTATCCCACTGCTGGGCATAGTTTGCTTTTCTCAGTTTTGGATAGAAAAGTTGGAGCTAAGACCTACCACGCTGCTCCAATACGGATTACTAGGTAACACATAAACCTAGAATTTTCTAGAGATATTCAGGTTTCCTCGAGATGTTTTCTTCAATAGAAAAGCGTGTTGCATTTATTGTAATTATTACAATTATCAATTAGATACATAAATTTTAATACAAAAACTCATTGGTGCCAATAAAAAATTAATAGATGTAATAGAAAAAAAATAATATATAGTTGTATAATAATATGTATTTAGTTGCATTACTATAATATTTTATACTTATTAATCTATTTAACGTAATCTGCAGTTTTCACATTCTTTTGCTATAATTACGTTTCAAAAGCTCTCTGTAAAAGATTGCTTACAGCAATAAGCCCTCCTTTGTACAGTGTAAAGGCCAGAATTTCATACACCTTTGTACCTAGACGATAGTATAATATTTTTTGTTGTTGTTTAAATAGAAAAATATTTATTATCTTAATATCAATAAATTTTTTATTTAATCTTTATGGGAGAAGCATAAAAATGTTCTTTCAGGTTATGTACAAGTAAAAGTACAAGCTAAATACTTAAATAAAAACGACATTAAAAACGATAGGATTGACGATAATATGACAATAAGGAATGGCCATTGAAGTAAAAGATGATTTATTTTACAACGTCAGTAAAAACAGACGACTCAAAAAGAAGTAGATAATTTTTATTTTTTAATTTATTTAAATTTTTTAATTTTTAAATTTATTTAAAAAGTAAAAAATTTAAATAAATAAAAAGTCCACAGTCATTCAAACTATAAGTAGCTTTTGCACTTGACTTTACTACTAGTTAGCTAACTATAACTATATATTAATATAAATATATATTATATATAAATATATATTAATATTATACTTACTCTGTTAATGTAAATAATCTATTCATAATTATTGTAATCTAGTTTTGGACTTATTGTACTGTTTGAAATTTCCTAAATCAGTATTATCAGTAACGCTGTTGATTGCAAAATAAATAAATAAAAATAACAAAATACGTACCAAAATAAAATAACCGTCTGGATATTTTATTTTACGGACGGATTAACCAACTACAATAAATAAGCACAGATATTAATGTTTAATATTCTCCCGGATCCGCGCAATATTATTAGCAACGGTTAAATAAAAAATATAAAGTCTTTGTCGTGATGAAAAACCACCCACCCTGCCGGGTCGCCCCCGTCGTATTAAATTCTATGGGGATGTTGTCATGGAGGAAAAAAAAACTTATGTATGCCACCGCGCTCGCTTCATATACGGCCAATTTTGAATAAGTTATTCGCGTTGCGTTTACTGCTTGAAGTAGATTTGTATATTTTTATTGAAAAACATTTTAATATATTTCAACTAGATGTGCTTGCGGCTTCGCCTGCGAGGAAATCAGTGTGTCAATGTTTTCTCCCGCGTAATTTTTAGCTATATTAAATGGCTATATTAATTGAAAAGCATACTTAACGAAACTGTCTCGAAAATAACTTAATATTTTTAGAATAGAATAGAACATTCTTTATTGCACCACATAAAATTACAATATACATTGTAAAGAAAATGATGTTATCTTAATGCAGATACAATAAGGCGGCCTTATTGTTAAGTAGCGATTACTTCCAGGCAACCTTTGGGCTAGAGACATTAAATTTAGGGTAATAAGGTAGGTGGTGCACTAGGATTGTCCACTCTACATTTGGCATTACATATATTTTCTATTTTACTTCATCCCGGAATATAGCAAGATAATTTAATTATTACCGCGGTATAAATTTGGTACAATTGAAGCTAAAGTAAGTAAGTAGCGGCCTGTTACTATGTCACTGTTGGGCATAGGCCTCTTCTCTCCGTTTTTGGAGAGAAGGTTTGGAGCTAAGTCCTACCACGCTGCTCCAATGCGGATTGGTAGGTTACACATATACTAGAATTCTCTAGAGATATGCAGGTTTCCTCACAATGTTTTTCTTCACCGAAAAGCGTGTGATAAATTGCAATTATCAATTAGATACATAGGTTCGTTTACAGAAAAACTCATTATTTATAAGTGGTTAAATAAATGGAATGTAATAGTTATATAAATGGACTATCTTACCTTATATTTTATTTAATTGGTCTAGTAGTTCTTGAGATTATCTCAAACAATCAAAGAAGCACACAAACAAACTCTACAACTTTATATATAAGTATACATAGAATTCTATGATCCGTCGATATGCATTAACTATAAAATAAACGCCGTTCCCTTAATAAAAACATTGCGAAATGAAATCCCAAATGAAGCCCAATCATTACCTGGCAACGGTTCGCAGCGATTCGCAGCGAGCGACGGCGAGACTTGTCTCCTGGGATGCTAATCTTCGCCGCACAAATCGAGGGAACTAATGCTTGGTAATTATCAATTAGCTTGGCGCACTCTTTTGTCTTCACCCACGGATTTGCTAGGGAGGTTAATACCGCACTTGGTTAAATTCTTAATTATATACAGTACCTGGTTAAAAAAAAAAGAAAAAAATAATTATATAGTTGGGGATCGATCCTAGTTACATTTCTCGAGACTGTCCGTTTCCCGAATAAGCTACGCTTACTCGACAGCTAATGGCAGAAATTCAAATCAATATAAAATTTAGTATTTTTTAATGTCCCAAAAACAGGGATAAAATGTATTTTTTTTTACGTAAAACCTGACTAGATCGATTTTTCTCCCCCAAAACCCCCTACATGCTGAATTTTAGGAAAATTGTTGAAGCCGATTCCGAAAAATATATATAAATACAAGATTAACTCAATTAAATATTAAAGATATACATTAATCCATTACCGAATTCATATTTTAAAAGGAAATTATTAGAATTGTTTAATTTAAAATGTTGTTATGCAGTCAAAGATTTTTTAAGTTCTAATGATCTCTAGTTGACAATGAAGGAGTATTTACACATAATTTATGAAATTACTTGTATAACTGACATTTTAATTTATATTTTATTTTTTATCATTGTAAAACTATGCCTATTTTATTTCGTAGTATTTGTGTTTTAAAATGGATTTTAATTTTTAATTTTTAATTTATGTTTAAAATTTTAATGTGCATGCAAATTTTTTGAAATAAGAGAAACGATTATAATTGTCTATCTAATGTACCTCATTTCAAGCAATAAACGATTATTATTATTATTCATCATCCTACTGCTCTTATCCCACTCTAAGTGGGGTCGGCACAACATGTTATAAACATGCTGTCACATGATTTGGCTTCGTTTTTACGACCGGCCGCCTGCCTGACGTCAACTTACCTTAGTCGCCATTTACGACACCTCGGTAAGAATTGAGGGTGGTACTATTCTATTCAGCCGGATACCACACGGCGTGATTATTATTATTATTATTATACATAATTATTATTTTGTACGGTTTCTACTAAAAGGCAGTGCGATTTTTCCGAAAAGTTTAGGTTAATGGTATATCACGGTTTTATGTAAATTGTGTGTGAGAGATCACGCAGTTGTCGAAAAAACTCGGTTGCTGTAAGCTTTAGGTTAAGTTAGCTTACAACCTTAAGCCAATAGAGATACACTAAAGTAGTATACCAGAGAATTGTAGATGTACAAAAATACTGAGGACTGTAATAGATGTACAAAAATACTGACGGAGCTGTGATGGCCTAGCGGTGCGACCGTGTGAATCTCTGGAGACGATCATGGGTTCAAACCCGGGCAGACACCAATGAGTTTTTTTATTAAAACTTATGTGTCTAATTGATAATTGCAATTTATCACACGCTTTTCGGTGACGGAAAACATCGTGAGGAAACCTGCATATCTCTAGAGAATTCTGGAGATATGTGTAACCTACCAATCCGCATTGGAGCAGCGTGGTAGGTCTTAGCTCCAATCCTTCTCTCTTATAACGGAGAGAAGAGGCCTATTCCCAGCAGTGGGATAATAACAGGCCGCTACTACTACTACTACAAAAATACTAACAAAAAGTCCGCGACAGCATATATCTTTTTTTTATGGTTTAATCTGAATAACTATTTATGTCCAAATTGTAACTAAAAACGATGTGACATGAACGAAAAACGTTATGGCTAGTATACAAATAATATTTTTTTTATTTATATAATTGGTAGCAATTTTAACATTTGTATAATAAGATAATAATTATTGAATCAAGTTTAGTGTATTAGGATGTATAAATATTGGCATTAGTCTCAATATTGTAGTCTCAACTTAAGATAATTTTAAAAAACGAAGAGGAATTTTGGCGGCATTCTTTTTTGATGAAAAATAATTGTTATTAAAGTAATTAAGAGTAATAAAGTGTTTAAGAATTGTTTCGATATATTTTGGAAATCTTTTCTAAGTATTTTAATACAATTAAGCGATCCATAATACAAAAAATAATTTATTTTACTAAATCGCTATACTATATCCTAATGATGTATCTGGATATTATTTTATTTAATAAAAACTATTAAAAGAAACAATATATCCACTATTTATAAAAGAAAATGGTACTAACCATAAATCACACTAAATCTCACTCATGTAAATACTTTTATGAATACTCGACTCACAAACACATAAATAACACAAAAATGTATACATATAATTTTAACATTTAAATTAAGAATTACAATTTTAAAATGGTTCTTTATTTCCATTTAAAAATGTAAACTTAATTAAAACGCTTTGTTTTTCTCCGAAATAAATTTATAGCATTTCAGATAAACAGAAGCGTTAAAAAGTTAAAAAATAGATTTATTTAGTGTAGTTTTAATTTTGTTTCCTTTTTTGGTATGTTATATTTTTAAATATTCAAGATTTGTTTTTGTTATCTTTAAATTATTCACTTCCTTTATCCAATTGTGGAAACTATTTTGAAATATTTACTAATTTAAACGCTTATATTTAATGATGTTGTATGTTTCGCAAATATAATATAAATACAGTTTTGATTCATCATTTGAGATTTCTATAATAATATTTTTATGAAATATTTTTGATATTTATATATATTATTTGAATTTGGAACATAATGATTTTTAATAATAACTGGACTTAGGTAGTTGCATGAAAGAGAAAATGGAATGCTTGGGACGCTTAGGGTATGTTCTATTTTTCACTGATAATTAGTAACAATTTAGTACCACTTACGATGGCGTTTTACGGCCACCATGAAAGTCCGAAGTCCTTGCAGGCGCTGGCGGCCAGCTTGTTGTGACGCCATGGAATTATTAATTCGAATAGTAATAGTACGTATAGTATTAATAAATACAGGTGTTTTTTTTATTTCTTTAATTAGTTCGCTAGGGAATCGTGCGTTCAAGCGGCCATTAGCGAACATTAGACAACTCGCGTGGAACAAAACGAACCGTTTGTTGAGTTTTAAGTCTACGTATAGGCGAATAAAAACGATGATTGCCAACAGAGAAATTAGCCGTGTGGTATCCGGCTGAGAAGAATAGACCACCCTCATTTCTTACCGAGGTTTCGTAAAAGGCAACTAAGTTAAGTCGACCCGCCGTGTGGTATCCGGCTGAGTGTAATAGACCACCCTCATTTCTTACCGAGGTGTCATAAAAGACGACTTAGGTAAGACGACCCGCTGTGTGGTATCCGGCTGAGTAGAATAGACCACCCTCTTTCGTACCAAGGTGTCATAAAAATGCAGCCAGATAGACAGCATGCTTATAACATGTTGTGCCGACCCCGCTTTGATTGGAATAAGGGCAAGAGGATATTGCCAAGAGAGAAAAGGATGTAACCTAATCTAAGATATAGTAGTATCTAATTTAATAGTTAATTCCAATTTTGAATTTTAAAGATACATCCATCCATCCATCCATCCATCAGCCTTTCGCAGTCCACTGCTGGACATAGGCCTCCCCATGTCTGCGCCAGACATCCCGGTTCTCCGCAATACGCAGATATAATTTTAAATAATTTTTAATAATTTTATATAATTTTAAAGACACATAATATTTTTTTATTACAAACAACTCAATACAAATCTTTAACCAAACTCGCATCGGTTTGATTAATGCCAATAATTTGTGCGGGAAACGTGATTGAGATGTCTAGCGGATTTTTGATTAACGAGTTTTTTTATTTCATTTTAATTCTCCTAAAAAGTTCGCTCTGAAATAAAAGTCGCTTATCTTAACATTTATTTTGAAATGGGACTGTTTATATCGCGTTATATATAATAATAATATAAATTACTAGCGGCCTGCCCCTGCTTCGTACGGGTATAAAATATATATCCCATGTCAGTCAGTGTAAAAAAAATGATTAAAATCGATCCAGTAGTTTAATTTATTCATTACAGCCCGTGGCCCGAAAGCGTTAAATTTGGAGAAAAACAATTCCTTTCCCTATACCAAGAAGATTTCCTGCTATATCTAATATCTAAATTCATATACTACATATTTTCATTTTTCCCCTATGTATTTTATTTTTAAAATTAATTACAGAATGTCCTTATATACTACATTCACAGCTTTCTTGTCATTAAACAAACTCTTGAAACAACGACATATAGCTGTTAAATGCGAAGTGCTATAGGGCGAAGCGCGGCCTCCTCACGGCATTTTAAATCTGTAATATCTCCGTAAATGTTCACTTAAATTACATGCTGTAAACGGCCATATTGATCTATATTAAATCAACTATTTATTTAAGGTACTTAATTGGATAAGGATTAATGCTGTATTGTATAAAAATTGCTTCAAAAATAAGGCATTATTTTTCGTAAAAAGTAAATAACAAAAAATACTATTGTGGGTTATCCATAAGAGATAGACATATACCATCGCGGACTTTTCTGTAGACCTTTTCATGGTTTACAAATACTTAGTACATCATTTTGATAAATCTCGTAGGGTTTAGCCTGCGTTTGCAATGTAAGCGGAAAAAAATGTAATTTACAGAAACTTCAAAAATTACAGTATTTCTCTACTCCATATTGAATGTTATTAGACATGTAAACCTTCCTCTACAATCACTCTATCTATTAAAAAAACCGCATCAAAATCTGTTGCATAGTTTTAAAGATTGAAGCATACATAGGGATATACGGACAGACAGAGAATGCAACTTTGTTTTATACTATGTAGTGATATTATTTATTTTTACAATTGATTAGACAATGTCTTTACATACAACATTCATAGCTTTCTTATCATTAGACAATATAAACTTGAAAGAAGGACATTTAGTTGCCTCCGGTCGCTGCTAAATTCGAAATGCTTATAGGTCGAAGCGCGGCCTCCTCGCGGGATTTTAAATCTGTAATATCTCCGAAAATGTTCACTTAAATTACATGCTGTAAACGGTAATATTGATCTATATTAAATCAACAATTTATTTAAGGTACCTAATTGGATAAGGATTAATGCTGTATTGTATAAAAATTGCTTTGAACATGAGGCATCATTTTTCGTAAAAAGTAAATGAAAAAAACTGCTATTGTGGGTTATCCATAAGAGATAGACATATACCATCGCGGACTTTTCTGTAGACCTTTTCATGGTTTACAAATACTTAGTACATCATTTTGATAAATCTCGTAGGGTTTAGCCTGCGTTTGCAATGTAAGCGGAAAAAAATGTAATTATTTACAGAAACCTCAAAAATTACAGTATTTCTCTACTCCGTATTGAATGTTATTATACGTACAAACCTTCCTTTTGAATCACTCTATCTATTAAAAAAAACCGCATCAAAATCCGTTGCGTAGTTTTAAAGTTTTATGCGTACATACGATATATGTGACTTTGTTTTATAATATGTAGTGATATACTGGCATATATTGCAATTGTGTCTACCAAATTGGTGATTATCAAAAAAAATTAAGATAAAATAAAATAAAATCATATCAATAAGACTTATTTATCAATTTAGTTAATTTCTGATTTTAACTTTTGTCATACTATCGTTATATCGAATAGATGCCCTGTAAGCGTGGCGTAACGATTGTAGAGATTGTGATAGTGAATGTGTGTAGTACTTGTGTATGGTGGTGGTGGTGGTGGTAAATGCGGCTAGTGGCAGGTATGAAAACAAACAGTATGAAAACAAAAAAATGTCTATTTTATATTTTACTTCATCGCGGATTATAGCAAATTATTTTTTTTATAATTATTACTTTTGTATTAAGGATCTCCGCAAAGTAACGCCTAACTCTATAAGTTAGTTAAATCTACATATCTCTAGAGAAATCTGGTGATATGTGTAACCTACCAATCCGCATTGGAGCAGCGTGGTAGGTCTTAGCTCCAAGTTTTCTCTCCACAAACGGAGGAGGCCTATGCCAAGCAGTGGGATTGTAACAGGCCGTTACTTTACTTTTTCTATATCAAAATATGTTAGTAAAAGTTTTTATTTTTATTTTATTTTAGTAGTAGCCGGCTGAGTAGAATAGATCAACCTCAATTCTTACCAAGGTGTCGTAAAAGGCGACTAAGGTAAGTTGACCCACCGTGTGATATCCGGTTTAGTAGAATAGACCACCCTCTTTCTTACCGAGGTATCGTAAAATACGACTGAGGTAAGTTGACGTCATGTAGGCGGCCGGTCGTAAAAACGCAGCCAAATCATGTGACAGCACGTTTATGGCATATTGTGCCGACCCTTAGAGTGGGATAAGGGCAGGAAGATGATGAAAAGTTTTTTTTATTATTTAAAAAAAAAACTGTACAAATATAGACAGGCCTATTTACCGATTTGAAATTAATGAAAATCGCATCACAGTCAAACTTATGCTAAGTACACGATAAATCTTTGCCGGGAGCGGTTTCCCCGCAATTTATTCTTCGAACCGCCCCTAATCCCGTTATTAATGGTGCCACCCCCACGTGGTGTGCCTCCGGTGCATTTCCAAAGGAAATTGAGATAAGAACATTCCTGTGTCATCTGGATCGGGAATTTATTGTCTATAAATACTTAAGTGACGCCGACTTAAAAGAGTCACTAATATCAATACAAAAAAAAGATTATAAATCAATCTAATAATCAAGTACAAAAATAATGATGGAAGCGATAGAAAGCAGAGGAGCAAATGAATAATAATTTTTAAATAGTTTATAATAATACCTAATAATTCTATAAATAGTTAGTGACGCTGACCTTAAAGAGTCACTATCTTATAATCAAGTACAATAATAAAAATAGAAGTGATAGATAGTAATAGAAAGCATAGGAAGCAAAAGAATAATAATTTTTAAATAATAATAATTTTATAAATAGTTAAATGACGCTTACTTAAAAGAATCACTATGTAATACTCAAACTGCATAGGAAGCAAAAGAATAATAATTTTAAACGGTTAATAATAATAATTCTATATTTAGTTAAGTGACGCTGACTTAAAAGAGTCACTATCTAATAATCAAGTACAAAAATAATAATAGAAAGCATAGGAAGCCAAAGAATGATAATTTTCAAATACTTTATAATAATAAAAATTCTAAAAATATTTAAGTGACGCTGACTTAAAAGAGTCACGATCCAATAATCAACTACGAAAATAATAATAGAAGTGATAGATAATAATAGAAAGCATAGGAAGCAAAAGAATAATAATTTTTAAATAGTTGATAATAATAATAATTCTATAAATAGTTAAGTGACGCTGACTTAAAAGAGTCACTATCTAATAATCAAGTACAAAAATAATAAAAATGATAGATAGAAGCATAGGAAGCAAAAGAATGATAATTTTTAAATGGTTTATAATAATAATAATTCTATATTTAGTTAAGTGACGCTGAATTAAAAGAGTCACTATCTAATAATTAAGTACAAAAATAATAAAAATGATAGACAGAAAAATAGGAAGCAAAAGAATAATAATTTTTGTGCATAAGAATATTCATAACTATAAAAAGATTAGCGATGTATATAATAGACAAAGTAGGAGCCGACATAAGCTTGCGGCTCCTGCTTTGCGCCTAGCAAAAGTACGTAAGTCATTTGTGGGATTGGGTATAAGATTCTATAAATTAATTCCGCACTCAATATAAGCTTTGCCATTAAAAGTTTCAAAGCACTATTAATATAGGCTAATACAGAAAGCCTACTTCCAATACTACTAATTATAAATACCACGATTGAGGATTACTGAGATGATGATTTGAATGCGTGGACTACTCTTCAACCCTGTACAAGACAGTAATGACTAAATGTAACTCGTGATAAATTTATATGTTTAAAAGAGCAACCGCCGAGTATCTTGCTGGCTCTTCTCGGTAGGAACAGCTTTCCGAACCAGCAGTAGAGTTGACGATTCAAAAGCACTTCTTTACAAGTTTATTTGAATAAAGAATATTATGAATTTGACAAAACCGTTCTTATATTTTTTTCATGCAGGGTCATTTACCGGGCCTGAGACAAAATACCACACTACCAAGTTAACAACGCTACTAAGTTTCAAAAGTACCTAATGATTCAATAAATAATTAAATGCCTAAATAAATGCTTTATATTTTTGGCACGGTGTAATTCCGCAATATATTTAAATATAAATTATACAGTAAATTAGTCTTTCATTCACATAGTACTGTAAATTTTACCTAGAATAGATTCGATATAAACTTTTTTCATCTCGTTTTTTATATAAAATAAACGTACTATTCCATGACAGGCTGTTTTTACGACTTTATTCGAGTTAACTATTATGTTAAAAGACAAAAAAAAATTAATGGCGCATTTTTTAACACAAAATAAAACATAATTACAGTTTCTATTTATGGCAATAAGACTATATATTATGTTGTCATTAACTTTATTTTAAATTAACCTTAAAAAATGCTCCACGCATCTCTATATCACCCTTATGGTATTATTGGTCAATTAAAAAAAATAAAACTTGCCAGTTAACAAAATTATTATGGACAGGACAATTAAAATAATTACATTTTACCTAGCTGACATTTACGCAACATTCGTCTACAGATATCATTAATAGAGAAAAAAAAATTGAAAAAGGTTTCTTAATCATAGAGCTATTAAAATTAATACGCTCATTATGGAACCGAGCTGTCAAATTAAAAATACCCCTTGGCTTTCTTCATTTTGAGGACTCTCCTGGCCGATTAGACCCAATTAAGGGCGATCGTAATTTCGCGTGTTATTGTTTAATATAAAAATCTTGTAATAAAATCTCCCCACCCTTGTTTTGCCAGTGACATCTTATTAAAATACTACCCGAGGCGAATTTCTGGTATCTTTTTAATACAGCGTTGCTATTGTCGATTTCCCTTTTTCCATAGGTAATAAAGGAAACGGAAAATAACGTGAAGGCGCATGGGGGAGTTTAAAATGAAACTATACAGGTTTCCTGTTGCTTAGCAATATCGTAGCAACCGGGAAATTGTTCTAGAATATGTCAAATATAAATCGAAGCTACAATGTTCAAATTTTTTTAATATCGATACTAATATTATAAAGAGGGAAATATGTGTATGTATGTTTGTAATCTTTCACACAAAAACTACTGGACCGATTTCAAAAATTCTTTCACCATTGGAAAGCTACATCTTTACTGACTAACATAGGCTATAAAAAAAAAATAGGGATCCGTAATAAAAATGTAATAAGGTATAAAAATTAGTCATAAAAATCTGCCATCGCATACGCTGCGGAAACTATTGATGATATATTTAACAAAACTAAATCTATAGCCCGACTTAGTAGACTTTCCACTGCCATGTAATCGGTATGTACGCGGGAGAAACCGCGGAATATTACTAGTACGAAATTATTTTATAGGTCTATGTTGTTCTAAAGATGTTGAGAGTATATGTAGGGTATAAATAATTACAATTCATAAATATGTACAAGGTATGAAGAACAATGTGCAATTTTGTGAAGTATTCTATAAAGTAAACGAACGCCGTGTGGTATCCGGCTGAATAGAATAGTACCACCCTCATTTCTTACCGAGGTGTCGTAAAAGGCGACTAAGGTAAGTCGACCCGCCGTGTGGTATCCGGCTGAATAGAATAGTACCACCCTCATGTCTTACCGAGATGGTAAGACATGAGGTGTCGTAAAAGGCGACTAAGGTATTTTGACGTCAGGCAGGCGACCGGTCGTAAAAATAGCCAAACCATGTGACAGCATGTTTATAACATGTTGTGCCCACCCCACTTAGAGTGGGATAAGGGCAGGAAGATGATTCTATAAAGTAAACGAATGCTCTTTTTATTATATACTAGCTTGGCTTTCTGTTTCGCCCGCGGAGAAATTAGTGTGTCACAAAGTTTTTTTTAACAGGATCTTGAGTTCTTGAATCCAGCTTGAAACTACCAAACAAACAGACTTACAGAAGGATTTCGCATTAAATTTAGTACGGATTTGAACATTGCATTAAATAATACCCTAATAACGCTGCGGGAAGGGAGGAAAATTGATTGTTATTTGAAATAAATTTTATATGAGCCGCTCGTCCCCTGTTAAAATACTTATTTATGTGTTTCATTTCGCTGGCACTTTTGCGACTTAGCGCGGAATATCAATATTTGGAATATATGAAATGAATTTAACAGATTTTACTTATACACAAATGAATATAATTAATGTGGGTCTGTCTGTTACACTTTTACGACTAATCCGCTATAATATTTATAAAGTTTTGCACAATTCATCATTCTCTTGCCCTTATCCCATTTTAAGTGGGGTCGACACGACATATAGAGTAGAATAGAACGCCCTCATTTCTTACCGAAACGTCGTAAATGGCGACTAAGGTAAGTTGACCCGATTTGTGGTATCCGGATGAGTAGAATAGATGGTCCTTATTTCTTACCGAGGTGTCATATAAGCCGACTAAAGTAAGTTGACCCACCTTGTGGTATCCGGCTAAATAGAATAGACAACTCCTAATTTCTTACCAAGGTTTCGTAAAAGGCGACTAAGTTAAGTTGACCCAACTTGTGGTATCCGGTTGAGTAGAATAGACAACCCCTAATTTCTTACCGAAGAGTCGTAATTTTTTTTTTTTTTTTTCGAATTGACAATATGCTGTTAGCCCTAACGGCTTTTACAGCGTCACCGGGCGGGACGGGCGAGCGCAGAAGCATCGCCGAGGTTGCGAAATGCGTAGAGTAGAGCGCAGAAGCTCTACTAGCGTCGGGGAACGTCGTCCTAAGGGTGCCTCCTGTGAGGCCGGACCACGGCTTAGGGCGACGTGTAGTGGAGGGCTGATGGTATGACTTTGATTAGTCAATACGACGACGGAAGGGTGGAAGAGTCGTAAAAAGCGACTTAGGTAAATGCAGTGTGGATCCGGATGAGTAGAATAGACGTCCCTCATTTCTTACAGAAGTGTTTAAAAATGCGAATAAGGAAAATTGAGGTCAGGCCGGTGGTAAAAAAATAGTAAAATCATGTAACAATAAGTTAAAACACGTTGTGCCGACTCCACTTAAAGTGGGATAAAAGCAGGATAATAATGATGATCAGAATAAACACATTAGTTTGAGGGTACTACAACACAATTTGTCACGAACAAAGTCGCGTTCTTGTATATATACAAAACAAGCAAGTGAATTTCTTATCATAATTATCCATATAATTGCAGACCTCGCAATAGAACAGCTTTCAACGAGCAAAAAGGTTGTACCGAAGAAGGTTTAAATCACATCGTTATGTTTAAGTGTTAAAGCTGAGAGGTGAATTTAATTTATATTCGTGTTGTTGTGTGGTTGTACTTAAATTTCGTTAAAGATGGGGTTTCATAGAGCTATGAATGATGTGTATTGTCAAAAATAGTGGTCTCCATGTTAATATTATAGAAATTCAAGTTAAAAATATTATTTATTCAAATTAACTTGTAATCGCCAACTCTACTGCTGGTTCGGAAAGCTGTTCCTACCGAAAAGAGCCAGTAGTTTTAAAAGATCAAAAAATAATTAATAAAAAAAATAAAAAAGAAGGAAAGCGCTGGTGATATTTGGGACTTGATCCCGGGTATTTTTGCTTCTCTAGTCCGCTCGTTTCCAACTGAGCTATTCCGACTTTACAAATGACAGTAAAATTAACCTTTCTAATTTATTTATATTTTAGCAGATTTTCAATGCCTGAAACAGGGATATAATGTAATTTTTTTTAATAAAAACCAGATAGATCGATTTATTGCTCCCGAAACCTCTTATGCGCTGAATTTAATTAAATTGTCGAAGCCGTTTTCGAAATTCTGATTGTATATATATACAAGATTAGCTCATTTATATATTAAAGATATACATGACTTTGTATATAAAATTTCTATCATCATCTTCCTGCCCTTATCCCACTCTAAGTGGGGTCGGCACAACATGTTATAAACATGGTGTCACATGATTTGGCTGCGTTTTTACGACCGGCCGCCTGCCTGACGTAAACTTACCTCTGCCGTATTTTACGACACCTCGGTAAGTAAGAGGGTGGTCTATTCTACTAAACCGGATACCACGCGGTGGGTCAATTTACCTTAGTCGCCTTTTACGACACCTCGGTAAGAAATGAGGTTGGTCTATTCTACTCAGCCGGATACCACACGGCGGGTCGACTTACCTTAGTCGCCTTTTACGATACCTCGGTAAGTAAGAGGGTGGTCTATTCTACTAAACCGGATACCACGCGGTGGGTCAATTTACCTTAGTCGCCGTTTACGACACCTCGGTAAGAAATGAGGTTGGTCTATTCTACTCAGCCGGATACCACACGGCGGGTTGACTTACCTTAGTCGCCTTTTACACCTCGGTAAGAAATGAGGGTGGTACTATTCTATTCAGCCGGATACCACACGGCGTTGTATAATAATTTCTATATCAACCAAATATACCTGTTAATATTTGCGTGTCTATGTGCGGCTGAACTTAACGAACTGTTGAAGACGTATCAGCATAGAGCCATAAAAATACATAAAACGACGTTCAATTTAAATATTTAAGTTATAAGTAATGTTTGTACCAGCGTAGAGAAATTTTTATTAGTCCGTGTTAGAACTACGATGTAAAAATTTATTGTTGAACAGGTTTTTAATCAGAATTTGCATAAAATTAAAATAAATCCCAAACTATAACCTTTAATATGTATAAGATTTCTTTACATTTTTCGCATGGCAACACAATGGAAAAATAAGGGCTTCTAAATTTAATTATGACTTATGTCTGTAATAAAGGTCTTAATTATATATGATATACTACTTAAATATACGCGTTAGTTGAATAATATTCAGCTATAACGAATACGAAATGTGTTTATTAGTCCTTGATTCAAATCCGAATGGTAGATATGAATGAATCGGTGAGATTTGTGTTATGAGAATAATTTAATTGGAGAGTGACATAGACAAATTTTTGTCTTTGTACAGAAGTTAGTATAGACAAAATCGCTGGTTGTGCTAAGTTTTTTATGACGTCATACGCCCAATTTTACGATTGCCATGAATTAAATTTGTTTTGTTTTTTTTTGGGAAATACTTTTTAGCAGTTCTGAGTCGTTAAAAATTCTCTGATTTTAATGAAGCTTAATTTTTTTAACCATATGTTAATACTTTTAAGGATACGTCTAATATTAAATAACGTCACGCAGGCAGCCTGGTCTTAAAATAACAAGCTAAAACATGTTATGGAGACCTTAGAGTGGGACAAGGAGAATATTGACATTTTACTGATTTCATTGTTCTGATAGCGACATAAACGTTTATACTATACTTTTGGCTATTCAAATCATTTATTTACATTATTAAAACTAAAATACTAGATGAACCAAAACTTAAAGCAAATTAGTAAGTTTAACAAGTTATTAAGTTAACCCACCATGTGGTATCTGGTTAAGTAGAAAAGACCACCCTCTTTCTTACCGAGATGTCGTAAAATGAGACTAAGGTAAGTCGACCCACCTTGTGGTATTCGGTTAAGTAGAAAAGACCACCCTCTTTCTTACCGAGGTGTCGTAAAAGGAGACTAAGGTAAGTCGACCCACCGAGTGGTATTCGGTTAAGTAGAAAAGACCACCCTCTTTCTTACCGAGGTGTCGTAAAAGGCGACTGAGGTAAGTTGACCCGCCGCGTGTAATCCGGCTGAGTAGAATTAACCACCCTCTTTCTTACCAAGGTGTCGTAAAATAGGTCTCATAATAATAATAAAAGGTAATAGGTAAGATAGGTAAAATAGGTGTCGTAAATAATGTCAGGCGGCCGGTCGTAAAATACGTAGCCAAATAATGTAACAACATGTTTACAACATGTTGTGCCGACCCCACTTACAGTGAGATAAGAAAGATGATGACTTAACTATAGAAATTAAAAATTAAATATCACCTCTATAACTTTTCACATCTTTCCCGCTAACGCGACTTACCGCTGAGGGGGGAGGAGGGACAAAATGGATTCTCGCGACATTCGGCTACCATTACAGCGACCCTCCGTGCCACGCGCCCTCGCTCCCTTTCCGGGCGTGTTTACGAAAAAATGCGTTCAATTTTATATGCGGGCCTATGTACGGCGTGTGCACACAACTTTACCCCGGCTTCTTGTGCAAATAGAATAACAAGACTGTCTTTTTAAATAAAGAAAGCCCGCGCTCTTATTGAGAAGTGTTTAAATTAGCCCTCGCACTTTTTGAACGATGGAATCTTATATCACAAACTAAAACGTTCACGGAATTTTGTCTATGAAATACTAAAACTTGTCTATAATTATAAAGGAAAAAAATTAGCAAACTAAGCTGATGCCATTGACATTTCGCCGCTCTTTTTCTATTGTTACAAATTCAAAAATAATTTATAGAATTAGGCGTTAGTTTGCGGAGATCCATAATACAAAAGTAATAATAAAATTATTTGCTATAATCCGCGATGATGTAAAATAGAAAATATATACAATGCTAAATGTAGAGTGGACAATCGGTTATCATATCTGATACATGCAGAATTCGTAAAAATACATGCACAAACCTCAACCACCGCCACCACAATACACAAGCACTACATACGTTCACTATCACAAACTCAACTTTATTATTACTTTTGAGAAGTGTTTACTAAATTAGCCCTCGCACTTTTTAAACGGTGGAATCTTATATCACAAACTAAAACGTTCACGGCATTTTGTCTATGAAATAAATCTAAATCTTGTCTGTAATTAGGAAACAAATTGGCAAACTAAGCTGATGCCATGAACAATTACCCGCTCTTTTTCTATTGTTACAAATTCATAAATAATTTATAGAATTAGGCGTTACTTTACGGATATCTATAACACAAAATTAATAATAAAATTGTGGGCTATCCGTTTTCATACCTGATACATGCAGGTACGAACATGTATAAACCTCCACCATAAGCCACCACAAGCACTACACACGTTCACTATCAGAAACTCAACAATCATTTCGCTCCGTAGCTGAAACATCACCAAGATAGACTCCATGACAAAATCGATTTTGCCGTGGTTTGTGCATGTGTTTTTAGGTATACTGCATATATCAGGTATGAAAACGGATGGGACACTCTACATTTAGCATTTTATATATTTTCTATATTACTTTGTTAAAGCAAAATAATTTTATTATTAGTTTTGTACATTCATAAACTTAAAAAATACTATATCCTAATAAACAGGAGTAATTATGAAAATATCACACTTTTATTTGTAGATATATTTTACAAGACTCCATAATATTTTTTATTCCTTGTTAAAATTAAACATAACCTAACTCTATTCTGTTCTAAGCAACTAAAAATTATTAAATTAAAAACAAAACGTTCCATTTTCAAAAAACACACGTACGCAAATCACAATCATTCACTCAATGCGAGGTGCTCTTTGCCGGGACTCTATTATGTTTTTTTTCCAACCACTCGAAATGAATTCCTGTTTTTGTATTATTTAAGCCGAGGACAAATTGCAAACGTCTCTTCATAAATATTCGCCCGTTTAAATAAAAGGCCTCCGATACTTTGGGAATAAAAACTTGTACGTTGTAAAATCGAACGAGATAAGGATTTTTGTTATCTTTAATATTTAAATTAGTTAATCTTGTAAGTAAGTAAGTAAGTAGCGGCCTGTTACTATCCCACTGCTGAGAATAGGCCTCTTCTCTCCGTTTTTTGGAGAGAAGGATTGGAGCTAAGACTCTGCTCCAATGCGGATTGGTAGGTTACACATATCTCCAGAATTCTCTAGAGATAGGTTGCAGGTTTCCTCACGATGTTTTTCTTCACCGAAAAGCGTGTGATAAATTGAAATTATCAATTAGACACGTAAGTTTTAACAGAAAAAACTCATTGGTGTCTGCCCGGATTTGAACCCGCGACTTCCTCGAAAGAGTCGAATGGTGTTACCGCTGGGCCATCACAGCTTTTGTTAATCTTGTATGTATATATATTTATTTCCGAACCTCGGAAACGGCTCCAACGATTTTCATGAAATTCAGGATGTAGGAGGTTTTTAAAAATAGATGTCGCTAGGTTTCATTAAAAAAAATGTCGTTTTATCCCTGCTTTTGGAAAAATATCCTAAAATGTTGAATGGAAACTAAATGATATAGCTGTCATATCCAAAGCTGTGATACCCTAATGGTAACGCACGGACCAAAAATGTTCGATACCTGGGATCAGATGTCACCCGGCGGTATTTTTTATTTTTTATTGCATTTTTTATATCTTTTAATAATTACTTTAATAAGTCTCTAAGTTACCCAGGTACTAAATATGAACAGGACGATCTCACCGCTGGGCTTTTTTTTTTTCCTATTTTCAGTGACTCGCTGATGGTATTTTAAAGAGTCACTGGCGAGAAACGCCGAACAATGTGGCCAAACTCGCTCCTGGTCGGGGCCACCGCTGGGCTATCACAGCTTAAAAAATAAATTGTCTAAATTAGTTTAAAGTTAGTCGATGCTCCATAATTAATACGACTAGCTGGCTAGGCTATAATTTATACTTAGTTGTAAACATCTGCTGTCAAGGATTTGAATGAGCTCACGCAAAACGGAACGCGTAAAAAACTTATTAACATCTCAACGCAACTGTTATAATTCTCCATTGTGCCGCCATAAAATAACGCAGGAAGCTCTTGAACAATGTTAAGAAAAAAAATTATTGTTTCGAGCTAAGAAAAAAAATTACGTATGCAAATAAGCGACGCGGTGAAAGGGTAGGTAAATCTTAAACATTTCGGATTGCGGTATTGCTATAGTATTATTAAATTTTGATTGGTGCAGGTGGTAATGGCCCTGTTGAAGCTCCGCGGATCGTGGGTTCGATTTCCGCTGAAGGCCAATATTTTCTAAAGTACAAAAAATATTGTTTCGAGCTAAGAAAAAAAATTACGTATGCAAATAAGCGACGCGGTGAAAGGGTAGGTAAATCTTACACATTTCGGATTGCGGTATTGCTATTGTATTATTCAATTTTGATTTGCTCATTGGTGCAGGTGGTAATGGCCCTGTTGAAGCTCCGCAGATCGTGGGTTCGATTTCCGCTGAAGACCAACATTTTTTAAAGTACAAAAAATATTGTTTCGAGCTAAGAAAAAAATTACGTATGCAAATAAGCGACGCGGTGAAAGGGTAGGTAAATCTTAAACATTTCGGATTGCGGTATTGCTATTGTATTATTAAATTTTGATTTGCTCATTGGTGCATGTGGTAATGGCCCTGTTGAAGCTCCGCGGATCGTGGGTTCGATTTCCGCTGAAGGCCAATATTTTCTAAAGTACAAAAAATATTGTTTCGAGCTAAGAAAAAAATTACGTATGCAAATAAGCGACGCGGTGAAAAGGTAGGATCTTACACATTTCGGATTGCGGTATTGCTATTTTATTATTGAATTTTGATTTGCCCGTTGGCACAGGTGGTAATGGGCCTGTTTTAGCTCCGCGGATCTTGGGTTCGATTTCCGCTGAAGGCCAACATTTTCTAAAGTACAAAAAATATTGTTTCGAGCTAAGAAAAAAATTACGTATGCAAATAAGCGACGCGGTGGAAGGGTAGGATCTTACACATTTCGGATTGCGGTATTGCTATTGTATTATTAAATTTTGATTTGCCCGTTGACGAAGGTGGTAATGACCCTGTTTCGATAATCGATCGTAAGTTCGACTCACGCCGAGGGCCAACATTTTCTATAAATGAATTTGTTGGTCTTCGAGTCTGGGTGTATTTGTATTTAAGTATGTATTTAAAAATTAAAAAAGTATATAAATAAATATATGGGACACTTACACACACGGTCGTCCGTCCACAAAGTAAGTAACTTAATACTTGTGTTATGGGTGACGGGCAACTGGTGAATATATACTTATATATTTTTTAAATACATACTTAAATACAAATATACACCCAGGCTCAAAGGCCAACAAATTCATTTATAGAAAATGTTGGCCCCCGGCGGGAATCGAACCCGCGACCCGCGGAACTGAAGGCAGGGTCACTACCGACTGCGCCAACGGGCCAGTCAAATTCACCAGTTTATATATTCACAGTTTATATATTCACCAGTTGTCTGTCAACCATAACACAAGTATTAAGTTACTTTGGGGACGGACGGCCGTGTGTTTAAGTGTCCCATATATTTATTTATTTATTTATTATGTAAGTCACATCGGTAAGAAAGAGCGTGGTCTATACCATTTAGCCGGATACCACTTGGCGGGTCGACTTACTTAGTCACCTTTTACGACACCTCGGTTAGAAATTTGGGTGGTCTATTCTACTTAACCGGATACCACACGGCATTAATTATTATTACATTAAATATATGAAATCCATATTGAATTTTAAGATAGTAATATCTACTATCTATTATAAAAGAATAACGAAATCTCATTCTTTCACAATGCTATACAATCACCCTTGTTTTGATTTAAATGTATGCAACCTCTGTAACTGATATCCTTGAGAGCGGTTCTAAATTCTAATTTTAAAAACGCACCATTCATAGACTGTTTTGTTTTTTTTTTGTCTTAAATGCGCCCAGAATGTAGGACATGCATATGATTATCTGTGCCCTTTAATTTTTTTAGACCGAAAACCGGCTATGAATAATACCGAACCATTAATCGTAGTTTTGAAATTGGAACGCAGCTGTGTATTTTTTTGCGACATTTTTTATTTATAATTGACGAAAATGTTTAGTTTAGCGATTTGAATATTTCGAGTACGTTTTGACTGTAGAGTCAAAAGTGTTTTTTTTATATAGAGAATTTGTTTATTTTTTAAAGGTGCAAAAATATTAATATTCTGTACACCTGCCCGAATAAAAATGTTAATTAATATTGCAGAATATTGTTCATAAAGTTGTGAAAGGTTAAACATCGTATAAAACTAGCTCTAATTGCATACTAAAAACAATAGGTATTAAATAGCTAACACAAAGTACACACTAAATAACTTTTTACATTTTATTATATTATCTCGTAATATAAGATTACATGGTTTAATTTATTATAACTAATTAGCATACATTTTTTTAGATTATAATATAAGCGTGACTACCAACCATAAGTAGCGATTGTTCCGTCAAATTACCATAGATAATTAAAAGCATAGTGCTACTAGAAAATTTATTTTCAATAAATTATATTTATGTTTCGAATACAGAACTTAGGTACTACGAATGTTGTTTTAATTATATTTATCTGTAACGTAACCACTATGCCCGGGATACGCAATTGTTAGGCAGATAGGTATCTATAAATAAATTATTAGACGTGTAACTGCATTAGAGAATTAACTGTTAAATTACAATGACCAACGTAACCCCATTTCCCACACGTCTAGCTAACTAAATTTCCATCAGACATCTGCTCACTAATTGTCTAACGAGCAAGACGCAACGTGCATAAATTGCGCTAAATTATTAGTCTACAGAAAAAAAAAGCGTCACACGGCGACAACTCTTTATTTTTAAAGCAATCGTCTTGAAAAACCTGTCGCAGCCCTTGCTCAAGGTGTGAAATTTGCAAATTTAAAAAAAATAACGATTGACGTTCCACATTTGAATTTTAAACTCATGCCACTTGCATTTGGGACGTGTTTCGTAATGGACGTCTGTATCCATACAACGTATAGGAGTAGAGACTTTGTATGCAAAACAGTTAACCCATTTCTTGACTCGCCCTATAATTATGGTGTTTTGCATATTATTTAAAGAATAAATATTTATAAGGTAGTGAAATTTAAGAAGGTTTTTGTAAACTATTGCTTAATAAAACGCGTTTGTTACTCGTTAAAATATTTTTGCATTATTTTGCACGATCGTGTGTGTATGCAGATGCATTTTTGCATAAATTGCCTTTTACGACTTTTACGACACCTCGGTAAGAAATGAGGGTGGTACTATTCTATTCAGCCGGATACATTACGGTGTATTTTATGGGTTCTCATAGTCAAGCAATCCGTCTATCTGAGCTATGCCTTCACTGTGTTTCCTTTATGAAAACCTTAATTTCTGTTTCCGCAAGGATACTCAAAAAGCAAAAGGTCCCTGAGACGATCTAGAGCTTTCGGTGCATACTAACCGAGTATGGAGTCACAACTTAAAGAGGTCTCGGCTCGAAGATGGCGCTCTTTGAGGTTCCGAGCTGTTGCTGACCGAGGTTGCTGCCGAGGGGGTAAAGTAAACAAAGTTACTCTGTCCCCGCCCCAAGTCTCACTAGCATTCTATTTTATTTTATTCTAACTTCTGTACTACAATATGTGACCCTCAAATACCTCTAAAGTTAAGGAAAAAATTTATAAAGATATAAGACCTGTCGTATTGTATGGATCAGAATGTTGGGCAATAAAAAAGACGGATGAAAGAAGAGTACATGCAAATGAGATGAGAATGTTAAGGTGGATGTGTGGTGTGACAAAACTGGATAAAATACGAAACGAGTATATAAGGGGAAATCTGAAAGTTGCGCCCATTATAGAAAAGACGAGAAGTGCAAGATTGAGATGGTATGGACATGTAATGAGGAGGGATGAAAATCATGTGACCAAACGCGTGTTAAATATGAATGTGGATGGATATGTGCCTAGAGGCCTAAAAAGAGAGGGTTTGATTGTGTGAAGTATGACATGCATATAAAATGAGTGGCGCCAGAGTTGACGAATGATTGGACAGAATGGAAGAGAAAAACATGTTGTGCCGACCCCACTTAGGGTGGGATAAGGACAGGTAGATATATATTCTGTACTACTGAGTTCCGCAAAGTAAAGCCTGCTTCTATAAATAAATTAAATTCTCTAGTGTCATATATGAAATAAGATATGAAAAATGGTGGTCCAAAGGTCTTTTAATGATAGCGTTAAGAGCCATTACAAAGTGTACCAGAACGTCTAAGGCAGCAATCCCATACTAAATTAACTGGAATTCAACCTAGTCCCGTACCCAAACAATCCCCCTATTCTCTGGTATATAAAGATGTCAATCGATTTCAAGTGCACGTCAAAATATTAACAACTGAACCCGTACTACACAATAGACCCATTGTACACAATCGAACTCGATTCTCAATCAATAGTTAGGGGCGTTACTATAGTCAAGTGGGTTATATCGATCTATTATTTACAGATTAGGAGAGCTTTTGTCGATATAATTGGGGTTATACAGTTTTGTATTGCAACCAAATAAAAATTTCGTTACTAATTTGAGGTAGAATTTGTTGAGATAGTTGAGTTTGTGATAGTGAACGTATGTAGTGCTTGTGTATTGTGGTGGCGGTGGTGGAGGTTTGTGCATGTGTTTTACGAATCCTGCATGTATCAGGTATGATAACCAATTGTCCACTCTACATTTAGCAATATATATATTTTCTATTTTACTTCATCGCGGATTATAGCAAAATAATTTTATTATTACTTTTGTCAAATTTGCACCAAAACTGATTGAGAAACGTAAAAAAACATCATTGGAGAAAACTTCCATTCTTATATGGGTGATTTAACCCTTATGAAGACTTCTTTTGGACGTCTCTGCCTTTTACAAATTTGAAATTTGACGACATACAGTCTTGCGCCACTTCTGATGAAAAGAATATGATGCTGCGTTTTCTGGTTAAACATAATATTTAATGGGTTCTTATAGCCATGCAATCCGTCTTGCTGAGATATGGTAGATTTTAGACTTTCGCGATTCATACTGATTATTATATCCATCCAAGCAACTCTGCCGAAACGTTGAACCTTGTATAAAGGTAATTCGATTATAACACGATGTGACCCGTGTATTTAAATAATAATTGCTGCGCTATGTCCTTCACTATGTTTCCTTTATGAATACCTACCTCAACTTCTGTTTCCGCAAGGATACTCAAAAAGCAAAAGGTCTCTGAGACGATCTGGTGCTTTCGGTACATAGACTAACGGAGTATGGGATCACTACTAAAGGAGGCTCGACTCGGAGATGGCGCTCTTCGAGGTTCAGAGCTGTTGTTGACAGGGGGTAAAGTAAACAACGTTACTCTGTCCCCGCCACAAGTCTCACTATTCTATTAGGTTTTTAGTCGGTGGGAGCTCGTTCTAAACGCTGCCCGTCCATATCGGTGGTACTTATAACGGTTCTCCTAATATAAAAAGGCATACTAAAGGAACAGCTCTTTCTATATCTTGCTGAGCAATTGAGCTTTCAAAAGTAAGAATACACAAGCACTACACATGATCGCTATTACAAACTCAACAATCTTTTCACCCCGCAACTGAAGCATCATCAGGAGATAGATTCCACGACATGACGGCTTTGCGATTTTATCGTGGAGTATATAACCTGATGATGCTTTAGTTGCGGGGCGAAACGATTGTTGAGTTTGTGATGGTGAACATGTTTATTGCTTGTGTATTGTGGTGGCGGTGGTGGAGGTTCGTGCACGTGTTTTTACGAACCCTGCATGTATCATGTATGAGAACGGACTGTCCACTCTACATTTAGCATTATATATTTTTTCTATTTTACTTCATCGTGGATTATAACAAAATAATTTCATTATTGCTTTTGAATACAAAATTGCGGAGATCCATAATAATGGATCTCCGCAAAATAACGCCTAATTCTATAACTTCAACTGAGCTTTCTAATGAATAACGTTGCATTAGGATAAATGATTCCATCATTTGGATCTCATAATTGACATCAGAACCAGTCCGCCTTGGTATCACTGTAAAGACGATCATCCTGTATTCAAAATTAGTGGGTACGTTAACTCCAACACAATGTACAGCCGGTTCTCTTCCTATTTAACTCATTCATCACTACTTAACATCAACTGAGATCGTAATCGAGCTCGAAACCTGTCACAGATAAGAAATGTGTGAGAAATTTCATTTCAAAAAGAAGAAAACTAATTAAATATTATTCTAATGTCTTAACATTTTAGACTAAGATTAGTATTATATACATGAAAGGTGGCCTGTAAACTGTGTGTTATTACTATTATCAAATAAATATTATTAAATATTAAATAACTATTAAACCTATTCAGGAAATGAACTATATTATCTGTAATATTTAAATGAGTTAATCTTGTATATATATATATTGTATATATACATTTTTTTTCGGAATCTTGGAAACGGCTCCAACGATTTTCCTGAAATTCAGCGTGCAAGAAGTTTTAGGGTGGAAAGACAAATCTAGCTAGGTTTTATTAAAAAAATCGTTTTGTCTCTGTTTTGGGGCATTAAAAAATACTTAAATTTAGATTGAATAAATAAAACAGTATATTTGCCGTTAATTGTCAAGTCAAGTGTAGCTTATTCGGGGAACGGGTGGTAACGAGAAATGAAAATACCTAGGATCGAGCCCCACCTATCCTATTATTTTTTTCTTTTTTTTTTGTTTCTTTTTTTTTGTAAAAAATTACCGAGCAAGGCTCGGTCAACCAGGTACTAATATATTATGTCAGTAAAAAATATTCTGGAATCAGATTTATTTTTAATCTATATTCTAATTTATTGAAGTGAGCGTTACTTTATTGAACTCTATATTACAAAAGTAATGAAAGAATTATATTTACCTGAAAAATGTTATTCAACCCTGTATGTTATTTCGATGCGTAACTTTAATTGTGCAAAATTTAATCAATATTGATCTAGCGGATGAGTCGTGAAAACGAAATTAACAGAGAGACTTTTGGATTTACAATTTTAGAATAGACTCCACCATTAATTTTGTAGCTCTACTATTATTATGTCTATGTACTGTAGCTTTTTAATCCTCAAAAACAAATTTCAGAAATTTCTAATAACAAGCCAACGATTTGGAAAAATTATGAATATTAGCTGTTATTTTATATAATGATAAAGGGATCCCTTATTAAATGCAACGAAGCAAGTGAGCATCTTAGATCACACAAGAATATTTTTTAATCCAGCGGTCAAAGATACAGGGTGATCTACCTTTGAACGGTATGTATAAAAACTCAAGGCTCGGAGCCTTCACAATTATTTCAAGAAAAGCGAACAAAAGAAAATGTGGGGACGGAAAAAAATAAGCTTTGTTATCGAAATTGGAAACGAAACGAATATATCGGTAGGTACCTAAAAGAAAGTTCGGCTTCTGTTAGGGTGCTTTTTTTTTCAATTCGAACGCGTGTACAAAAAACACCCCTCCGCATATGAAACATTACCCCACAATACGTCCAATGGAGCCGTACCCAAATACGTCTACACTCTCATTTTTATAAACAGATTTTTTCCTTTGCGATAGAGCGAGACGGCTCATCAGCTGTCATAATCCAGTCATTGATAAGCGCGAGTGCGAAAGAGACGGGCGTAAAGTAAAAGTTCAGACGGATAAAGAAAGCTCAGGTATGGATAAGGGTGTGGAGGGAAGAAAAAAGGGATACAACGTGGGGTGGCTACCACCCTCTATGGGGTGGTATCTGTCGAGGTTCGCATCGCCGCCGCTAGATGGGGGTGTTCGAGAAAGTTTTTTTTTTATTGAATTTCGGCAAGAGAGTTTTGGCATAATGATGATGGATTGTACGGTGGCTTTCCGCAGATAAGTTTTGGGGAAATTCCCATTGCGTGTAATGTGTTTCGTGAGTTTTTAAATTAGCTGCAAGCCCATAGGAATATTAAGCTCGAAGAAATTGGAATATTTTTGACATCACGTCATTTATACAATATTTATACAATAAACAGGGTTGAAAATACGATTAAAGGGGTGTCTTATTGGAGTAATATTTTCGGTTTCATTTAAAAAACATATTAGGTTTTTTCAACTTGAAAGAGAATGTTATTTTATTATAGTTTTATATAAATACATTCCTTGTAATTTGTTAAAAGTTGTACTTCCTCGTCCTTTTTCTATAGAGTTTGTAAGTTAAGGGATTTTAGTTTACCATGCAGTTCCAATGTATGTTAAGTCCCGTATATGTAGCTTTAATTTTGCCAAATTTCAATATTCCTAAATTAATCGGATTATCCGTGAAAGCAAACTTTTAACAAAAAATTAAAGTAACGGCCTCTTACTATCCCACTGCTGGGCATAGGACTACTCTTTCCGTTTTTGGAGAGAAGGGTGGAAGCTAAGACCTACGACTCTGCTTCAATGCGGATTGGTAGGTTACACATATCTCCAGAATTCTCTAGAGATATATAGGTTTCCTCGAAATGATTTCCTTCACTGAACAGTGATAAATTAATTAATAAAGTGATTAATTATCAATTAGTGCAAAAAAATATCCGTTTTAATAACACAGTTAATTGCCTCTTTAGGTAACAAGAGTGCTGGCTCCTTTTTCACACAAAGAATCAGCTTAGCGATTCAGCGCGGAAACGCTGCCAGCGTTCTTGGGACCATTCCACGTGGGCATGATTTGTATAGTCCTAGCGTGTAAGTAATGTAAGATAGATATAACTTGTTATTTCTGTATGTAAAAAAAAATTAGACATATTTTAAATAGAAAAGCTCATTGGTACCTATCCGGGTTTGAACCTGTGATCCTCTCTAAATAGTCACACGTCCTCATTATTGAGCCATCACAGTTTAAAAGAAATACAGATCATCATCATCCTCCTGCCCTTATCCCACTCTAAGTGGGGTCGGCACAACATGTTATAAACATGTTGTTACATGATTTGGCTACGTTTTTACGACCGGCTGCCTGCCTGACGTCAACTTACCTCTGTCGTATTTTACGACACATCGGTAAGAAATGAGATTGGTCTATTCTTCTAAACCGGGTACCACACGGTGGGTCAACTTACTTTAGTCGCCTTTTACGACACCTCGGTAAGAAATGAGGGTGGTACCATCCTATTCAGCCGGATACCACACGGCGTAAAAGAAATACAGAAACATTCGTAATTTAAAAGAGCGTCGCAGAAAATATATATTTTATATGAAATTAAAGCGAAACGTAAAGCGTCTATTATACATTTTGCGACCGAAAATCTTTTAATTAGGGTTGCCTCGCAAATCTCACTTGTCAGGCGCGTGGTGGGTTTTTTTTCGCTTTTTTCACCCTTTCACAGCACTACCACTAATGAGACATGCCCTTATGTCTGTCTGTGGATTCGTAAATGAGTCTAGGTTTGAAGTACGACACACGTAATTAGTGTTAACGTGGAGAGCGCATTTTTATTAAAAAATATTTATTTCAAAACAAACGGGGCGCATGAAAGGCGAGGTCAAACAGGGTGGATTTTTAGAGATCCGTAATTAAAATTTTCAACATGACCCTTGTTTAATAATAATGGTCTTTGTAATTATAAAAAAAACTTTTCTCGGTTTAGTTTTTTTTTTAATTCTGCAACAGAAAAACGCATGTCATTTTTAGTTAAAGTAAAAAAGTAAGTAGCTGCCTGTTAATCTCCCACTGCTGAGTATAGGCCTCTTCTCTCCGTTTTTGAAGAAGGATTGGAGCTAAGACCTACCACGCTGTTCCAATGCGGATTGATAGGTTACACATATTTCCAGAGTTCTCTAGAGATATGCAAGTTTCCTCGCGATGTTTGTCTTCACCGAAAAGCGTGTGACAAATTGCAATTATCAATTAGACACATAAGTTTTAACAGAAAAACTCAAAAACTCATAGGTTTTTTAACTCATAGGGTTTGAATGCGTGACCTTTTGAAAAAAGTCGCACGGTGTTACCACTGGATGATCACAGCTCTAATTTTTAGTAAGCTAAGTAAAAAAAGGAATAGTACAATAGATTAAGAGCTAACTGAGCGTCGCGTTGCAAAGTTTATAAATAAATATATGGGACAATTACACACACGGTCGTTCGTCCCCAAAGTACCTAACTTATTTATATATTTACTTATAATAACGTTTAAGTAGTACAAATCCATTGAAAAAATTGAAAAATACGAACGCGCGGCCTTTGGAAGGTCTAGTTAACCTAACTTTTACTTGTTTTATATTAACTTTTTACTTAATATTTGTGTTATGGATGACAGACAACTAGTAATTAACATAATTCTCCTGCACTTATCCCACTCTAAACGGGGTCGACACAACATGTTATAAACATGTATTATGATTTGATTCGTTATTTTACGACCGACCGCGTGCCTGATGTCAACTTACCTTAGTCGCCTTTTACGACACCTCAGTAAGAAATGAGCGTTTATTCTACTCAGTCGGATACCACACGGCGGGTTAACTTACCTTAGTGGCCTTTTACGAATCTTCTGTAAGAAATGAGGGTGGTCTATTTTACTCAGCTGGATACCACACCGCAGATATTTAAAATATATACATAAATTATAAGCATTCGAAGCACTTCAATAAATCCTTTAATTTCAAATTAGAATTCAGACTTATACGATATAAAAAACGTAATAATTTCCCATTGGCAAACAACTCAACCTTTAACAAATATCCAATTCCGCCTTCGTATAAGCAATAAATAAGAGGAAAAGCCTTTCCAGACGGTGGCTGGCGGGAAAAAGAGAGGAAAAAGTAAAAAAGGCAACGGATCGAAGTCTTCGTCCGTCGGATCCAATAATCCGGCCGTCTGTCCGCCTAATGTGATCGCAGCCTAATGAAAAACGCTCGAGCTGTATCTATAGTTCAATTGGATTTTGTTTATGGTCTGATGATGTTTTGATGGTCTGTAAGAAATATAAGAATACTAACGGCCCGCTCCGGCTTCGCACGGGTATAAAATATATAGCCCATGTCACTCGGTGAAAGAAATGATTAAATCTATCTAGTAGTTTTGATTTATTCATCACTACCCATGGCACGCAAGCGTTAAATTTGGAGTAAAACAATTCCCCTTTCGCAATACCGTGAAGATTTCCTGCTATCTTTGGAATATCTAAATTTTTCATCCACTTTTTAATTCACATCCACACTAATCAATAATATTGTAAATGCGAAAGTCTTTCAATTTGTATATCGCACATTCACAGGAGTAATATAGTCGAAATTCGATACGATTGAAACTCGGTAGGGTAACGTAAATAAATAGTATTTATTGTAACGGGTATTGGATTTTTAGTGGAGGGAAACAAAGTCGCGGATAGATCAAGTGCGAATAAAAAGCTTTCCAGATTTAAAAATTTGTGAACCTGTGCTCCATAAGCTATTTTTTTTAAAGTACAGATAAATCTGTAATTATTAAATTAAATTCTGTAAATTAAATTAAAATTAGTAGTAGTAAATTAATTATTAAATTAAATTAAATTCTGTAAATATAAATCTGTTATACCAGACTAATTAATTTAAGCAAAAGCAAAAAAATGACGATAAATATACCATTAAAAATTCAAATAATATAGAATTAATAAAAAAATTAAGAAAATTAGCTGATTTGAAAACTATAATTTGCAAAGATGTTGCTATAATTATGTATTCTTAATTCTTACTTTTTATTCATATTATTAGCATTATTATTTATTCAATCATTATTTAAGTATTCATTCTTAACGAAATTTGTTTAATATTTATACTTTTTTTTAATTTTTCTATTTGTATCGTAGTTTATGTTATGTGTTATTATAGTTATTTAATACTAATAAATTTGCCATTGATTTACCGGTACGGTTTATTAAATAATAATAACATATTCTTAAGTAATATATTTTATATATTGAATTGGAGTTTTAAAATCTATTTTGTAAAACATTTATAAGATTCGACTATAGATAGCTGAACCGGCATCGCGAATGTTAAAAAAGAAATCCTGAAATGGGTTTACTTTGGTAACGAAATCAACATAAATTTAGAAGAAAATTAAAAATGCGAATGCGTGTGCCATTATTATTAGAATTTATTAAATGCATTTCGCAATGTAGCATTCATGTCATTTTCATTAAAACAGACGACACATTATGTTTTGACTCTTTTGTTTATGGAAGATGTTATGTTACAAATTCGAATATAAAAAAAGGATTTATGGTCGCATATTTTCCAATTGGGTTTGAAAGCGTTTAATGATTATTTCTACAGATTATATAAGAAATAATGGTTTAGGCAAAACCCGACAACACGCAAAAATCAAAATAGGAGATTGTTTACATTAAATTTATTTAAAAATGTTTTTAAACAAATGTCAATTCTGTAGATGAATTTCTCCAAGACGTGCAAAGTTTACATATTTTTTTATTATAGACAATTATTATTGTTTCGTTATAGAATTGATTGGTTCTGTTTAACTTTAATTGAACTGAAGAAACTGAATTGATATGATATACTTTATTTTTTAAATTTAATTTAATTTTATTCTATAATTTCGAACGCCGAAATGGTAGAAAATGTTTTAATTATATTTAATACCTTATTGTACAATTTTCTGCAATTATAAATTATTATTATTATTAAACTAAATTATTTGAAATTAAGTTTTCAGCAAAAAATAAATGATAGACGATCCTTTACTACATCGTATGTTAAAGAGAGAAATGTTATTTAAATATTTGGTGCCAATATGCGAACGAAAACACGGAACAAAATATATACCTATTTCTCTCGAGCGTCGTGATGCAAAACTTGTGATGTCACCTCAGCATCGAGAGTAAAGTTCCTTAAGAAAATTCATTCATTGAGCATCAGCTGATAGTGCGTCTCGCTCTTAAGTATGCGAATTTATATCGGCTGATATTCCATCTCACTTCAGCGAAGGAAGTAGTGACGTCATAACGAGGTCGTCTTTCAGATCCACTCATTAAATAAACAAGGAATGAAGTGTACGTTTCGCCAGAACGACAAATGAAAGAAAGGATTTTATAGATTTAATATTTATTAAGATTTTCATTTTAATTTATTTACCGTTAGATTTGATTTTGAATTTAGAACGAAAATTTATTTTTAACTTTTCTAATAAAAGTACTTATTCAAGTATTATGGAGTGTAACAAAAATGTCAAATCTAATTAAACTAAGCTATTTCAAAATGTATTCACACTGACGAAGATAACATTTATAGCGGCGATTTTAATTATTGAATGCCTCACACTTTTAACCATATATATTTTTTCTAAAAAATAATAGTAAATACCAAAATATTATTAGGCAAATTTGTTGTATGTCTAAAAAGATAGTGGAAGATGAAACGAAATAATCCTATTGTATTTTGTGTCTATAAGTATTTTTTTTAAAATAACGTTTAGTTGGCTTACCTTACTTTTACGTCAGTGTAAAATAACATTTTTTTTCTGTCAACTTTTTATCTTAAACTAATTTAATACAATAAATTTATTTTTATTGGAACATTTATAATATCAGAATAAATTAATATCTATATTTTATAACAGAAATTAACGCATTGACTATTGTCATGGCTCATAACGCAATAAGGCAAGCTGTACGCAATTATGTTGTGTAGACTCCTGTAGTTAAAAACTAGTTTTATTCATATAAATTTTGAATATATCACACTTACACAATCATCATTATAGACACTTACCACAATCATCTTTATGTACCTAAAATAAGTTAGTTATTAAAGTATTTTACGGTAACATTTACCATTCGCTATAAGTTTAGGTTATAAATTACTCTATATGTTAAACTCCTTAGCATAATTTTTTAAAATATAAAATTTTACTACAGAAATTTTCTCACTTTAATCGAAACATTGTTGAGAAACTGTTGCGATTTTCGAGTGAGTTATCGCTTGCCAACTGGCATTGATTTCTCATATAAATCAAATCAAAGGAAGTTAATTCAAATAAGACTTTTCAAACACTTTTGAATCTTTAAGTACCAATATGAATAATGAAGCTACTCGTGGTTCGGAATGTCGCTCTTACTGAGAGAAACCAGTAAGAAACCGGTGGTAATCAAACATTTTTAATTTACATAAACGTGCCTTTCATTCATGATATGCAACAAACATTTATTGTCACTTAAGTACCGACATAAAATTGTTCGCTTAGTTCAGACGTAAAAAATGGAAAAACAAATAGCTTACGCATTTAAAATATATATTGTGATTAAAGAAATTATATGTAATTTTAGACTTGCAACATAAAATATTAAAAAAATTTAAACATTTCGGAAGTGGTCTTGCTGCTGTGACGCAATTTGCGCCCGTTTTAATTCGTATCCCGACCCCGCTGTTCTTCATTATCTTATTACCTAGCTAACTTTGTGTACTGCGACTGACATAGGTTAATACTTTCGCGAACTACCACTAAGATATTTTCTTATCATCTTTAAAGTACTATTGGAGACTAATTAGAGGTTATTTTAAAACACAATTACCCGTGTTTCAAGAATCAAATTGTTGACTGTAACTCTAATAGAAAAATAATTTTTAAATTCTACCATCAAGAACACCATGGTAATGGAGAATATTTTAAGTAGGTATCCAATATAGTTTTTTTCAGTGTTCAGTTTTCAAATATTTTTTAAAATTTCGTAATTTTTCGTATATTGTCTTAAATGTTATTTTTATATTATTCAATAAAAATTTTAATTAGCTATTTGGTTATCGCTTGTTTATTTTTTTAACGACGAATCAGTGTATTGGTTTAACGCGAAAACTTAACTATAATTGGCACCTTTCCCACATGGCTTATGAACACGCGTATAATAGCTTATAGCTAATTCAGAAATTAATGAACTTGTATTTATTTTTTTGGAAAATAAATATATACAGTAAAAATATAAAGCTATGTGGTATCCGACTTAGTAGAATAGACCACCCTCACTTCTTACCGAGGTGTCCTAAAACGAACTGAGGTAAGTTAACGTCAGGCAGACGGCCGGTCGTAGAATACGAAACTAAATCATGTGACAACATGTTTATAACATGTGCCGACCCCACTTAGAGTGGGATAAGGGCAAGAGTATGAGGATGATATGGTAAAAATATAATTAATTATTCAAGTACCAAGACATCATAAACGACGCAGATATCTTAAGACGGCGGCACCGAGTTGTTCTTAAAGGAGACGTTAATGCCCGTCGCCTTCACCTTGACCAGTCTTAACTTTCACCCCAGTTCTGTTGCCCTGGTACTCGGTAACTAGGTCGATGGAAGGGTTCACTGTTTTAACAATGAGTTTTCTTGTTTACTTACCAAGTAATATTGTAATGGAGTATCTTATAAATAAAATTCAGTTCATGTTCGAAGTTTATTAATGTTTTTCACTTACTGTTTGGCTGTGATTATCATATTTAATATTAAAGTACTAATAAAATTATTTTGCTATAATCCGCGAAGAAAATTCTTCTCGGATTATAGCAAAATAATTTTATTATTACTTTTGTATTATGGATCTCCGCAAAGTAACGCCTAATTCTATAAATTATATTTAATATTAAAACTTTCGTCCAAGCTCTGTTAACCTGGTACTCGAAAATATTGTCTCGATGTTTACGATTCCATTTTATGACCCAAAAAGTTTTTTAAAAGTCGTTCGTTTAACCATTATTGTTTTTGAAGTCTTTTATCTCCTTTTATATATAGTAACAGTTTGTCTATTTTGTTTTATTTTGGAGTTCTGCCTATTTTGGTAGCTGAAGTTGTAAACAATTTTTATACCGAATACACCATAAAGGTAGAGCTTAAATATCAAAAGCTTTTAATTTCAAGGTCATCTTTTGGTTAAGCTTAATCTAAGTTTTATATTATTGAGCATAAAATCATTATACACTCAAGTATAATAATAGTTATTTGGATGTTATCCCATATTTTAAAATATTGATGCTAAATGTATTATGTACTGTCCTTTCTCATATCTTATATTTACTGGTTGAGTTGTATTATGGCCTCAAATCTGATGAACATATAGGCATATAACAAGACCGATGTCTTGCGTCTGAAAGATAACACCCTCCTTATTGAGTTAGTAACTAACTGACATGATATTAATTATAATTATTGATAGCAGATAGGTAACAATATAAATACCAAATAGGACCTAGATGAAAGGGCATCTCATAATAGTAATGAATTTACGTTTAAAACGCTATTTTGAAAACATTTATAGCTACTATTTAATTTATTCAGTAAGTAAAAACAATAAAAATAATAATAAAGTTATTTTGTTATAATCCGTGATAAATTAATTATTAAATGAAATATAAATTAAAATTTATCTAGCATTATAGCAAAATAATAAATTATTATTACTTTTGTATTATGGATCTACGCAAAGTAACTCTATAAATTAATTAAGTTAATTAAATTTATTTGACTTAAAAATACGTTAATATAAGAAGCAGTTAAAGTAAAATTAATAAATGGAGACTGGACTCTATTTTAGAGTAAGTCAATGAAGTAATAAGTCAATGTAAATATCTTAAAGTTACCACATACATATTTAATTCTGAACTCTACCTAAGAATTCAGGTCTAAGTTAAATTAGTAATAAAAGTTAATCTAGCTTAGTGATTTCTAATTTAGATTATAAGTTAGCTATTTTTCATAAAACTAGGTTTTAATTAAGTGCCATTAAGTTAAAGTGTTAAGTAATTAATAGCTTGAAAATATAGTTGAAATTATTTTAATTATTCACCCAAAGCTCGCGTTAAGTACTAAAATACTAGGCAATAGCTTAAATACCTGGCGTTTAAGGTAGAATCTGTACTTATTATAACACAAAGTCCCCTTAAGCTGTCTTTCTGTATGTGTGAAGAGTTTTTTTGTTTGAACGCGCTAATCTCAGGAACTACTGGAGCGATTTGAAAAATTCTTTCAATGTATGATAGTCCATTTATTGAAGAAGGCTATAGGCTATATAACATCACTCTAAGATGTACGGGAAAGGAGTAGCAATAAAAAATATTACGACAACGGAAAAAACTAAAGCTTTCCTTGTGTGCGCTGACTTAACGGTGATAGTTATTTAAAAATTATGTATTATAAAATTGTTCCCCTCTAAAAGTTCTAAATAAAAGTCCGCGACAGCATATGTCTATAAAATGGTTAGTGGTTAAGGTTAACTCACTAATCATTTTTACGGTTTTCAAAAGACTATATAGTAACGGTTTTTATTTATCCATGCGGGCGGAGCCACTGGCGATTACTAGTTATTTGATAAAACAGTTAAACTAACATAAGAGTGTTATTTCTTAATAACGCGCTCACATATATATTAAAAATTAGACTTTATTTATTTAAGGAGACGCTGAAAATATTTTATATTTCCACAGAAACAGATTTAATCTATCCACGCGAGCGGAGTCGCTGGCGATTGCTAGTAAAACATAATCGTGCCACTTTAATAATAATTGGGTTAGAAAAAGCCCATATACCCACCCGATTGACATCAAAGACATTTCCCGACGGCGGGCGAGATCAAAGCTCCGACGGCCGGTTCTTTGAGCCGACGGTACGGTGCGTTTAGGATGCCTACTTGTGATATTTTTAGCTCTAACAAGCTGTGTTATTAGAATTGCGTTATTAAAATTGCTATGTATGCTATTGGAATTTGAGTAAAAAGGTGTGAGCTTACGTTGTTTGTGGTCGATTCAAACATTCAAAACAACATTGTTGTTGATTTGAATGTTTGAATCGTCAAAAGATTCTTTAATGTCCTATAAAATGATAACCTAATGGTGGTTTATCAAGGCGTTGCAGGTTCAATGTTTTTCAAATGAGTTAATCTTGTGTGCATATATAATATTGTGTGTATATTCTAACAAGCTGTAGCGTTATAAGAATTGCGTTATTAAAGGTGTGAGCTTACACTGTTGTGTTGTGTTGTGTGTGGACGATTCAAACATTCAAAACAACATTGTATTTCAATGTTCTTTTGAATGTTTGAATCGTCAATAGATTCCTTTAATGTCTTATAAAGTGGCAATCTGATGGTGACCCTTATCAAGGGGTTACAGGTTCAATGTCCTTCAAAGAACTATGAATCTTTAATATTGACATGAGTTAATCTTGTATGTATATCTATTGATTCTTAATCTCGGAAACGGCTCCAATGATTTTCCTGAAATTCATCAGGAAAATCGGGGGTCATCATCATCAGGGGGTTTTGAGGAAGAAAAATCGATCTAGCTAGGTGTCATTTACGAAACAATTTCTTTTTATCCCTGTTTTTGGGCATTAAAAAATACTAAAATTTACATTGTATATAAAAAACAATATTTTTGCTGTATAACGTCATGCCAGCGTAGCTTATTTGGGGAAGAGGTGGTCTCGAGAAAGGAAAATCCCTAAAATCGAGAAACACCTACCTATTTTTAGCTCTAACAAGCTGTAGCGTTATTAGAATTGCTATGTTGTGCTATTGGAATTTGAGTAAAAAGGTGTGAGCTTACATTGTTTGTGGTCCTACAATGTTGTTTTGAATGTTTGAATCGTCAAAAGATTCGTTTAATGTCCTATAAAATGATAAACTGATGGTGACCCTTATTAAGGGGTTGCGGGTTCAATGTCCTTAAAGCAACTATGAATTTTCTATGAAACATACGTGCTTGTTGCTTGTTGTTATGTTATATTTTATGTATTAGTGTGTAGTTATTAGAATGTATTAATTTATGTTAATAAATACTTTGTGCATCTTAATTAATATATCAACCTAAATTTTTATTTACAGCAAATGTACAAGTTATATCAACCTTTATTACAAACTAGGACTATACAAATCACGCCCACGTGGAATAGTCCCAAGAATGCTGGCAGCGTGTCCGCGCTGAATTGCTAAGCTGATTCTTTCATATTCAATGGACATTTAATTTGTCGATCTGGAGGTAGGGTTAACTAATCTTTAAGAATGTTAATTTTTATTAATATTGTTTTGTTAATAAAATAAATTTTTGTATGTACGTCTCTTATACACTCCGAAGATTTCATTATATTCTTATATTCGATTCAGCCAATTTAATATAAGATTATAATGACGACTGGCCCGTTGGAGTAGTGGGTAGTGACCCTGCCTTCAGCTCCGCGGGTCGCGGGTTCGATACCCGCCGAGGTCCAACATTTTCTATAAATGAATTTGTTGGTCTTTGAGCCTGGGTGTATATTTGTATTTAAGTATGTATTTAACAATTATATATGTATGTAGGATTTAAAATCTTAAGTTTCCGAACAGTGAGTGACTGAACCGCCCCTTCCCTTTTGATGTACGATGCGAACACGAACGCAAGGTCTCTGTGTATTTAATTTTATAAAGAAAGTATTAAACGCAGTTATTTAAAGTAAAAAGTGCTTTCATTCAGACCCACAACCACAAATTCTCGTCCGGGATCAACGGGATAAACAGGATTACAGGGATAAACGATATATAAGGGTCTGAATGAATATCGGGATTATAACGTGTTACGAGATAACGAGTATCAAGGACGCCGCGTGTCCGTACGCCAGCCGCCATTACCTTAAGAGTTAATACAACGACGCAATTATTATTCAAGATACGACGATTAAGACGCTAAAATAGAAAATGACGGACGACGGAAAGTGCAATCCATTTTTTATGATAGACTCCATACCTATTGTATTCACAGGAGATGATATGACGTATTCTTCTGCGAAGTGGGTGCAAGATTTGGATGATAATGCAGAGATTTTTGGTTGGAATCAACAGCAAAAATTAATTATAGCGAGACGTTGCTTAAGTGGTACAGCAGAATTATGGCTGAGGGCAGAAAAGGCATTTAAGACATACGACGAACTTAAAAATGCGATACTTAAAGAATTTCCGGAATCCATCAATAGTAAACAAATGCACGAAATGATGAGTAAGCGTAAGAAACAAGCTAGTGAGACCTATTATCAATATATGCTAGTTATGAAAGAGTTGGGAAAAAGGGCTAAATTTCCAGATTACGTCGCAATACAATATATAATCGATGGAATATCCGATTCCGAATCGAACAAGTTATTATTATACGGTGTGACATCTTATGCGGTGCTGAAAGAAAAATTAGCATTATACGAAACTTTTAAACAGAAAACTAAAATGTCGGATACTGTGAGGCAAAGAGGTGACGCATCGAGAGTAAGAACACAGCGAGAACCTAAGGTAAAACCATTTCAACGCTGTTACAATTGTGGTGATAAAGGACATTTATCTAATTCGTGTTTAAAAAGTGTCAAGTGCTTTAGATGTAACGAGTATGGGCATAAAGGTATAGAATGTAAAAAAGTGCAAGTCAATGAACCTAGAAAAACATCTCATAATTATTACGGCGGAGAATCGAAGCAAGATCACCGGTCTATGTTCGTTCAATATCATTCGTCAGACAACGCTACGGAAGTGAATGAAGTTAAAGAATGTGTACGGGATGAAGTTCGTATTCCGAAGGAACGAATGAGCGAGAGTAATACAAACATTCAATCAATCGGTCAACAGGTTATGTTATCTGAGTGTGAAAATGTCAAATTACGTCAACCTCAAAATTGTCAATTAACTTCAAACATATTTAGTATAAACAATAGTATAAATTCGAATAAAAGTGTAAAAAGCGTAAAAATAAATAATGTCGTGGTAAACTGTTTAATTGATACAGGTAGTGATTTAAATTTAATAACTTTCGACTTGTTTACTAGTTTAAATACGGTGTATAAACCCGAAAAAATGTTACTTACTGGATTAGGATGTTCTCAAGTAATTTCGATTGGTAAATGTAACATGGAATTGATTATTGATGATCATTGTTATAATATTAGTTTCCATATTGTGCCGACTAAAGTAATACCATATGATTTAATATTAGGTCAACCATTTTTATTGCATACTGTCACGGTTATTAACAAAGGTTCAATTGAAGTTAGGCCTACCTATTATAATACTTTATATCAGAATGCTATTTGTCTTTTTTCCAGTTATGATGATCAGTGTACAGCAGTGAAAAATATTATAGATAATTATAAACCTTTGAAAACGAAAGATGCACCCATTAAATTAAAAATAGTTTTGAAAGATGATATACCGATAACGCAACGACCTAGAAGACTAGCTTTAACTGAAGAACAGTTGGTGAAGCAGCAAATAGAAGATTGGTTGATGGAGGGCATTATTCGTCCGAGTTATTCTGAGTATGCCAGTCCCCTTGTTTTAGTAAAGAAGAAAGATGGTAATGTACGTGTGTGTGTAGACTATAGAAAAATAAATCAGAAGATTGTTAAAGATGAATACCCGTTACCAGTGATTGAAGACCACATCGATAAATTAAGTAAAGTGAATGTGTTCAGTACTATAGATTTAAAGAATGGTTTTTTTCATTTACCGATAGAGGAAGAGTCTGTGAAGTATACAGCATTTGTAACCAGTAACCCTGAAGGCCAGTATGAATTTCTTAGAGCTCCATTTGGTCTTTCTATCTGTCCAAAGTATTTTACGAGATATATAAACATAATATTTGCAGATTTGATACGAAGTGGAATAGTTTTGATATTTATTGATGATGTAATCATACTTTCAAAAGATGAAGAAGAAGGTATTTTGAGACTCAAAGAGGTTTTGAAAGTTGCAGCAGACTATGGACTAGAAATAAATTGGAAGAAGTCACAAATTCTACGCAGATCTGTTGAATATCTAGGTTACAATATTACTAATGGAACAGTGAAGCCGTCTTTAGAGAAAACAAAAGCTGTTATGACATTTCCAGTGCCTAAAAGTTTAAAAGAGATACACAGTTTCATAGGACTTACTTCATACTTTAGGAAGTTCATTCAAAATTATGCATTAATAGCGAAACCATTAAGTGATTTGCTTAAAAAAGGCGAGTTCAAGTTTGATGAGATACAAAGACAAGCTTTTGAAGAATTAAAATCAAAGTTATGTAGTGAACCAGTATTAAGAATATTTGATATTCACAAGGAAACTGAATTACATACAGATGCTTCTATGTATGGTTATGCAGCTATTTTATTACAGAGGAATCCTAATGATAATAATTTACACCCTATCCACTACATGAGTAGAAAAACCACAGAACTTCAACAAAAATGCAGCAGTTATGAGCTGGAGGCTTTAGCTGTTATTGAAGGAGTTAAAAAGTTCAGGAGATATCTCATAGGGATACGTTTCAAAATTGTGACTGACTGTGAAGCTTTTCAAAAGACTTTGAATAAAAAAGATATATCAACAAAAGTTGCTCGATGGATACTATACTTACAAGATTTTGACTATGTTATAGAACACCGAAATGGGGATAAAATGCAACATGTGGATGCACTGAGCAGAAACATATGTTTTGTTGATGTTGAGCTACATGCTAGAATAAAGAAGTCACAAGAAGATGATGAAAGATTAAAGATAATAAGGAAAATTTTACAAGAAAATGAATATAAAGATTATTTTTTGGAGAATGGAATTATATATAAAGGTTTGGAAAAAAAGTTAGTGTTACCGGAGATGATGGATATAGAAATGATAAAAAAAGCACATGAAATAGGACATTTTGGGAGAAAAAAAATTAAGGATATTATTGAAAAGGATTACTATATTAAAAAATTAGATAATAAAATAGATAAAGTTGTTTCTACATGTGTACCTTGTTTATTAGCAAGCAGGAAGTCTGGTAAGAAAGAGGGTTTATTAAATCCCATTGATAAAGGAGATTTGCCTTTGGATACTTTACATTGTGATCACTTAGGACCTTTAGATGCTACCAAGAAGATGTATAATTACATACTTACTATAATTGATGGCTATACCAAGTTTGTCTGGATTTATCCTGTTAAGTCTGTGACAACAAAGGAAACTGTAGAAAAACTGAAATTACATCAGAAAGATTATGGAAATCCTCGCCGATTTATAACAGATCGGGGTACTGCTTTTACTGGAAACGATTTCAAAGAATACTGTCAGCAAGAAGGCATTGAACATATAACAATTACAACTGGAATTCCTCGTGGAAATGGTCAAGTAGAGAGGATGAACAGTATTATTATTTCGACTTTGACGAAGATGTGTTTAGAAGAACCAGGTCATTGGTACAAGTATGTGAGCAAACTTCAAAGAGTTATAAACAGTACATATCAACGATCAATTAACACAACACCATTTGAATTATTAACAGGAGTGAAACTTAAAATGCAAGAAGAATTATCTATTTTAGAATTTTTAGAAGAGGAAAGTAGAATTGATTTTATGAACAGAAGAGATGAATTAAGAATAGAAGCTAAAAATCAAATATTAAGAGTCCAAGAAGAGAACAGAAAGAGCTATAACAAAAAACGTAAAGAAGGGGAAAAATATAAGCTAGGTGACTTAGTCGCTATACAAAGAACTCAGTTTGGAAATGCTTTAAAATTAAAACAGAAATATTTTGGGCCTTATCGAATAATCAAAGAACTAGGGAAAGGTAGATATGAGGTGGAAAAGATAGACAGAGGTAAGGAAGGGCCAATAAAAACTGTTACAGGTTTAGATTGTATGAAAAGGTGGCCTTAAATCAAACTTATTCAATTTAATCTTTGTGTGTAACTAAATTGTATTTGAGAGTAATTTTGTTTATTTTTTGTTTATTTCATTTATTTTTAACATTTAAGATGATATCTTTTATTACTGAATAACTGTTATATTTAACTATTTCTATATGTAATGATGTTCATGAGTACTTAAGATTAATTATAACTTATTTCAAGTAGTAAGCTGATAAATGTTTTTATTTTGTATAATTTTTATTAAAGTAGCGTTAAAGAGTTGCACTGTTATTAAAATTATTTTCAATTGTATAATGTAAACTTACATTGCATTATTACAAGTAGTTTGAAGAGTATATTATATACTAAATTACATAATGTTTTGGATATTTTTATCTTAAAGATGGTAAAGTGTGAATTGTTGAGTTGTGAAAAATAACTAATATTGTTTAAACTTTAACTTAATATAGATAGATTCAACCTTTTGTTTATAATGTAGAGTAATTAATTATGATACTAGCTTAATGTTGTTAAGGAGTCTGAGGCCAGACTGTTATTAGGAAGGCCGAGTTGTAGGATTTAAAATCTTAAGTTTCCGAACAGTGAGTGACTGAACCGCCCCTTCCCTTTTGATGTACGATGCGAACACGAACGCAAGGTCTCTGTGTATTTAATTTTATAAAGAAAGTATTAAACGCAGTTATTTAAAGTAAAAAGTGCTTTCATTCAGACCCACAACCACATGTATATATTCACCAGTTGTCTGTCACCCATAACACAAGTATTAAGTTACTTACTTTGGGGACGGACGATCGTGTGTGTAAGTGTCCCATATATTTATTTATTTATTATTTATTATTTCAGGCTTTAAATTGACCAACGGTGATCCTGGTAAATTTGAATCCATACTGAGCCACAGCAACGCGTGGCCGGGCATCTAGTAGTATACAGAAATACAATCTTATACCTAAGTTATAAGATTTTAATACGTTCGTTTCGTACCGTGTTCAATTTTGAAACTTCTTAAGGAGACGATGTAACTTATGTTATAATTAAGTATTTATTCTACTAGTCCTATTAATCCTACAAATATTATAAACGGGAAAGTTTGTAATGGATGTATGTTCATTACACATCACGGCGAATCCGCTAAACCAATATCGATGGAATTTGGCACAGTTATTCCTTATACACCGGGGTCACATATAGGCTATAGAAAACCTGTTAATTCAACAGGAATTGGATGACATTGAATATATTGTACATATATGGTACACTTACACACACCGTCGTAGTCATGGGTCGTCTGTCTCCAAAGTAACTTAATACTTGTTTTATGGGTGACAGAAAACTGGGAAATATATGCATAATTAACTTAAATAAATACTTAAATACAAATATACACCCAGGCTCGAAGAACCAACAAATTGTTTATAGAAAATGTTAGCCCTCGGCATAGCGTGAAGATTATTGACAGTCAGCTTTTTGTACGAGAAATATCTATGGTCGTTGCCCAATAGACATTGATAACTAAGATAGCTGAAATGCTAAGATGACAAAAATAGATAAGATAGCTAAGATGCTAAGATGACAAAAATAGATAAGATAGCTAAGATGCTAAGATGACAAAAATAGATAAGATAGCTAAGATGCTAAGATGACAAAAACAAATAAGATAGCTAAAATTCTAAGATGAGAAAAATAAATAATAAACAAATATAGCAACCAGTGTACATATACTTTTAATTTTGAAGGTAGTGTCTCCCCTTAAACTTTCAGAACGTATTCCTTTGCCAAAGAAAAATCCACGCCGGATTAAAAAGGGATGCATTCGTGTGTGAACGCCACTGTATCTTATTCTCGGAACAAAGGACGGGGAAAACATTTTCTTTGTAATCCTGTTTTGCAGTTAGGGATATGCTTTTGAATGCTATTAAAAGCGATGTAAAAGCCTTTTCTTATCTGTGGTATGAATTGTTTCTTATGTTCATATAGCTTAAACTATATAGACACGTCTTGTTTATAATATTATTAGAATAGTGAAAATAAATATATTACTTAAAAATTAGGGGATACTTCGTTATAAGGGCATAATTCGTCCTGTTTTGAAAGTTTTCTTTATATATTCTAGCCATTTCTAGGAATATCATTTGTTTTATAGAAAGTTCTAGAGGCTTTTTCTACACTTGGTTTGGCAATTTTTTGTATTAATTATAATAGTTTTTTATCCAATCAGTTTTTTTTAACCTTGAATTGATCCGATAATATATTTTCAAACAGAAAAAATATTAACGCAACAATGCTAGGTTACAATTTTCATATCTGGCATTCTTTGGATGATATTCATGTTGATGGCAAGATGTAAGCAAATATCCAATGAGATAGATTTTACTGTTGTCAACGGTATACTCTCCTTACCTTATCTTATACTTTAATTTGAACATTGGGTACAAAATCTTTAGAAAAATCCCATCAAGGGAACTTTATAGCAGTTATTGAAGTATATTGAAAAAGGAGTACAGATTTACACTTCTATTACTTGCACTGAATATACGAGGTGTGTTCAAAAAGTATCGCGAATTTTGTGTATTTTCAAAAACTATTTATTTATTCGTGAATATTTATTTTGTCCCCTTCAAAGTAGTCCCCCAGGGATATTATACACTTGTGCCAACGTATTTTCCAATCTTCGAAGCACTTCAAAAAATCATTATTTTGTATCTTGTTCAGCTCCTCCTTCGATGCCGTCTTTATCTCGTCAGTCGTGGCGTGGCGTCGTCCTTTCATGGGCCTTTTAAGTTTCGGGAACAAGAAAAAGTCACAGAGGGCCAGATCTGCGTGGTGGCTGCGGTATCATTAGTGTGTTGTTTTTGGCCAAGAAGTCGCGTACAAGCAGCGATATGTGAGTAGGGGCGTTATCGTGGTCCATTTTTTTGAATATGTAAAAATCGAAGACGAACCAAAACACGTGCAAGCAAAGCAGCTGTCAACAATTAACTGAAAATTCAAAATGGCCAAACTTGTCAGCATAAGTGAGGGACAAATGTACCAACATAACGCCACAAAAAAAACGAAATTCGAATATACGTAACCCGAGAAAATTCAAAATTCGCGATACTTTTTGAACACACCTCGTATATCAGAACCAATGTATTTAAACATCTCTTAGATTTTTAAAGTTAGTTCTTTAAAGATGATTTAAATATCTAGTACCTGGTACGATGCTTTGCTCGGTAATTCTTTTAAAAAAACTTCAAAAAAAAAGAAAATACACCACCCATAGAGACCACCACCCATTCCCCGAATAAGCTACGCTGATTTGACAGTTTTTCTCGCAACTACAGCGATGCTTCTGCGCTCGCCCGTCCCGCCCGGTGACGCTGTAGAAGCCGTTAGGGCTAACAGCATATAGTCAATTCGAAAAAAAAAATGTCAGTTTTTGGGAAATAATAGTGTTTTATATATTCAATGTAAATGTTATTTTTTTAATGCCCAAAAACAGGGATAAAACGAATCTTTGCTAAATAAAACCTAGCTAGATCCCCCCTTCCCAAACATCCATCATGCTGAATTTAGGAAAATCGTCGGAGCCGTTTTCGAGATTCCAAATATATATGTATGTTAATATATACGAAAGAAAGAAAGAAAGAAATTTATTTGGACACAAATTCCAGCAAAAAGAAACAAAGAAAATAAATAAATACATTTTTACCTATATATATACGAGATTATCTCATTCACATATTAAACATATTATCGCTAGTAATGTATCACATGCGTGACCAAATACCAGTATAGTATAAGAATGTCTGTTAGGACCCTCTCTTATATAGGATTGAAACGTCTCGATTGTAGAATATCCAATTTCGTAGCGCATTCTTTGATAATATTTGATCAAACAGCATTATCTGAACATTTTGCTCGCGAATGTATTCTAATTTAATGAGTCGACAGGGGTCTGGGGTTCAACACCGGATTGCCTAACCAATAAAATCTTATGTATGCAACGGATAAATGAATTTAATGAATTTGCGATCTATTACGTGTTTCTCGGTGACCGAAAAAGCGATGGAACATGCATTCTTCCAGATATAACCTAAGAATCCTAATTGGAGTTCGTCCGTGTTGGATATAAGATCCAAATCTTCTCTTTAAAAGGAGAGAGGAGAGATAAAAATGCATATACTGTTCTTACCTGTATTTTGTTGCTTATTTGTGAGTTTATGCGAGAAAGATAATCATCCTCCTGCCCTTATCCCACTCTAAGTGGGGTCGGCACGACATGTTATAAACATGTTGTCACATGATTTGGCTGCTTTTTTACGACCGGTCTTCCTTAGGTCAACTTACCTTTGTCGTATTTTACGACACCGCGGTAAGAAAGAGGATGGTCTATTCTATGTGTGTTTATGTTTAGTGTGGTTAGAATGGCCAACTTACCTTAGTCGCCTTTTAGGCCACCTCAGTAAGTAGCGAGGTTGATGTATTCTGCTCAGCCAGATACCCCACGGTGGGTCAACTTCCTTAGTCGCCTTTAACGACACCTCGGTAAGAAATCAGGGTTGTCTATTCTACTCAGCTAGAGCCATGCCAGAAACATATTTGAATAATTACTAGTTATTTGATAAAACAGTTAAACTAACATATGAGTGTTATTTCTTAATTACGCGCTCACGTATATATTTAGACTTAGACTTTATATGAAGAGATTTTTATGTAAGGAGACGCTGAAAATATTTTATGTTTCCACAGAACAAGATAGGGAGTGAAATAACAGAAAAAGTTTACAAATGACATAATATTAGGGACGCAAGACGCTCCGGTGCGGGGCACACAGTGGCCCCCACCGTCATTTTCTCGATGCCATAAATTTTGCAAATGCGTATCATAAATTTCGTCAACTCCCGCTAATGTAGCGTTATGAGACGAACGAAATAAGGTTACGTTCGACCGTGTTTTTGCTATGCGGGGCTTGCGGTCTCTTTAAGTATACCAAATATAACTATCGCTATATGAGAGTAAAAAAGCTATGATGGCCCAGCGGTAACACCGTTCGACTTTTTTGAAAAAGGTCGCGGGTTCAAACCCGGGCAGACACCAATGAGTTTTTCTGTTAAAACTTATATGTCTAATTGATAATTTCAATTTATCACACGCTTTTCGGTGAAGGAAAACATCGTAAGGAAACCTGCATATCTCTAGAGAATTCTGGAGGTATGTGTAACCTACCAATCCGCATTGGAGCAGCGTGGTAGGTAGCTCCAAACCGTCTCTCCAAAAACGGAGAGAAGAGGCCTATTCTCAGCAGTGGGATAGTAACAGGCCGCTACTTACTTACTATATGAGAGTGGTACTGACATTAAATGAATCAACCGATCATTTAATTTTAATATAACTTTCGCATAATTCAGTTTTAAATATAGTTTAAAAAAAATGTATTTTTGAACAAATCATTATCATCCTTATCCCACTCTTTAGTTTCGGCACAACATGTTGTCACATGATTTGGTTACGTATTTTACGAACTGCCGCCTGCCTAACGTCAACTTACCTTAGTCATTTTTTTACGACACCTCCGTAAGGAAGAAGGTGGTCTATTCTACTCAAGTGGATACAACACGGTGAGTCAACTTACCTTAGTCGCCTTTTACGACACCTCGGTAAGAAATGAGGATGGTCTATTCTACTCAACCGAATACCCCATGACGGATTTTCGTACATTTCAGTATCAGGGAAATAATATTAAATAACCTTTACTATACATCGTTACAAAATACCTGTGATAAATTCACGTGTATGTAAATATCAATCATTTCATTATTCAAGTATTATTCATTTTTTTCAATTTCGGAAGTAATTTATTCGAAAATAATACTAACCTTTTTTTCAAACTTTATCTTCAAGCTTATATCCTGTTTAATTTATCTAAAAAAGCCTTTGAAAAGGCTGCTATATATTTAATCATCTGGCCTTTTTTTTGTTATTTATTAAAATAATTTTTTTACCAGATTCAGATGACGAAAATCTCCACGGCTCTTTCTCTAAATTCGTTACGAAGTGATCTCTTAAAAGACATTTATCCAAGAGTGCATGTCTATTGGGAAGAAAATGTACAATAACAACACAACGAGCATAAGATAATTATTGAAAGTAAACTTTACAAAATGTAAAATAAACCTGTTTTATTCTTATTTCAATACAATTCCAATTAAACAACAATTTAATTTACCAAACTGGGAACAACAAAATAAATTGTTTGAATTATTTCCGTTCGCGACAGCCGCGATATCGCCCATTAGCTGTAATCAAAAACAGACTTATCACTAATTATAAGTTAGTCCTGGAGGGGCATTGCGATGTAAGAGAATTGAAACAAAAAAAAACGAATGCTGAAGGCGTTCGGGATACACGATGAGAGAATATATCGGAGAAGGCATTATTTTATTTTATTTTTAACATCAGATACATGATCCCTCCGTCTTGTGGTATTCGGCGGAGTAGAATTGACCTCATTTCTTACCGAGGTGTCGTAAAAGGCGACTAAGGTAAGTTGACCCACCGTGTGGTATCCGGTTTAGTAAAATAGACCACCCTCTTTCTTACCGAGGTGTCGTAAAATACGACTAAGGCAAGTTGACGTCAGGCAGGCGACCGGTCGTAAAAACGCAGCCAAATCATGTAACAGCACGTTACATAATATTTTCTTTTATCGCGGATTATAGCAACATAATATTTTCATTACTTTTGCATTATGGACCTCCGCAAGTAACGCCTAATTCTACAAATGCCAAAAATACAAAATGTTAGTTTATCGTACGTAGTAGTCTATAAAAGCATGCTGTGTCTACCTATAAGTGAAATTATATTTAATTAGCAAATAACACCAAGTGCCTATGGTTTAACATACATGTAATTTTGTTGGTAGACCAAATTAAATAAATAAATAAATGCCGTATCCATTTATCTTAATGGACGTTGTATCAAAATCGTTAAAACTCTCCGGACGAGAACAGAAATGGAATTATTAAAGACCGCCTCCAAAGTCGTAAGCGAGTTATCTTAACCACCTGTTGATGGCCTAATTAATTCAATTTACGTACGGCAGCTTAACACTTTTAGGGTTCCTTTATATACATAAAATCTTATTAACATTTTCTAAGCAAAAGCATTTTCTAACAAGAGATTGATAAGGGAGACTGTAGTGTATGCGGGTTGACGTGTGTAACGTGCTTTGTACATTTATATACAAGACACACATATATATAATGCATACATGAACATAGTCACACTAACTCACACTAGTCTCATGATGCACCACGACAGTGACACGAGAGCCCTTGGTGAGAGTGGTCGTGAAGTGACATGTTGTTACTTGTTAGTGCGTGTTTGAGCCTGTGCTACATTCATACAACATTAGTTTATGAACACTACAGAGACTATACACATAGATACACCATGGAATGCTTTACTTGCTACGTCCGAAAAATAAGCAACGTTTTTGACCTATGCTTCCGTAGCTACTCTTAGATCCTGTACAAGACAGTAATAACTAATGTAACTAGTAATAAGAATTATATTTTTAAAAGAGCAACCGCCGAGTTTCTCGCTGGCTCTTCTCGGTAGGAACAACTTTCCGAACCAGCAGTAGAGTTGACGATTCAAAAGCACTTGATTACAAGTTTATTTGAATAAAGAATATTTTGAATTTGAATTTAAATTTTGAATGATGATCAAATTACATACCAAAATAAAAATAACATAAGTTAAACATATTAAAATCTTTAATAAATAACAGCTTTTAAAGTTTGTCCCTAGTGTTAACCGTTTCATCGGGACTGGACCAGTAAATTTTAAGCTCAATCGTGCATCGGGAAGTAGGTTAAATTTAACTTGCAAGGTTCCACCTTCACATACATACATGGCTAGTTAAATAAAGCTTTAAAAAAAAAGGAATAATATGTTGGCAGGGTTTCACAAAAGTGAAGAAAAACGATGACGAACGATATTGCGAAAAGGGAAACAATTTTAATTAAGAATGAGGATAAGATTTGTGGAAAAGGTTTAATGGTTGGACAGAGCAGGTAAATAAGGAAGAAATGTAACAGAATATTGAAATTAAAAAGGAATACATAATTTAATTAAAGTAATTTTTTTTAACCTGAAACAGATAGATAGATAGTAATTCTTTATTGCACACATATTACATAACACAAGGTACAAAAAGAAAGAAACTTAACTAAGGCGGTCTTAGTGCTAAAAGCAATCTCTACCAAACAACATTTAGAGAAAAAAGAAATCGTAACATAATTGCTAGTTTATTTTTAATATATGTAAATGAAAGTCTCTTAAATAAATTTCATTTGAACGTTCAGTTTACTGCATATTATCTGCTATACCAAGAAAACTTAACCGTAGTAAAATATACAATATACCATAGTATATAAAATAACATACTTCCACCAAAGCAGTTAACAATCAATACAAATTCTAACCCAAAACATTTTGGGATTACGTTTGAAAACGGAATCGCCTTTTATAAAAATAATAAAATAGCAAAATGTAACTGTATACTTTGGATAGGGCGATATTTAAGCATTATATTTTTGATGTACGATGATTCTAAAGAATTTTACGTCACACGTTCTGTTTACTATTTTACTAACTTCCCAATCCATTGGAGCATTATGCATTTATCTTAACTCTACAGATTTTGTAGATTTTCTTGTCGCCAATTACTTCCGCTTTGTATTTATCCACTTATAGCAACACAGTCATGAAACAAGAGTACCGCGCCCTGTTTAATTTAAATGGTGGCACCGCTGTGCGTTGTTGTTTCCGGTGGAGTCTTCGTATTGATAAAACGTTTCAGTGACATTCGTTCTTTGTCCGTTATTCAAGAGAAGTGTATCTCGGAGCGGGAATTGTGGTATTTCTATTATATCGTGTTATTGTAGAAAGTGTGTAACAATGTTATCTTGAGAAATAGGTCATGCATATAGATTGTTAATTCCAGTATTTAAAACAGTTCATACGATACAACGGAACCCTGCTTGCAAATATTGAGCGCAGACTTTTCTGCGGTCAAGGTGTTAATTCGATTATTGCCATTTTTTTTATTGTTCCTTCCCGTCATAACTTTGATAAAATTGAAGTTGCCAGATTTTAATCATCAGTTTGAACAGTAATTCTTGTTTATTGTCCATTTTTGTTGCTACTGGTTATCGTTATGCGATATGTTATGCTCATTCATTTCTCATACGCATTGCTAAATCGTTAAACACTGTAATTGTATGTGATAAATTTCGTAAAACGCAGTAACACTTGATAACCGACTCGCTTATATCTTTACCCAATTATTATACACAAAATTCTTTTGTTTATGGTCAAAATAAGACTGGCCTGTTGGCGCAGGGGGTAGTGATCCTGCCTTCAGCTTCGCGGGTCGCGGGTTCGATTCCCGCCGAAGGCCAACACTTTCTATAAATGAATTTGTTGGTCTTTGAGCCTGGGTGTATATTTACATTTAAGTATGTATTTAAAAGTATATATAAGTATAAATTCACCAGTTGTCTATCTACCATAACACAAGTATTAGGTACCTTACTTTTGGGACGGACTACCGTGTGTGTAAGTGTCCCGTATATTTATATTTATAAAGACTTTTATTTCAATTTGAGAATTTACTTCGTTTGGCCAATGCTTGTCGTTCTTTGTTTAATTTTATATCAATTATCTTGGATATGTTTAAAATTATCATTACCACAATAAAGTCTTCAAATTAACAAATACAAACGATATTCTTACGAGTATATACTCGTAGAAAAGTAAGGTATTGTAAGTTGAGTAAGTTGTAAAAAACTTGCGTTTTGAAAAACTATGTAAAAATATTTGAATTAGTTTAGAGCATTTTACAATCGTATCTACTTGTAAAGTTATATGCAATGTGAATTACTCAGGGTAGTCAAAATTTGACTGGTGCAGGTGGTCTTTTTTTTGGATTGACTATATGCTGTTAGCCCTAACGGCTTTTACAGCGTCACTGGGTGGGACGGGCGAGCGTAGAAGCATCGCCGAAGTTGTGAAATGCAGAGAGTAGAGCGCAGAAGCTCTACTAGCGTCGGGGAACGTCGTCCTAAGGGTGCCCCCTGTGAGGCCGGACCAAGGATTAGGACGGGCAGGCAGATTCCCACTGAGGGACAATATTTTTTTTAACAATTTGTTAATTCTTCGATACTGGGTCTATTTACTTATTTAAGCAGTTATTTAATCTTATATATGTATATATTTACCAGTTGTCTGCCACACAAGAATTAGGTTACTTCGGACGGAACTGGATTTTTTTAATTTTGAGAATATATATGGATAGTGACGCTAAATAGGCGCTAAATAAAATACTGTTTATTAGGAATATTTTTATTTATTTTTAATTACACTTACATGTTGTTTCATTTTTCAAAAGACCACTAGAAGATTTATTTAACACTTGAATACAATAACGCGGAAGGCAATTTTATTCAAAAAGAAACAGTTCAGACATAAAAAGCAATTGACAAAGAAAAGTTAGAATTGTACATTGAATGCATAATTGCAATTTTTGCAATAACTTAAATAAAAACAATAAAAAACGCTACATGCTTCCCGCTGTGAAGTGATAAATAAAATAATTTATAAATAGGTATAATTCCATGTAACCAATATGTTTTTACGTAAAGTGGCCGAGCCTTGCTCAGTCATTTTTTTAATATAAAAAAATGGAATTCTAAAATAATAACGCCGTGTGGTATCCGGCTGAGTAGAATAGACCACACTCATTTCTTAGCGCGGTGTCGTAAAAGGCGACTAAGATAAGTCGACCCGTCGGTTGACATCCGGCTGAGTATAATAGACCACAATCATTTTTTACCGAGGTGTCGTAAAAGGTGACTAAAGTAAGTTGACTCGCCGTGTGGTATCCGGCTGAGTAGAAAAGACCACCCTCATTTCTTACCGAAGTGACGTAACATATGACTAAAATGCGATAAGATATGACAACACGTTATAAACATATTGTCATATTGCCTGCATGTCTCAACTTACCTTTAGTCGCTACCTAGTCGCTTTTTACGACACATCTGTTAGAAATGAGGGTTGTTTATTCTACTCAGCCGGATACCACACGGCGTATTTCCGTATATTACAGTACCATAGAAATAAATATTAAACCTTTACATCGTTACAAAATACCTGTGATAAATTAACGTGTATGTAAATATCAATTCACTTTCTTTGTCGAATAACGCGTCGTATGTCCAGAGAACTAATTCGCGCAGGTGCTTTGAAGTCATTAAAAGCTGTTTATTACACTCCTTCACTGACTATCGCGGCTGCCATCTTGCCGGCGCCATATTGTTTTTAAATTTATCGCAGTAATTACGTTCTGTTACGACAGAAGCTGGTAGACATTTGGAATTGATGTGAAAGTTTGCGGTTATTTTTTTTTTTCGAAAAATTTTTACGATAATTTATTTCTTTATTTTTATCGCGTTTCGTTAAATTTACATAAGGTGTGGCGCGATTGTGATCGGGGGTAATGGATTGTAATGCAACCCCTGCGAGTAAAAACAATGTACTTGGCTTTGAAATATTTTAATAGGTTGTTGCGTTAATTTTATCGGCACACATTTTGGTCTGGCCCGGTCGGCCATTATCAATAATCACATTGAGTTTTTATTTTTAGAATAACGTCATTAACGTATTTTTTTTTAAATTCAAGACTAAGAAGCCGTTTTTTTTTAATAACGTCATTAATGTATTTTTTTCACGAATAAGATACAAAGGTCAATTTAGGAAAATATTTCGTAATATGAATTCAATTTTTGAAAATGAAATTGTTTTGATTTAAATGTTAAAATATACCTATGTTTCCTACCTACATATGCGTTTACGTTATTATTATATAATTTTTATAATGCCTACAATTTATTAAATCTTGTTCCAAAAATCGGAATTTCTAGGCTACAGTTAAATGACATTTACATATGCTTACAAAGTTACAGAATTTACATTTGCCTATCGTATTAAAAATATGAATATAGCATTCAACTTTCATTATTCACCTCTACATTATAAAATACTTAGGTTGTTTATACGATGCGTATTGTATTTACGATTAGTTAGAAAAAATGTATTTGTAATAATATTGTAAGACGACTATGAAAAAATCCTGTATTTGGAAGAGATAAATTATGTGTAGGTTATTTAAAAAAAAATAAAAGAAAAATATTGAAAATGTACAAAATAAATCTTACGATTAATTTTCTAAATTGATTCGTTTATTTATGTTAAGATGACTTTCTAATTTGTGAAAAATAAATCATCTGTCTCATGCCCTTATCTCACTCTATGTGGGGTCGGTACAACATATTTTTCTCTTTCATTCTCTCCTATCATTCAACTCTGGCGTTACTCCTTTTATATTAATGTCATACTTCATACAAACCAACCATCTCTTTTTAGGACTCCCTCTAATCACATATTAATTTACAACTCATCACTCTCATGCCCTTATCCCACTCTAAGTGGGGTCGGTACAACATGTTTTACTCTTCCCTATGATTTAATTCTGGCGCTACTCCTTTTGTATGCATGTCATACTTCACAAAATCCAATCATCTCTTTTAGGCCTCTACTCATATATCCATCAACATTAACAAAACAACATATTAACAAAATTACAACCAAGAATTTTTCATTTAAATTGAAAGAATATTTCCTTGAAACGCTAAAATAACTCAACTCACATCATTTGATATAAGTTTAGTTATTTTGCTACAATACTTGTCTATTTCCTTTAAAAAATAAATTAAAAATACACACATCCGGATAATACTGTAGTATATATTATGATGACAGTCAGCCGTGTGGTATCCGGCTGAGTAGAATAGACCAACCTCATTTCTTACCGAGGTGTCGTAAAAGGCGACTAAGGTAAGTTGACCCACCGTGTGGTATCCGGTTTAGTAGAATAGACCACCCTCTTTCTTACCGTAGTACCGGAGTCGTAAAATACGACTGAAGTAAGTTGACTTCAGGCAGGCGGCAGGTCGTAACAACGCGGTCAAATCATGTGATAACATGTTTATAACAAGTTTGTGCCGACCCCACTTAGAGTGGGATAAGGGCAGGAAGATGATGACGATGATATTATGATGACAGTAACACTAGGTATAAACCTCTGTGTTTCTTTATAGTGTTAAGTAACATTTGTTAATAAATTGTTAAAAAAAAGTTAACAACGCTCGATTGATTACATGATTTTCATCTCTACTATGTCACGTTATTCTATCGGGTTAACCCGATATATCCGGTTTATATATAAGCATACGAAAATCTATACAAAACAAAATAAATTATAAATTTTGTTATAAGTCACGTGCGTGTATAGTCGAACAAATATTGACAAATCTTTTCTTAGCGGATTTGGAAACTAAAATTAAATTAAACTTTGTATTCATAATAAATATTTCCTGACATTTCGTGATGAGGGACTGCCGCTTTGTATATAAATATAGACTGGCAATCGCTGCGGCTCCGCTCGCATGAAAACATTAAAACCGTAATATAGGCTTTTGATAACTGTAAGAAATGATTAAAGTGGGTTAACCTTAAAAGCTAGACATATGCTGTCGCAGACTTTTATTTAGAAATTTTGGAGGGGAACAATTTTGTAATACATGATTTTTGGATAACGGGTTAGTTAGCGCACGCAAGGAAAGCTTTAAATTTTGCCGTTTTCCTAATATTTTGTATTTCTTCTCCTCTCCTATTCATCTTAGCGTGATGTTATATAGCCTTCCTCGATAAATGGACTACCTTACACTGAAATAATTTTTCTAATCGGTCCTGTGGTCCGGTCCGATAGTTCCTGAGATTAGCGCGTTCAAACAAACTATTGAGCTTTAATATTAGTATAGATTAAATAAGACAATTTAGTAATAGATGGTGAAAGCTTGCCACAGTAATCCTTGTTTATTGACAACAGACAGGTTCTGTCATTTCTTTATTCCCGTACACTGGGCATAGAGTTATATTTTGGGCTTGTTTCACAAGTTATAAATAAACCTGTCAGTTAGATTATTCGGAACATATCTGACACATATCTCGGAGCTTTGCGTTTCTCAGGTTTCTGATAGGCTTATTCAGCACTTTAAGGTCCTAATAAGTTAACAGGTAGTTCATGTTGCTGTTATTTTGTTTATGTGCTAGATAGCAAATACCTATTTCAAAATGGCCGTAATTTTTTTTATTTATCACTTTTTAGAGTTTCTTTTTAGAGACATTTATCTGCTACTTAGTTTATTTGTCGGTTAACTATCCGACACTTTATCAGTAACTTGTGAAACAGGCCCTTAGAATAGGAAAGGCAGAATAAAATGTGCACAACATGTTATAAATATGCTGTCACATGATTTGGCTGCGTTTTTACGACCGGCCGCCTGCCTGACGTCAACTTACCTCATTTCGCGACACCTCGGTAAGAAAAAGGGTGGTCTATTCTACTAAACCGGATACCACACGGTGGGTCAACTTACCTTAGTCGCCTTTCACGACACCTCGATAAGAAATGAGGGTGGTACTATTCTATTCAGCCGGATACCACACGGCTTAAGCTGTTTAGCTACCATTTTATATCATTGAACTCCTAAAATCTTTGTATTTAATTTTTTTATGATTTTGTTGCAGGTATTCATAGTCTTAAAGTACACTGTAAGTGTTAAAAATAGTAATTTTGAAAGATAAGAGAATATTCTATCTTTTTTTCTTTAAAAATAGTTATTTTTATAGGTTATTTATTAAACATAGCTGAGCTTTAAGTAAGTTTTTTTTATATGTAACACAAAACTTAGATAATGTGTAACTTTGGATTCTCTAGAGACACACGGAGCAAAATGATTGTTGAGATTGTCGTAAAGAATGTGTGCAGTGCTATATCGTGCTTGTGGTTGTTTGTAGATGAACATTAATTATGGAAGTTTATTTAAAAAAAAGTTATCGCAATTATCATATGTTGGTCATACCAACAGAGTCAAGTCCTAATCTATTACATAATAAATACAGTGCTGTCATATTAGTGTCATGTCATAAATAGACAGTGTATTGACCGACAGGAAGCGGTTCAGCGAGCACCTGATGTGACATTTCTCAAACAATTACTGTCACATTTCTCATCAATGCAACACTCATTAGCGAAATGTTTTTGGCGAGTGTACCGCTATATTTTATGTCAACATTTTTTTAATAACTCATTTTTAGTTCTTATGGCCTTAAAGGACTAGATTCCAGGCCATAAAGAACTAGATTCCAGGCTAAAAATAAAATTTAAAAAGAAAAAGTTTTAAATGCAATACAGTTATACTGTGACATAACGGTTAGAGTTTTTAATCTTCGTCTTCTTCTCTCTCTAATCCTTATCCCACTCTAAGTAGGGTATGCACAACACAATTTAAGTATTTGAGCATTTAAACATTCCCTAATATGGCTAATTTTTTCGATCGGCCGCCTGGCTGACGTCAACTTAGCTTAGTCAACTTTTACACTACCTAGTTAAGAAATGAGGATAGTATAATTCTACTCAGCCGGATACCACACGGCTCTTACCTAAGTCGCCTTTTACAGCAACTCGGTAAGAAATGAGGATGGTTTATTCTACTCAGCTAAATATCTCACGGCACTTTTTATCTTTATACAGATGTCTTTATAAATAAATACTGAATCATCATCTTCATCATCTTCCTGCCCTTATCCCACTCTAAGTGGGGTCGTCTCAACATATTATTAACATGCTGTAACATGATTTGGCTGCGTTTTTACGACCGGCTGCCTGCCTGACGTCAACGTACCTTAGTCGTATTTTACTATTGTAAGAAGGAGGGTGGTCCATTCTACTAAACCAGATACCAGACGGTGGGTCAATTTACCTTAGTCGCCTTTTACGACACCTCGGTAAGAAATAAGGTTGGTCTATTCTACTCAGCCGGATACCACACGGTGGGTCGACTTACTTTAGTCGCCTTTTACGACACCTCGGTAAGAAATGAGGGTGGTACTATTCTATTCAGACGGATACCACACGGCGTATAAATAAATACTGAATCTACTTTCATTATTCGAATGCTAAAAATTCTGCAATTTATTGAGAGACTGCAACTAGCTATCCCCTTACAATCTTTGAACTGTAACAATATATCCATTGTCTTTATTGTAGTGACAGTACAAATAAAATATAAGATAAATGAACCACTTTTATATTTATCTCCGGACGTCACTTAAAAAGCTCGCCCTACACGGTCGCATTAGACAAACCATTAGGCCAACAACCGTAAATCCAGCGGGCATTTGAATAAATTACAGCCCGCTATCTACCACCAATCTTAAATAGGTATAATTCTTTCAACGGTGTAACTATCCACAATACAATTAAAATTCAACACGGAAAAATTATCTCGAAGGATCGATTATACCTTCGTGAGTTCCCAACGATTCCCTAAACATGATTTTAACCACCGTTCATTAGGGGGAGCTGGGGCCATTTAGACATAGGTCCAATAAACAAAACTTGAGTGAGATATTTTCCTGTTATTTCGATTTAAAATAAATGTCAGGTTTACTTAATAGAATTAGGCGTTACGTTGCTGAGATTCGTTATACACAAAAATTATATATCATTTAAGCGGAATTCCAATTAAACAAGTACATATTACGGAGACCGTCGTTATTGTTGGTACCTCGAGGGCATACAAACCAGATGAAATAGGCGCCACTGTACGTACACACACACACACGTATTATCAATTATTTTTCAGTTCTCTGAGTGAGTTTACTAGGATAGCTTAATATAGGTATTATAAGTTATAATTAATTAAGTTTCGCTCATTCTATTAGGGTTCCCTGTAAGGAAAGTGATAAGCTGAAAATAAATAAATAAATATTGTAATAGAACTAAAGGAAATTGTAGCTGTGCTGCAGCCACAAAAAAAAACTGCCTCTGTCTATAACCAATATCTCCTTTTTTCCAATCCGCCAGATGCTTTGTTTAGGTATTTTGACGCCATACAACCTTGTGCATGTGATAGTACGAGTGTTAAAAAAATTTCAAATATGATTTTATTAATCTTTATTAATAACAGGATCAAACACCAGTAAACAATTATATTCATAGCATAACGTCGTATATATAACTTTTATAGTTTAACACCAAAAATATGAAATTACTTTGACGAGTTATTAATATATGATTATTATGTTTACTTCTAAAGTGGTAAAAAATATCATGGTATTTAACTTAATCACTTTATGGTTTCTATACACCTTCAGGTACGATAAATTCGATAGTATATAGGGAATAAATAGAAATAAATATAAAATTAATTATTAATGATAATTCATAAATTATAAAAAAAGTAATTAAATAAAAAACTAACACAAATTATTAATGATTTAAAATTTTGAATACTTATGTAACACATAGCATGCTGTGGTTACCTGTAAATGTGAGGACAGCTAGATTTAAGTCACGTGAATATTATAAATATTGTTACTGTTTCTTATGTTGGTATAAATAAATAAATAAATATTGTAAAGCTGTAAGTAAGACGTCACCAAAGCTTTTTTAAATATTGATCTAACTAATCCTCCCCACTCTCCCCATGCATACTTTTAATATAAATATTTATAGCAACTTATGGTAATGTATTCGGAGTGAAAGCGTTAATTCGGCTGGTTCGGTTAATTTAACAGTTTTTTAGATGATAATTATGTTATAGGAAGTAACAAGTTTATTGTACCACAACGAACATTTGTGGAAGCAAAACAACTTCTTTTAAATTATAAAACTAATTGGTTTTTATGGAATCTTCCATAATGATATACTCTGTTATGATGTTTGATGATTTAATAAGGGCAGTGTTCGGTAATGAAATTCTCTCCAATGATATTTTAATATAAAATTTAAAAAAAAGAGTAAGTAAGTTACTAAAATTCTACAGCTTGTCAAAGATTACCTACCTGTAGAGAGGAATATGGATTAGACCAATCCAGTTACTTCAATACGAATGAGTTATACAACATATCTCAAATATTGTATGCAAGTTGCATATGCCGAGATAATTTTGCAAGATTTCCTGATGATATTTAGTGATAATACCGCACTTTGCACGCTTTACACTATTATTAGATTTAAACTTTTCTGTTATATGTTTTCTATTTCTTATTTATAGTATAATTTTGGGCAATGAAGTTTTTTATCTATTATGTCCACACAGCTCGAAGCATGAGAGACGCAGCATTCGTAACGCACGCCTCGCAATGTCTGTACGTACCTATAGGCTACATCTTTCGCTTTCCATCAGGCGAGGTACCCAGGAGCTCGCCTTATTGTATAAAAAAAACTAACTATTACCCGTTCGCGTGGACTAATGTCGCGTGATAGGTTGATAAAAGATGGCGCTTTTCAATGTCATCTTATTACTGTAGAATTAGCATTCTATAGCCTATTAATCCGTTGCCGTTAATCCGGTGTATAATGAATAATTGTGTTAACTTTCATCGATATTGGTCCAGCGGATTCGCCGTGAAAGAGTAACAAATATACATCTATACTCACAAACTTTGGCATTTATAATATTAGTAGATACTAATGTACCACCCTCATTTCTTACCGAGGTGTCGTAAACGGCGACTAAGGTAAGTCGACCCGCCGTGTGGTATACGGCTAAGTCGTAAAAGGCGACTAAGGTAAGTTGACCCACCGTCTGGTATCCGGTTTAGTACAATAGACCACCCCTCCCTCTTACTGAGGTGTCGTAAAATACGACACGTCAGTAAGGCGTCAGGCAGGCGGCTGGTCGTAAAAACGTAGCCAAATGCATGTGACAGCATGTTTATAACATGTTGTGCCGACCCCACTTAGAGTGGGATAAGGGCAGTAGGATGATGATGACTAATGTGCGATACTTTACATACGTTTCAAATTAAGCGCGTCGAGCTCACTATGTAAACGTTAAAGTTTTATGATACCAAAGCGCGGGTCTAAATTAACCACGATTAAGATCTTATAACATCAAGTCGCTTTTATGGAGGTGCTTGATTTACAAGCTGATGCCATTTGCGATAGTTATAATGCGTTAAACTTTCTTCAAAGACGTAAATATGATAAACGCTTTACTCGTAGGTAGAGTGTTTAGGCGCATTATTGCATCATCATTCTTCTGGTCATATCCCACTCTAAGGGGGTTTGGTACATGTTAAATGATTTGATTAGATATTACTGCCTGCCTGACGTCATTTAACCTTAGTCGCCTTTTACGACACCTTGGTAAGAAATGAGGGTGGTTTATTCTACTCAGCCGGACAGCACACAGCCTAACAACTTACCTTTGTCGTTTTTTACGACACTTCGGTAAGAAATGAGGTTGGTCTAATCTACTCAGCCGAACACGCCGGTCAACTTACCTTAGTCGCCTTTCACCACACCTCAGTAAGAAATGAGGGTGGTCTCTTCTACTTAGCCGGATACCACACGGCAAGTCAACTTACCTTAGTCGTCTTTTACGACACCACACCGCTGGTCTACTTACCTTACTCGCCTTTTACGACACCTCGTTAACAAATAAGGGTGGTCTCTTCTACCTAGCCGGATACCACACGACGGGTCAACTTATCTTAGTCACCTTTCACGACACCTCGGTAAAAAATGGTGGTCTATTCTACATTTACAGTCTATTCAACAGGATACCTAACTGCATTTATGCATTTTTTTAAAATTACTCATATTATTTTTACCATTTCTTGTTGATATTATTCTATTTTAATCGACTTTTTAGATTATATAGATTTTACCTGTAATAATAACGTCGAGAAATATTTTTCGTTATGACATTCGTTAGTCTATAAGATTGTCAATATAAAAAGTTGTTTATTCAATACAATTAGTTAATTTATTTAAATTCTATAAAGCATCGCCTAATTCGAGAAACCAGTTTTTCACCTTGTCCCACGGTACCCTAAGGTCCTTACAGTGGACGGTTTAAGCGCTCCCGACGCGTTTCATGGGTCAATTTACATTAACCACTATCTAACATCACAGTTAATTGTGAACTGATGGTTAACGGTCACTTATCTGATAGTTAACTGTTACACGCAACGATTTCTGTTGTTAAGGTAAACAGTTTGCGGCTTCAGCTATAATACCACAAATATACTAGCATTTTTATCTGACTTTGTTTATTATATTAAAGCTATTGTTTTTTCCGAACCGGTGTATTTCGGAAGCTGTCGTTGAGTCCCAAAAGAAAAGGCTCGTAATAACTTATTTATTTATTTATTGTTTATACATATTGTAAGAAAAGAAGAAAAAAACACATGTACAATGGCGGACTTAGCCCTAGTAGGGATCTCTTTCAGTCAACCTTTGAATAACAGCAGAAAAAAGACAAGAAGTGACATACAGGTAATATAAAAAAAGAAAAATTAAATTAATGTTAAATAAATTTATTTTTAACAAATAATGTAGATATTATCTACTTCAATATACATATCTACTATCCTTTATATCAGTATTTTCTTAGAATTTATATTAAATTTAAAGCCAAATCAAAAACCAAAATTAAAAATATTTTACTACATGTTAACAATATCTTCAATCAATGATAAATTTAATTGTAAATGATATTAGCATGCAGTTTTGTGTAATGAACAACATAAATCTATATAAAAGATGATAATTTTTTTTCTTGATCGGCCGATCTACTTTGACCCCCGTTGCTCCGTTGCTGCAGTTACTTCTACTCTTAACAAATCCAAGGTTTTTAATAACCATCTGTAACAAATAAAACGTATTAATTATTAATTTACACTATTTAAAAGGAGGAGGAGGAGATCATTTAAAATGAGCCAAGTAATAAACGCGGATCCGGAAAGATAATAGAGACACTAATAATTTATTAAATTACGATACGGCTTTGCGAGCAAGTTTCGTGGAATGTGTCTAGGTCATGAGGCGAGGTATTGCTGTACAACCCTTATACACATACAAATATCTATCACCTCAGTCATATCAATATAGTTGGAGTTGCCAAGATAATATTACAAGGTAATAATATTTAACCTAATATATGTACAACAAAAAAAATATAGCATTTTAAAGTCTTTCCCAAAACGATGTAACGCGTCTTACAGATAATAAACTCACTCAAATTAAGCCGCAAGACATAAATTTTAACATCCGACATTTTATTTCGTGTATCGCATCACATAAGCAATTAATTTTAGAACGAAATTTATTTAGTATAGATCATTAATTCTCTCCAGGTCTGACCGAACTTTTATGATTATGTCATAACCACGTTTACTGCCATTCTAATTAATGGGTTGGTTATTGTAGCCCTGTACAATTGATTTAACAAGGAATTAAAACTTCCTCCAGTAATAAAATTTTATGTTCTTTTTTTTTATTTTTAAGCCGTTTGGTATCCGGCTGATTAGAATAAACCCTCTTTCTTACCGAGGTGTTGTACAAGGCGATTAAGGTGAGTTGACCCACCGTGTGGTATTCGGTTGAGTAGAATAGACCAAGCTCTTTCATGCCGAGGTGTCGTAAAAGGCGACTAACGTAAGTTGACCCACCATGTGGTATCCGGTTGAGTAGAATAGTCTCTTTCTTACCGAGGTGACGTAAAATACTAATAAGATAAGACGTAAGGCAGGTCGTAAAATATGACGTAAAATATGTCATGTGACAACATGTTTATAGCATGTAGTGCCCCATTTAGAGTGGGATAAAAGTAGGAAAATGATAGTATTTTTTATAATTTGTGACTTTAAGTAAAGTTGGATACTAGGTCGTCACTTTGTTTATGAAAGAGACATGTTAATTAATAAAAAAAACTTTGAAGGTATAGACAGATTATCTATTATATAAACAAATTATAAATTAGTTACTACATAATAGACTTCACTTAAAAATCGCATTGAATATTTTCTCCGTTCGGAAATAAAAAAAAACTTTAACATTCTCAACATTAAATTCGTCAATTAAATAATCGTCCAAATTTACGATATTCTAAATTTTTTTTTGCATTTTTTAAAAATTTAACGCAAAGCTTTTGTTAATGACTTAGCAATGAAGGCCAACTTTTATCACACTTTTAAAGTCCCCTTTCAGTTATTATTATTCGTGGTTCGGAATATAATTTAAAAAATAACTATCAAACATTTTTTTGATATCTTGATTACACTCTTGCGATAGATTTGTTAAACAGTTAGATTACATTACATTAGAAAGAAACCGTTGAAATTACAATTTTCTTCAGTTGCCTTGCCTAATTAGAAAAACATTATTACATTCTTATTCTGATAAATAAATTATACTATATTATAAAATTGATAAAGATATTTTTTTTATAAAATATTTGTAAGATCGAAAAATTTATTACATTATTTTAAAAACTGGGCGTAGATAATTAATTTATTAAAGTTCGGCTTAATATTTATGATTATTATACAAGAATTAGAATATCAGTCTATGTTAATTATTAATTAATAAGTTATTTATTGTTTGTTATGTTAATTTTACATTAAATAATGTTCGTATTTATTAAATTATGAAATTTAATTTATATTTATAGGTTTAGATGAATTATTAGATTATACACGCAATTATTACATTTCAGTTGTTTGAAATCAAATTATTATTCTTAAATACTTTAATTTCGTTTTAAAAATTTATATATTTGTCAGAGATAATTAATTATTATTAGTATTATTATGTCATAAACCAGAATGTAATTAATGGGTTGTAAATTATTCTGCTTATAATCTACGCACCTATAATCTACGATCTATATTTTATTTCTTTATCACGTCTTAAATGAAAGATCATTTATAATACCATTCATACATTTTAGGCTGGCTACTACTTTAGTAAATTAACTCCATGACTTCAGTGACTAGAAAAAAAGAATGTTTTTCGTAATGTTTTTTTATGTTGCCCAGCCTGATGGATCGTTAACGTTCTAAAACTGTTATCGCTCGTATTCATCAACTATTTAATATGCATTACTCAATAATGTTATTCACACTTTGCATGATATCACATTATCTTCGAGATACCGGGTTGACATTGATGTTCCTGATTTACATAATTAGCGTGGCGTAGGTTATTTACTCCTAAGAATTATCGCCGCAACGGGAGCCATAGTTTTTTCTAATGTTCCAAATTCAAATGATTCTGTATTTAAATAGTTTTGGATCGTTAAATGTTGCTATAGCTACAAGTTGGTCCCGTAGTTATTATACTAGAATATAAGAGCCAGTTTAAAATGTGACCATAAAAAAAATAAGTAAAAGAGGCTATTATGTTACTCTCTTTTCTTACGAACAACTCAACGTTGTTCTACGTATTTAAATTGAGAACGCGCCATTAAAATTTATCTGCGCATGCGTGAGTAAACAAAGTTAAGTATATTTTTCTTATCTTCCCTCTCTTATTATTTATTGGACAAACACACACAGCCAATGTATAAGGCTCCCATTCTCTAGTATGACTCTATGGCTGTTTCTACCGAGAAGGTATAGCAGGAAACCTAGCAAGTTTACACATTTCTTTACCATTACCCATACCATCTGTCGTCCACTTCTAACGATTTTAAGCTAACGCTATTTTTTTGACATCTATATTTTTGAATATTCAAGTCGTGTAGGTTACCAATTTTTTTTTTAATTTACGAAGTTGATAATCGAATAATTGTGTCCAAAAAGAGCTGTGACTTTTGCCAAACAGTGAGATGTTAATACGGCCTTTATTGATTTAGTTTGACTTTCTCTGCTAACAGTGTATTCCGTAAGAATGCCGTGTGGTATCCGGCTGGGTAGAATAGACCACACTCATTTCTTACCGAGGTGTCGTAAAAGGCGACTAAAGTAAGTTGACCCACCGTGTGGTATCCGATTGAGTAGAATAGCCTCTTTCTTACCGAGGTGTCGTAAAATACTACTAAGATAAGACGTCAGGCAGGTTGTAAAATACGTCAAATCACGTGACAACATGTTTTATACATATTGTGGCGACCCCACTTAGAGAGGAATAAGGGCAGGATGAAGACTGTATTCCGTATGAATCTAAATAGAATCAATAATAACGTGTTTCACCATACAAAACTCACGACATGCCTTCAAAACACTTTCGAAAAATCAATTTAACCCCCAAAATACGTATCATATCGCCACCCCACACTTCATAAGACGGCAAGGACAGAATATACCGACACGTGCAAGCTAAAATGAGATAAAAAACAAACAAAAAGTGCGGGAAAAAACATGGTCGCGAAAACTTCGTAGGGGTTGATTCTGGAGTGGCACATTAGTGTTCCCTGCACTGTGTTTGACTGGAGAGAAATGAATAATAACCGCCCCCCACCCCGCGGAGGGGGTGCAGGCCTTTATGACCATATTCTACCACCATTAACGTAAATATAGAATATTGAAAATTTTCTTATGTTTTTTTCTTATGGAATCTAGTACATCTTCCGTGAACTAGTGCGAAAGGGTCAGGGGTTCAAACCCGAGCGAGCACCAATAACTTGAAGTAACTAATAAATATTTTCAATTTGTTACACGCTTTTTTGTGAAGGAAACATTATACGGAAAATACACTTTTTTTTAACAAAAGCGAGTTATAGCAATATATACCTATCTTAAATTTTTTTGTATTTGAAACAAATTGCACCTATAACTTGGTTCGCGTCAACTTAAATTGTTCAATTAATCAATTTTATATCAATACCTATTTACTTAGATCGGTTTTGATTTCATCAATATTAGTCCAGCAGATGAGCTGTGAAACGTAACAGATAGACATACAGGCCCACTCCCGCATTCGAAATACTAGTATTCTTCCTGCTCTTATCCCAGTCTAAGGAGGATCGGGGCAGCATGTTTTAAACATGATTTGGCTACGTGTTTTAGGACCGGCCGCCTGCCTGACGTCAACTTACCTTAGTTGCCTTCTACAACACTTCGGTAAGAAATGAGGGTTATCTATTCTACTCAGCCGGATAACACACAGTGGGTCGACTTACCTTAATCGCCTTTTACGATACATCGGTAAGAAATGAGAATGGTCTATTCTACTCAGCCGAATACCGCACGGCGGGTCGAATTACTTTAGTCGCCTTTTACGACACCTCAGTAAGAAATGAGGGTGGTCTATTCTACTCAACCGGATACCCCGCGGCATGCATTTGTAATATTAGTATGGAACATGTATTTTAAATATTCCGATAAAATTTTATGTCATTACATCATCATACCTATGTTATACTTAAAATTTGAAGCCTCAATTGTAATATTAATTAAATATTTAAGCAACATTGTAATAACTATTGAAACGAAAAGCCAATTAAAAGTATTAATTGCGAATTGTTTTAATATCAAAGTCTAATTAGTGGCGAAACAAACAAGGTTTTTTACACTTCACGACTTTTTAAAATAGTTGAAATCGGATTAATTTTATAAATTTTATTCCGTGGTAACTTGTATGTGTTATAGCTATTAGCTTATGGCTCATAATCGGCGATTATAAGCGATTAAGCGTAAACACGATCGTGCAGTGGGATTACTCGGCTATAGTCGCCAATCATTGTCTATGATCGCCAACGACCCACACAACCTGTGTTTGTCTGTTTTCGGACACGCAATCAAAGGGAAACGTGATACTTATGATCGTATGTATCGTACGATAGAATCGGACGATCGTGTGGACAATTGTAAAATAATCGTGCTGATTATAGACGACCACACGATCAACGATCATCGCTAATAGGTAAGGCGCAGGCATTAAATTGTATTTTTTTTATTTGTCATATATATATAGTTTATTGAAAAGCGTGACCACCGAGTTAGTTCTTCTCTTTTAACATACAAGTAGACCTTTACCGAACTAGTAGTAATTTCATTTCATTGTATTGTAATTTGACTATTTGAAAATGTTTGTAAAATGCAACATATATAAAGAATAATTTGAATTTAAATTTAAATATTTTACAGATAAAAAACAGCGTTTGCTTATTAGATAATAGATAAATAAATAACTCAATTTAAAAATGCAAAGTGAACAATTGATAATATCAATAGATACCTATATCAATTCAATATAATGTCGTGTCGAATGCAATAAAAATTTTCCTGTTATTAGGCTTTCAACAAAATTAATTACCATTTTACTATTTAATCATAAAAGCTTTTATATCAGCGTTACAAATTAGAAAATTTCACTTTTATTCAAATTGTAATTAAAAAAAATATTTTTTTATATTTGTGTGCCCACGAACATATTACACACACACACACACACACACTACACGCACAAAGACATACACACGCACACTATCTTTTTATTCATATTTTAGTATATAATATTTTTTGTATTGGTTCTGTAACATGGCGATCTAAGTAAATGCAACAAGCCATTCTAATGAGTTTTCGCGGTTTTTTAACAAACATAATATTTTTAGTTCCTTTCATATGCCGACGTTTGCGTTGCGTTACGTTGTGCGTCGATCTAACTACGATGTAGGTTGAAGCCACTGCTATAACTTAGTTCTTATGAACTGTATTTTTATCATAATAAAAATTAAAAAATCGCTAAAAAAGTTGATCTATGGAGGGTCGAAGGCTCTATTATGGCCGGTTCACATTATGCCAGTCCAATAATCCAGCGAATCAATTCAGCCCACTGCTGGACTGGATTATATAGTTTACATTATATCCAGTTATTAAAAGCTGTACTAATAGAATTCCACAAATAAAACAAAACGTGTTCACTGTTTAGCGTGGTAGTCAAGCACTGGATTGAACTGAATTGGCCGTTCACACTATTCCAGCGCTGGACTGGAATGGTCGACTGGAATAATGTGACCCGGGCTTTAAGGTCAATGTTTCTCATGAATCCCGGACAATTGGTGACTATAAAACCGATTCATGAGTAATTAAGGCTCATTACAAAAAAATGTACGCTTAAACACGCTAGTTATCACAACAATCGATTATGTTTATTTTGCGCTTAAAATTAGGCCACGGTGTCACAGCTTGATTAGGGTGCTAGGTTCTTCTAACCAGACGTGCTTAATTTGGGGGCGCTACCCCTTAATTTGTATATTGATCGAAACAAACTTGTCTTTTTACGGTCTTTAAAAGAAATACATCTTTGAAATTTATTTTTACTATCAAAGACTTTTGAGAAAATGCGTGGTCTATAATACATATAAAATGATTACCTATGATTTATAGAATTAGACGTTACTTTATGGAGGTCCATAACACAAAAGTATTAAAAATATTTTCTTGCTATAATCCCCACAACAATACACAAGCACTGCACACATTCGCAAAATTCGAATGGAATCTATCTCCTGACGATACTTCGTTTACGGGACGAAACGATTGTTGAGATTGTGGTGGTAAATGTGGGCAGTGCTTGAGTATTGTTTTATTATTTGTGGCTGGTAGTGCATGAGTTTTTAATAATTTTGTATGTATCAGGTATGAGAACGGATAGTACATTTAGCATTACATATGTTTTCTTTTATCGCGGATTATAGCATAATAGTATTTTCCTTACTTTTGTTTTCAAATTATTGCGATATAATCTGCGAAACCTTTGCTATATTCCGGAAATCATCTGTCGGTCTGGGTACACGTTTTTATAACAATATAAATTCCTTTAGATTTGTCCTTACACAAATTTGTAAAATTAAAAAATCCTACTAATATTATAAATGTTTGTGTGTACGGATGTATTTTTGTTACTCTTTCACGGCGACTCCGCTGAACCCATATCGATGAAATTTGGCATAATTATTCCTTATACACCGGAATAACATATAGGCTATATACATATAGAAATTCCGTTTATTCTACAGGAATAGGATGCCATTGAAAAGCGCCACCTATTATCAACCTATGATGCGACAACAGTCCACGCGAACAAAGTTGCCGATAAAAGCTAGTGTTTTATATTACACTAGGTTAACCGCTGGCAAAATTAAACTTGAATTTAAACTTTGATGAAACTTAATCCAGTAGCTTTCTCGCCTAAACAATTTTTTATTCGACTACAATCGATATTAATCGATGTTTTCACAAAAAACACGCATATATGTATAATCCTTAAACATAACACATACGCTTAACTACACCTGTCTGGTTTTTTAAATCGCACGAGCGCAACTCAAACATCTATTGAAAACCCAAAACAGGGGGTGCCACCCCCTGCCTCCCCCTCGTTATTCCACTTCCCTTCTCCCCCTTTCTTTCCACTAACTTCGCATCGTCATCCGTATTACTTCGGCCTTAACTTATGTGAGGGTACCGCGAGCCCTAAGCCAAACGAAAATAAACTTTAGTGCATTATAATTAAAAACTAATTTTCGTTGTTATAAAAAACCAATTTACGCTCTCAATCGCCACCTGATTTTGATCTTTATAGCCTAAAGGCAAAAGACGAACTTTGTTTGCGCAGTTCTAGATCAATTTTGAGATAGTAGTTGGTACTGATTCCTTTGCATTACTTTTCCGTTCTTTGTGAAGGTATACGAGCTAAGGTCTTGTGTAGAAGGCGCGTTTGATAGCTTTGTGTGTTTGTGTTACTTATTGGAACCAAATAGAATGTAAATAATTTAATTTAAACGCTATTTTGATCCTGTAGTTAATGTGTGTACTTCCTGATAAGTTAAAATAGTATATACAAAAGATAAACATAACATATAGAGTAGAATAGACCACTCTCATTTCTTACCGAGGTGCCTTAATGCGTTATACGCCATGTGTTATCCGACTGAGTAGAATAGACCATCCCCATTTTCTACCTAGGTGTCGTAGTAATGCGGCCTGTTACTCTCCCACTGCTGAGATTAGGCCTCTTCTCTCCGTTTTTGGAGGGAAGGTTTGTAGCTAAAACCTACCACGCTGCTCCAATGCGGATTGGTAGGTTACACATATCTCCAACATTCTTATTATGCAGGTTTCCTCACGATGTTTTCCTTTACCGAAAAGCGTGGTATAAATTGCAATTATCAATTAGACACATAAGTTTTAACAGAAAAACTCATTGGTATCTGCCCAGGTTTGAACCTATGACCTACTAGAAAGAGTCGCACGGTGTTACCGCTGGGCTATCACAGCTACACAAAGCTAGCTCTAAGCACACTAAAATCGATGAACGTACTAGTCATAAATACAATCTTAAACAACAAAAACGCCATAGTTTTTTATCCCAATAGTGGATGAACGTCATAACTAGAGGTATTTCATTCTTAAATACAGACGTACATAAGTTGAGTTGATCACTAACCTGATATAACACACACTAACACAGAAATCTGTATATATCAATAAAATACTCCTTGTTTTGGACAACCCTGTTTCTTATACAACTGCTATACATTTTTCCACTGTCAACAATAGGTGAAAAGCGACATTACATCCGACTTGTTGATTCCTAATAAGCCGAAAGTCCCTTTTTGCTCAATATAACAGGCAATTAGTGGGTTTGACAAATAATTTTAAATACTTAGGGTGAAGTAATAAATTAGATACAACCTTCAAACTGAAATAAACTCTAGACACTGATTTTAAAGTTGAATATGAGATTGCGAGGGTCGAATCAAGAGACAATGCAACCAAAAGATGTTCTGTTTGCGTAATGACGTCATTAAGCGTCATGGAAACATTGTCCAGAAGAGGATCATCTCTTAGATGACACTTAAGGTATAGGTTATTGTAAATAAATTGCATTACGAAAAAAATATCAAACATATTTGTTTAGAATTTGTTTGCTTAATTATGTTCATTTTGGTGACCTGAGGGGTTGAGTGCGATGTTTAAAAAGAGAATCGGAATCTTTTTTTCTCCAAACAATATTCTGGGATATGTGATCAAGATTTCCACTCAATACGGTCTTGTGCTGTTAGTCATTTTGCGATCTTTTGAAATTGTTTGTGTAGGTATCTAGATTCATCGCAGACTCTACCAACATAACGTTTTCCAATGCGAATCGCCAATCCAATACATTAAGACCCCAACTCTCATAGAATTATTGTTCTGTTATAAATACCCTATATCCGAACGGTAAGAATGTGTGACTCTCTCTAGGGGATTACAGATTTAAACCCCAAGCAAGTAACAATGAGTTTTTCTGTTTAAGCTTTTCATAACTGATATTTGTAATTTACTACGCAAAACCTGCAAACTATAAAGAATTCCTGGGTTATGTAAATTACCAATCACAATATTTTCTCTAATTGCGGATTTTGTCAAATTAATATTATCAATCCTTTTGTATTATGGATCTCTGTAAAGTAACACCTGATTCTATAAATTATTATTCTATAAACACAACAGAAACATATATTATACAAAACAGTAATGACTAAATATAACTAGTAATAAGAATTACATTTTGAAAAGAGCAACCGCCGAGTTTCTTGCTGGATCTTCTCGGTAGGAACAGCTTTCCGAACCTGCAGTAGAGTTGTCGATATAAAAGCACTTGTTTACTTGAATAAAGAATATTTTGAATTTGAATTTATGGAGATCAACGATTCCCATGAACCAAGGACAATTTTTGGCAGTCCGCTCAAACAATATTTTTAATTTGAATACAGATATTTAAATTCTTAAATTTACTAAATACTTACTACTTACTTAGTACTTAAATTGACTGTAAGTAAACTTAATTTAATAAACTGTCTAACGAGAAATATCATCAAAGATGAATGCTAGAATTTATCTGTACCTTTCAACAATATTTCTCTTATTTATGATATAATATATGAAGGGGAAGTAATATTTTCACCACGTTAATATTTTCTACGTTCAAAGTCTGTGGAGCATTTTTCAAGACAACCCTCCCTTGCGTTACTCAACGGTTTTTCATGTGTTATAAAACATAAGATATTGGCGGAAAACTTTAAAATTATATAAATAATAATTCAAGCATAATATTAAGTAAATTTGTAATGTAACAAGGGCTTTTGAATAGTCAACTCTACTGCTGGTTTGGAAAACTGCTCTTACCTCTTGGTAGAAGCAGTTTTCCGGATTATTGTCTGCTTCCGCTGATTTTATTGTTGGCTTTATAAATTCTTATTCTTTCTTCTGGCTATAAATTCAGCGATTGCTTTCTTCTAAATACAATTCTTATAACTAGCTACATTTTACAATTACTATCTTGAACAAGGTCGTAGGTCTGAAGGTGATAACCAAGCGGTGACACCATGCGACCAATGAATTTCGTATTAAAAAACTTGTCTAATTGATAATTGCAATTTATCACACGCTTTTCGATAAAGAGAGAGGAAACATGCATATCTCTTGAGAATTCTAGGGATATGTGTAACCTTCCAATCCGCATTGGAGCAGCGTGGTAGATCTTAGCTCTTATCCTTCTCTCCAAAACCGGAGAGAGGAGGCCCTTGCCCAGCAGTGGGATAGTAACAGACCGTTACTTTTCACAAGGTCGAAGAACAGCTATATCTACGCATTCTTATCACTTAAGTAATTCTAAGTAGTATAATTCTACTAGGCTTACTAATTCTAGTAGGCTTTCTGTCTTTGCTTACTTTTGATAGTTATTAAGGACGTGCCTATCTATAAATCTCTCTCCGCTCATGCCTTAAGCCACAAAGAACAAAGTTCGTTTTTCTCCCACTCTTTCTTGGCAGTTTTGATGCATCGCAATATTTTCGTGTCAGCCACATGCGCCCCGTGACGTCACGTGATATATTGGCTTTCGCCTCCATAATTGTAATCTCTGTCGATTATGCCTATAATGGGCTTTAGCTTTACATTTTCATCTTAGGATAGTCTTTCACAGCTTCGTACAGTCAGTAACATCCTTCTTCTGCTGTTATTTCTAAGTGTGTTTGGCACAGCCTGTTACAAACATTTTGTCACATGATTTGGCTAGGTATTTTACGACCAGCCGCCTAACTGACGTCAACTTATCTTAGTCGAATTTTACGACACTTCCGTAAGAAAGAGGGTACCTATTACTCAACCGGGTTACAAACGGTGGGCCGACTTACATTAGTCACCTTTTACGAAACCTCCGTAAGAAATGAGGATGGTCTATTCTACTCAAACGGATACCACACGGCGGACAAGTGACAAGAAATTTATAGCTTTTTATATTATCTCTTTATAAACTTGTCTTACCAATCCGCATTGGAGCAGCGTGGTAGGTCTTGGCTCCAATCCTTCTCTCCAGAAACGGAGAGAGGAGGCCTAAGCCCAGCAGTGGGATAGTAACAGGTCGGTACTTACTTTACTTTACTTTTAAACTTGTCTTATTTAGTATATTTTAATTGATTCAGTTTATATGTTAACTAATTCATATTTGTAGTATATGTATAGAAACCAGCTTTACTCACACCTTAATCTATCGGGTTATTCATTCATTTATTCATGAACAAAAAAATTAACTGAAACTAAATTGGCTATTATATTAACAATGCAACATAATACAATATTAGATTGAAACTCGTATAATTTACTTTCGATTAAACTTAGTTTTCAAGGAAGAGACCTTATAAAATTAAGAAAGGGTTATTAAAGGGCAAGCTGTCGGGGTTTAAGGGGCTTCCTAAGTGGTAAATTAAATGTTAAAGTTACTGAATAACACTTGTGAATTAGGTGGCTTCATTCGATGAATTTTCGCCAGTATTTATGACTCATTTTCTATCTACGAGTATATCTATACTTATTATGAAACAAAGTCCACAAAAACTGACTATCTGTCGTCATCCGCCTGCCCTTATCCCACTCTAAGTAGGGTCGGCACAACATGTTATAAACATATTGTCACATGATTTGGCTTCCGTGTGGTATCCGGTTGAGTTAAAAAGACTCCGCTCTTTCTTAGCGAGGTGTCGTAAAATACGACTAAGGGAAGTTGACGTCAGGCAGGCAGCCGGTCTTAAAATACGTTGCCAAATCATGTGTCAACATGTTTGTAACATGTTGTGCCGACCCCACTTAGAGTGGGATAAGAGCAGGAGGATGTGTCAATAAAAATAATCAAACAGACTGACAAACATAACTATACATTTAAAAATAAATATAATAAAAAAATTGAGTTAAACTATGTAACCAATGGCGGATAATAGCAAAACCAATCTTTTTTTGTATTTTGGAAATCCACAATAAACGCCTTATTCTATATATTACTATATCAACCGCTTTTTACTTAACACACAAAAATTGAATTACTAAAAGAACACTTTACAAGCTCGACATAAAACCGGACTTTGAATATTTTACTTGCGTCTTAGTTTAATCTAAGCCTAAAGCATCTTATCTACCGTACAAAGGTAAAGATGGGAGACAAAAGGAAGCCGTAAGAGATGGGAAAAACAAAAAAATAGCTAACTACAAAGAGGGGCCCGCTCGTTTGGGCACGGTTTCCCATCTCACAGCGTCTACCTCATATGTATGGAAATAGGTTGTAAGCCCGCGTCGACTTAGGGCGTGCTCATGTTATCGCATTTTCCATATTTCCTTATATTTTTTTTAAACTAAAAAGCTTATTATGCTTTTGTGATTCTTACTTATTATTATATTATCTACTAAAAGCTCTGATACCGTTGGAACAGTGAGGCCGTTAGACTCTCTTGAGAGAGTCTTCTTCTTTTCTTCTTTCTCAACCGGTGGACGTCCACTGCGGAACATAGGTTAAGGGATTGCCATAATCTACGATTTTGATCCAGCGACTCCCTGCGACCTTTTTGAGGCCGTCAGTCCACCTCGTTGGGGTCTACCAACGCTGCACTTTCCGTTGCGAGGTCGCAATTCCAACACCTTTGGACCCCTACGACCATCGGTTCCACGCACTACGTGCCCCGCCCATTACCATTTCAGATTCGCGATACGATTAGCTTTGTCGGTAACTCTGGTTCTTCTACGGATCTCCTCATTCCTGAGGTGTGAATGTTTATAACATGTTGTGCTAACTCCACTTAGAGTGGCATTTAATGTGTATGATGTATTTGTCGTTGATGGTCTTACAAAATAAATAAATAAATAAGGGCAGGAAGATGATGATAATGAAAAAACAATTCAATCTGAACGCATCTTTACCGCGTATCACGGTATACATAAATATAAGTCAGGTGCGCTCAAACTCGGGTTTACGAATTTATTTTTCTCCAAGATATTACTCGAGGAGATTTGTGGCTCACATAGTCGCCATTTTATTTACGCCCCGTTTTCTTACATAAAAATTGCTATATAAAACTTGCTAAGGAAGATATATTGGATAAGTTTGATGGTCTCGGTTTGTTTGTGGAGTTCACTCGCGATATTTGATCGATGTTTCTAAACTGGACTTCATATAATTTGAATCAAATCAAATCATTATTTGTTCAAGTTTACTTGTAAATAAGAGCTTTTGGATAGGCGGCTCTACTGCTGGTTCCAAAGCTTTTCCTCCGAGAAGAGCCAGAAAGAAACTCGGCTGTGCTCTGTTCAAAATAACTATTATAACTTGTTACATTTAGTCATTACTACGATCATTTTGTACAGGGTTGAAGAGTAGCTATATCCACACATTCTTATCGTTTACTATTGTTACTGTTGATAAGACAAACAAAAATATATTACCAAGTTCATCATCATTCTCTTACCCTTATCCCACTCTAAGTGGGTTCGGCACAATATGTCTACTTCCATTCTCCTCTATCGTTCGTCAACTCTGGTGCCACTCCTTTAACATGCATATCATTTTTCAAACAATCCATCCATCTTCTTTTCGGCCTCCCCCTAACCATACATCCATCCACATTCATATATAAACTCTTTTGGTCACATGATTTTCATCTCCTCATTACATGACCATACTAACTTAGTCTCGCACTTCTCATCTTTTTTGTAATGGGCGTAACTTTCAGACTTCCCCTAATATTTTTTATTTATTTATTTAATTTCATTCAAAAAGACATCTTAGTCCATAATATACTTTTTTTTAAAATATAAAAAATAAATATAAATATAAAAATATATTACCAAGGTACCATACCATTACCATAAGTATAAAATATTTATTTACAAAGAATATATATAAGATAGATCTATATCTCTAATTATCTATACCCACTAATTATTTATCTCTAGAATTTTTTTATAGAAAGCCGTGACAAGGGCATAATTTACTTATATCTATCCAAGACATTACCATGGCCCTAACAAGACACAATGGCTTCGCGAAATAACGTCCCTCCCGGACTGCGAACGACCAGTTTACATGGACCCCTACCTCCCTTTTCTATAAAAATATCGTTTTAATAAATGAACAGTTGACAATCGACTGAAACCCAAAATCTTAGGCTGGTATATCTTTCTTTAATAATTTTGAGTTATATTCTCAAAATATATATATTTGTATATACAGAATCTGAATTTTGAAAACGGCTCCAACGATTTTCATGAAACTTAATATGTAGAGGAGTATTTTATCTAACTAGGTTCCATTAAAAAAATGTCGTTATATCACTGTTTTTGGGCATTGAAAACCAAAGGCTAATTTTGCTGTCATTTGTAAAGTGGTAATAGCTCAGTTGGGAATGGGCGGACCAAAGAAGAGAAAATGTTCGAAATCAAATCTCCAGACATCACTAGCCTTTTCTTTCTTTTTTTATTTATTTAATTACATTTTTATTATATTTTATATTAGGTTTGGACACTTAAGTAGGTACTAAGCTTTAATTGCACAAAATTTTACTTATATTGCTCGAACGGATTACCATAGTGTAAAAGTCAGCCCAACAAAAAAAGAACCAAAGAGATTTTTATGAGAAACTTTAAATCATTATGCAGTGACTTTACCGCTCATGCGAATAATTACAGCTGAATACAGTCAGCTAACAAGGCTGAGGTATAATTAAACACGCGTTTTTATCATTTGTATAATCTTCGATTGTACGATATAACTTCTGTATAATTCAAGGGATAATTAGAACGTAACGTGGCAACACTAGAACTGAGTATGGGATTTTGTTGGAGATACGAGAATACAAGTTGAAAATAAAATTTGCTGTAGACAGAGAATATATATTGTTGAATATATATATTGTTGATTTATTGACGCCAATAAATATTGTTTATACTATTTAAATCATCTACTTTCAAACTAAAGACTACATTTTTGTACCTAAAACAAGACAGTATAAAATAGTTCCTCATAAATCGGCATTAAAATAAATAATAAAAGAATTTACCTTTACTTCATATTATAAATTGTTTACTATAAAATTAGATGCTATAAGAATATTAAATTTCTCGTAGTTATCTTAATTATTTAAATGAGTTAATCTTGTATGTATATATATTTTCGGAATCTCGGAAACGGCTACAACGATTTTCCTCAAATTCAGCATGTAAGGGGTTTTGGGGAGAATACGATGTAGATAAGTTTTATTAAAAAAAATGTCGTTTCATACCTGTTTTCGGGCTCAAATTTTTTTTTGAAATTTACGTTGAATACAATCAAAATTTTTCTTTTCAATTTTTTTTACATCATTTTAAAAACTACCGAGCAAGGCTCGGTCACCCAGATATTGTTAACTTATTTGTATTACTACTATTTACTATAACTATTTATTGAATATTTGTTATAACTAAGTTAGGATTTTTTTAATAAATTAAATGTTGTTGTTAAAAATACAATAAGTTATGGCAATTTCATTATCAAATTGGATAGATGTTAAGATAATGTACGGTGATAAAAAAAATAGTCAAATATCGTATTAAAAAAATAGTTGTTAAATTCGAATATTCAGTCTCTTCCATACTGTAAATGAAAAAAAAGTTATTAAGTTTGATTATTCAGTCTCTTTCATACAATAAATGTCGCAAAAAAGCACCTTAAGCGAGAGGTCACGTTAAAATGTTCGCACCGCCACCCACTCGGCGTCACTCGTTGCTAGTGATTGATGACGTAGGCGTGGCAAATCCAATCATTATCTGTGATGTATGGCTTTGGTACATCACTACTTGGCTTAGTCGCTGATTCCAAATTTAAAAACATTTATTTCGAATATAAAATTATATCCATATTATCGGAATATAGATACATTTCGTATTGTTTCTATTTGTGATTTAGCTTAGAAGTATGGTGTCATGAAATATCAGTTTAATGATTCGCCAAATCGAAATGATTATTTGTCGAAACAAAATTTAATTGATATAAATGTAAAAGATGTAAATTGTAAAATCGTTCGATCGTTTAAATTGTAAAAGAATAACGCTTTGTTACTATTATTATCACTACATTATATCCCACTGCTGGGCATAGGCCTACCCTCTCCGTTTTTGGAGAGAAGGGTCAGAGCTAAGACCCAACACGCTGCTCCAATGCGGATTGGCAGGTTACACATATTCCAAGAATTTTCTAGAGATATGCAGTTTTCCTTCATCGAAAAGCGTGTGATAAATTACACTCAATTACACGCTTAAACAGAAAATCTCATTGGTGCCTGATTGGGATTTGAACCCGTGACCCTCCTCTAAATTGTATAATTATTTATTTATATTTAACCTAACTGCTAAGCATATAATTATTGCAAAAAACTAAAATAAATAATAATCATGCAAGGATCTGTATTCAGAAGTGCGTTGCTAAGGTTAGTATTTAATGAGGAAATAATAAGATAATATCAGAGCTTTTAGATTCGTAATTTTGCAGTTGAACTTGTCTAAACTAATGACAATCATTAATCATAATTTAATTATGCCACAATTATGAATTATTCTCTTTACGAGGTGTTGGGTTACATTGCTTTTAATTTTTCATGCCAAATTAAAGTTTTTAATTCAGCTGCCATTTTATATGGGTATAAAACTAGAGATCATATCTTAATTACATGTAATTTTATTTGCTAAACAGCCTTCTGTGTAATTAAATTTCAGCGAGGTCGTGTACATTGAATAAAAATAATCTTAAACTATATTCGAAATACAATTTTATTGTTTCCACGAGACTTTGAATTCCAAATTTAAATTTGGTTATAAAATCACGAACCGCATTTAACATTATTATAATTAAAACAACTTTCATTCCAAATTCAAACTCTCGGAATTTAAACAATTAATGCACTGACATCTAAAGCTTGCAACAGAACTATCAAACAACTATCGTTGTAACAACAATCTTGCATTAAGTTGTTTTTTACGATTTTAATTTCATTGATGACAATTTAAGTACTTGTTTTTGTATAATGCTTTTTGTATCTTTTAGTTATTTAGATGCATATTCGCACCTACCCTAATAGTAGCTTTAAAATTCTTTACGGTCTTACGTCTGGTAGCTAAGCATTTTTCGTCATATTTTCTATGCTCTAGAAGTTTGACGTCCATACGACGTTAGCAGCCGCGCGTGCTCACGCTATCAAATAAGAATTTAAGCTATCAATTTAAAATAAAATAACTATGAATTATAAATTTAATCATCATCTTCCTGCCCTTATCCCACTCTAAGTGGGATCGGCTGAACATGTTATAAACACGCTGTCACATGATTAGCTGCGTTTTTAAGACCGGCCGCCTGCCTGACGTCAACTTACCTCTGTCATATTTTACGACACCTCGGTAAGAAAAAGGGTGTTCTATTCTACTAAACCGGATATCATACGGTGGGTCAACTTAACTTAGTCGCCTTTTACGACACCTCGGTAAGAAATGAGGTTGGTTTATTCTACTCAGCCGGATACCACACGGCGGGTCAACTTACCTTAGTCGCCTTTCACGACACCTCGGTAAGAAATGAGAGTGGTACTATTCAGCCGAATACCACACGGCGTGAATTATAAATGTAATAAATATATAAATTAAGCTTCGCAGTTTATTAATCTTATTTATTAACCAGATTGTATAGGGTCGTAGAGATTCTATTACATGTATAAGAGCCTCCCAAAAGATTAAATTAGTGCTAACTAAACTAGTACTCACCTTATAGGTATTTACATTTTCGCTTTTCCTGAACAAATTTAATTAGTACGTCGGCTTTAACACCTCAGGCTCCTTTCAGCGCTTATTCGATACATACAACGATCTTCCCATATTCCTTTAATCAGAGCTCCCAAGATCACTTCTGTATAATTAACACCACTCATGTCCCGCTCTCAACGAAACTCTGCGACAGACTGAATCTTTTGAAAAAAAAAACCAGCATCTGCATTTCAAAAATGGAATACATTATTGCCAACCCTTGAATAATTAAAAATACGCGTGAACTCAAATAATCATTGCGAATTAACCCTTTGCATGCAAATTAGGTATGAAGCGAAGAAAAAAATCAGGACCGGTCTTTATGCGAGTCTCCAGGTGCGTTATTATTTTAACAGTTAAATGTATACATTACTAGTTTCCCGCTATTTCTATACTTATATTATAAATGCGAATATTTGTCTATCTGTCTCTCTGAGCAATATTGAAATTTAGTACAAAAAAGTGCAATCGAAGATTATATACTGGGTAACTGGGCTTATATAGACTAAAAATTTCCGCAGAACTGAGGGTATGTAACATTTAAGTTGCGAAAGAAGTCGTAAAACTTTTATAATATAGAAACCATTCCAACATCATTTATAAGCCAGACCCGAAGAACCAACTTTTTTTTAGAAAATGTTTTTCCGCGGCGGGAATCCAACCTACGACCCGCGGAGCTGAAGATAGGATCATTGCCACCTGCACCAAATGGCCAGTTGAAAATAGGAAGTAGTTTGAAACCTATAACCCCATACGGACTATATGCGAGGGTTCTGTACTTTCAGTAGCAATTGTACATATAACATGGAAAAATAAGGAAAATAAGTACCTACGTACGTTTATAATCTAAATATGGATTATTTAAATTTGTTTTTATGACAAAGTTTTTGTTTCTACTTAACATTTTAATATTAATATCCTTAATTTGACTAATTTCCTTAATTTTAATTAATTGCGCGTGTACTGTATATGTTTTTTTATTTAAGCTAAATTACCTTCAAATAATATTATCATCGCTAACAAATCTTAATAACTATAACGCGTAACCAATATTTTAATTAGGCCCCAACTGCGAATTATAAAAAAATATGTTATTAATTTTATAACATAAATTTTTAATGATTCTTTATATTATTTACTGTGCATAACTACAATGAAATCTTGAGTTCCTCAAAACATAAATGCAAATTGGAATAAGAACTAATTCAAACTCTTTTATCTTCATTTTAAATATAGAACATTGTTCAAAGAAAATTATAGACTAAAAACAGTGGCAGAAACGGAAATTCTTTCAAAGATCACCAACCCACCTGCTCGAAGGGGGACAAAATTTGAATTTGAATGCAGACGCGGAAGGGTTAAGACGTTCGCTTTTTTTGTGCTGAAGTTCGAAAAAGGAATGAATTCGACAAGAATAATCTATAAATAATTCTGTTTCAAGCTTTATGTCATTGATATAAGGAATATTTTAGAGTAAATCACCTTTCAAGTAGTTAATTAGCAAACCTGCGGTAATCCTCGCGGAGTACGGTGATTCATTATGAAAAGAATTTGTTCCGTTTATTTCTTTTGGATAATACAATTTGAATGAAGTTATAAAGCAAAATGTGACTGAATTTGGTAATTTTTTTTTATTGCAATATAATTGCGTTCATATTTAGGAACGCAGACATATTGCTTTGTTCTTTATTGCAACAGACGAGTATACTTGTTATTTATGGCCGGTTAAATGTACTTACAATCTAAAAAGGGATTGACAATATTTTTTATTAAACATATTATGGTATTTTTAAATTGGGAATACTTGAATGTATGTTGAATTACTTATCTTAACATAACTTTTCAATGTCAGCATGTAACATGTTTTTTTTAAATAAATATTACATAAATTAAGTTTTAAAAAAAATAACATAAAAAGAAAAATAATAATAATTTAGTTTTCTCTGTATAATATTGCTACTTTATTAATGTTTGTATTCAGATAACTAATTGTATGAGAGGAATCAACAATATCCAGACAAACATCTAGGCTTATGGATATGAAGTAATAAATTTTAAAAAATATTAAATGTTATAGAATTAATAAATAAAATAATAAAAAGCTATTTTTTCAATATTGTGATATACTTTTATAAATATTATGAACGCATCCATATAAATTTAAAATATAGGAGTTTTGATCTATATTGTGTGTGTAAATGTGAAAGTTTCTTCAGGTATATATTTTTATTCCAGCAGTATATTTAAAGCTAGAGTATTTAAAACAAACTCCATCAATACTATTTACGCGCCATATCAGTCAAGCGCCAACTCTAGTATTTGACATAATAAAAAAAATCTCAATGAATACGCATAGCCCGAAATAGTTGATGCCGCCCTAATTTTGTTTAATTCTATCAATATTTGTAAATATCTATCTTATTATATTTTTCCCGCCGTAATTAGCATATCACAGCTAATGTTGACACAGCTTCCTATAGTATTCAACCCCATCGATTACGCAGGACAAAGACAAAATTCTCACGTACAAGAATACGTCCGTTCTCACGATACTAGAGAAATTCATGAATACGATAACGCATTATTAGGAAAAAATCTTTTATCACTATTCCACTATGGTACTGGCCGTATCTTAGAATAATTTGAATATGAAGCAAAAGGGTTAGCCATTCTTTCGAGTGTCAAAATTGCTCTTCCGCGTCCTGTTACGAAAGATGCCTCATTTGAATATGGAACGCATCGAACGTTTTTGCATGTCTATATCTTATTTAAATTAATCGAATGGCTGAAAGAGTGATTTTAACTTTTCACACGCCGCGATATGTTTTACAAAGGCGAATTCGGTTAATATTGATTCCGTAGTATCTTTTGTAAATGGTAATGAGATTAAATATTTTCGTTCCGTTGTCACATTTGTTGTTTATGGCTCTCTAACGTGCAGAAACGCTTTGTGTTTGCATGATAGATATTGTGGTTTGTTCTCACGAAATCTTATAATGGTTAATTTAATCAATTTTTATTGTAAAAGAAATGAGTCTAATAAAATTATCTCTGCTTATATATTTGTTGTTATATGAATATAATATACTCAAACTCTTTTGTATTTCAGTATTAAAATTAAAAAAAAACCTTTTTCCGAATAAACAGAATTATATTTATATCACATATATTGGGAGTCGAAATATAGCATTTGCTTTACGAAGGTTAAAAAAATTAAAATAATTCTAACAGTAGACATCCTTAATCAATCCTTCCTTTAGGATGAAGTTCCCTGACGGTAGTGAAACTTCTGCGTTCTGCTTTTTGCATTTCGCAACATTAACGATGCTTCTGCACTCGCCCCTCCCGCCCAGTAACACTGTTAAAACCAAATGGCTAACAGCATACAGACAGTTCGATAAAAAATCTAAGATCTAAAGTGGTGTAGGCGGCAGTATTCATATGCAAATAAATTCAAATACCTACAGCTTGTTGTGAAATGACGTGCAGATGCCATAGACTATTCATTATTGGAATAATTTATTGAATATGAAACAAAAGATACATTCAGTATAATAAATATTTATTCAACAATTACAAAACGGAAAAAAATTCGAAAGAATAAAATACGAGCATCGGACATGCAAGTATGTGATAATCGCATGTTTCCGAAACACAAGATTAATAACCTATTACAATAACAATCGATATTTATACCGACTACAATACAAAATAAAAAGTTGCAGGGTCATAAAAATGGGTTTTGAATAAATTAAAATTCATTTGACATTCGATTATTTTAATTCGAAATTCAATTGTGTAATAGATTTTATGTTTATGGTCGTTGTTGTTTTTTTTTTGCCGCTCGGTCTCGCTATTAATATGCAATACTACGACATCAGTCACATTTATTATCTCATATTTTGTAAAAACGATAAAACAGCTGAATAATTTACATATGACACTTAGATGTTACTACCTTTTTCTGTTTTTTATGGTCTTACAGGGATGAATACATTAATGGAGTGCGACTTTTATAGACTTTTATTAAATTATATTTTTATAAAGCTATTAATTTACCCGCAAAAATTTTTTTTTATGAAATACAAATATTTGCCGCAAATACAGAGAAGTAGAATAGATAAATATGTATGTTGCCTTGGCACTGGATTTTTATCTTTTTTAAATTATTATTATTATTATCTTGCTTTATGGCCTTTTTAAATTATTAAAAAAAAATTTCATAGCAAGGAGATAAATTCATAGCAACGTACACAGAGTTATATTTCACTCGTGAATCCATTCCAGAGCTTTGAAAACAATTAGATTATATTTCACATTCAGTATAGATTTTCTAGTTGTCTATGGATTCTTGACCTTCCAAATGTTTGTTTGTAATTTTTTTATTGCACACATGGGACATATAAACTAATACCAAAATGACAATAAACAACATAAGTGTACAACGAGTTTTTTCCGGAATCGGAATTAGAATAATCGGAATGATTTGTAATTTTGTCTTTTGGAAAGAGAGAAGGTGAGAGTAGTATCAATTAATCCAAACAAATAAGACGCGGTCGCAATATTTCACGGGTTATTCACGAACGATTAACCTGAATTACAATGTCTTGCTGAGAACAATTTATTTTCCTCCCATTTTGTGTCCTTTTAACGCTCGCAGTTAATAATCCGTGAACGTGATTATTTAAATTCCCATCATTTTTACGAACAACTACTAAATATTATTATGATTTTTTTAATTTAATTTTTGTATATTATTATGGTATTGATGCTTTTTAATATGAATTTTAGCAACATTGTCTATGCTTCATTTTTTAATTTAAAAAAAGTCATAAAGCCTTATATACTTTTTTTTTATCTAAGCATTCATAAGAAAAGAAAGACAGATAATAATAGTGTCACTTGCTTTCTTTTTATAATTGATGATTATTTTACGCTGGCTTCCATACTGTAGTCTAATAATTGTATGATTAATACCTCATGAGTTAGAAAAGACTTTCTCGCTATTTGGAAAGAATGAATAGATAAATACAGATCTGTTTATTGAACACAGATTAACAAATACAGACAAAATTACTTATAACAATAATTAGTACAATTATGCTGCCTTTTATGTAATTTTTTTCAGGTAACCTTACGTCAGTAAAATAATTAAACAAAATGTTTCCTTTACCGTGAACTACGTAATACCTACCTAAATACCTACAAAGTAATCAGGTATCATAGTTAAAAAACCGAGAGCGGGTTGAGATTTGGATCTATAATAAATTTAAACGAATATAGTATAACTATAACTGTGAAGCATAACGTTTTTTAAGATCAATAATTTTTTTTCATTAGGTAATATAACTAAAAATGATGTAAATGTGAAGATGTTTATACGTTTGAAAGAAAGAGGCGCCATCTTTGTACTCTAGCAACTGTAGTCGTTAGTGAACGTTGGATATAAGATTTAATTACAAAATTTATACATACTAATCAAAGGTTATCTTTATCGATAAATCTATTCTACATAAATATAAACTTAAGCAATCAGTGTTATTTTCCTGAGAGTGCCACCGAGTTAATACCAATTACTTTAACGTCTAATTACTATGGAAATTAATTATTCTGAACAATTAATTATCTTACCATAGAGTACGCAGAATATTTTAATATTTATAATCTGAGTTAAAATTATGTTGTCTTGATAAATCTAAGGATTTATTTTAACATTGATTACTTTAATGTCCAATTAATTTACTACGAAAATTGTCTACATAATAGTTGTAATATTTATGTTCTGTATTTTTGAAGTCATTGTTTATATAGGTATTGGTTTTTGACAAAACCAAGTTGACAACTTGAGAATCTAAACATCATTATCTATTTTGTAATCATGTTAACATAAAATATACATTTAAATTATAAATAATGAATTCATAAAAGTTCTTATATTCAATAGACATTATTATCTACTACATTAATTTTTATTTAATTTTTTTAATAGGTATTACGGCCGATAGATATTATTATCTCTACATTAATTTTTATATTATATTTAATTTTTTATTATCACGGCCGTCATTCTATAGTAATGCACTAAAGTCTAGCAGTGGTTTTCTTTTAATTTATTTTTTTATTTACTTGGACTCCGCAAACTTAGTGATTTTCGCTTTAGAGTTGTTATTCGAAAATCTTAATTTCCCATTGTCACAGTATTCCAACGGAAACAGAATCATTTCTCGGATAATATATCGTATAGAGTGTGAAGATAAAACGCCTCAATTGTTTTACCATTTATATACTACTCCATTCTGCTTGCGTGTTTGTTTTTCATCTGAGTGGATTTTATTACAGAAATAAAAGCCAACTTAGTCACATTCCAGGCCATTAACATATTCACCAAACATGACATCCAAGGCATATTTTTTTTATAAGACTATTGAGAATTCAGACTAATAGAAATCTTGTCTCATAAATTATTATCATAAATCATCTCTAAATCTAAAAAGTCTTCAACTATTTACACCGAACAAGACATCTGAGACAGACGTATTTTTGTTATAAGACTTTAATTTAAAATAAAATAAAATTCCTTATACGTTTTTAATAATATTTACACTTCAAAAATGTAGAGAAGACAATCTCTTAACAACGACATTATGGGGCGTGTAAAAAACGAGTGTCGCATCCGCACGGAATACATCCGCAATACATTTGCATACATTACAGAGACAAAGGGCCAACCGTCATAATTTTGATATTTAATTTTTTACAGTTACAAGTACCGGTTTTTGTCTATTGTCACTTGTATAAAATATTTAAATTGAAAACAAAATCGCCGGGTCGAAACAATACGTGCACCTTTTTTGTTTCTGCTTGCGTACGGTTGGTACCACTGTGCTAAATACATTGCATATCAAAATAAACCTTATTTGTACTACATAGAGTTTAAATTTAATTGTATATTGTTAGAGATGTGTGAAATTAGTAATAACAGCATGAAAATTATGCTTCATGATTTAGAGTGTTGTTATAATGTAATGCAATTGTACAAGACGATGTATATTATTATTATGAGGATGTGAATTTAATATATTATAGAATACTTTGAAGTAAACATTACGAAATTCCTTGACATAAAAATAACTTGAACAAATTATTTGTTTATTATTTATTCGTTACTATCCAAGACCTCTTTTCGCCTCTTTTGGCCTACAGAAGTTTTTTAGATATATGCAGGTTTTGACATGTCCTTTCCATAAAAGCGCCTCAACACAATTAACACATTATAATTAAAACATCATTTTTTTGTTATATAAAACCATAGGTTTCTGGTTGGCTTTTAAATCTGTAAACCTTAGACAAGAGTCACCTAATCTCACTATTCGGTCATCTCATTACGTAGTAAAATATACAGTTTATGTTATTACAATAACATTTGATATTTTGGACATAGTGGTAAACTTCATGGTATAAAAAACTATTAATAAGAAGATCATATTGTCTGCTGTACTATATTTAACTTTATTGGCTTTATTAGATATTTATTTAATATTTTGGTATTAAAATACATGTTGTATTTTATATTATATTATGTTATGGGTATTTTGTATTTTGGTATTAAATACATGGGTAGTTTTATGTATTAGTAGTACCTTAAATATGAAATTTTCACTACCCCACGGCTGGGCGAAAACCCTCGTACCTACTTTTAAATTAAAGGACCAAGCTGCACCAATGCCTAATCATGTCATTTAACGTTTGACTATCAGAGCTATTACATTATATTATTAATTTTTTTAAATGACTATTTCAAATTGAAACCATTGACATCTGTCACATAATTCTAATATTCAAAAATCGAACGGAAATAAAATCCGTTAAACCCGGTGCAAACATAAACATTAAGCCGTTCGCAAATATTATGCAAATGACTCAAAGGTGTCGAAGATTAGCATCTTATTGTCGTGCGATTGGTTCCGAGCACTGTTTGCGCGTGATTCGACGCGGACCGGTGTGATGAGGCCTTTATTTTATACGCATTATTTTGCGCTATTATGTGTGAATATTTATAAAAACACTTATATTAGTAACTACTGATCGCAACTCCATTTGCGACAATTTAAGCGTTTAAGTGCCCTCCATGTGATATTTTACCTCTGTTTCCGAAAGAAAAACGGGAACCATTTTATCCTATGTGTTACTTTCTAAGATTTAGTAGTACATTTTTAAAACTTCGTCAATATTAGTCCAGCGGGTTGATCGTTACAACGTAACGGACAGACAGACATACTTCCGTATTTGTGATTATATGGATGACTGTTTTTAAGCGATTTGTAACTTTGCAATGATACTTATACTTCAACAGTGAAAACTCGCAACTGAGAACTATATTATTTGTAATTATTGTAATTGAAAATTAATTTATTCAAAATGTATGCAAAAATGAAACCCTATTAATATTAAAATTGTTTTTATTTCATTAAATTGTTAATATATGCTAGTCTTCCCTCTATATAAGTGTCTATACTCATTATTCTTTAATATTACAAGCTACAAATCGATTGATTTTTCAAATAGTCAAATAGTCATATAAGTAGTACAAAACTAATGACAATATTATTTTGCTATAATCCGCGATAAAAGAAATTATATGTAATTACACTCTACATTAAGCATTACATATAATTTCTTTTATCGCAAATTATAGCAAAATAATATTCTCATTAGTTTTATATTATGGACCTTTGCAAAGTAACGCCTAATTCTATTAATTTTATAAATAGTTGATAAAATAAGGATAAAGACATATTTCTTTATGTTTATGTGTATATACTTTGAATGTGCTCATTGCACTTTGTACTTTTAGTATAGAAGTATTCACATTATTTCTGTAATTTTGCGAAAGGTTCTCTGTGCAACAATCTTAACAAACTTCTGTAGAAACAACTATATGAAGTACAAAGACTATCCATTAAAACCACGATTATTTCTCCAAAGTCTATAAAGCAATACAAACTTATATACAACTCGCAAGATTCTTTATAAAAACATAAATATGTCTTTAAAAACAGCGCACCACCTGAACGTAAGCATGTGCTGGAAAATCAATACTGAGCGTGTCGCGAATGCGTGATTCCAACGAAAAACTACTACCCCCGACCCATCCACCCCTCGCTCCACGCGGATTTTTCTTCACCCACCCCCTGGCTTAGGGGAGACGAGGGAATGACGCAAAAAGATGCCCGCTTTTTTCTCTCTCGTATGTTTTGTTGACTGTATCACACACGCGCGAAACGCAGCTATGCGACAGGGGTACCAAAATTCAAAATCGTTCGAAACACGCAATGACATATAAACGATTGTCTTTGACGCGCCACAGACAAATGTCAATCGTAATTTGTACGGCTAGAGCAGTTTATCGCGCGAAGGTTTTATTGTCAAAAAGGTTTGCTCATACATACACGGGGGCATTTTCGTATTGGGGACTGCTCCGCTCGAATGCCTAATGACTTCTTATGATTTGATGTCATGTTACGTGTAAGTTTCGTCTTATTTGACTTGGCGTTGGGTTGAATGAACGCGAATTGTGTATTCGCCTCGCGGAATTGGAAATTTGAAGCGATTCGCAAAGCGAACACGTTCTAAAGGATATTTTGGAGGGAACGGCGTGGAGAGATTATATTTTGTTAAGTAAAGTCCGCGCCGTAAAGTATAAATAACTTTTGTCTATTACTACCAATAGAAATAGCCGTGTGGTATCCGGCTAAGTAGAATAGTACCACCCTCATTTCTTACCGAGGTGTCGTAAAAGGCGACTAAGGTAAGTTGACCCACCGTCTGGTATCCGATTTAGTAGAATAGACCTTCTTACCGAGGTGTCGTAAAATACGACTAAGATAAGTTGACGTCAGGCAGGCGGCCGGTCGTAAAAATGCAGCCAAATCATGTTACAGCATGTTTATAACATGTTTTGCCGACCCCACTTAGAGTGGGATAAAGGCAGGAGGATAATATTGCTACCAATAGAAAATGTGATGTGCGTTAAGTAATATTATATCTATTTTTAGTGTAATTGAAAAACCAACGCCTGGTTTCATGGAAGGGCATAAACTAAAGTAGATCGCGCTTGCCATACCTCTACACATTTTCATTCTTTATTCGTTCTAAGCACTCAAGTATCAAAAACTTTATGGAATATTAAAATCAAATCGTTCGTAAGCAGTAATAAAAACGATGTAACAGAAAGCGCTTTCGATTAATTCCATAGATTCCCTACAAAATATTCTACTATTTTCACTAACTCTTTACATCGTCCATCGTTTGAACCAATTACATTCCAATGCAGAGTAATAAATATACAGAGATTATTAAATTAATAAAAGAGGTATAAATGCAACTTTACCTAAAGTTTGTTACTTTAGGTAAAGTTGCATTTATACTGTGTATACAGATGTCAAAGCGGTAACGACCTCGCGGCCAGTCGCTTGTGGCCCGATCAAGTAAAAACTTTTGTTCATGACTTTATTGTAATCTATTAAGATGATAACAAAAATTAAGAAGTTGTAGGATAACAAAAATAAATAAACGCCTATTATTTATGATGAGAAGAAGAATAAGCTAGCTATTATTATTATTATTTTGTTACCCAAGAATCGAAATGTGGCCTCGCAGGATAAGAGTTTAAGTAATTTTTTCCTTATACAACATGTTGTAGACTCTTTCTTTACTCGACGCTTAATTAGTTTTTAACGTAAAATTATATTATGTAAATAAAAAAACAGCTTGTATGATCATCCATAATTACTTTTATTAATTACTAAATAAAATACATAAATTAATGCGTTTATGTGTTTTATTTAGTAATCGATCTGTGATTTTCCTCATTCAAATAAAATTCAAGCGATGAATTTGCAGACAAATACCAGTTAATGATAAATGTTTTACCTTACAAGAAATCACTATAAACATTTTTATTATTATTGTTTAGGTTACATCGACGTGTCGACATGTTGAATAAAGATTTTATTGGATCCACATCAACATTCAACAAGTACCATATGACACTAATAAAAATTAACTTTGTAGCGACATGAAATTGTCATAAAACTTAAGTGCTCGTTGTATGAAATCGCCATATCACAGACACAAGAAACCTTTTAATACCTACTTAGTACCTAGTAATAAACTTAACGGCACTCGTAAAAGGCTTAAGATTTATCTGTAAGCATATTGCTCTGTGGCGTAAGAGTTTTTATGGCGGGAATTATCGGTCAATCTAAAACTAGTATATTACTTTGGTTTCACACTTTCTTAAATTTTATATCACATTATATTAATTACATAAAGAATTTATTATCCTTATTATATGGCTTTTGCTTGTGGCTGAACTTATTTATACTTTATTTTATTAATTTAAGGTTTCTATAACAGTCGAAAAAGCTTCTATACTCCAGTCTTCTCCAGCCAAATTTTAAATAAATATTTTAAGTTTTTAATAATAAAAATAAATATAGTCAATAATTAATTGACTATATTTATTTTTATCATAAACTATGCGGATTAAGCTATTAAAATTAATTATTTTTACTTATTTAATTCTCGTTTATCTTGAAACTCACTTGCAAAAATAAAATGAATTATATTATCATAATATTATATAATATAGTCATATCATAATAATTATATTTATTTAATCAATTTTACGAAAATATATGACGAAAGAGGCTCGCCGCGATCATTTTTGAAAAGTGTGACGTCAGTATTGCTGACGTCACGGGCAGGGTTATCCCCCATAATGGGTGATCAATAAACACTGTAGATAATTTTGACAAACTTTTATTTCCAATAGTTCCGTACGCTAAGGCGGTCCGAGACAGAATAAACTCTCGAGCTTTTTTTTTTTTTTTTTTCGGACACTAACTAAGGCTGTTAGCCGTGAAGGCTTTGACAGCGTCACCGGGAGAGTGGGCGAGCGCAGAAGCATCGCCGGGACTCTCGAGCTGGCGCGCGCTCGGCTTTTATAGAAAAACTGGGTGTGTCATTCGATTGAACAAACTACCCACCTTTTCAACTAAAACTATTCTTTACATACAAAGAAATGTTCTTAATTTTAAAATGAAATGTTTAAATTTATTACAATGTAACTTGTAAATATTAATTCTGAAGTCTGAACACGTGGTAAAAATATTAACCACGTGTTTTTATTTTAGTAATGAAGGTATTTATCGACAAATTAAACATCATAGTAACAATCTAAATCAAATGGCGTGATGTTGATATTCAAAGTACGGCTACCCGCCGACATATATATTTAGCTTAAAGTATTTTTGATATTAAAGCCAAATTGACATTATTTAATATTCGTTAATTATTAAAGTAAAAATTCTTTAATAATTAAATGTTATTGTTATTCGATTTTCGAATAATCTTTTCTTTTTAAAGCCATAAATTATAAGCAAGATCACTCTAAGTGTTTTTGATAGGTCAGTTTTTATATCTACTTAATATTAATATAAGCATAACTTAATAAATAAAATAACAGCTTTTTATTTCGTAACGAAGCTACTGTTCATAATATAACCGTTATCATGATGGATGATCGAGAAACTCGACCGTTTCGAAAATATTACTTTATAATCTACACTTCACATCTCTATGTAAGTTAAACTTAAAGTTAGAATGCCGAGAAATCGACACCCTACCGATTTGAACCGGGGAAACCGAAAGCCGTATTGTTTTACCGTTATATTGATTTATTGTTAATTTGAAGAGGATTTACGACATAGTATACTAAACTAAGATAACCTTGCGCCATGCATGTAATAAACGAGCTGAGTTTAATATACAATTAATAATTATTAGAAAGCCATGATAGCGGAACAGTTAAAGCATATGCACCTTATCGAGAGTTCACAGGTTGAAATCCCCGAAATTTCTATTAACGCTTATTATATGCTTATAAAAATGCCTATAAAAGGTTCCACTGGTATCTGTAACCTGCCATATTAGACCAGCGTGGTGTGTTTTAGCTTCAAACATAATTTTGGAAATAGCAGGTCTCTTTTACTACTATTACCTATCATTATTACATAAAATTGTATAATCATTAAAAATTATATTACCCTTTACATATCCTTTGGATTGTGAAGTTGAAATCGCAACTAAATAATACTAAAAGGTTTTTATCGATTTATTTATCCATACTCTCGTGGATTATGGATTCCTTCAAAAATAATTGATTATAATAAAATATAAATATCACTTATTATCCGAGTAAATGTTTTTAATGTGTTTAAAATATATATTTTTTGTTTTATGTAAGGAAACGGGTAATTTAACAGTCTGTGAAGCGAATGAATTGGAAAATGTTCGACATATACTGCGAAAGCAAGGAAGAGGTAAGTTATAGTTCTTAGACGTTGACCACTGGCTTTTGACAAAAATTAAAGCTTTCACGACAGCATTACGGCATACAACGTGTATATAAATAAATCTTTCAACCTTGGAATAATTTTAGATAGTATAGTGCGAGTTTATGTAATTTAGATATAACAAAAAGTTTAAATTATCGTATATCCCTAACAATGGCTACTGGACTAATCAGAAGCCAGTATAGGATGTTTATTTACATATTATCTCATTGTATATGTTCGCCACCGTAACGTTATAATAGATAAGGCGTTATTTTATTATTCAATACACAAACAGGTTGAGTTTTTTAATGGGACTTGAATATTTAATATATATTAAATAACTTTATAGCACATTCATCCTCCTGCCCTTATACCACTCTAAGTGGGGAAGGCACAACATGTTATAAACTGCTTTATGTTGCAAATTGCAAAAAAATACTTGTAAAAAGATTAATTAGGTTTAAAAAATAAACTAGAACCGTATCGACTCTTGCGCAACACAATAAGCAAATGCTATGGAAAAAACGCTCATAAAAGGGTGGAGTCTAACAATTGAGAGTGAAAGAGAACGCAATATAATAGAAAAAGACATAAAATTAGGGGATGAAAAGGACAGCTTTAATGTTTTAATGGTGTGCTTAGACTAAACGAAATTTTTTATGTCCTTTTAAATTTTTAACATTCTTTATCTTCTTAATATATTTCTTTCTTCTTTATATAGTCTAAATTCTTTATCTTCTTTATATAAAGAATATTCTTTATATTTAAGTATAATTTAAATTCATTTAGCTATTACTTGTCCAGTGCTGAACAAAAGCCTTACTCCCGCCCTTATCACACTCTAAGTGGGATCGGCACAACATGTTATAAACATGTCACATGATTTTGGCTAGGTATTTTACGATCTGCCGCCTGCCTAAAGTTAACTTACCTTAGTCGTATTTTACGACACCTCGGTAAGAATGGTGGTTTATTCAACTTAAAAGACTACCACACGGTGGGTCAACTTACGTTAGTCACCTTTTGCGATATCTCGGTAAGAAATAAGGGTGATCTATTCTACTAAGTCGAATACCACACGGCGTGTCGACTTACCTTTGTCACCTTTTACGACAACTCGGTAAGAAATAAGGGTGGTCTAATCTACTCAGCCGCATACCACAGGGCAAATAAGGCTTTCTATAAAAAAAAACAAAGCGTAAAGCAACTACGCTTCTCTAATACGGATTGGCAAAGTCCGTATCAAATGCTAACATGCAGTTTATTGTATAAAAAAGAATTATCTAAAACAAAATACATAACATTATAAATCATAATAAAAAAATTTAATGTGGCTCAAATATTTATAAGAAAAAATAATACGGATCGGCAGGTTATATATATCTCAGAAACTATCTGTTTTAGATAACTTAAGTATATTTATTACTTAAGTTAGAATAACCCTCGAAGACTTAATTGAGTGACAAAAAATCAAATTAAACTCACTGTTTACACTGTTGAAAATTATTTTTTGCCGTTACCTTTTGTTTAATAATACTCGGTCATTCTAAATAATAATTAATAATAAAATTAATAAAAGATAAATAATAATGCGTTATGATTTAGAGGGAATTCAGGCTTAAATAATATAATTATATGATTAAACTATTCTCATTTAATAGAACCTAGTATTATATTATTTAACCTATATTCGCTTACAATACAGAATGTCAAAATATCTGCATGTAAAGTGTAATTTTTTTTATTATTAGTAAAAACATTGGTAAGGACAATATATTTAGATACTTCTCACTTATTGGAAAATAGCCTTATAAGAATGTTACCTAAATAGACTCATAATTACCGTAATCTAAAATGAAGTCAACAATAAATAGATGTAATATAAAAAAACGATTAAATTATTATTTATTTGAAAATGTGACAAAAAAAAAATATTTATCTTTACGCTACATAAGCTAATTCCATTAAATGATATCAAAATTGATATTTTCAAAATATTTACCATTTTCTTTATATTTTTATCGCAGTAATTACAGAAATATAATTCTGATTTGATAAGGTTGTATATAACTTTATAATCCTCGTACAAATGAATCTTAATGCGTAAAATCGAACAGTAAGATGTGAGAAGGCAATTTGGATGGAAAATGAGACAGTTTACTTTAAAAGTCACGTACAGTCAAATTGGGTAACTTTGAATTTACGGGTAACATTGAATAAAACGACTAAAATAATTATTAATTTTTTTTTCAATATCTGTAACCTGATTTAAAACTGATAACTGAGTGAAATGAAAATATTAAATGTTCTAGTTGTCAAATGTCATTTAAAATTTATAGTTTGGAAACAAATTTTGACACTTTTTCAAAATTTTCTGTTCGCTGTCTTTTAGCAGTGAAAAGTATGTGAGTTACATTTCCTATTTAATTACAGAAAAGGTGTGTAAAACACATGATTTTCGGTTTCTAATGATCAATTGTACGTTGAAATTATACTTTTTCACATAATTTCATGATTTTGCATCGTTTTATATCCATTGACAGGGAAATTTGTGGACCACCCCTATTTTTAGTTAAATATGGGTAACTTTGAACGGTTCAAAGATACCCAATTGCATTATCTTAGTTTATGGGTAACATTGACAAAGAGTTATTGATTTCTTAAAAATATTTTCAAGTACATATTTTAGTACATACAGTAATTACAATAGAATTATTTTGCTATAATCCGCGTTTATTAAAAGAATCTATGTATTGCTAAACGTATAAAGAAGGCAACATTCACATACCTTATACCTACATGCAGGACGAGTCACCACTCGTATCGTAATAAAATCCAATCCGGTGCTTTAACAAGGATGAAAGCTTAGCTGTATAGCTGTGATAGCCCAGCGGTAACAACGTCGGACTCTTTCGAAGAGGTCGCAGGTTCAAACCCAGGGCAGGCATCAATGAGTTTCTATTAAAACTTATGTGTCTAATTGTGAATTACAATTTATCACACGTTTTTCGGTGAAGGAAAACATTGCGAGGAAACCTACGTATCTCTAGAGAATTATGGGGATATGTGTAACCTACTAATCCGCATTGGAGCAGCGAGGTAGGTCTTAGCTCCAATCCTTCTCTCCAAAGACGGAGAGAGGAGGCCTATGGTCAGAAGTGGGATAGTAACAGGTCGTTACTCGCGGTCATGGTTTCCAAAAAAGGAATTTACTATTTTAAAAAAGAAAACATCGTTTTCATTTTAAAAGAGCATCAAATAACAAAAAATAAAGATAAAATGTACATTGAAGATGACATCTCATTCATGGAATGGGGTGAATTATTTTTCAAATTCTCTTGCCAACCATTAATGTTTTGATCTCATTTGAATGGTAATTGATTATAGAATTTGTTATTTAGGTTTGATTTTTAATAAATATTTACAATTACAAATAAATATGTATTCGTTACAAAAAAAAAATCTACCCATATGTTGCTAATATTTAGTAAATGGCAATTTTAAGTAAACGGTTGGCTGTTAAGTATGACAAGTTGACTTTATTTGACAGATCTATCTTTCATTCATTCAGAACAAAAGTATAATTTTACCCATGATACGAAAATTCTGTGAATTTAAGGATTTTTAGTTTTCGAAATAATTCGGTTCAAAGTTACCCAAAACTCAAGGTAACTTTGAACACGCACAAAAGCAAATTTTTTTTCCATTTCCTTTCTAGTTACTTAGTAATACAGTTAGTTATTCTAAAACTCGGTATAAAAGAACACTCATTATTCATCAAAACCTTAAATAAGGTCATCCTATTTTTTTATATTTTGAAAAATCTGAAAAAGTCATTCAAAGTTACCCAATTTGACTGTACCAAAGGCGTTAGGCGAATTTTATCTAATAAGAATCCAGATGGATGTTTCAACGGGTTGTTGATTGAAACTAGTAACGCCATCTAGTGTCGAGTAGTTTCGTTCTAGTGAATCACTTTACAATTCATAAATTTTTCATTATAAACAATATATATCTATAAATATCAGTGTACAATAAAATGATATTTTCAACTTACATTAAGTTATTTACATAATATTGTGATGTTTTATTCATACTTAAATAATATAATGTTATGTAGTGACATCTAGTGACTGGTAGTAACGTAAAAATACTGTTTTACCGACATTCGTAATAAACTTTCATCCCTCTCGAAATTTACATTAGTGTGCGTGAACAAAAGTGGCGCTCAAAATTCAAAAGAACTTAACATTCGACGTAGTTTTATAACATTCTCAAGAATACACTGCAGTTATATTTCAAAATGGCGGACCATTATACAAATAATAAAAATTGTATATTTAAATATGTTTATATATTTCAATGAATAGGATAAGATAAAACACTTCATATTAATTTAAACTATTATTTTAGTGCTCAAATTTAACTATACTTAATATTAAATTTTGATAACGCTATGGCAGATATGGCTACTAAAATTCATAACTCATGTGACTAATATCCATAATCAAATAATTGCTATCGTTAGCATAATTTACAAATTACAAAAAATTACAAACATTTGTATATTAGAATTTTTATTACTTTTACAAACTGATAATTTTAAAGTTAATGAAATTAAAAAGAAATTATTAAGTCCATTGTTATTAAACTGTATGCAAAAAATATTATACCCTTGTTCTTTATCAATTATTAATTGAATAATTTACAAATTAAAAGTATTTTTATGTAAATATTATTATGAAATAATAGTTTGTTAAAAATTTATAATAACATTTTTTGAAATACAGATTATTAATATTATTTTATCTGTGTTTTTTGATAGAGTAATAGTTAATTTGATAAAATTACTCTAACCTAACAGTTATTTGTGCTCTGTTGATAACTGATCCACGAATTTTGCTTCCGGCTACGAACTAAGACATTAATAATAAATATAGTTTAATTTATGATTATAGATAAATATATAAAATAAAAATATATAAATTTAAACATTAGCCATTACTTAGTATCTAATCTTATGAACTATCCTCACTACTATCTTTTATATAATGATTATATATATATAGTATATATATATATATATATATATATATATATATATATATATATATATATATATATATATATATATATATATATATATATATATAAATAAAGCCGTGTTCTATCATTTTTCTTACCAAGGTGCCGTAATAGGCGACTAAGCTAAGTTGACACACCGTATGGTATCCGGCCGAGTAGCCACCCTCTTTATTACCGTGTTGTAAAATACGACTTAAGTAAGTTTACGTGAGGCCGGTCCTAAAATACGTAGTTAAATCATGTGACAGCATGTTCGTAACATGTTGTGCCCCCCCCACTTAGAGTGGGATAAGGGCGGAGGGATGATGATAAATATGCAGATTTTAGTAGACTTTGTTTTATAATATGTTTATATAGTAAGTTAAAAAAAAGTAAATAGCGGCCTGTTACTATCCCATTGCTGAGAATAGGCCTCTTCTCTCCGTTTTTGAAGAGAAGGATTAGAGCTAAAATCTAACATGCTGCTCCAATGCGGCTTGGTAGGTTACACATATCCCCAGAATTTTCTAGAGATATGCAGGTTTCCTCACGATGTTTTCCTTCACCGAGAAGCGTGTGATAAATTGCAATTATCAATTAGACACATAAGTTTTAACAGAAAAACTCATTGGTGTCTGCCCGAGTTTGAACCCGTGACTTTCTCGAAAGTTGCACGGTGTTACCGCTGAGCTACCACAGCTTATTTATTTTTATTTTATTTATGATAACTTTATTGTATACAATGCTGATCGATACAATGTTTTATTAAAACTAAATAAAAACAAATGGCGGCCTTATCACTTAAAGTGATCTCTTCCAGGCAACCATAACATTAAGGAAGTAAAAACAAAAAAATAATAATTAAAATACGATATGGATAAGTGCAAGTAATACTAGATGTAAATAATAATACGAACTACTAATACATATACGAAATATAAAATAAAAATAAATAAAGCATATAAAAATACTTCAATATATATTTATAATTTCTACATATATACAACACATACAATAATACATACATACATACATACAGACATACATAAATACATTTATAAATACATATAAAAATATACTAATAGTGAAAAAAAAAAAAAAAAAAATTACATAGATAAATAGTGATTCTTTACACGCCTTTTGAAAATATGTAAGGATTTCGACTGCCTAATTTCTGATGGAAGTGCATTCCACAACCTAACAGCTGTGACAGTGAAGGACTCGCTGTACAAATGGGTGTTACAATGGGGCCATTTAAGTTTGCTATCACTTTGTGATCGGAGAGAATGATGATGAGGATAGGAGGAAAGGAAAGTGAACCGATCTTTAAGATAAAGTGGCGAATGAGGTAGGAAAAGAGTAGCGTACAGGACAGAGAGGACATGAAGATTACGTCGATAACGTATTGGAAGCCATTTTAACCTAAGGCGATACTCCGAGACATGATCAAACTTTTTTAAACAATATATGAATCTAATACATAAATTTTGTAGGCGTTCTAATTTATTTAGGAGTTCCTCCGTCAAATCCATGTAGCAGATATCGGCGTAATCTAAAATAGGAAGAAGGAGCGTAGTTGCCAAAACTATTTTAGTCTTAACTGGTAATAGATTTTTCCATCTTTTTAATTTACCATAGGCTGCGAACATCCGACGACTAACTTCTGATATTTGAGGTCTCCATGAGAGAGTGTTATCCATCAGAATTCCCAAGTTTTTAACGGTATTACTGTATGCTAGTACTGAGTTGTCGAATATGACTGGTGGCAAATGTTGATCATTTAATTTTGCAATTTGCCGCGAACCACCTATAATGATTACTTGGGATTTGTTGGGATTCACAGATAAAGCAAAAGATTTGCTCCAATCTGAAATGACCTTGAGGTTAGAATTCAGCATTTGTACGACATCAGTGATATTTTCACTTGGAGCAGAAGCATACAGTTGAAAATCATCTGCATAAAGATGGTAAGAAAGGGATAGGAGATTAGTGAGGCTATTTATGAAAAGAGAAAAAAGAAGAGGAGAGAGAACGCCACCCTGAGGGACACCAGCCCCGAGACTACAACAAGAGGAGTACCTTTGGTTGATCCGAACACATTGATGTCTATCGAAAAGGTACGAACGGAACCACTCGACAACGCCATTGGAGATGTTTATCGATTGCAAGATGGCTAATAAAATGTCAAAATCTACGGTATTGAATGCGTTTGAGAAGTCCAGTAATACTAAGACTGTTATCTTTTTGTTATCAATACCGTAGCGAATATCATCGCACACTTTTGTTAGTGCTGTAACGGTGCTGTGACCGCGGCGAAACCCAGATTGAAACGAGCTAAGGATCTTGTTTTTGTTAAGGAAAGAAGATAATTGAGAATAAACGATGCGCTCAAGAATTTTAGATAGGAAAGGAAGAATCGAAATGGGGCGATAATGAGAGAAAGAACTGGGAACAGGAGCTTTAGGAACAGGAATGACTTGCGCTGAACGCCAAGGCTTTGGAAAAGTGCTGGAAGAAAGAGAGAAATTAAAGATATGGTTAAGAATTGGAAGAATAGTATCTAAAACTAGGAGAATCATCCTACGGCCTATCCCATCGCTTCCCATAGCATCTGATTTATAAGAAACAATAAGATTTCTTATTTCGTCTGATGAAATCGTAGTGAAGAGAAAAGATGGATAACAAGGTCTAGGCTGTTGGACGAGGCAGGAAAGAGTATTCGGCTTATTCAAACAATGACTAGTCATATTAGCGAAATAACTGTTAAGAGCATCAATATCAACGTTATCAGAAAAAATATTTTTTCGACGTCCTATCCCAAGCGTATTGAAGAATTTCCATACTGTTGCAGTATCTTTGTTTACCACAGAGTCATGAATAAACTTACGCTGCGCATCTCTGCAGATTTTAGTACACTGGTTACGCAATAGTTTATATTTATGCAGGTTGTGCTCAGTCGGTATTAATTTATATTTGGATTTGGCCCTATTTCGTTTCATCATAAGTGACTTAATGTCTTGCGTCAACCAGGGTGCTGGCAAGTGTTTTAATTTAGTTGGCTTGAGAGGTGCATGAATATCAAATAATTGAACTAGAAGGGAGTTGAAAATGGAAATTTTTTCATCGATAGTTGGAGCATTGAGAACGGTATTCCATGGAATTTCTTTTAAATCTTGCATAAACTTTGGAGTATTAACGTTCTTGAGAGCACGACGCATGACTATGGTAGGCTTGGTTTTAGGGGGGCGCACCTTGTATGATAAGTACACTAAGTCATGGTATGAGAATCCCTCCGCAGGGAATTGGCCAAATGCGCTAACATACTGTGTCCCAGAAATAATCATAAGATCCAACAGTGATGGAGCACAGTTAGGGGCGAAATGAGTAGGATTTTTCTGTATTAAATTCAGATTACTACTATGGACTATTTGTTTTAAACGTTTTGCGCGAAAATCGTCTTTGATCAAACATGTATTAAAGTCGCCCATTATGATGGCATGGTCTACATTGGGTATATAGGTCTCTAATAACTGCTCAAACTCAGGAAAATAGTTTATATGGAGCGAAGGAGAATAAAAGACTCCCAGTAGGACCTTCAAGTTACCAAATAAAAGTTCTAAAAATAAATGCTCAGCAGAACCCGTATAGTCAGATGAAGATTTATTTAAAATTGTAAAAGGAATGTGACTGCGCAAATAGATTGCTACCCCTCCACCCCCTTTACCTATCCGATCATTACGGATTAAATGAAATCCGGGCAGTGCGTAGGAGGTAGAGGGTAGACAGGGCTTAAGAAAAGTCTCTGAAATGAGAATTGCGTGCACACTAGATAAGTCAAAGGAAGCAAGGAGATCAGCATAGTGCGCAGGGACACTTTGGGCATTTATGTGGACGACATTAAAGTTTTTTTGAAAGCAAGATAAAGCGTTTTTAAGTAAAGTGTGCAAGGACTCTGAGGCGCTGTAAAAACTTCCATCAGAGGAGGACAAAGAGACCATAATTTAATAAAATATATATATATATATATAAGTAATATAAAAATAAAATATATATACAAATAATACTATTTAATATCTAAACAATACAATCAAAACAACAGCAACCTACCAACTTTATACAAATAAACAAAACAAAATACCACATAACAAAAGTTTTAACATAAAGATCACTATAGGACACAATAGATATATTAGTTTAATATAATGAACCTAAGAACTATAAACTCGTGATATAACAACTATATCATGAGCTATGACTAAATCTAATGATCAATAAGAGATGATCAAGGATCCAAAGCATATGAGTAACAGCTTGTGTATTTACTAAGATACATGCCCTCTATTATATATATGACCTAAACAACTACACAAAAATAAAATATTACTTGGCTGGGCATAGTTCATCACCTACCTAAAAAGCAAAAAAAGGGTAAGGAATAATTGGTTTACTTTGCAAAATTTAACTACTTAAAGTATAAATTGAACTTGATTTAATATTATAATGTAACTAAATAAACAAGATTCAATATTCCAAACCAAAATACATATTTCAACATATATTACACTTATAACTAAATATTATAGTAAAAGGTAAAATTAGATTTATTCATAAAAGTTATAAACATTGGCTTACATAATGTATTTAAAAAATGATAAACAAACAGAAGGTTTATTTACAGATGGTGATGCTTTATTTACAAAAGTCTAAGTTAAACTTTATTTGATTAGATGTAACAATGTTACTTATTAAACAACATAATTTATTAATATATTATAATATTTATATTATATATTATATATATTTATTATATTTATATATTATAATATTTATTTATTTATAATATTTATATATATATATATATATATATATATATATATAAATATTACTATAATACAATGTTACATATAATAACCTTACACATTGTTAAGAATATAATAAAGTAATGTTATTGTAAAGTTCCAGTACAATAAAAATCAATAGACATGGGTTATTTCCTATGAAAACGTTTGGTCCTGGGGGCTTGCATAACTTTACCATCCCTGGGGTTAGAAATTGCAGAGGCACTCGTAGAAGGGATAGCATCCTTTTCTTTTGGAATTTCAAACGTTGTGGGAATAGAAGTCATGTCGGATATGCAAAGAACTCGATGGCGTTTACCATCAGGTCCAATAATAATAATTTGTCCCTCCTTCGTCCAGCATTTGGATACACCAAATCGCTTTCTTGCTTCCATAAAAGCTTCATGCCGTCCCTTAGTTAAAAATTCAGAAATGGTAATCCCAGTACCTTTTAAACTTTTTTTATTAAACCAAATATTATTTCTAACTGAAAGTTCCTGGAACTTATGTATTATATCTTAAACTTTTTTTTAATAAAATAGAAAGAGGTCAATGAAATTAATTAAAGGGTTTAAAGGTTCTTTGATTGCGCGCTGAATAGTCCAAGGTTCTATTATCGGCATACAATAGCTACTTAGCTCATTGCCAACATTGTAAGGATGCCGTGAGAAAGATCGGAGTATTATTTATTATACTAGCTTTTACCCGCGACTTCGTTCGCGTTGAATGTTGTCGTGTGATAAGTCGATAATAGATGGCGCTCATCAATTTCATCCTATTCCTGTAGAATTATCGGGATTTCTGTAGCCTATATCGTAGTCCGGTGTATAAGGAATAATTGTGCCACATTTCATCGATATTGGTTCAGCGGATTCGCCGTGAAAGAGTAACAAATATACATCCATACTAACAAACTTTTGTATTTATAATGTTAATAGGATAGGACAAGCTGTGCTTGCAGCTTTGCCCGCGTAGTAAGCCGTGTATTTAGTTAATTATTTTGATTAAAAAAAGTAGCTATTGTAAGTTAACCATAAAAGATAGAGACATGCTGTCGCGGACTTTTTTGTAGAATTTTAGTAAATCTACAATTTTCTAGTACATCACTTTAGGGTATCTCCGTTGGTGAACGCGACGCACCCAACTAAACCGAAATGCTCGATTTACCTATACCTTCCGGAAGAATTGCACTGCGTTTTCTTCTTCTTTTTCTTCATCAACCGATGGACGTCCACTGCTGGACATAGGTCTCTTCATGGGATCTCCACCATACACGATCTTGTGCCGCTTGGACCCAGCGGCTCCCCGCGATCTTTTTGAGATCGTCAGTCCATCTCGTGGGGGGTCTGCCGACACTGCGTTTTCCGGTGCGGGGTCGCCATTCCAGCACCTTGAGACCCCAACGCCCATCGGTTCTACGCACTATGTGCCCCGCCCATCGCCACTTCAGCCTCGCGACACGCTGAGCTACGTCGGTGACTCTGGTTCTTCTAAGGATCTCCTCATTTCTGATTTGATCACTGCGTTTTAGTAAAACCAAATAAAGTTAGAATAAATATTTTTTCCAATTTAAAAATTTCAATTGAATTATCTTCTTTGTAATAAAAAAAACTGTATTTATGACCAACTGGGTGACTAAAAATGTGTTTAAAAAATCCATAGCAACTTAATGAACTATTAATCGAACCATATTAATACTTGCCTTTTAATGAATTGAATGCAACAAAGTTTAGTCCATGACCCGTGTCTTACAAATAATTGATTTAATTGAATTACCAGAAACGCTCTTTATTTTTCATCCTCTTTAAGCCCTAGAGAGCTTACTTAGTATTCAGTTCATATTGCTAATGAGCATTGAGTATAAGGTATTCCTTAACGAGAACAATTGTTAGCAGTTGAAAAGGTAATTCTCAGAATTTCTAATTATAGAACCTCTAGCTTAGCTTATAAAAAGGTATCATTTTACTTTTTTACACGTCATTTCTAAGCTTTATGACGTATATTTATCTTCATTACGTGTAAACACGTAACTTTCTACGCTCGATTTAATATATATCTTTAAAAAAATCAACCGAAAGAATTAGAGAATAAAAAAAAACAAGGGCCTGTTTTACAAGTTACTGATAAAGTGTCAGTTCACCGACAAATAAACTTAGTAGCATATAAATGTCTCTAAAAAAGAGACTCTGTGCCTGTTTCACAAGTTAACAATAAACTGTCAGTTAGCTTATTCGGAACATATCTGACACATATCTCGGAATTTTGCGTTTCTCAATTTTCTGATAGGCTTATTCAGCACTTAAAGTCCCTAATAAGTTAACAGGTAGATCATGTAGCTGTTATTTTGTTTATCTGCTGGATAGCATATACAAATTTCAAAATGGCCGAGATTTTTTTTTTACTTTTAAGAGTCTCTTTTTAAAGAAATTTATCTGCTACTTAGTATATAAGTCGTTTAATTAACTGACACTTTATCAGTAACTTGTGAAACAGTGCCTATATGTTATAAAACTGGTAGTTAGTACTGACCCTGCATTGAAAAAATGAATTTTCATTGCAACATTCTCACTTGCGTTTGAATTACTTTAATTTTACTTTAAATTACTTTTAATTTTATTAAATTTTACATAATTTGATCAACGTAGACATTCAAAGTATATAAATTTACATCAAGCTGAATACAAGTAAAATGTTAAAACATAATTAAAAATAACATTTCACAATTTCTTACCGTGGTGTCGTAAAAGGCGACTAAGGTAAGTTGACCCACGGTGTGGTATTCGGTTTAGTAGAATAGACCACCCTCTTTCTTACCGTGGTATCGTAAAATACGACAGAGGTAAGTTGACGTCAGGCAGGCGGCCGGTCTTAAAACGCAGCCAAATCATGTGACAGCATGTTTATAACATATTGTGCCGACTCCACTTAGAGTGGGACAAGGGCAGGAAGATGATAATGTTAAAATATAATTAAACATAACATTTCAGATTTTTCTTTCATAAATAAAATAGCACTCAAATCATCTATTGTATAGTAGGCATGTAGTATGGTTTTAGGATAATTTCTAAACTTGTGTAAAGCCCAGTCTAGAAAATCTTACTTGCCTAACCCTATCGTATTCAATTCAAAATTTTCTTTATTCAAATTAACTTGTAAACAAGTACTTTTGAATCGTCAACTCAACTGCTGGTTCGGAAAGCTGTTCCTACCGAGAAGAGCCAGCAAGAAACTCGGCGGTTGCTCTTTCCAAAATACTTATAACAAGCTGTCTTAAAGGTTCTATGGGCGTTTCGTTGCGTTCATCGAACTCCTGGGACTTCTCTTTTGAGGGGTTCCTACCCGGTCGAGGTGGTCTCTGGGATCAGAGCTGTCGGCGGGGATGGGGGCAATGTGTACAACGATACCGTATCCTTGCCACCAGCAGCGTGGTGGAGTACACAGGTTGTTTTAGTCGGTGCGAGTCTGACATAACCTCCGACGGGAACGGCGGTACCCATACGGGGGGGGGGGGGGTTTCTGTGTATAAATCATAAGGAACGAAATAAGAATAAGCATTGGACTATAGTGCCATGTTCTCTTTTTTCATTTCCCTATAAGCTTATATCTGGCAACCCAGTTACAAACATTACGTACGAGATTCGTCACGCGCTAGCGAGAAAAACATCATCAATCACCGCTACATAACTATGACGGTAATTATATTTTAGTGAGCCGGAAGACTAAAATAACGTGAACGAATTACTAAAGATAATTATTGAAGACTAGTTGTGCTTGCGGCGTCTCCTTCAGCTTGAACATAAAAGTAGTCATCGTGGGTTAACTATAAGAGATAGCGACATGCTATCTAAGACTTTTTTATAGTATTTTTATAGATCTACAATTCTCTAGTACATTAGTTTAGTGTAACTCTACTGGTTAACGCGGTGCACGCAACTTAATCTCCTAGCAGGCAAGTTTATAACCACGTGACCTCAACACAATTTACACCTTTTTTTTCGAACTAACTATATGCTGTTAGCACTAACGGCTTTCACAGCTTCACCGGGAGGGACTGGTAAGAACAGAAGCATCGTTGAGGTTACGAAATGCGAAGAGTAGAGCGCAGAAGCTCTACTAGAGTAGAGGAACGTCGTCCTGAGGGTTTATTTATTTATTTATTATGATAAGCCAATAGCATTTTACAAATACTTAATAATACACTTTTTTCATAAGGCAAGTTCTAGGTTAAACACTTTTAAGGCGAGTACAGCGTTATCGTAGGTAGTTAGGTACAAAATTATTTATAATACTAAAAGGAGACAAATTAACTTCTACTTACAGGAAATTTTGATGAAAACTATTACTTAAACTTAACAACTTAAAGCAGGCGAGCAAGTTGATTTTTATATTTGAATATAGGAAGATTGTAATGTCAGTTTCTTACTAATATCTATTTACAAATCCATTTTAATCAGTTTTTATTTATATAGTTTTCTCATACTTAGTTTTTAATTTTAAAAATATAATGTCATCGTACATGTTTAAGTTGCATGCTGTGTCTGCCTGTAAATGGCATTAGGTGTAAACTTATAAACCTTAAGCTGTGTCTATTTTAATATTTAATTTACACTTAATTCTGTTGGCGGACCTAGTAAAAATAATTAAATAAAATAAATAAAGATGTCTATATCATGGGAATTAAGTGGGTTACTCCGGAGGGCTGATGATTTGACTTTGATTAGTCATTACGACGTCGGAATGGTCAATTTACTGGAAACCGTAAAGTACTATTAACTTAAACCTTCTAGAAGAATTGCAATATACTTTTAGTAAATACCGTGCAAAAATCCATTCTTAAGAAAAGAAGGTTTTAAGAAAATCGATCACGTACAGAAAGACAACTTTAGAGGAGTTTGTTTTATAAGTATAGATATATATGCTCACGCTTTATACATTCATCTATACTAATATATAAAGCTGAAGAGTTTGTTTGTTTGATTGTTTGAACACGCTGATCTCAAGAACTACTGGGTCGATTTGAAAACTTCTTTGAGTGTAAGATAGTCCATTAATCGAGGAAGTCTATGGGTAAGTAGGTAGGTAATATCATAGCATATAACATCACGCTAAGGATTAGGAGAGGAGCAGGAATAAAAATATTACGAAAACGAAAAAATTTAAAGCTTTCCTTGCGTGCGCTGAGTAAACGGTAATAGTTATTCAAAAATCATGTATTACAAAATTGTTCCCCTCTAAAAGTTCTAAATTAAAGTCCGTGACAGCATATGTCTAGCTTTTAAGGTTAACCCACTTTAACCATTTTATGGTTATCAAAATACTATATTACGGTTTTAATCTTTCCGCGGGCGGAGCCGCTGGCGATTGCTTGTATGCTTGTAACCAAAATATGGCAATTATATAATCATTATACAAAATAATAACAGCATTTCAAAATAAATTAAATTAGTTGTTAATAACACTTAATGTGCCGTGATTATAAAATTAATGACCTCATTGAGGATTTAGTGTCCTTGACTTGACTTTGATTGGTTTTCCACACACCATTTTAATGATTGAATAACAGTTAATGCATGTATCAGGTATGAAAACGGGTAGTCCATTCCACCTTATATATATTATCGCAGATTATAGCAAAATAATTTTGTGCCTTTTTTTGCATCATTAATAGAAAAGTAATAATACAATTATTTTGCTATCTCATCTCATCTCGGATGAATTAATTGTGGATTATAGCAAAATAATTATATTATTACTTTTGTATTATGGATTTCCGCAAAGGAACGCCTAATTCTACAAATTATCATTAATAGAATTAAGCGTTACTTTTAGGAGGTTCATTATACAAAAGTAACGAAAATATTATTTTGCTATAATCCGCGATAAATAAAATATATGTAATGCTAAATGTACACTAGATTACACCATTCGTTCTCATACCTGATACATGCAGAATTTGTAACAACTCATGTACCCGCCACCAATAACACAATTTAAAAAATACAATTCTTAATACTAGTTACATTTAATCGTTTCTATCTTGTTCAGGGTCGAACAATATCTATATCCACGCATTCTTATCGTCTAAATAATCCTCAACAGTATAGTAGGCTTTCTGTATCAGCCTCTCCTTAATAGTGTTTTTAAATTGCTGTAATGGCAAAGCTAAAATTGATTGTGGAATTTTATTATAGAATCTTATACCCAAACCCACAAACGACTTACGTACTTTTTCAAGGCGCAAAGTAGGGGCAACAAGCTTATGTCGGTTTCTACTTTGTCTATTATATACATCACCTATTGTTTTATAATCCTTTATATTTTTATATATTTAGAGTTGCGAATCGCAGCTAGCTATGAATAAAATTGTAACGTATTACACTATTCCAAATCAGTATGCATATAACCCTTCGCGCTTTAAACAATGTAGGAAAAAAACGAACGGCAGGTAAATCAGATAGCAAGCGATGCATGAAAAATGACTCCATGCTAGAATTTAATTAAAAAAAACACATTGACAATAGTAACAATTCGCTAGGAGAAAAAAAATCCGCCCCTTAACAAGAAACAATGGTGTGAAATTTGACTAAATCCTTTGATACATTTTGATTTAATACTGACGTATCAAAGAACGCGTTCGGCGCAACGAATGTCTGTATTTTGCTAACAAAGAAATGGTTTTATTATGTTTTTTTTAAATTACGGAAATGCTGATTTTAATCAGAGAAATTTTTTTTATAGTTGTCACTGCTTTAGGGTAAATTTTTTAGGTAAATTATTGTCAACTGTACTATTAACACCGCCGTGTATCTGCCTAAATAGAATAGACCACCCTCATTTCTTACCGAGGTGTAGTTAAATACAACTAAGGTAAATTTTCTCGGCTATCGGTATCAGGCTAAGTAGAATATACCACCCTCTTTTTTACAGAGGTATCGTAAAATACGACTGAGGTAAATTGACTCGCCGTGTGGTATACAGCTTAGTAGAATATACCACCCTCTTTCTTACAGAGGTATCGTAAAATATGACTAAGGTAAATTGACCTGCTGTGTGGTATCCGGCTAAGTAGAATATATCACCCTCATTTCTTACCGCGGTGTAGTTAAATGCGACTAAGGTAAATTTTCTTGCCTTTCAGTATCAGGCTAAGTAGGATATACCACCCTCATTTCTTACCGAAGTGTCGTAAAGGCGACTAATTTTATTTGACCTGCCGTGTGGTATCCGGCTGCGTAGAATAAAACATCCTCTTTTTTACAGAGGTATCGTAAAATACGACTGAGGTAAACTGACTCGCCGTTTGGTATCCGACTAAGTAGAATAAAACCACCCTTACCGAAGTGTCGTCTAGGCCAGGGCTTCTTAAACTTTTTTATATAGCGACCCCCTTTAAGCTTAGGAAATTTTAAACGACCCCATCCTCCATATTATGAAATATATATTAACCGTAGATATAGATGTAATATCGCACTATTTTACAATGTAAATAACAGTTTTGCATTGCCACTTTTTTCAAAAAATAGTTATAATAAAACTACAATAGTATTTTGTATGATTTTTATTTGTATTTATATTTGTACGTAGTGTGTATACTAATTTTAAAATTTTATTTATAATCGTAAATTAACCAATCATAAATTTAATAATGAAAAGGGGTAATGAAGGAACTTAGGAGGAGAAATATCAATAAATCTTTGTTAGAAAAGTTCTTTAAAGGACAGCTGCAGCCATGTAGTTGTATCAATAACCCCCTTGGGGTCGCGACCCACAGTTTAAGAAGCCCTGGTCTAGGCGACATAAATTACCTTATAAATTACCTTAGTCGTCTAATAAGACGACTAAGGTTATTTATTAATAATTAATATTAATGCAGTCATATCGTTGATATATACATCAACGATTCAAGATATAAATTGAGAATACAAAAAAATAATTGCATCACTCCGTCACCAACCATTAAACATGTTACAAAAAGTTTCATGCTTATAAGTTATTAGTACTAGCCTGACCGAGAATTGCTCGGTAATTTTATTTAAAGGTATAAAAAAAGAAAAAAAGGGTGGGTGACATGTGGGACTTGAAGCCAGGTCTTTTCACATATTAATTCCACCCGTTTACAATTACGTTATTACAACTTGACAAATTTTTTGATTGAAAAATTGAACAAATCCAAGCTTTACAATCTATTTTTATTTTAGCAATTTTTTCAGTGCCCGAAACAGCGTAACAAACCTAGCTAGTTAGATTTTCCCCCCGAAACCCCCTACATGCTGAACTTAATGAAAATGGTTGGAGCCGTTCCCAGAATTCAGAAAAATATATATACACTTGTATATATAATATCTGGGTGATTTTATACATATGAATTTTTTACAAAGAAAAAAACTTAAAAAAAAACAGTTATTTAGTTGGGGATCGATCCCTTCACATTTCTCGAGTCTCCCCGTTACCGGAATAAGCTACGTCGACTTGACAGTTAATGGCGAAAATTCAATTCAATATAAATGTTAGTGTTTTTTAATGCCCAAAAACAGGGATACAACAATTTTTTTTACATAATTTATAGAATTAGGCGTTACTTTGCGGAGATCCATAATACAAAAGTAATAATAAAATTATTTTGCTATAATCCGCGAAGAAGTAAAATAGAAAATATATATAATGCTAAATGTAAGTGGACAATCGGTTATCATACCTGATACATGCAGGATTCGTAAAAACAACATGTTTTTATATTACTTTTGAATTTTTTTTACATAAAACCTAGCTAGATCAATTTTTCTCCCCCAAAACCTCCTACATGTTGAATTTCAGGAAAATCGTTGGAGCCGTTTCCGAGATTCGGAAAATATATATATATACAAGATTAACTCATTTAAATATTAAAGATATATCTCACAGGAAATAATATTATTACAAAGCTGAGTAATGTGTTTATTAGAATGTACTTTAAATAAATAGCAGCTATACTGTACACGACAAATGAATACTGTTTACGGTAAGTGCACTAGTAATTAACAATGTACTAGTAGTTGACCGTCTTGTATGAAATTTTAAATAATAAGTGTTTTGTTTTTTGTAGCTAATAAAAAAATATTAGTTAATAATATTAAATTTTAAATATTAAACAATGGGCTACAGTTCTGAGCTTTTGATAGTTGTTAATAGATGGCAACAGGTAATAACAAATTTATTTTTTATTAGGTAAAACAAACAAAACGCTTATTATATAAAATTTCTTATTATATAAAAATTCGCTTTCTATACAAAATAATAATTCGCTTAGTTGGTTTTATCTGTGAAGCGACGCCAGACGAGTTCAATCGTGGGTTTAGCAGAAATCACTTTTCGGGTCCTTGTGCTGTGTGGTTAAAGCCAATTTTACGGTAATTAGTATGATGCTGCAACAGCGACATCTAGTGACCGCTGTTCCAACGCCATGCAAATTGGCGTTACGCTAACGCGATCGAGTAGGTTAAAAAAACTCGCACCAAGTATACAGATGTGGGATAGTATACAGATACATATATAACAAGAGAAAGAATATAGTCTCTTCCTCTCTTCTCATAAATATAAGTAATGAGTTGAATTTTTTTTATACAATCTACAAGTTACTTATTACCTAGCTTGTCGATTATAAATCAATATTTTAGTAGTTTACAAGAGCTACAATATCGGATGCAAACCATCATCAACCACGACCACTCTGTCAAGAGTGAACGACTGAGGAAGAAAGAAGATTTTAGTAGTTTTAATAATCTGACAGCCATTTAAATAATTTATAAATACTATCTTTTACCCGCAAATTCGTTCACGTTGACTGTTCTCTTGGAATAAACCAGTAGCATCTCTCATTCTCCAACCCAGAATATATCTCCATCGGTTTATAATAGATGGTGCTTTTCAATGTCACCCTATTCCTGTAGAATTAACAGGATTCCGATTGCCTATATGTTACCCCGGTGTTCAAGGAATGACTGTGCCACATTTCATCAATATTCGTTCAGTGGATTTGCCGTGAAAGAGTAACAAACATACATCCCTACTCACAAATTTTTGCATTTATAATACTAGCTTTTACACGCAACTTCATTTGGGTGAAGTGTTTTCACGTGATAGGTTGATAACAGATGGCGCTTTTCAATGTCATCCTATTCCTCTAGAATTAACAGGATTTCTATAGCCTTTATATTGGTTCAGCGGATTTGCCGTGAAAGAGTAACAAACATACATCCATACTCACAAATTTTCGCATTCAGAATATGTAAGAGTACGTAATACAAGAGTAAGTAATACAAGTAGGATGGTATAGGATGTAAACAATGTATTAAATATTTAAGTTGGATTACTAAAAATCCAATTCGCGAGATGCACAGTACAACAACGTCGTTCGCTCGCACCAATAAACGTGATATTAAACATTACTCATGTTTATAATGTTTTCAAGATGGCCGCCTGACATCGCGTGACTCGGGTCAGGTCAACAAGTGACCTGGCTACACTTACGCTAAGTGAATATTAATTTGAACCAAATGTGTTTTAAAACTGTAAAACATGCTGCAAGCGTTTGGTTGGTATTTTTTTTATTATGACATTACAGAGTTCGACGATCTCACATGCACAACATTGCACGTAAATATCGCTTATTTTTTTATTGATGACAGATTAAATTAAAGTTAAGGGCAGAGTCCTCTAGTACGTTGACCCATCATGAAAGTATAAGGTAAGAATCTATTCTGGGTCATTTATTTATTTAATTCTTTATTGTACATAAATATGGTTAGAAAAGAGAAAAAAAAAGAACAAAACACATGTACAAAAGGCGGACTTATTCCTAAAAGGGATCTCTTCCAGTCAATCTTTTAGTAACACAAGGAAAAGACAAGGATAGAAAAATTGGGTGATATAGAAAGAAAGAAAAGGAAAAATAACGAAAAACCTACCAATGTATTATTATTTGCACACTTTATATGTAAACAAGATAAAATAAAGAGATGCAGTATAGCTAATAGTTACTATGTAGTCATTACTTCATCGAGATTTAAATTATATTCTTTAGTTACCTACTACTTCCTTTGGAGTATTAGGTAAGAAGGCAAAAATGGTTCTAAAAAAAAACATTTTGGTAGTTTTTCTATTACGGGTGTATTTAAGTATTTATTTTAAAGTTACTTATTTATATATGTACCAGTGGTTGGTGACCCATAACACAAGTTACTAAGTTTGCGAACGGACAACCGTGTTTAATTGTCCCATATATATTAAAAAAACTTATTTTCCATCAACTTAACATTTATAGAGAACAAAGCATTTTTATATACGTGTGATATCAGCTATTAAGTGCACCTGTACTTAACAACAAGGTATTTTATAATAGATAGTATCCGCCCTTATACGCCCCTAAATAACCACCGTCTAAAACATAAAAAAAAGACTTTTTAATCCTTTTAATACATACAAATGACGCAGCTAGTCATGGGTGCGGCTGAATCGTGCATATACTAAAATGTCCGCGAGGGAAATAACATAAATTAACATTTTATTGTAATTACAGGCAACACGCCTAGTGGCGTGAGAGGTTTGCTTATAGCCCGAAGCTTTACGATATCGTGAATTTAACTTATTGTGTAATAAATGAACAAAATTTCCCATAAAATAAAGATGCAAGTATGTATAATTAATACTGTGTTACGTAACAATTACGTTAAGCTAAAATGACTTAATTAGACACCCAACCTTCTTCCCTTAAGAAAAAGCACATACTCATAAAGTGCACAAATACATATACGCAAAATACACACTTGTAAACAAATACGCATAAAATACTACTAGCTCTTAAACTCAGGCACACACGTAATGTGTTTTAGATTGTTACTCGCCAGTTTTTTTTTTCAAATACACAATACACACATGCAAATATGAACGACATTCACACTACAAGAAATATTAAATTCAGACACACAAAATGTGTTAAGCTAGTTTTTTCAAAGCACACAAACACAAGTGCACACAAGTACGTAAAATACGCACTGTTAAACTGAGACACACACAGTGTGTTTTAGATCCTTAGGGCATTTTCACAAGTAACCAATAACCTGTCAGTTAGCTTATTCGGAATATATCTGGCAAATATCTCGGAATTTTGCGTTTCTCAGGTTTTTGATAGGCTTATTCAGCACTTAAAGTCCCTAATAAGTTAACAGGTAGATCATGTGGCTGTTATTTTGTTTAACTGCTGGATAGCAAATACCTTATCCAAAATGGCCGCGATATTTTTTTTTAATTTTTCACTTTTTAGAGTCTTTTTAGAGACATTTATCTGCTACTTAGTTTATTTGTCGGTTAACTATCCGACACTTTATAGGTAACTTGTGAGTTACCCTTACTCTTCAATATTTTACAAAAGAGGTACCTAACTGATTATTTCTATAATAACGAATTTTGTTTGTTTTTGGTTTGGTTTTGCATAATTTTATAATAGCAATTAAAAAAAGGTTTTACAACATGCTGTATAAATTAAATAAAATTCATCCGCATGTCTTTATATCGAACCTTTATTTCAAATTCATTTATATTAAAATGCAAATATTTAAACACGATTACAATAATTATAATGAAGTTATTTATATCTTTTATGTTGGTACTAGACATTCTAGTTGCATATTCCAGATAATTAATACACGGGTAATAAATATAACGTATTTAAAAAAAAATGTATGAAATTAATATTCAACTATGTTTCCTGTGAAATAAAAAATGTTTAGGGTAAAATTACCGTATCATTAGATAGGAGAATCTAACAGCTGCTGCCTATTACACATATGCTAATATTGAGTATTTGCTAGCCGTGTTGTTATACTAACTGCATTCAGGTCATAGATTATGCAAACAACATAGATAGTTCACTTATTCCGCCGTGTGGTATCGGGCTGAATATAATACCACCTAGAATACATAGTAGACCACCCTCATTCAAATTCAAATTCAAATAATTCATTATTCAAATTGGCTTTTACAAGCACTTTCGAATCGTCAAATTACAATGAAGCTATGACTGGTTCGGAAAGGTGCTCTTACCGAGAAGAACCAGCAAGAAACTCGGCGGTTACTCTTTTCAAAATTGAGTATTACAATATGGCTTAATTAATTGACAACAAATTAAAAAAAATACAATATAATCTAGTGCGTAGCTGGTCGCAATTTAAAACCAAGCTTTCTTATCATCAACATCATTTTACCGAGGTGTTGTAAAAGGCGACTAAGGTAAGTCGACTCGCCGTGTGGTATCTGGCTCAGTAGAATAGACCACCCTCTTTCTTATCGAGGTGAAAAACATAAATGTGTTAAATGTAAATGGTGTAGAAACCGTAATATGCGACTAAGGTAAGTTGACATCAATAAATCGCACGTCATCTTTGTTTTCAAAACCCACAATGTAATTATTATTCTTCTTCTAGAAAATTTATCAAAAATGGATTCTTGAGTTCTTCTATTGGAAATATTTCATATTTGCGCTTGCTGCTTGCTTAAAGTGAACAAATCATAAGGAAAATTGTTTTTTATGAAAGATAGTGAAACAAAAAACTTATTTTTGAAACTTAACATTTCGTGGTGTAAGCGATATGCCAATTTTATGTTGAATACATAATGTTATAAAAAATTATTTGAAAAAGAAGAATTTTATTTTGAATACATAATGTTATAAAAATTTATTTAAAAAAATACATTTCATTCATTTTAATCTTTAACCATTTCCTGATATTCCTTAAATAAGTATTTTTTGCATAAGAATTTACGCTGCTCTTTAAAAGTCTTTTAAAATCCGGCATAAAACTTCCTCATTGTTTACTTTGCCACATTTAGATATTATTAAATTGATACTCTATGACCAGCTGTGTTCTAAGTTTAGAACTTCCGTTAGAACCTAGGCCTGTTTTATGCAAACGTTAGACATTTTTTACTGCGATCAGTTCTACTTAATTGCACACGCTCTCCCCCAAACGAATTTTAAAGCACATGTTATTTTAAAGCAATATTAACTACATTGTCTATTGTATTATATACTAGCAATCGCTAGCGGCTCCGCCCGCGTTGAAAGGTTAATACCGTAATATAGTATTTTGATAACCATAAAAATGGTTGAAGTGGGTTAACCTTAAAAGCTGACATGCTATTGTGGACTTTTATTTAGAACTTTAAAAGGGGAACAATTTTGCAATACATTAGTTTTTAATAACTATTGCTGTTTATTCAGCGCACGCAAGGAAAGCTTTTAATTTTGCCGTTTTCGTAATATTTTTTATTGCTCATCCTCTCCTATTCATCTTAGCATGTTATATAGCCTATAGCCTTCCTCGATAAATGGACTATCCTACACTGAAAGAATTTTTTCAAATCGGTCCATTAGTTACTGAGATTAGCAAACAAACAAACAAACTCTTTAGCGTTATATATTAGTATAGATTGTCAACTGGCCCGTTGACGCAGGTTGGATGACATTTTTGCATTCATCTGTGCGATTCTGTATTGGGCGAACATAAGAATGAAATTGACATAAACACACATATCTGACTGCCTGACGTCAACTTACCTTAGTCGCCTATTACGAAACCTTAGTAAGAGGTAGTCTCTATTCATTCAAATACCACACGGTGAAAATCTTAATAATTAAATATACATTCATATAAACCTTAAGTACCTATAATCATCTTCCTGCCCTTATCCCACTCTAAGTGGGGTCGGCACAACATGTTATAAACATGTTGTCACATGATTTGGCTACGTATTTTACGACCGACCGCCTGCTTGACGTCAACTTATCTTAGTCTTATTTTACGACACCTCGATAAGAAAAAGGGTGATCTATTCTACTTAACCGGATACCACATGGTGAGTCAACTTACCTTAGTCGCCTTTTACGACACCTCGGTAATAAATGTGGGTGGTCTATTCTACTCAGCCGGATACCACACAGCGGGTCGACTTACCTTAGTCGCCTCTTACGACACCTCGGTAATAAATGAGGGTGATCTATTCTACTCAGCCGAATACCACACGGCGGGTCGACTTACCTTAGTCGCCTCTTACGACACCTCGGTAATAAATGAGGGTATTCTATTCTATTCAGCCGGATACCAGACGGGGAGTCAACTTACCTTAGTCGCCTTTTACGACACCTCGGTAATAAATGTGGGTGGTCTATTCTACTCAGCCGGATACCACACGGCGGGTCGACTTACCTTAGTCGCCTTTTACGACACCTAGGTAAGAAAAGAGGGTGGTACTATTCTATTCAGCCGGATACCACACGGCGTTTAAGTACCTAGGTAGTGGCGTTTATTAATTCCGTAACATCACAAATAACAAATGATTAAAAGGGAATATAAAATATTAGCTAATATTTATTAAGTTATAGCAAAAATAGTATCTGCCGCTCACTAACGCCGGCAGCTGCCGCAATGGCTATGTTTAGACAATCAATTGCCAAGGTTCTATTCTCGACTGATGCAATATGCAGATGTTCCGATAACGGCGTCGCTTACACTTAATTTAAAACACCTGGTCTATCATGGTTCATTAGCTAAGTGACGTGTTAGAACAAACCTATATATACAGGGTGCTTGTTCTTTTCGTTTTGACTATATGCTGTTAGTCCCGCCATGTGGTATAAATAAATTAATAAATATATGGGACACTTACACACACGGTCGTCCATCCCCAAAGTAAGTAACTTAATACTTGTGTTATGGTAGACAGACAACTGGTGAATATATACTTATATATTTTTTAAATACATATTTAAATACAAATATACACCCAGGCTCAAAGGCCAACAAATTCATTTATAGAAAATGTTGGCCCTCGGCGGGAATCGAACCCGCGACCCGCGGAGCTGAAGGCAGGATCACTACCCACTGCGCCAACGGGCCAGTCAAGGCCATGTTCAAGGTCTATTCTACTCAGCCGGATACCACGCGGCGGGTCGACTTCCCTTAGTCGCCTTTTACGACATCTCAGTAAGAAAAGAGGGTGGTACTATTCTATTCAGCCGGATACCACACGGCGTGATCACCGAAAACTGTGTAATAAATAAAAATAAATTGCAGTGTAATAAATTCGTCATCTTCTTATATATAGTAAGATGAATCAAAAGGCAACAAAAATTCAAAGAAAATTTAAATGCAAAAATTTGGAAACTAAACTTAGTTTAAGTTTAGGTCAAACCGTATTTATATAAGGTTTGGTGATTTATGACACCTTTTTCGTGTGATATCCGGCCGAGTAGAATAGACTACCCTTATTTCTTACCGAGGTCTACAAAGCTAAGGTAAGTTGACGTCAGACAGGTGGTCGGTCGTAATACCTAGCCAAATCATTTGACAACATTATAAGATATTGTCCCGAACCCACTCAGAGTGGAATATATTATCTGTATTTTCTGGAACACTCTGTATAAGTAAGTTTCAGTATAAATGAAAGGATAATTTTAACGAATCCAGTTTCCTTACACATTTAGTATTTTATAGGTAAACTTATCACAAAAATATAATATTTATGTAACTTCAACAAAATTGATAATGTAGTTAAAAACCACCACCTTTATTCGCTTATAAGTTTTGTTTGTATTGTTGTTAATAAAATATCTTCTTCTTTTAAACCTATAGACGTCCACTGCTGGACATAGGTCTTTTCCCATGACCTGGGTCCTTTTGAATCGTCAAGGATCAATTAGATTTAATGATGCTACTATTGGTTCGGAATGTTGCTCTTACCGAGAAAAACAGCAATAACTCGGCGGTTATTCTCTTAAACATTGTTAATTTACATTATTAAACCGCAATCATATATGAAGCTGAAAAGATTTTCAAATCCAACCAATTTTATCATTAAAATAATCTTAATTTTGTCATATGTTATTTCAATTTTGTAATACATCGCAGGCTTAGTATTAAAGTGACCTAATTAAAAAATGTTATTTTGTAGCACTTTGCAATAAAGCGCACCGTCCCTACAAAACCCGCCAGTGTTAAACAGACCCTTAACTTGGAAGAGTAAGAAGTATTTATTATAGTTCGCAGCGTGATGTCATAGACGGCATTGAAATAAAGATTACAATGTATGTAACTCAATTAAACCTAATTTTGAATTAGGTCTCTTTAATACGAAGCGTGTGATATGGTTTGTAAAACTGATGCTTAGAATCTGAATTTGAGTAATAAGGAATAGAATAGACCATAATTATAAATCTAAAATGGTAAATTATTTTGTTGGTAACAACCAAAGGCTTAATCTCACAGTATTAAATGAAAAAAAATTAATAAAAAAATAACAAGCGTACATAAAACAAGTTTATGCGCCCGTAAGAAATATTTTATTATAATAAAAGTATTATTTAAACGGCGTTCTTATCGTGAATTCAAAAGGTAAAATCGTAAAATCCCGTTCTGTGGGAACGGTGGCAATGACACAATGTTTAAAAGAAAAAAATAATATTGTCTATGGTTTTAATTTTGTCGCATTTGCATGCGTTGCCTGTTTAGAATAATTTCTAATGAATTGTATGAATAAATTATAAGCGGGGACAATGTCTTCGAGGAGCTTGCGAGAAGGAAGCTGTAATTAAAATACGGCATGTGATAGGGTTGACACTTTAAGCTAAATAGTTTTAATAATTCGACTAGCCTTATGGTATCTGGCTGAGTAGAATAGACCACCCTCATTTTTTACCGAATTGTCGTAAAAGGCGACTAAGGTAAGTTCACCCGCCGTTTGTATCCGGCTGAGTAAAATAGATCACTCTCATTTCTCACCGAGATGTCGTAAAAGGCGATTAAGGACAGTCGACCCGCAATGTGGTATCCAGCTGAGTAGAATATACCACCCTCATTTCTTACCTAGAGGTAGTAAAAGAAGACTAAGGTCAGTTGACCCATCGTGTGGTATTCGGTTATGTAGAATAGACCACGCTCTTTCGTACCGTGGTGTCCTAAAATACGACTAAGGTAAGTTGACGTCAGGCACGCGGCCTATCTTCAAATACGTAGCCGAATCAAGTGACAACAAATTGTGCCGACCTTACTTAGAGTGGGATAAGGAGATGATGTATAAGGTGACTAAGGTAAGTTTACCCATCGTGTGGTATTCGGTTAAGTAGAATAGACCATGCTCTTTCTTACCGAGGTGTCGTAAAATATGACTTAGGTAAGAAGACGTCAGGCAAGCGGCCAGTCTTAAAATACGAAGCCAAATCATGCGATGTGACGACCCCACTTAGAGTGGGATAAGGGCAAGGACATGATGTATATATGGTGCGTAATATATTCGATTCAGCATTACACCGAATTCTGTAATGTTTGCATTTTTCTCCACATCTGCCAACCCTACATCACGAATGGAACACTTCACTAGTTTACATCTCACTTTACCCCTTCTAATGATAATAAAAACCTGTTCCTTCTAACAATCACTTTTTTTGTTTTAGCATCGGGGACGTTTGAAGGGTTACATAATTGTGTCAACGCGCAGCATTGTGATGTATTTTTACCTTTGCAATAAACAAAGCAACGCGGAAGGGTTAGAACAGATGTGGAGCCGGATTTTGCGACGCTATTGTCTTTAAAAACTAAGGTGTAATATGCAGATGAGTTTATTCATTATTTTTTTTACAGTTTGTGGGAATCGTTGACCCCATTTCGTTCGGACGTTAGTACTGCATTGTGAGATCGGGCCTTTTGTTTTTTTCAACAGTTATTTCTGTTTCGTATCCGATTTAGTTCTGGTTGTTGAGCAGATGTTGATATACGCCGTTATGGTTTTATGATATTCAGATTATGGAGATTAATTATTATACTATTCTATGCTATGATATTTTAATACATACTTAAGAATTGTAAGTGCAAAGTGCAGTCGTTATAAGCGCTGTATTCTCTACTTTTATAAACTTACTAGCAATCCCCAACGGCTCGCTGTGGAAAGATTTAAACCGTAATATAGTATTTTGATAACCAAAAAATGGTTAAAGTGGGTTAACCTTAAAAGCTATACATATGCTGTCACGAACTTTTATTTAGACGTTTTAGAGAAGAACAGTTTTGTACTACATGATTTTTGAATGACTTTCACAGTTTACTTAGCGCAAGCCACAAAAGCTAATACGTTTTCGTAATATTTTTTGTTGCTGCTTCTCTTCTATTCATCTTAGATAATCATGATGTAATACAGCCTATAGCCTTCGTCGATAAATGAACTATCTTAAACTCAAAGAATTTTTCAAATCAGTCCCGTAGTTGCTGAGATTAGAGCGTTAAAACAAACAACAAACTCATCAGCTTTATATATTAGTATAGATATAGTTTTATCTACCAAATATTTACAAATTGTTCCTGAAAAACGGGTTCAAAAGAGAAATTAGCTTTATAAGAGACTATAAAGATAAGATACTTTGAATCTCCCCTTAAGACGAGAGGAGTTATTCAAAATTAAATGTAGAGAGGACTATCCATTATCATACCTGGTACATGCAGTTTCGTAAAAACACGTGCACTAAAAACCGCCACCACTGCCACCACAATACACGCACTACACACGTTCACTATCACAAACTCAACCATCGTTTCGCCCCGCAACTGAAGCATAATCAGGAGATAGACTCCTGCATGTATTAGGTATCCAACGGGCAGTCAACTCTACATTTAGCATTATATATAGTACCTGGGTGACAGAGCCTTGTTTAGTATTTTTTGAAAATATATATAAAGAAAGATTCTACATATTTATTTACAGCAAAAATGTACAAGTTATATATATCTTAAATTACTTACACGCTAGGACTACACAAATCATGCCCACGTGGAATGGTCCCAAGAATGCTGGCAGCGTTTCCGCGCTGAATCGCTAAGCTGATTCTTTGTGCGAAAAAGGAGCCAGCCCTCTTGTCACCTGAAGAGGCAATCAACCGAGGTGTTAAAACGGATAAAGAAAGTATTTAATAAAATTAAGAAATGAAAGAAGGCGCCGATGATACCCCTTGGCTATCACAACATTACGTTTGACAGCTAAACAAAATCCATTGCTTTCAATTCTACATTTAAAAATTTATTAGTGCCTAAAAACAAGGATAAAACGGTTTTTTTTAATTAAATTTAGCTAGTTAGATTTTTGTTCCCCAAAACCCCTTAAATGCTGAATTTCAGGAACATCGTTTGAGCCGTTTCCGAGATTCCGACTATATGTATACATACAAGATTAACTCATTTAAATATTAAATATTAAAGATACCTACTCTTTACTAAAAAGCTGTGGTAGCCCAGCGGTAACACCGTGCGCCTCTTTCGAGGAGGTCTAGGGTTCAAACCCCGGGCAGGCACCAATGAGTTTTCTACTAAAACTTGTGTCTAATTGATAATTGCAATTTATCACACGCTTTTCGGTGAAGGAAAACATCGTGTGGAAACCTGCATATCTCTAGAGAATTCTGGGGATATGTGTAACCTACCAATCCGCATTGGAGCAGCGTGGTAGGTCTTAGCTCCAATCCTTCTCTCCAAAAAAAAAACGGAGAGAAGAGGCCTATGCCCAGCAGTGGGGTAATAACAGACCGTTACTTACTTACTTACTACTACTACTCTTTACAGTATCGTGGCTTATAGCAAAATAACTTTATCATTACTTTTATCTTCAATTTTTAGATTGATTTGCTTATATAATGATTATGGCGGTGACGTTCGAACCAGAGACAACGTCAAATTAATTTAGAAAAAAGAACATTGCATATACAAAATTAATTCTGTACGAATTAATTGGCAACTTTATCGTCAAAACAGAGTCTGACTGACAACTCTGTGGGCAAAAGTTAAAATAAAATGATAACTTATCTGATACATTTGAATAATTCGATGTTATCTTTCAATTAAAAATTAACCAAGCTCAAAAATCGCGTTGGCAAAAATAAAGTATCACTTTGTTTCAATTACTATAAAGGAAAACATATATTAGTATCAGTTTTTTACTGAAACACTGTGAGTTAAAATGTTAAGTGCTTTTAACTAGATATTACGTCAAATATTACTCATACTGAATATTGTATTATGTCTGTTTAAATCGTAGTTAAATATGAAAATAATTTAAATTAGTTAATTATTGCAGTACTCCGTAAGATTTGTAATTTAAACAATTATCTTTATGTAGAACTGTGCTATTATAAATTTAATGAGTTCTTTTATACTAAATTAAATACAGTGTGTTGTATCATAGTAATTGTTTTTTATACATTAAAATCATTGTAATTTTCTAAAAATGTTATATTCTTTACAGGTGATCTTAGTATGGTATGATTATTATAAATCACTATATATAAACCAAAGTCCCCCATCGCGTCTGTCTGTAAATATAAACTCAAAAATGACTGACTAGACTTTTATACGGTTTTTACCAAGTGATTATATAGAGTACTAGCTTTTAGCCGTGACTTCATTCGCGTGGAATAGATGGCGTTTTCAATGTTATCCTATTCCTGTAGAGTTAACAGGATTTCTATAACCTATACGTTGTCCTGGTGTATAAGGAATAGTTGTGCCAAATTTCATCATTATTGGTTTAGAGGATTCGACGTGAGAGAGTAACAAACATACTTATTTATTTATTTATTTATTTATTTATGTACCATTAAAGAAAACATACAAAAATACATTTAAATGAAAAACAAGTACAAAGGATAACTTATCTCTATAAGAGATCTCTGCCAGCGACCCTTGGTGGTTGGAAAACTAAAAGAAACGTAGTATAGGTACATTAAAATTAATAAATAACAACAACAAAACACTATTAAACAAAACAATAAACTATATGTTGATAAATATATAAATAAACTTACATTCTAATAATCAAAAAATAAAATAAATATATATAATACAAGATAATATACTAATACTGATACAAAGTGTAATAAACTTACATAGATATAAGTTATGACAGCGTGGAAAGATAGTATTGCTTTAACCTGTGTTTGAAGGTGTGCAAGGAAGGAGAGTCTTTAAAAATGCTTTTTGGTAGAGAGTTCCAAAGACGGGTTGCAATGACTGTGAAAGACTTAGAGTAAAAGATTGTTTTATAAGAGGGCACCGCCAATGGCTTAACTGCAACGCAAGAACGTGCAGGTCTTTTACGAGGAGGAGCCAGAAGAAAACGCTCACGAAGATAAAGAGGTGAAGAAGTGTTAAGAGTTTTGAAAAGAGTGGTGAGGATGTGAATATTCCGGCGAAGGCGGATAGGGAGCCATTTTAATTTGCAACGAAATTGAGATACATGATCAAATTTGCGTAGTCCGTATATGAAGCGGATACACAAATTTTGAAGACGTTCGAGTTTGTTGAGTAGCTCCACAGTGGCATCAACGTAGCACACGTCAGCATAGTCGAGGAGAGGAAGCATAAGGGAATGGGACAACATGATTTTTGTTTTAAGAGGAAGGAAATTTTGCAATCGTCTCAAAGAGTGAAGCGAGAAATGCATGCGTCTGCTGACTTCATTAATATGAGCTGACCAAGATAGATTGCAATCAAATATTAGGCCAAGGTTTCTGGCCTGATTGGTCAGGCATATTTGTGTACCATCGTATTTAATTATCGGTAAATTGTTGAAGTCAACTAGACTACGCAATCTCCTACTCCCTATTATTAAGGCCTGCGATTTGGAAGGGTTAACAATGAGACCGTGGGCATCAGCCCAGTCCTTTATGCGCGTTAGATCCATGTTGATTTCATGCACTGCAGAAACAAGGTCAGTGACAGTGGCGTGCCTATAAATCTGCAAATCATCCGCAAAGAGATGGTAGTGAGAAGAAATTGCATTGGAGATTTCGTTTATAAAAACTGAGAATAATAAAGGAGATAATACGCCGCCTTGAGGTACACCAGCACAAAGTTCAGCCCATTCCGACGACACTTCATTAGAGCAGACTCTTTGCCGGCGGCCCTGAAGGTATGACCTAAACCATTCAACTGCAGGTGGAGAAATATTAAGAGAGCTGAGTACACCGAGCAGTACGTCAAAGTCGACAGAATTGAAGGCGTTGCTAAAATCAAGGAGAATAAGCACAGTGAGTTTTTTGTTGTCCATAGCAAGCCTAATATCATCTGTGACTTTTAGTAACGCGGTAGATGTACTGTGCAGGGGACGAAAACCAGATTGGAAAGGATTAAAGAGGTTGTGCTCCACAAGGAAACAAGATATTTGCTTCAATACTAGATTCTCAAAAACTTTGGAAAGAATAGGAAGAATAGAGATTGGCCGATACTGAGACACAGCAGAAGGATTTTGGGTCTTAGGTAATGGTAAGATATTAGCCATTTTCCAAGCCGAAGGGAAATTTTTAGAAGATAGAGAGAAGTTAAAAATATCTGTGATGATAGGCGAGATAACATCAATAGTAAGAAGCAGCATATCACAGCTAATTTCGTCACTGCCAACAGCTTTAGATGTAATGGCCATAATTCCCTTCCTAAGTGTTATAGATGAGCTTTGCTGTGATGTGAATTAAGTTTGCCAGGTATTGTAGGACACTATATCACAGTTTATTATTTCATTTACAGTGTATTAATAAGAAAAAACTAATTTAAAATTTATTAACTTAACAGAGCAAATTTTATAGATGTTGGTTGTAGACCTACCCACGAAAAAAAAAAAAAAAAAAAAAAACACATACATACACATACACATACATACATCCATACTCACAAACTTTCGCATTTATAATCGTAGTAGGATAGAACAAACTGTGCTTGCAGCTTTGCCCGCGTAGTAATCAGTGTATTTAGTTGAAAATTTTGATCAAAAAAGTAGTTTTTGTAAGTTAACCTTAGGTGATAGAGACATGCAGTCGCGGACTTTTTTGTAGTATTTTTGTAGATCTACAATCTCTAGTACATTACTTTAGTGTGTTTACGTTACGTTACGTTACCTAAACCTTCCGGAAGAATAGCACTGCCTTTTAGTAAAAACAAGTAGTTAAGTTACAATAAATAATTTTTCAATTTAAAAATTTCACTGATTACCACGCAGGCAAAGACGTAAGCAAAGCTAGTATGTTATAGAATTAAAATAATTAAATCGTCATAACAATACGCAATAAATATTGCGGATTATAACAAAATAGTTGTATTATTAGTTTTATATTATGGATCTCCGCAAAGTAACGCTCAAGTCTGGAAATTATTTAAAAATTAATCATAATTCTATACGTTTTCAATAATAATATTTCAATATATATAAATTTTTCACAACTCTTCATACTATATAATAAAATATATGTTTATTATAAGCTGAGTTCTCATAGTTGATTTATAACTACCAAAAAAGCTTGTTAAAAGTAGCGTTTAAATGATTAGGTAAGATTGCACTTATTTAAAATCAAACATTCTATAATATATACTTTACGAAGTCACGAAGAATATAAAAAGCTAAGTAAATTACGATTATTTGTTTAAAATATCAGTTCTCAAACAAAGAATTAACATAAAAATCTTGATTATGTAAATTTTTTTCAATTTTTAAATTTAATTTAAAAAGTTTATGTACTAATTTATAGTTCCTGTGCATTTCTACATAAAAGACCTACAGATAAAAAAGTTATTTAAATTAGTTCACAGATTAAAAATTAAAAATATATTTAGTTCTTGACAGTTAAAATGTCTGAATATGTTTTTAATAATACATATTTTACACTAAAATTAGACTTAAGTTAAGTTAATTAATTTCAAATTATTTAAATTAGATTAAAAAAAATTAACTATTGGGTCTCGATGCTCAGCCTTTCTGAATAGGTATTTTTACATTTGCTTCACAGTATATCTATCTATACTTATAATAAATCTGTAGAGAGGTCAATTCTGTAACTGGAATATATTTCCAAAATAACTATCAGGGGGTGATTAGGGATCGATACTGATGCCAAAAATGCAATCAGTAAAATTTTTGTCTGTCTGTCTGTCTGTCTGTATAACCGTTATAGAAACAAAAACTACTCGACGGATTTTAACGAAACTCGGTACGATTTTTCTTCATACTCCTGAGCTGGTTATAGTATACTTTTCATCACGCTACAATCAATAGGAGCAGAGCAGTGAAGGGAAATGTCGGGAAAACGGAAGAAGTTACTCCATTTTTTAAGCTTCCGTCGCGTGTGCAACCTTGATGGTTAAAGCTACACAGAAATCATGTATGACGGAAATGTTCTCCTTAAAATTATATAAAAAATATCCCACGACAGCATATGTCTATCTTTTATGGTTGACTCACAATAACACGTGTAACTCCCGATAGCTTAGCAGTTCGAAGCTTTCTGGTCATATTTGTCTACTCCTACGTTTATATCACTCTCAGTCATCCCTAAATAAAAAAGTGAATAGTATTAACCATTGTATAAAAAAAGAATCATTGAAATCGGTATAGAAACGCAACGCAAACGCAGGCTAAAAAATGTAGTATATGAATTTTGACATTCCAAAGATAGCAGGAAATCTTCTTGGTATAGGGAGAGGGAATTGTTTTTCTCCAAATTTAACGCTTGCGGGCCACGGGCAGTAATGAATAAATCAAAACTACTGGATCGATTTTAATCATTTTTCTCACTGAGTGATATAGGCTATATATTTTATACCCGTGCGAAGCAGGGTAGGCCGCTAGTTTTAAATAATTTAATTTTTGTACATAAAAATAAAAAGAATAATAATACGATAGGTGATGTATATAATAGACAAAGTAGGAACCGACATAAGCTTGCGACTCCTGCTTTGCGCCTTGCAAAAGTACGTAAATCGTTTGTGGGTTTGGTTATAAGATTCTGTAATAAAATTCTGCATTCAAATTTAGCTTTGCCATTACAGCAGTTTAAAAAAAACTATTAAAAGGAAGCTACAGAAAGCCTACTCCTGACGATTTCTTAAATTATAATATTGCGATATAGTGACTCTTCGCATCTGTACAAGTTAGTAATGACTAAATGTCACTAGTTAAAAGAATTATTTTGAAAAGAGCAACCGCTGAGTTTCTTGCTGGGTATTCTCGGTAGAAACAGTTTTCCGAAGCAACAGTAGAGTTGACGATTAAAAAACACTTGTTTATAAGTTTACTTCAATAAAGAATATTTTGAATTTGAATAAACATCTTTTACTTCTCAACTTTAATTCTCTATTCAAATCATTAAAAAAATATATCAATTTTACCAATCCGTCGCACAATTATTTTAAACATGGCCGACGAAATATATTCCGCGCAGTAATGAGTAATCAATGAAACAAACCAACCGTGAAACTGGTTTCGTGCTGATTTTTTCGAAAACGCTTATGTAACCATTAATATAGGGGTGATTTTTGTGTACGAGTCCATAGTATAGTATATAGTGTGCTAACAAACTCGATAATACCTACGTAGCAGGGGGAATGCATCTGATTTGAGAGGAAAAAACTTTATCTCGTAGGGGATAGCTTATAAGGACGAGGTACAGTCAATGACAGCTTTCATGCGAGCCTAAAAAAAATATTAACTTATTCCTGCATATCAAGATAAGCTTAATTTATTAAAGCATTAAAATTAAATGTGAAAATATATATGGCGGTGCAGGCAAGAAATTAATTTCCAATAATACTAATATCCAAAGGGATGAAAAAACATTTACAATTAGGTTGAGCGATTTAATTTCAATAATTATCATAATATTACAACCAATTTACGTGAAACCTATACAAATTATACACCAAATCCTTCCTCATGAATTACTCTATTGATTGAAGAAAACTTCAGAAAAATTTGTTCAATAGTTTTCGAGTTTATTGCGAAAGACATACAGCAGACAAACTCGGCGGTGAACTTCGTTTTTTTATTATCTATTTACTATTTTTTATAATATCTTTTACCATTTACTTCTTAATCTATTAGCCTTGAGAACTTGCCGCTGGACTAAAACAAAAGTAGGTGGTTTACTTAAAATAATTAAAATTAAAATAATTCTTTATTCAAATTTAGCTTTTGCAAGCACTTTTGATTTGTCAAATTACAATAAAATATGTTAGAGAGCCCATACAGCAAAAAATCAATAGTGATTTGTAAAAAAATTCTAATCTTAAACCTTTTTCACTTGACTGTACGTAATAAAGAACCTGCAAGCCTTGGATGAAAAGTTCATTTTCTTTAACGAATCCCTTCACATCGCAACCCCGCACAGGGTTTTTCCTGATACATTTTTAATAAATATTTCGGAGGGTGAAAATTTTTCAAAAGAACCGAATTAAAGTACCGGCTGTCAAATTTGAATATAAATATTGCTTTTTTCTGTTGATTATTGAAATAGGTATATAATATATGTTTCCCAAATTGCATATATCAATAATAATATAAGTAATTTGAAAGTCTGTCTGTAGGTTATATGTTTCATCTTGCAGGGTTAGTATTAAAGTGACCCAATTAAAAATTAGCTTTAATTGAGTTAGATTCATTATAATCCTTATTTCAACGCCATCTTTTGAGGACTATGTTGATGATAAGAAAGCTTGGATTTAAATTGCGACCAGCTACGCACTAGATTATATTGTAATTAAATTAAATTTGTTATTAATTAAAACTTAACTTTGAAAAGAGTGACCGCCGAGTTTCTTGCAGTTTCTTCTCGGTAAGAGCTCCTTTCCGAACCAATTGTAGCTTCATTGTAATTTTAGGATTCGAAAGTGCTTGTAAAAGCCAATTTGAATAAAGAATTATTTGAATTTGATATCACACTACGACTGTTTAAAAAAAGGTAGTGGTTTTCTTGCTCTTCCAAGTTATGGGCTTTTTAACACTCATAAGTTTGTAGGAGCTATGGTATTTTTGAATTAGGTCTATTTAATACTAACCGACATATAGGATCCAAAAATTCCATTTTTCTTTTGGAAACAGAAACAAATATTACGGATTATAATTAAGGATATTTTAAAACTTAAGTGCACGAGATAACTTCAAAACAAAAATGAAACTCAAAACTTGTCGAGTACATATATTATAGTTAGAAATATTTGTCTATGATTAATCAATACCATAGACATTTTTAACCTAACCACCATGTTTGATGAGAGCACGTGTCGAAAGTGCGGGGGTGATAGGGTTTCTATGGGGTTACGTCCCTTGATGCAAAACCAATTTATGTATTATGTACTATTGGTGTTTTGGGGTCATATCACTACACGATATTGAAGGGGACATCATGGTAAAGAGTAAACCATGAACATAGAGTATAAAGATAAAATAAATATACAAAAAAAATGTTTGACATACAAGTTGTACCCGATATTTCGTTCGGATCAACATAAATGTCAAAATACCATCAATTATGTACTACATGCTATTTTTCCGTTTATCATCATCTTCCTGCCCTTATCCTACTTTAAGTGGGGTTACCACAATATGTTATAAACATGGTGTTACGTAATTCGGTTAGGTATTTTACGACCGGCCGCCTATGTTACGTGAACTTATCTTAGTCGCCTTTTACGACTAAGTTTAGTTGACGTCACGTAGGTGGCCTCAGTAAGAAAGACGGTGGTCTATTCTACTCAGCCGGATATTTCCCGTTCAAAACTCAAATTCAAATTATTATTTATTTAATTTGGCTTTTACACTTTCGAATCACCAAATTATAATGAAGCTACCACTGGTATCGAAAGTTGATCTTACCGAGAAGAAACTATTTCATTAGGTACTTGGAATTTTGCTGTCAAATTAGACTTGTACGATTATTAAACAACAACTTGTCTTGATTAAAACTAGCAAAGTTCATACAGTTAAAGTTAATATATCTTATGTTAACTTTAGTTCTTTTCTTTGTGAAGTTTGAATTTAAACAAACAAAAAACCAATTAAACACTTTATCTATATATAAAGCTAAAGAGTTTGTTTGTTTGAACGCGCTAATCTCAGGAACTATTGAATCGATTTTAAAAATTATTTGAATGTAAGATAGTCCATTTATTGAGGAAGGCTATAGATCATAAAAAATCACGCTAAGATGAATAGGAGAGGAGCAGTGCGTTCCTTGCGTGCGCTGAGTAAACGGTGATAGGTATTCAAAAATCATGTATTTCAAAATTGTTCCCTGAAAGTTCTAAATAAAAGGCCGCGACAGCATGTTTAGCTTTTAAGGTTAACCCACTTTAACCATTTTTATGGTTATCAAAATACTATATTATGGTTCTAATCTTTCTACAGGGGCGGAGCCGCTGGCGATTGCTAGTAAGTTAATAAAACAAGTCAAATTAAAATGGCTTTTAAAAAAGCTTTTAACAAAATGTCCCTACTGTTAACCATTGAGGAGTTTCCTCGTCTGGAGCTAATCCAGGCAGTATTAGGTCATGCTTATCATAAACATGCATTGTCATCGAGACTGGACCAGTATGTAAAATTTCAGTTCAATTGGACACCGGAAAGTGGGTCAAATTTAGCTTGCAAGATTCCACCTTCACATACATACATTGCAAGTTAAACAAAAGCTTTGGATACATATAGAATTATACGCACAATATACTCTACCCTGTCTATTATTCATCAAACGCCTGAAGAAGACGGGGGAAACAGAAAATGGCCGAAAACGTTTATGAAGATTGTTTTTAATGGCTTTTTCTTTTCTACTCAATTTCGGGACATCCTTAATGCGGCCTTTATTGGTGGAGAGTTATTGAGTGACACTTTCTAACTTGGGGCTGGATTTTTGCAAACTTCCGACTCTATGAGCCGAAATTAATTTGAATTAAAGTCAAGGTTTAAGGGCAACTTGAAATGCCAGTTTTATAAAATTAAGATTACTGAGTATAGATGTAGATACTCGGTGTACGAGTAAATGTTTAATTCCACTATACTAATCGTCACCATTTATCATCAATTTCCTGCCTTTGTCACACTCTTACTTGTCTTGTACGGACCCCACTTGTACATGTTCTAACATGTTGTTACATATTTTAGTTAGTTATTTTACGTACTGCCGTCAACTTACTTTAGTCGCTTTCTACTTTGTTACTATTTGGTAGAAAATGTAATAACATTTTTAGTTATTATTGTTTAAAAAGTGATAATAAAATAATTTTGCGATAATCTGCGACTATATAGAAAATGTATAAAATACTAAATGTATAATTGACTATCCATTATCAAACCCGATACATGCAGGATTCGCAAAAACATATCCAAAAACCTCCACCTCAGCCACCACAATACACATTACCGTAAAGCTTCGGATTTTGTCGTAGCGTCAATCTTACTAAATAAAATGTAAATAAATGACGGACATTTCCGGAAAAATTCCTTGTTTTGAACAGCGGAGCTTTGTGTCTGTTGTACACAGACTTAAAGATAGTCTATCATCTAGATCCAAAAGGTATTAAGGTGTTTCAGGTACTCCTCTACGACGTCGTTTTAACGTTGTGGCTGTGTAAATCTACGCCTAAGCAACATTAGTCACTTCATTATGGTTTTCCAGCAAATACTCATCTTGGTTATAAAAGTACACCCATATTTAAAACAATGGCTGTAAATCCAAGCGTATATTTACCTAATCTAATATCTACCCGACCGAAAGTTTTTGCCCCGTTGCTTGCAATCCAGATATCTTAGGAGGGCCGCCTTATTTTTCACCTACAAGTATGCACCCTCGCTCCTAACTTCAAAAGGAGGGGTCCCACCCCCTTGTTAACAAACTTCTACCTATCTGCATTTTTATTTAAGTTTCGACAAAAATTTCCACCCCTAAATTCAATTTTTTTTTCTCGCTACAAATTAATTAGGGAACACGTTCTTCTGTCGATGATGCCGCGTTTAATTTGCGAGGGCTTTGGCTGGTAAATATGTAGGGATCACTGTTTTTGGGAGTTCATTGATTTTATTCAATTACTGACGTCGCTCGCTCGAACTGAGATTGAATGGAAAGATTTTTTTAGACTATTTTCAAACGTGCTAACAATACTTGCTTATATTCTATTTGTTTAAGTAATTCACTAAGCTCAATTGTCAATAATGCATGCCGACTAATTAACAAGTTTCTTATGTAGATACACTTACTAAACCAAAACGCGTTTGTATGTTAAGTAGAACAAAATGAAAAAATCAAGAGAATTATAAAATATTTTATTGCTAATCTTTTTTTCGATAATTTAAGTATCATGAAAAGTTATTTTTAGTATTATAATATTGACTTTAGAATATTAGTTAATTATTTAGTTATCTAATATTCATATTAGACATAGGCGTTACTTTGTGGAATTATTCCTCAATTTTATTGCAGATTCAAGAAAAAATACTATGATATATTTTATAAAAGTATTGATTGATTTATTTATTTATGTTCCGTAAAAAAATGTTCGAAACACATTAAATATTAATAAAAAAAAATTGTACAACTTATCCCTAAGACAGAGATCTCTACTTTTTACCAAAATTACTTTGTTATTCTAATATTATTAATATAACAATCTAACCATAGGACTAATGATGAAATAAAATTTAACCTAAACTTATAAATTAACTTATATCTAAGAGTAAGTATCTATTTATTTAGTTTATTTTATTTTATATTATGGAAAGAAACAGTACTATAATAATTATTTACATTATAAACAAATAAGCCAAACATAAACCAAAAACAGTTTTCAAATATTGGATTAACAATTTAACATGCAAATGAAGGTATGCTTACTAAAAAATTACAATTCCATAGTACAATAAAATAAATTATAATAATAAAATCCTTAATCTAATATACTTAAATATTACATAGGATTATTCATTTATTTTATTATTTTATTTTATTATTTCAGTTATTTGGCTATTGTTAAATTTGAATAAATGATATATTTTCCAATGGGGTATGACGTACTGAAATATCTTAAATTCTTTAATATGCAATTTAAAAAAGGTCCATAAATTAACTTAACATCTTATGTCTAAGATTTAATATCTACTACTGTCTTAGGTGTTTGGTGTTTGGCTATAGGTAAATCTAAAAAAATGGGTATGACATACAGAAATACTTCACGTTCTCTTAATAGGTATGACATTGCCAGTAATTCATCAGTTTAAACGAATTAAGATGAAGGTCAAATGCCATTTAACAGTAAAATGATCAAGCATTATTATCGGGTTCAGTGGAACGACCGGTTCGACTAACCAAAAGCTCATTTCTTGGATTTTTTTACAACACACGCTAACTTATTCTCATATTTAAAGCTTTTGTCATAAAACCCATAATAGCGCAGTTGCAAATGATTGTAAATCAAGTTTTGAAGGGATTTTAGTGATGAATGGCGTTAAATGAATTTAGGAACCCGTTCCGAACGTCTTTGCTGTAAAGGGATTCGTTTACCGATGTTTTTAGTTCGTTTTTTTAGTTTTACTGAGATGCGTAATTGAGCGTAAGCTTGGGAATAAGCAAGTGTCAACTACAAATACTTGATTCTTCATATTCTTCCTATTTCAATATATTCTGTATTTAAATTAACTTGTAAACAAGTACTTTTATTTCGGTAGAAAAGCTAAACTAGCTGAATAAATTATGGAGATTGGGTTCCACGGAATCGCTGAATAGTGATTAACGATGTGAAAAACTCCATACTTTTATCACTAGCCGTCTCTGCGACTTCGCCCATTTGGAAATCAGTGTATTTAATTAAAATTTTGAACATAAAAGTAGTTATTGTGAGACATGGTGTCACGGACTTTTTCGTAATATTTTTGCTTGCTATATATAGAAATGGCTTTGCGATTTTGTCGTGGAGTCTATCTCCTGATGATGCTTTGGTTGCGGGGCGAAACGATTGTTGAGTTTGTGATAATGAACGTATGTAGTGCTTGTGTATTGTGGTGGCGATGGTGGAGGTTTGTGCGTGTGTTTTTAAGAATCAGGTATGAATCATGTGTGTGAAAACGGACTCTACATTTAGCATTACCTATATATATTTTCTATTTTACTTCATCGCGGATTATAGCAAAATAATTTTATTATTACTTTTGTATTAGGAAAAATTGTTTTTTTCGATTCGAGTTAATCGATTTCTCACAAATCGATTTATTCATCGATTTTTTCATCCGAAGTGACATCCCTCATCGTGGTTGCACGTGAAGGCAAAAAGCATACCTACAGGATTTACACCCCACAAATGTATGAGTTGGAAACCCTTTGAAGACTTAAGTTTAGCAATCTATTGTTAAAGAAAGAGTTTGATTTTCCCTTTTTTCTTAATAACTTTTTAAGTTTTTTATACATGCTGTACCTGCGAGTTCGAGGGCGTCAACTTTATAATATTAATATGGATATTTCAATTTCTTCTTCTTTTTTCTCTTCACTATTCGCAATCATCGTTGATCGTGTGATCGTTTATAATCAGGTCGATCATCTGACAAGTCTACGCGATCTTCCGTATTATAATACGATACATACGATCATAGGTATCACCCAACAATTCCCTTTGATGCGTGTCCGGAAAAGCGACAATTCCTGGGTTATCGGTGATCGTAGGCGATCATAAACGATGATTGGCGAGTACAGCCGTATATGTTCACTATACGATTAATCGCCGATTATTTAGTTTATGGATTTGGGTATAAGATTGTATAATAAAATTCCGCAATCAATTTTAGCTTTGCCATTACAGCAATTTAAAAACTGATACAGAAAGCCTACTATACTGTTGAGGATTATTTAGATGATTAGAATTTATGGATAGCTACTCTTCGACTCTGTACAAAACAGTAATGACTGAATGTAACTAGTATTAAGAATTATATTTTAAAAAGAGTAACGTCGAGTTTCTTTCTGGCTCTCCTCGGTAGGAACAGCTTTCCGAACCAGCAATAGAGTTGACGATTCAAAAGGACTTGTTTACAATTTTACTTGAATAAACAATATTTTGAATTTTAATTTTGAATTGAAGAGGAGTCGCAATGCCGCGTCTACAGAAAAGTTTACAAATCAATTTTAAACCACAATACCTTTACATTGCGCACGCGTTCCCGATCGTTATCCCTATTGATCCCTATTAAATCGATAGCTCGTGCTATTCTATACAAATCTAAAGATTATAAAAGCTATTGATCTCAAAATGCTCTTGAAAGTAAAGACATTTTCATCTTTAACAATACTAAGCAAGCTACCCATAAGGTAACCTTTTTGCATTGTTACCCTTTTTGCAATTTTAATCCCGATGTGTGAACCGAATATTAATTGTGGGACACTTTTTTTATTGTTAGGGTGTTTTTTTATTATTTGCCACTTAACTTTATCACGGGTAACGTATTTTGAATGAAATGTTGGTAGTGATTTTTTAAGATGGTTCAGTTTGGACTTTTTTGCGATTTGCGTTTTTTGGTTGAGTAAAAACGTGTGAGTAGAGAGAGATTGTTTTTTTTCCGTATTTATTTTAATTGCATCACGGGTAACATATTTTGAATTAAACGTTTGTGTTCGTAGTTTTTTTAAGATGGATTTTACTTTGCGTTTCTTTCTAGATGTTAGTTTTTTTAATTTTAAACGATGTCTTTTCATATTCGCCTGTTGTTGCTTGAAGAAGTTATTTTGAATAAGACCTTTGTGTTAACGTTCCATAACGTATTTATAAATCAAAAGCTAGATTTGGTGCGAAATTTGATATGAATATAAATTAAACTTAGCTATCTTTAATATTGATGAGTTAATATATTATATAATTTTTTTAAATCTCGAAAACGGCTCCAACGATCTTTCTGAAATTTAGTAGGTAGGGGGTTTTTTGGAGGAGAAAAATCGATCAAGTTAAATTTTACTTTAAAAAACTCGTATTATCCTTGTTTTTGGGTACTAAAAAACCTGCTAAAATAGGAATACAAAGTAAATGATATTTGAGCTGTCAAATACAAAGCTGTGATAGCTTAATGGTTTCGCAAGGATCAAAAAAGTTCGAAATCTGGAATCGATTCCCACATGTCACCCGCGTTTTTTTCTTTTCTTTTATTGCTTTTTTTATTTTTTCAATTACCGAGCGAGGAAAAAGTAAAAAGGAAACTCATATACTTTCTTTATAATAGGAAACCATTTAAAGAACTTCGAAGTTAGGGCGAAATTGGGCGTAAATGTTTTGATCATAAAAAATTGAGGTAAAAATAAACGGTTCTTGCCATGGACAATTAAGATGAAAAGAAATTGCGGCGCAGCTCATAAAAATAAGAGGCTGATTTAGTAACGGCCCTCTCGGGGAAAATAAAGATCAGATTGGAAGATCGCTGTGATAATATAACTTTAATTTAATTCTCCAAAATATCTTCTTTCCCGCTTTTTTTCCGCTTTCCCGATTTTTATAGCCTATATGTTTTCCCGGTGTATAAGGATTAATTGTGCCAAATTTCATCAATATTGGTTAAACGGGTTCGCTGTGAAAGAGTAACAAACATCCATATTCACGAACTTTCGCATTTATAATATTAGTAGGATATTAAGTGCGACTCTTTCAAGAGGGTCACGGGTTCAAACCCCGGAAATTATTTTCTATTATATAATTAAATTTTATATGTCTAATTGATATTTGCAATTTATCACATGCTTTTAGTTGAAAGAAAACATCTTGAGTCAACTTTACATCTTTGAATAATTTATAGAATTAGGCGTTACTTTGCGGAGGTCCATAATACAAGAGTAATGAGAATATTATATTGCTATAATCCGCGATAAAAGAATATGTAATGCTAAATGTAGAGTGTACTATTCGTTCTCATACCTGATAAATGCAGAATTTGTAAGAACTCGTGCACTACCCGACACCGATGACACAACAATACACAAGCACTGCACACATTCACCACCACAATCTCAACAATCGTTTCGCCCCGTAACCGAAGCATCGTCAGGAGATAGTCTCCACAACAAAATCGATTTTGTCGTGGAAACAATTGTTGAGATTGTGATGGTGCTTGTATTGTTGTGTTATCGGTGTCGGGTAGTGCGTGAGTTCTTATAAATAGTACACTCTACATTTAGCATTACATATATTTTCTTTTATCGCGGATTATAGCAACATAACATTCTCATTAGTTTTTTATATCTTTGCTGAATTCTAGCCAGACAAAGTCGCGGCCATGAGCTAACTTGTAAGTTCACAAAGCATTCCGTGACTATTGTTAATAAGTTAAAACTAACAATGGTTGGGCGGGGCCGGTTAATGATAATTACCTTTTACGTAATTGGCTAACTTAACGTGGGCGTGCGAGGTGCGACTGTAATTATGTGGCGATAGTATGGCCGGTGTTTTAGGGCGGTGTAGCGCTACAATACTTACTAATATTGTTAATGCGATAGTCTGTCTGTTACACATAGCTAAACAGCTGGAATAATATTGATGAAGTTTTAGTATTGATGCTTAAATACCAGGGACGTAACCTTATTAATAGTATCTGATTTGTAGAATTAGGCGTTACTTTGCGGAGATCCATAATACAAGTTTTAGTATTGATGCTTAGATACCAGGCACGTAACCTTATTAATAGTATCTGATTTGTAGAATTAGGCGTTACTTTGCGGAGATCCATAATAAAATTATTTTGCTATAATCCGCGAAGAAGTAAAATAGAAAATATATATAATGCTAAATGTAAGTGGACAATCGGTTATCGGTATACGTTCACTATCACAAACTCAACAATCGTTTCGCCCCGCAACCGAAGCATATCAGGAGATAGACTCCACGCTTTGCTTTTGGTCGAGGAGTCTATCTCCGGATGATGCTTCGGTTGCGGGGCGAAACGATTGTTGAGTTTGTGATAGTGAACGTATATAGTGCTTGTGTATTGTGGTGGCGGTGGTGGAGGTTTGTGCATGTGTTTTTACGAATCCTGCATGTATCAGGTATGGTAACCGATTGTCCACTTACATTTAGCATTATATATATTTTCTGTTTTACTTGCGGATTATAGAAAAATAATTTTATTATTACTTTTGTAATAGTATCTGGGTGACCGAAACTTGCTAGGTAATTTTTAAAATGATGTAAAAAAAAGAATATATATGAAAAGAAAAAGGAAAAAATAATAGGGCAGGTGGGGCTCGATCCTAGGTATTTTCACCTCTCTAGACCGCCCGTTCCCCAATCTACCATGACTTTACGTTTGACAGCGAAAAATTGTGATTGTATTCAACGTAAATTTCAAAAACAGAATTTCGGAAACAGCTCCAACGATTTTCCTGATAATGAATGAACTTAAGTAACACACTGATTTCCACACAGGCGAAACTGCAGGCACAGCTAGTGTGATATATAGTATGAAAGCCTCTTTTCGAAACCACTTTGTTAGATAAGTTGGAAATTTATCAAATGTACCTACCTACTAGCTAAATTATTCTTCATGACGCAAACAACTTCTAAAATACGAAAACAATTTATAATTAACCTTACTCGATAGAGCCAATTTGAAATTAATTATTTTTTTAAAGATTTCAACAAAAAGTAACTAGTCGGCTAAATTAGGCATAACTGGGGCGGGACTAAAGCGGAATTGTTTTAATAAAACAAAAAACTTATAGAAGGAAGTTTGTATAGGAACAGAATGAGTTCTTGAAAAAAATAACTTGATATATACAATTTATTAGTCAAGTTATTTTTTTCATATTGACGCGATTGTATCATAAAAAAAAATAACGCGATACATTTATGAATTTAGTCATTTTTTCATAACAACGCGGTTGTATTATAAAAAAAGATTCTCATTCTATTTGAGATATACATATTTTTCCATGGAAATTTTCAGTACTTTGAGACCATTTTAATTATGTATTCGTAACTACGCAATATATCTAAAGATCGTATCGCGTTGGAATTATTAGGTTGTCAAGTCGCGTATCAAATATTTAAAATGTTATCTTTGCTACATTTTAACACGTTTAAATTAAATCACTAAGCGAAACGGACTCGCTAATAACTCGCATCAAAATCTACACTAAAACAAACAAAATACTTTTTTATTGAAATAGTCATGTCTAATATAGACTGCTTTATTGTAATTAGATGACATTCGCGGTAAAAATTGTGGGTAATACTTAATTTAAATCACCCCATAGGAAACAAAGGTGCAATGATGTCATAAACAGTACCTATCCGCTCTGCTAGATTTAACGTAAACTTCAATAACTAGCTAAACCGACTCACTAATGACTCGCGTCAAAATCTAATCTAAAACAAACAAAATACTTTTTTATTGAAATAGTCATGTCTAATATAGACTGCTTTATTGTAATCAGATGACATTCGCGGTATAAGTTGTGGGTAATATTTACCTAATTTAAATCACCCCTGATATGAAACAAAGGTGCAATTGACGTCATAGACAATATAGGTATTGTCTATGCCATGTCACTCTGCTAGACTTAACATAAATTTTATGATATGACACTTGTGGTAAAATTTTTTGGTGATACTTAATTTCAATCACCCCTGACAGGAAACAAAGGTGCAATTGATATTATAGAAAATACCTATTCACTCTTTTTATCATTTCTATACTAGACTTGCCTTTACACAAGTTTAGAAATTTTCTTAATACGATGCTCCTACATAAAGCTTACTATACAATTGAAGATTATTTAGATGATAGTAGCATATCTTAACTGCAGTCAGCTACGCACCAAGCTGTGACGATTAACTTGTAACAATCAATCAAATTGTAATTTTTTTTGTTTTGAAAAGATCCGCCGAATTTCTTGCTGTTTCTTCTCGGTAGGAGCAAAGTTCCGAATAAGTGGCAGCTTCTTTAAAACATTTGAAGATTCAAAAGTACTGAAAACAGTCCACTTAAATAACGAATATTTTAAATTTGAATTTTAATATAACGAGACCATTCCACGTGGGCATGATTTGTATAGTCCTAGCGTGTAAGTAACTTAAGATAGATATAACTTGTACATTTTTGCTGTAAATAAATTAAAGGAATATAACGAGTGCGAAGATGTGCTGGAAGCGCATTTCACATCTTACCTAATTGCATGAGAAATAAAGAAGCAATTTGTATTAATTTGTGCAATTTTGATTCCGTGATAATACTCGTAGCGTTTGATTCCGACACCGAGGTTTGGTTTAAGCATCTTTATCAACTTTGAATATATAAAAGTTCTGGCCTCAGAGCATCCTTAGTAAATAGTTTTCATTTAGACCTTAAAGTCCCTAAAGTCCTTAAAGACCCTATTCTACGCGGTACTTAACGATTCCACTAGTGTCCGTTACGTGTCAAAATAAATAAATTTATAATCATAAATACCATATATAAAATACCATAATATAAAAAGTATATCCTAAATACAAAAAACCTTTACTGGATATACATGGTTAAAACTGAAAGTTATATATACAAGGTAAAATCAAATTTATTTTATACAAGGTCTTACAAACATTAAAAACCAATAAGTCGATTAAATAGCGCCAATTCGCTATATAACTTATACTGATATTTTGACATGTTACTATATTCCTTACACCCCAAAATCCAGTACCAGAAAAATTAATATACTTCAATCCATTGAAAACAGGAAGACGTTAAAACTTTGTAAAACTTCGTAAATAACGTCAATTTCTATTTTTGAATGTTAAAGTAAATGCTATTTAACTGAAAATACGTAAAAATCTAAAAGTTTTAAGAATTTATGTAGGTGTTCCCGTGTCTTCGCCCTCGTACAAATCAGTGTACCACAAAAGTTTTTCCTCCTTAGCCCGAACCTGAAGGAATTCTATAATAAAAACGCCTATATGTTCCTCCTCCACTTCATCTACCTACCAGTTCTATCAAAATCAGTTAAGCCGTACTGGAAAATGTACTATTGATTGATATAAACCTTCCTTAACAATTACACTATCTTTTAGTAAAAACTATACAAAAATCCATTTAGTACTTTTTGGGGAAAATCGATTACATATAGACATACAGTTTTTGCGTATTTAAGTTACTGCTTGTTATCAACGTAAAAATTGTAGGTACATAACAAAACCCAGACGTCTACATACAAAAATCAAAAGCCGGTCCAACATGGGCAAAGATTAGAACATAATATAAGCAAGATATATTAGACAGTCCCCAAAATCAATACCTATTATGTACCAATAACACAAACGAGCTTCCAAATGTGGGGTGACGAATTGTACAAAAAACCGTTAGGGTGAGCTACCCCACGTTTTTTGCGCGCACTTTTTCTAAAGGGGACGTCGGCCAAATCGGACGCCTAATGTCACGTCTTTATGTGCTTATTTATGGTATGGAGTGCTGAGGAGACCAGCGTAATATATAGACGGCGGTCCCTCATGCTTTTATACAATGGGAAGTCACAACACCCGTTTTGTGAATACTTTTCTTGGCTCCCTTGTTTGTAAGTTGGAAACTCGGAAAATAACTTGCCTTTTTCCATTCATCTCTAAATCGTAGGTCTATTTGAAATGGTGTATTCTGAGATCGAAATTCTTATACGATTTAATTACGTTAATCACTTGTATAAAGATTGTTTTTCATTAAAAAGTCATAAAATTCAAATTCAAAATATTCTTTATTCAAATAAACTTGTAAACAAGTGCTTTGGAATCGTCAACTCTACTGCTGGTTTGGAAAGCTGTTCCTACCAACCAGCAAGAAACTCAGCGGTTGCTCTTTTTAAAATATATTTCTTATTACTATATTACGCCGTGTGGTATCCGGCTGAATAGAATAGTACCACCCTCTATTCTTACCGAGGTGTCGTAAAAGGCGACTAAGGTAAGTCGACCCGCCGTGTGGTATCCGGCTGAGTAGAATAGACCAACCTCATTTCTTACCGAGGTGTCGTAAAAGGCGACTAAGGTAAATTGACTCACCGTGTGGTATCCGGTTTAGTAGAATAGACCACCCTCTTTCTTACCGAGGTGTCGTAAAAAACGACAGAGGTAAGTTGATGTCAGGCAGGCGGCCGGTCGTAAAAACGCAGCCAAATCATGTGACAGCATGTTTATAACATGTTGTGCCGACCCCACTTAGAGTGGGATAAGGGCAGGAAGATGATGATGATGATTTCTTATTACTATATTACTTCTACCTTTAGTCATTACTATCTTGTATAGGGTCGAAGCTATATCCACATATTCTTATCTTCTAAGTAATCCTCAACAGTATAGTAGCCTTTCTGAATCAGCCTCTTTTTAACAGTGTTTTTAAACAGCAAAGCTAAAACTGATTGCGGAATTTTAGTTATAGAATCTTATACCTACAATAACATGTTTTGCCACAGGATGGAATAAATTAATGATAAGTTAACTTTATTTAATAACTACTTTTAAATAGATTTTTTGGTATATAAAAATAAATAAGAAAAAAATGGGTAAAAAAGTGTGAACAAATTCACGTCTGCGACTTTTCAAGGATACATTGTTGCTCTAGCCGATTAGTCGTGAAAGCTTATCAGACAGAGAGACTATCTGTAATATTAGCACGGATAAATACGATATATGACAGTAGAAAATTTTAAATCTGCAACCCATCCGTGGATATAAATTACTAAGGCAGCATTTTTCCATCGCAAAATCGACAGCGGGGGTGACTCTTTTAAAGATGGCTGCCGTGCCTCTTAGCACCCTATTTTTGTGTTCTTGCCTCCACCACCCCCTGTTTATGCATTTACCCCCTGTCGCTCCGCCACCAAAAGTGCACCAAGTTTATTTCGGTTTAAAATAAAATTAGTTCGACTTTAAGCAGAATGCGAGTGTATTTTTAATTGGTCGACTTTCGGTGCGGTTTTAATTAATGCTCTATTGAAAGGAAACTTGGGTTTCGGTGTTTTTAAATTAATTAAAAATAAGATTTTCTTGCTAAGTAAATGCGGTAATAACCGTGAACTTGAGACGGTATTGTTTTAAACAAAAATTTCTTCCATGATTCAAAATGCTGACTCATTTTCTTTCAATGATTTCAAATACTTTAAGATATTCTAATAAGTTTTTTACCCATCCACCTATATTGTAAGGCTGTCACAATTTCTATTTCCCCCCCTAATAATATTACGTTACAAAAACTAAGACCCATCATTTACATAATAAATTTCAAATAATTTATAGAATTAGGCGTTACTTTGCGGAGATCCATAATACAAAAGTAATAATAAAATTATACTTATTAAATAAATTATATAAAAGTATTAAATAAACTTATAAATTATATAAAAGTAATAATAATATAAAATTTTATTATTACTTTTGTAATAAATTTCAATTAATAGTGCACGAGTAGTACATATAAGCGTCATAGTTAACGAATGATATGAGAGAATGAAAGAGAAAAACATGTTAAGCCGACCTGTGTTTTATAATCTAAGATTTTTCTAAATAATAATATTCTCAAAGTTGAGTTTCGAGAAATCCAAGTAAATTTACCAAAAGCTTTCCAAAAAACCTTGATATCCGTAATTATATTAAACTAGGAGTCCCGCCCCAGCTTCGCACGGGTATAAAGCATATAGCCTATGTCACTCAGTGATAATCACAGTATTTCGCTACTCCATATTGAATTTTATTATACATATAAACCTTCCTCTTCAATCACTCTATATACTTTAAAAAAAACCGCATCAAAATCTTTTGCGTAGTTTTAAAGATTTAAGCAAACATAGAGATATAAGGACAGACAGAGAAAGTGACTTTGTTTTATACTATGTAGTAACGTTAGCTACTACTATTATGATAATTGTCACATTTTTAACATACTTATCCAAAGACTAAATTACGTTTTGCTGTCATTTATGTTTTGTTTTCCATGTCATAGTCGTTTTTGCTATACCACGTTTTATAGTGACTTGACGGGATAAAATAAATGCGGTCGAACGGGATAAAAAGTATCCTATGTCCGTCTCCTGGTTCTAAGCAACCTCTCCACCAATTCAGCCTTTTCAGCCGAATTTGTTCATCTGTTCTTGAGTTATAAATAGTGTAACTAAGACCAACTTTCTTTTATATATATAGATTATGCATTACACACAAGCTTTAAAATCTTACTGAAACACTTTATAAGAACAGTTTAATCAGGAAATTAGTCCACTGTGAGCAGCTGAAACTAAGCCTCATCTACGTATGTGCTTAACTCAATAATCATATCTAGGTACTTCAATATAAAACTGCTATCTATGCTTTTGTTTCCACGTTGAATTCAGTGTCTCATAAGACACAAAAATATTTATTGTGAGTTAACCATAAGAGATAGAGACATACTTTTCCGGACTTTTTTGTAGTATTTTTGTAGATCTAGAATCCTCTAGAACATTACTTCATTGTATCTCTGCTGGTTTACGCAGCGCACGCGACTAAATTTCCCAGAAGGCGAGTTCTATCACAACCACTCGACCTCGTCAACACAATTTATCTAAAACTGTAATGTACTATTAACCTAAACCTTCCGGAAGAATTGCACTATTTTTAAGTAAAAATCGTAGCAGAATCCGCGCAGTATATTTTGAGAAATTCGATTACATACTTTAGCTTTTAGAAACTTAGTTTTATAATAAGTATAGATGTCCTTCTTCATCATAAAAAGCATCAAAGATTTCCATCAAAAACATTTCTTCTCAACTATTTAATAATAAAAAGAATTGACATTAGTGAAAGTGCTTTTGCAATATTAAACTGTTGAAATATCATACTTTTATAGTGCAACAAAAGACGATGATATGCAGAGCACTGGATAAAACATTTATAATAAGAATAAATGTTTTTGTTTTTATAAAGCGGAAATGCATTTGCATTACTTTAGTTTTATATAAAGTGAGAGTTAATTAGGAGTTGAGTCTCTTCCAGTTACCTTTTATAAAGATACCTGTAATACTTATTCTATCCTATCTTATCCTGCTAATATTATAAATGAGACAGTTTGTGAGTATGGATGTATGTTTGTTACTTTTTCACGGCGAATCCGCTGAAATAATATCGATGAAATGTGGCACAGTTATTCCTTAAACATCGGAGTTACATAAAGACTATAGAAATCCTGTTAATTGTACAGTAATAGGATGAAATTGAAAAGCGTCATCCATTATCAACCAATGGAGTTATTTGCAGGGAGAATGACAGAAGCTACTGGTTTATTCCAAGACTACAGTCTGTGGGAAAGAAGTTGCGGGTAAAAGCTAGTAATATACTATAACGTGTCCCTGCAATTTCATCATTCTCCTGCCCATATCCCACTCTAAGTGGGGTGGCTCAACATCTATGTATTAACCATGTTGTTAAATGGCTGATTATTTTACGGCCCGGTGTCTGCCCGACGTTAACTTATCTTAGTCGCCTTTTACGACATCTCGGTAAGAAATGTGAGTGATCTATTCTACTGAGCCAGATACCATACGGTGGATCAACTTACTTTAGTCCCCTTTAATGACACATCAGTAATAAAAGAGGGTGGTCTATTTTACTCTTCTCTCTTGATTAGAGGAAATTGCATTTTTTTGCATTTTTCATCGCCATTTGACCATCGAACATAAGACTCCACCAATGGTTTCTTAATAATTTTTTTTCTTCTGCTCACGCCACTTCATATTTGATATACTAATGCTAGTAGTGATATATGTCAGAAAGCTTTTACATCTTTCGCTGAAAGACGCACTGCTTTCTTATTAACAATGCTACCGGGTGTGAGCGAGATAGAGCCCAAAAGCTCTACTAGCTTTTAGGCTAAAGATGCCTGTGAGGCTGGACCAAGGCTTAGGGCTGGTGGTATAACTGTATTCATTCATAATGCTATTGGAAGAATAGTGAAAAGTCATGACCAACTGATGTTAGATAACTAGGACCTCATCTTTGTCAGCGAAGTCCGAATCTCTTATAAAACTTTTTTGAAATTTAGTTCACTTAATTGTTATACCAAAATAATTTTATTATTACTTTTGTATATGTTTTTGATGGACTAATTTAAATAACATACAATAAAACGCTTTGGTGTTCAAGTATTTAGGTAGGAATTTTGCAGAAAGGTCTGGCGTATTTTCCAAGTATGAAGAAACTAAACGTAAAAAATCTTGCGTAGTTACCCGATTGCTGTATCAAGTTAGTTAAGCAAATTTGAGAAATATAACTAAAGTTACTCAAAACCTTTCAGTCATTTAACGTTACGAAAAAACTTCGTTATAATTGCCGAAAATTTCACAAACTTTTTATTACAATAGGCTACTGAAGGCTCTTGCAAAACTTAGTTTTAACTTTGTTTGGTAATAATTAAAATTTTTGTAATTGACTTTTATTGTGAAAGGGTCGTAATATTTTATATAATAAGCAGTGTAGTATCTGGCTAAGCAGAATAGACCAACTGCATTTCTTACAGAGGTGTCATTTAAAAGCGACTAAGGTAAGTCGACCGGCCATGTGATATCCAGCTGAATAGAATAGACCACCCTCATTTCTTAACAAATTCAAATTCAAAATATTCTTTATTCAAATAAACTTGTAAAAAAGTGCTTTTGAATCGTCAACTCTATTGCTGGTTCGGAAAGCTGTTCCTACCGAGAAGAGCCAGAAAGAAACTCGACGGTTGCTCTTTTAAAAATATAATTCTTATGACTAGTTACATTAAGTCATTACCGTCTTGTACAGGGTCTAAGCGAGCGATATCCACACGTTCTTATCTTCTAAGTAATCCTCAGCAGTATAGTAAGCTTTCGTGATCAACCTCTTTGTAACAGTGTTTTTAAACTGATGTAATGGCAAAGCTAAAATTGATTGCGGAATTTTATTATAGAATCTTATACCCATTTTTATAACACGTTGTGCCGACCCCACTTAGAGTGGGATAAGGGCAGGAAGATAATAATATTTCTTAATTATGCAGTTATAGCCACGGTTCAGCTTTAGTTAGCCTGTTATTGTTTGAGTTGGTGCGCAAAGTTTCGTTGAGTTTTTGTTGATGTTTGCGTTGCTTCAGTATTATGAACTTTGGCAACTTCACGTTGTAATTCTGAAGATCCAACTCAGACGAAATTTATTTGTATATGTATTTTTATAATGTATATATATTTTCTTAATCTCGGAAACGGCTCCAACGATTTTACTGAAATTCAGCAGTTAGCAGGTTTTGAGGGCGAAAAATCGATCTAGATAAGTTTTATTTAAAAAAATGTCGTTGTATCCCTAATTTCATTCTCTAAATTTTTTTTAAATTTACAATTTTTCGCTGTCAAACGTAAAGTCATGGTAGTTCATTTGGGGAACGGGCGGTCTAGAGAGGTGAAAATAACTAGGATCGAACCCCACCTGCCCTATTATTTTTTTTAAATCTTTATTTTTTTAAATAATTTTAAAAATTACCGAGCAAGGTTCGGTCACTCATTCTAATAAGAATAACAATAGGTTTTTCTTATTAGGAATATTTATTACAAATTTTAAATTATGTAAAGAATCAGCACAAAGAATCAGCTTAGCGATTCAGCGCGGAAACGCTGCCAGCATTCTTGGGACCATTCCACGTGGGCATGATTTTTATAGTCCTAGTGTGTAAGTAATTTAAGATAGATATAACTTGTACATTTTTGCTGTAAATAAAAATATTAGACAATCATGTAAATATTGTATATCGAACGCTTAGTATTAAAGTGACCGAAACCAAAAAGTATTTTTATGGCAAATTGCAATAAAGCGTAGCGTTTACAAAACTAGTGAATATTAATGATACCTTGGAAAAGCAAAAAAGACTAGCTTTTTAAATATAGTAGCGTGATGTCATAGATGGTATGTAAAAAAAGATAACTGTATAATGATATAAGATAAATGTATTTAACTCAAGTAAGTCCAATTTAGAAATCGGTCACTTTAATACTACGCATGCGATATACTCTGTGTTTAATTCACATTTAAATACATAATTAAATATGACGGAGGTATCACAACTTTCTAGGATTCCAGAATAATCTATCGAAACTAATATCTATTTATCTATTCTCTCAATCTATTGATTTTCGTATATGGACGAAATATTCTACATAAACAAACTGAAACAACAGAATAAAATAACAAACACTAACCTAATGGATGCATATAATATTAAGTTATATTAATGTAATGAAATGTATTAAATAAAATTGTTTATTCTACAAAAGTGCTGACATGAAATAAATTAACAAATATATAAAATTGAACTAAAGCTAAATAATACATCAAATAAATGTATGTAGCACAATGTAGAATAGGCTTTAAACTCAGTATAATATATTATTATAATATATTATAATAATATAACAAACACCGTTACAAAACCCAAGCAAAATAACTAAACACCCTATAATGTATTCATAATATTAGAAAACATACATATTATATAAGTATTATAAGAAGATTATAAGAATCTAATGGGCACTGTAAATAAAGCAAAGCATTCTTTAATTAATATTTGCTTATTAATATGTCTGTTTGTTTTATCTTTTGTCTATTTGATAAGACCTAATATCAATGTGTAAGGGTCTTTATTTATCCTGTTAACATCGACCAAGTGTACTTGCGCAAGTACGGAAAACCTGCTATAATAACAATATCTGAAAAATATATGTTTTATTAATCGGAATCCACATATGCGTTTATTTTTATTTTGTAATTTTTAATCTCTTTTGTATCTTATATCAATTAAATCACTTAACTCATTCGAATAAAGAACTAGCGGTTTTGTCAACTGAAAAGGCCAAATTATTAGAATTAACCAAATTCTTAGAACGGATAGGATTTTTTTTGCATTTGGACTTCATGGCCCTAGAGTCCACGCATACGCATTAAATATTTAACTATCAATGATGCATACTGTTACCCCTCATCAGAAGCAGCTATATCATTGCAACTTCAGGTCAAGACGCCGTGTCCTTAATGAGGCTAGCATATCAACTAATTTTTGTCATGTCTAATGGTTTGGCTTCATAATCTGCGATTACAAACGATGCGAGCACGATCATATAGAGGGCATACTCGGCTATACTCGCCAATCATCGTCTATTAGCTACAATCGCTTACAACCCAGGAATTGTCGGTTTTCGGACATGCCTTTAAAGAGTTGAGTATGATCGTATGTATCAGATGACAATACGGACGATCCTGATAACACTTGCACGATGATCGTGCTGATTATAGACCATCTCACGATCAACGATCATCGCCGACAGTGATGAGCAAGCACAACTTACACAGGGTTACCAGATGGAACATTAAAAAATATTTTATAAGGGAACATTTATATTATTTACATAGTCTATGACCTGAATTCAGTTAGTATAACAACACGGTTAGCAAATACTCAATAGGAGCATGAGAGAATAGTGGCCTGTTACTATTCCACTGTTGAGAACGGGTCTCTTCTCTCCGTTTTTGGAGAGAAGGGTTGGAGCTTAGACGCTGCTCCAATGTGAATTGGTAGGTTACACATATCTCCAGAATTCTCTAGAGATATGCAGGTTTTCTCACGATGCTTTCCTTCAGGCGTGTGATAAATTGCAATTATCAATTAGGCACATAAGTTTTAACAGAAAAACTCACTGGTGTCTGCCCGGGTTTGAACCCGTGACCTCCTCGAAAGAGTCGCATATGTGTATCTATATTTTATATCTATATTCTAATATCGAGTATTTGCTAGCTGAAGCATTTTTTATTTGCCAGGCGACATAGTTGAATATTAATTTTATATAATATTTAATGGAATAGCATTTTAAAATACGTTAATTAAATTTATAAAATGTTCAAGCAACACTCGCGCGAGTACTCGCTCGCATCCCCTAATGTAAAGGCGGCACAAGTCCACGCTAAAGGCGCGGGAACGTCACCCCTCATGGGCGCAACCGAAGGGACACACCCTCTGGCTCGCGGTGTGGTACGCAGCAAACTCAAATTGCATACAACTTGAAGTTTTAGTTATTAACTGTGCCCTGCGGTTTCACCCGCAGTACAAAAGTTATGTGAAAAACAATATTTTTGTACCTAGTAAAGTGAAATAAATCTTTATATTTAGTTAAAGCCTAAATTGCATAATTTTTTGTTGTACGTAAAATTTGCTATGAAATTTGCCAAAAATATTATTTCTTAAATAAATTTAATTGTGCCCCGTGATTTCATTGATGAAAGTTACTCGTATATGAATTGTAGTGAAGCCTGAAATCAAGATCTTTCTTAAAATTTATATAAACCAAAAGTATTATTGTGTATTACGCACGTCTTAAAAAATGAATAAACGATTTCATCAGAGTGATGTTCACAAACGATCAAAATTATGTTCCGTTTTGGAACGCTCAAATGTACCTATTTAACAACACTAGTGAAGGGTGTGTTTTGTATTTTTGTTATATTTAGTATTTGATTTTCAACCTATTCGTACAAGAAAGTTTAAAGACATTTGACTACATATAGACTATAGATATAGTGGAATTTAGTATAATACTCAAAATGTTGTATTCCATAATATATATACAATAATATTTTCCGTGTATAGACCTTTTTCCTTTTTTATGATTTATTTCATTTGTGTGTCATAAAAAGGTCTATTTATCTTATCTACACTAAAGAACCTTAAGATTTTTATTCTTATAGCAAGTTGTCCTTTTATAAAAATAAATGTTACGTTCGTCACAAACCCTCTCCTTTTAAAGGCGGGTAACTCTCACCCCTACAGCACCGCGAGCCCTCCTTAGCAGCGAGCGGGGGCGACCCCGGTTTCTTTCTCTTATTTCCACTTTTTTCGCCGCCATTTTTGCTACGCACGCGCACTCGCCGTGCACGTCGAATGCCATCGATTTGTTCGGCGGGTAAATAATATGGTAGGGTTATTATACTATACTACTTTATATTAATTATAATTTTGTCGGTAAATATTAAGTAACGATACAAAACTCGTCAAAAAACAGTTCAGTTTTTATTTTTCTAATTGACTATATGCTGTTAGCCCTAACGGCTTTTACAGCGTCACCGGACACAGTTCAATTTGAATAGTATAGCTGACTGTGGTTAGTCCGTATCATCATCCTCCTGCCCTTATCCCACTCTAAGTGGGATCCGCACGACATGTTACAAACATGTTGTCACATGGCTACGTATTTTACGAACGGCCGCCTGCCTGACGTCTACTTACCTTACTCGCCTTTTGCGACACCTCGTTAAGAAAGAGGGTGGTCTATTCTACTCAGCCGAATACCACACGGCGGGTCGACTTACCTTAGTCGCCTTTTACGACACCTCGGTAAGAAATGAGGGTGGTACTATTTCTATTCAGCCGAATACCACACGGCGGTTTGTAGCTAGCCCGTACATAAATCTCAAAGAGGGCATTTGCGATTCTATTTATTATCTTTAAGCAAAAGTCGAAGAGTTGTGGAAGATTACTGTCATTGTTTTTTTGTTTTAAACAGTTTTATGTTATATAAGTTTATCTGTAATTAGTAGGATAAGGTTTCTTAAGAAATTAATGCCTAATTGTAATAGACCCTGGCTTCTGATCGTAAGGTCACTCAAGAAAGTGTTAACTTGAGGTTTCGAGCATCATTTTGATCGTCAACCTGTTGAACAATTCAAAATATTATAAATGTACTATCTACTGTAAAGCAATATTGATGAAATTTGGTACGCTAAAGCTTGTCGGGCTAACAAAAAATATATATTAAATTTCTTTTTTCCTCCAGCAACGGGACAAAATAAATCAAAAACTTATTTTTTAACAATCCAGAACACCGCAATATTACTCCGGCTTTCTTTACTATTAGTATTACTTCAATTTAAGTCGCTCAGCGAACTATGGAGACGGTTATACTCGGAGTTTGTCTAATCAATCGTCTCTGAAACAAACTGATCCAAGAGAACCATCATCCTCCTGCCCTTATCCCTCTCTAAGTGGGGTCGGCACATGTCATAAACACGCTGTCAAATAATTTGGCTAAGTATTTCACGACCAGCCGCCTGTCTGACTTCAACTTATCTTAGTCTTATTTTACGAAACCTCGGTAAGAAGTAGGACGGTCTATTCTACTCAACCGGATACCATACTTGACTGGCCCGTTGGCGCGGTGGTTACTGACCCTGACTTCAGCTCCAAGGGTCGCGGGTTCGATTCCCGCCGACGGCCAACATTTTCTATAAATGAATTTGTAGGTCTTCGAGCCTTGTATTTAAGTATGTATTTCAAAATATATAAGTATATATTCACCAGTTGTCTGTCTACCATAACATAAGTATTAAGTTACTTACTTTGGGGACGGACGACCGTGTGTGTAAGTGTCCCATACATTTATTTATTATTTTGTTCATGACACCAGCATTCTTAAATTTTAGTAATGGCGTATTATTACCTATAATTAAATCAACATCCCTTTTATACGGGACGTAAACATAATATCAACTTTCGCATCCCACATCAAAAGTCCAGACATAATGAGTTTAGCCCAGACATGTTGGAAGGTAATCGGATAACATGTCCCGACGTATCAAAACATTGGCCACGTTATAAATTAATTAATTCCATTATTTCCAGGGAAACATGCATTTTACATCACTAATATATTTAGGTTTACATTACATACATATCAATACTACAAACATACAAGACTGCGGTTTAATAATGTAAAATTGAAAATGTTAACAAAAATTGTCCGCCGAATTTCTTGCTGATTTTTCTCGGTGACATTCCTAACGAATTGTAGCTTCATTAATCACATTGACGACTCGAAAATCCTTGGCGATTCGAAAGTAATTAATGTACAGAAACCGGCTATATTCACGTCTTATTTTATCGGATGAGCACGACTAGTTTCAAGCCCAGGATATAGGTGGAAGCAAAAGATTGTAGTCAATACATTATTGAAGATTGATAGAGCGGTATCTTTATCTTTAAATATTTAAAGGAGTTAATCTTGTATATATATATAGAATCTGGATTTTGGAAACGGCTAAAACGATTTTCATGAAATTCAGTATTTAGGTGGTCTTGGGGGCGATAAATCGATCTAGCTAGGTTTTATTAAATGAAAGATGTTGTTTTATCCTTGTTTTCGGGCATTGAAAAAATTATCAAACGAGTAACGAGCGGATAAAAAAAGGTCAAAACACGGGATCAAGTCTCATATGTCACCGGCGCATAATGCATGCTTCTGCATTGAAATACTGCTAAAATGTAAATGAAATAGAAAGATTATTTTTTTCATTTGTCAACTTTTAATATCTCAATGGGAAACGGGCGGACTAGAAAAGCCAAAGTACCCGGAATCAAGTCCTAGATAGAGCTAGTGATCCAGCTCTATCTTTCTGTTTCTTATTGATTTTTTTATATTAAAAAAATTACCTAGCAAGACTTGGTCAATGCTAAATGGAGAGAGGGTGAAATGTTAGAGCATAAAGGTGGTGTCTTATGTAGTTAAAAGCAAATTCGGATACAGAAAAGACATATAGATCAAATAATAACCGATAAACGCAAATCTCGCCATTCCTTAGCTCTATTATTCCCAATAATGAATTAACAGAGTCTGAACAGTGGGAAGATTGTTAGGTGGATATTTCGGGCTGCTCTTGTACGGAGAATAAGCAGGACGACATAGCAAACAATCCTCCTTCTATGAAATTAACAACTGGCATGCCGAAAGAAGAGCGCTCACGTCGGTAAGCTGCATTAGATTGTGTTAAAAAGATTAAAAAATAAATAAATCTATTGTTTTTTTTTAATTTATGTATAGAAAGCGGCTATACTCACGTGTTATTCTATCGGGTTAGTCAGACTAATTTCGAACCCATCCGGGGCACTTATTCATGAGCTCTTTATACGACGTTATCGCGGCGGGAAAAGTTTAAAATAAATTGTATTTAATAATAAATATTGTCGCTCATAAAATATTGTATAATGGTCTTACTCTAAGTATTTTATATGTATTAATTTAAGAGAAGGATGACGATATGTATCACTAGTCAGTCAGTATCTGGATCTTGCGTTTCAATACATCTCACCCAGGTACAAAATATTTTTTAAATTAATGCATTCTTTAATGAATTTTAGTGAATGGAAAAACATTTATATTGTGATACTGACTCTTATTCAGTGAAATGATTCACCAGCCCACCACCGTGAATGGCAGTGACACAATTATGGCGGCCGGAAGTGCCGGGCCGACTTCCGGTTGACGGATATTGCTGCGCCATGATGGAATCTGAGGCATAGGTGATTTTTAATTACTTTGCAAAATTGAAACTAATTTTTTACTAAAAAAAAGGTACGGTGGTTGTATTTTAATAAAAATCTTTTTCAAAATATTCTTTACATGTATCTGCAACGTCGATCGCGACAACTTAAATGTTAAAAAATCCTAAATTTTGATGTATTTTTCATGTTGACCCGATGTATAAAATTATAGTGGATTAGCCCTGAAAACATAAATGACACAAATACAGACAAATTTTAATATATAAAATTAATATTTACTAAATCTATACTCCGCCTTTTGGTATCTGGCTGAGTAGAATAGACCACCCTCATCGTCATAAAAGGCGACTAAGGTAACTTGACCTGAGGTCTATTCTAATCAGCCGTATACCACACAGCTTTTTAAAGGTCTCTAAATTATGTCTGGAAAAGTTATATACAGTCTTTCATAACGTCACGCTTTCTATAATTAATTATCTGGAATCATGCATACAGATGTACATGTCGTAATTTAATTATTACATCGCCTGATCAAATAAATGCCGCTATAAGTTAAATTATACAAAATGTGCACAATTATACATCGGCGTGTATATTTTATCTTTGACAACGTTAACATGTCCCAATCGACATTACTTTATGCGACCAAATTAAATTGATGTAATCGAGTATAACAGCGGCTAATCACTGTAATTATTCTTAAAATATCCATATAATTTGTATCTACACAACAATTTAGTGACGCCTCAAAGAGCGTGTCAGGTTCACTCCTAAAACATAATCCCTTTAAGAATATCTTATTATAAGTTAAGGCGAATTGTGTACATCGTTCTACAAGCTGTATAAAATACTAGCAATCGCCAACGGCACCGCACGCCTGGAAAGATTAAAACCGTAATATAGTATTTTGTAACCATAAAAATGTGTTAAATTGGCTTAACCTTAAAAGTTAGACATATGTTGTTGCGGACTTTTATTTAGAATTTTTAGTAGGGAAACAATTTTGTAGTACATGATTTTTGAATAACTTTCACCGTTTACTTAACGCATGCAAGGAAGGCTTTATATTTTAGCCGTTATATTTTTTATTGCTGCTCCTCTCTTATCCATCTAAGCGTGATGTTATATAGTTTTAGCTTTCCTCGATAAATGGTCTATCTTACCCTTAAAGAATTTTTTCAAATCAGTTCAGTAGTTCCTGAGTCAATTTTGGAGTCTATGCATGTTTCATGTATGAAAACGGATTGTCCACTCTACATTTAGCATTGTATATATTCTATTTTACTTCATAGCGGATTATAGCAAAAATAAATTATTATTATGAATGATTACAAAATTTAAGATTATTTAAAAGATCGACTGCCGAGTTACTTGCTGATTCTCCTCTTTAAGAACAACGTTGCGAACCTGTGGCAACTTAATATTTATATTGATAATTGACGATGAAAAGCGCTTGAAAAATATGATTTTGATTTGATTTACGTATGTGTGTGTATACAAGCATACGTATATGCAAGCGTGGGAGGTATGAGAGTTCGGGATGTAATTTTGCGTAGAAAAAATCTATTAATTTAACAGAGAATTTTAACAGAGACGGTGGATGGACACTACCTCTGGCGTGGAAACCGATTTTTGACACTACTGGTTCATATAAAGACCGCTTTGAACCCGTCACCGTAAGCGTCGCGTGCACAAACTTCATCCGTGCAAGCGATGACGAAGACCAGAGCGACAGGGAACACTTGGAAGAGGTGCGGTCACCGCCGCCACCGTGTCCCCCCGCACCCCCGCCACCCACGAGTCGCGCCCAGCGAGCTGCGGGACGCAGTTCCCGCCGCGATAACGTCGTGGAAAGAGCTCATGAATAAGAACCCCGGTTGGGTTCGAAACTAGTCGGGCTAACCCGATAAAAATAAGACGTGAGTATAGCCGGTTCTATACATTAACTAAAAATCTATTAATAAATAATTTTTTAAAAATCGATTTTTTCTGACTATTTCAAAAGTTGTCTGTTTTAACATTGATAATTAATTACAATAAAGGCTAATTAAAGTGAACAACTACCAAAAAATAGTCAGATGCGTTGTTGGTGAAATTGGATTAAAATGCGTAGTTTGGCTAAATTGGTTTCATCCAACAATGCATATCTAATCTTAAAAAACAAGAAAATAAGAAAAAGGGATACCTAAAGTGATCGATTTTTAAAAATTGATTTCTTTATAAACAAATAATCGATTATTAAAAATCGATTATTTTGTAAAAAAATTTTTTTGTTATTTTTGTTATTTTAAGCAAAATTTTAATTCTGTGTTACAATTATTTTTATTTCTATACCATAAATCACTTTTGTAATTAATTTTAATGACAAATATTGAATGCTGTACATACCTTTAAGTGACGTGTTCAGGCAGAACCAAGACTTTATATATAACTAGCGGCCTGCCCCTGCTTCGCACGGGTATAAAATATATATCCCATGTCAGTCAGTGTAAAAAAATGATTAAAATAGATCGAGTAGTTTTGATTTATTCATTACTTACTGCCCGTGGCCCGCACGCGTTAAATTTGGAGAAAAACAATTTCCTTTCCCTATACCAAGAAGATTTCCTGCTATCTTTGGAATATCTAAATTCATATAGTACATTTTTACTTATTTACTTTTACATTTTCTCTATGTATTTTATTTTTACAATTAATTACAGAATGTCTTTAAACAAACTCTTGAAAGAGGGATATAGCTGCTAAAGTCGAAGTGTCATAGGGTGAAGCGCGGCGTCCTCACGGCATTTTAAATCTGTAATATCTCCGAAAATGTTCACTTAAATTACATGCTGTAAACGGCCATATTGATCTATATTAAATCAACTATTTATTTAAGGTACTTAATTGGATAAGGATTAATGCTGTATTGTATAAAAATTGCTTCAAAAATATGGCATTATTTTTCGTAAAAAGTAAATGACAAAAAATGCTATAGTGGGTTATCCATAAGAGATAGACATATACCATCGCGGACTTTTCTGTAGACCTTTTCAAGATGTACAAATACTTAGTACATTATTTTGATAAATCTCGTAGGGTTTAGCCTGCGTTTGCAATGTAAGCGAAAAAAATGTAATTATTTACAGAAACCTCAAAAATTACAGTATTTCTCTACTCCGTATTGAATGTATTATACGTACAAACCTTCCTCTAGAATCACTCTATCTATTAAAAAAAACCGCATCAAAATCTATTGCGTAGTTTGAAAGTTTTATGCGTACATAGGGCTATAGGGACTTTGTTTTATAATATGTAGTGATATCTAACTGTACAATTGCAACTTTGTTCATGTCGTTGGTGTGTCTTGTATATAAATAAATAAATAAATAAAAATAATCGATTATTTTAAAAATCGTTTATTTTTTTACATCGCTTATGGGAGTCCCTCGCCTTATGAGGTTCTGTCGTCGATGCAATTTAATCGACTTTTTCACACCTTCCGTTGTCTGTTACAAAATATGTACGTGAAAGTGGGCCAATTAATATCTGTGATCACTCTGTGACAGGTGTACCGCCAGCCGGCTGAGGCCGATCGGTAATCAATCGTTTTGTATACGACATATCGTATCCCAAGGCAACGGAATTAATTAATATATTAAAAAATACTTAATTAAATTAAAAAAATATATAACGAACATTTGAGTGAAGAACGCATATATTTTAAAATATTATTAAATACTCACTTTTAGCGACGTGTGGTCTTTTTAGTAGAATAAACCACCCTCATTTCTTGCCAAAGTGTCGTAAAAGACGACTATGGTAAGTTAATCTGTTGTGTGGTATCTGGATGAGCTGAAGAGACCCCTTATTTCTTACCGAGGTGTCGTAAAAGGCAACTAAGGTAAGTTGACCGCCGTGTGGTATTTGACATAGTAGAATAGACCACCCACATTTCTTACCAAAGTGTCGTAAAAGGCGACTAAGGTAAGTTGACCTGCCGTGTGGTTTTTGCTTGAGCAGAATAGACCAACCTTATTTCAATCCGAGGTGACTAGTAAGTAAAGTTGCGGAGGCCGATCTTAAAAAAACTGGCCAAAACATGTAGATACATGTTAAAAATATCTGTACCGACCCCACTTAGAGTGGGATAAGGGCAGGAGAATGATAAATTGTGAAAACTTAGTGATTACTCGCGATTTGAACTCGAGAACTCTACTTTTACGTAATTCTCCTAGCAATAATATAATTGCTTTCATATAGCAGATGGCTAACAGATAAAAAAATCTAACACAATTCTAACAGAACAATACCGAATTTGACCCTTTCGAATTAAAAAAATTAAACCCTTGTCCGACTTTATTATTCTACCCTTATCGTAACCCTTATCGTACTACAGTAGAGTTCAAATTAAGAACAATTCAAAATGGCGGTAGCAATATTTGTCCAAACGGTCTTTCATTGTGGCAATGACCCCTGTTTAGTTAACATCGCCATCTATTGATCAGTTCGCGTAATAATAATTGGTACATAATGTTCAACAAAGAGTGGCCAGGTAAGCAGATGTTTGCAAATTCAATGCGCTTTAAATCGGCCAGTGTTGACCTTGAATAGATTAAAAACATTTACGAGAATAAATTACAAGCCAGTGATTACTTAATACCCTGTATTTAGGTGCGGTTCGCCAGGTGACCACGTTAGAAGCCAGGTGAAGGGCTAAAGGTGAAGCTTTTCTTTGTCTCAGTTTACCTTGTGGCCTGCATTCAATTTTTTAACACCATAAATTCGCATACAGTACGTAGCACAAGTTCAAATTATTATTAATTAGAAAAACTAACTCGTACACCCTCATTTCTTACCGAGGCGTCGTTAAAGGTGACTAAGGTAAGTTGAACTACCGTGTGGTATCCGGTTGAGTAGAATAGACCAACCTCTTACTTACCGAGGTATCGTAAAAACGGCTAAGGTAAGTTGACCTACCGTATAGTAACCGGTTGAGTAGAATAGACCAACCTCTTACTTACCGAGGTGTCGCAAAAGACGACTAAGGTAAGTTGACCCACCGTGTGGTATCCGGTTGAGTAGAATAGACCACCCTCATTCCTTACCGAGGTGTCGTAAAAGGCGACTAAGTTAAGGTAACCCACCGTGTGGAATCTGGTTGAGTAGAATAAACCACCCTGTTACTTACCGGGGTGTCGTAAACGACGACTAAGGTAAGTTGACCCACCGTGTGGTATACGGTTAAGTAAAATAGACCATCCTCTATCTTATTGAGGTGTCGTAAAATACGACTAAGGTAAGTTGACGTCAGGCAGCCGGCAGGTCGTAAAATACGTAGCCAAATCATGTGACAAGATTTTTATGACATATTGTGCCGACCCCACTTAGAGTGGGATAAGGCACCAATGATAACACTTACCTACTTTTCAGTAACTGTACGATTCAGAAGATTGCTCTACCCTACCTACCCTACCCTACAGAATCAGCATAATAATAGGTAACTCTTTTTTTTAAAGTACATACCTATCGCACGCTTAGTATTAGAGTGATCTAATTCCAAATTAGACATAATTAATTAACATTTATTCTATACCTTATTTCAATAATATCTATGACGTCACGCATTGAACGATTAGAAAAACTAGTGTTTTCTTACTTTCCCAAGATATGGATCTCTTTAACACTAAAGAGTTTTGTAGACGCTACGCTTTATTTCAATTTGCCACAACAATTTTTTTGAATTAGGTCACTTTAATACTAAGCGTGCGATATAGGTAATTCATATAACAATTAATTTTAACGTCTTTACGTAACGTAAATCAAGACAGCAAGTTAAACTTAATAAATTGATTAATTCTAATGAACAACAAAATCTGGTAAATTCTCAATTTAAAGAAAAAAAAATTTAAAATGTAAGCAAATAATACTACATAATAATAGTAATATCGTTAGCTCTTTATTACACTGTGATTAACTTATAAATAAAATAAAAATGACATTAAAATTACCTACTAAAATGATAAAACAAGAAAAGTATTTATACATTTTTACAACGTGTATCCAACGCCATCTAGCTATAAGTATATGAACTAAAATGCGATAGGTATTAAACCTGGCGAGAACCTGTTAGTAAGTGAATATAAACAGAGATGGCGCTTCAAACAAATATATCTTGAATTTTTTACTAATATTGCTTATAGGATGTTTAAAATTTTACTAAACTTTTTCTTTCACATATTTTACCATAGATCTGTAAAATTCGTGTTCTTTCTTAAGTCCCTTCTCACCTAAATAATATGGATATTCGTAACCAGTCGCCAAATAGAATATTCCTTCTTTACCTTTATCTATATTTAAACCTAATAAATTTGTTACCACAGGTAATCTATCATAACAATTTCCGTCTCTAGCTTGTTGTACGGAGTCGCATTGTATAGCAACAAACGATACCGGATTTCGTAATGCCGATAACCAGATTAAAAAGGATCGAATATGACTACATATTGTCGAACACAGCATCGAAATAAAACTATCGGGTTGAAATTCACCGCCATTGACGTAAAAATTAACATGGCCGACCGGAGCGGCCATGCCGAAGCCGTCAATATTAGTGTCAATTATATCGACAAAATCTGCATCAGTTTTGTCTATCCTTTGCTTAGGTCCTAGACGTCTAAAGCACGGTCCAGCTGGGTCTAAGCCAGTAAGTCTTGATACATTTGCATTCGTCAATTCCCTGTAGTTTTTCGCTATGAAACTCGCTGTTTGTGCGCCCAAACTGAGGCCGACGATTTCGAATTTTTTCGGATCTAGGCCGTAGTATGTGAGCTGGGTGAGCATTTTGGCGGTGTTCTTACCTACGGGACGCATGTATCGTGCAGCTCTAAAACAAAAATAAATGATATGTTATTTGTGTCTCTTTTTTAATTCTGTATTTAAATCGACTGTTTTCAGTACTTTTGAATCGTCAAATGTTGTTAAAGAAGCTATCACTGATTCGGAAGTTTGCTCTCACCAAGGAGAACCAGCAAGAAACTCGGTGGATTTTCATCATCCTCAACCTCCTGCCCTTATCCCACTCTAAGTGGGGTCGGCACATATTTTACACATGCTGTCACATAATTTGGATACGTATTTTACGACCGGCCGCCTGTCTGACGTCAACTTACTTTAGTCGTATTTTGCGACACCTCGGTAAGAAATAGGGGTTGGTCTATTCTACTCAACCAGATACCACACGGTGGATCAACTTACCTTACCTAGTTTCTTTTTACGAAACATCTGTAAAATTTAGGGTAGTCTATTCTTCTCAGCCAGATATAAGGCGGGTCAATATAATGGTTCATTTTTGATATATTAATTGGTCGGTTCGGTAGTATACCGAGAAGAACCAGTAGAAAACGTAATATATATTTTGATAGTATATTATTATTATTGTAGTGGGTAGTGACTCTACAACGCCGCGGGTCGCGGGTCCGATTCCCGCTGAGGGCTAACATGTTCTATAAATGAATTTGTTCTTCTTTGAGCCTGGGTGTACATTTGTATTTAAGTATGTATTTACAAATATTTATGTATATATTCACCAGTTGTCTGTCTACCATAATACAAGTATTAAGTTATTCAAAAATATTCTTTATTCAAATAAACTTGTAAACAAGTGCTTTTGAATCGTCAACTCTACCGCTGGTTCGGAAAACTGTTCCTACCGAGAAGAGCCAGCAAGAAACTCGGCGGTTGCTCTTTTAAACATATAATTCTTAATACTATTTACATTCAGTCGTCACTGTCTTGTACAGGTTCAAAGAGAGCTGCACATTCTTATCTTCTAAATAATCTTCAAGAGTATAGTAGGCTTTCTGTATCAGCCTCTTTTTAACAGTGTTTTTAAACTGCTGTAATGGTAAAGCTGAAATTGATTGCGGAATTTTATTATAGAATCTTATACCAAAACCCACAAACGAGTTACGCACTTTTGTAAAGCGCAAAGCAGGAGCCGCAAGCTTATGTCGGTTCCTGCTTTGTCTATTGTATACATCACCTATCGTTTTATAATTAATCGTTTTATAGTTACTTACTTTGGGGACGGACGACCGTGTGTGTAAGTGTTCCATATATTTATTTATTTATCTGTCTACAAATCTCACCTTGGATAATCCATAGTGGTGAAAGTATTAGTGTCAAGTAGTAGAACGTTGTAGTCCAAATCTCTATAAACTCTTGCGATATCGAGAGCAAAAATAAAGCTTGGGCTATCCAGGAATCCTCCCACGTACATCATTGTCCTCTTGCTGAAGTCCAGGTCTGGATCATTTGCTAGTTCTCTCATTTGGAAGAAATTGTATTTTTTCCTAACTATTTTAAAGTCTGATCTTGCCCCCTGGACAAATATATTAAGATACTTTAAGTTTTTCTTAGATAAAAATGCTTCTTTATCTGATCCTGGACCTGTAAATTAATTTATTATATCATCAACATCATTGTTGGGCCCTTATCCTACTCTAAGTGGGCATAACATGTTTTAAGCATGTTACATGATTTGGCTAGGTATTTTACGACCTGACGTCAACTTACTTTAGTATTGTTTTACGACACCTCGATAAGAATTGAGAGTGGTCTTCTATTCAGCAGGATACCTCACGGCAAGACAACTTACCTTAGTCACGTTTTACGACATCTTGGTAAGAAATAAGGGTGGTCTATTCTACTCAAGCGGATACCACACGAGTCTAGTTACTTTGATCGCCTTTTACGACACCTCGATAAAACATGGGCGTGGTAAATTTAACTTTGCCGGATACCATACGCGTTTTTTTATTATATGTACTAATATTTTAAATGTCTGATTTATAGAAACAGGCGTTACTTTGCGGAACTCCATAGTACAGAAGTCACAATAAAATTACTTTGCTGTAATCCGCGTTTGTTAAGATTACATGCAATGCTAAGTGTATGAAACATGCAACAATCACATACATACATGCAGAACAAGCCGCCACACGTATCACAAGACGCCACCAACACCAACACTCCAGACAACCTCTACACACAACCGAGGTTGTTGCCATTTGAGCTTGCTAATCCTCTTCTATGTCGACTGTTATGGTTCTTTGTCGGATCACTTCGTCCTAATACTATTATGAATAAGTTTAAAAGGATATTGGGAAACAACAATGTTTACTTACAAAAGGAAGTTTGTGACCCTATTCTACCTAAAGAGTTTATTTTACGATAACAAATCTGTTTCAAGGATGCAACGAAGTATTCTAAGATTTATGAATAATGTTTAAAGGTCGTTTTATATATAGTACGTAAGTGACCGAGCCGTAAGCCGAGCTCCGTAATTTTTAAAATGATGTAAAAAAATAAGGAAAATTAAAAAAATATATTTAAAAGAAAAAGGAAAAAATAATAGGGCAGGTGGGGCTCGATCCTAGGTATTTTCACCTCTCTAGACCGCCCGTTCCCCAAATGAACTACTATGACTTTAAATTTGACAACTAAAAATTGTGATTGTATTCAACGTAAATTTCAAAAAAACTTTAGAGCCCGAAAACAGTGATAAAACGACATGTTTTTTAAATAAAACTTATCTAGATCGTTTTTTCTCAAAGAAACAGAATTTCAGTAAAATCGTTACAGCCGTTTCCGAGATTCCGAAATAAATATATATATATACATACATACATACATACAAGATTAACTCATTTAAATATTAAAGATAAATATACAAATATTTTAAAAGTTAGTAAACGTGAATTAACAACCTGTTACTCTCTCATTGCTGGGTATAGACCTCTTCTCTCCATTTTTGGAGAGAAGGGTTGAAACTATGACCTCCTGTGGTACTCCAATGCGGATTGGTAAGGTTACACATATTCCCAGAATTCTCTAGAGATGTGCGGTTTCCTCATAATGTCTTCTTTCACTGAATAACGCGTGATAACTTGTAAACATAAATTAGACACATAAGTTTTAATAGAAAAACTCATTGATTTCTCCCCGGGTTTGAACCCGTGACACGCTCAAAAGAGTTGCGCGATCTCTACGCTGGGCTATAACACACACTTAGATTGTTAACTTAATACTTACTTAACTACAAAACTACGTTTCGTAAATTAAGTTTAAAAGTGTTAAAATTATTTTTAAAGATAAACGTGATGACCAAACCGTAGGAATACAAACAGTTCGCTTTCAAACTCCGTTGAGGCTTTCATGAATTTTCTACAAAAATATTGAGCGTACAAATAGAAAGATGCCGTTTTTTCTCATTATTAGAGGCTTAATTGTAAAAAACTCTCACGTACTCATTCTTTAAAATAATTTCCATTCCTAGTCACATATTTTTACCATCTTTTTAGCAGATTCTGAATTCCTTTCCGAAAACATTTTTTGTGTTTTGACGCAATCCCCCAATCGGTCCAATTTTTGGCTTCTTCGAAAGAACGAAAGGGCTGCTCGGCCAGGTAACTCTAGGCTAATATATTTATATTTTTTTTTGTACAAAATCCACATTCGCCTATATAGTCTATTGTTATAAGTGTTATTCGTATAATACTAAAGTAAAAACAAGAATTTGCTTAGTTGTATTGAATGTTCTTAAAAAAACTCGGATAATATCAAAATAATTATACAATTACTTTTCCTTAAACATAATAATAAAAAAAATTACTGACTTGAATGATTCGAACGTACACCTCACAAATAATGTAACCGGTCGTTTTACAAACTATCTCTCTCATTGTGTTATCGAAAAATAAAAAACGAATGAAACAATTCTTGACTTACAATCAGACATGAAACCTGCCGGATATCCCTCCATTTCCCTACTGCTATACATTGGTAGCACATTTTCCACCAACAAGAAAATATGAAAAGCGAATAACAACATCTAAATAGCACACAATACTGAACAAAGCACATGCACGTCTGAACCCAAACAATGTCAATGATTTAGTGTGATTATCTTTTCTTTAGCTAACTTGTAGAACATATTTTAAAAGTGTCCCCCATGGACTTAATGCAAATAAATAGTATTAAGAATTATATTTTTAAAAGAGCAACCGCCAAGTTTCTTGTTGGGTCTTCTCGGTAGGAACAGCTTTCCAAACCAGCAGTAAAGTTGACGATTCAAAAGCACTTGTTTACAAGTTTATTTGAATAAAGAATATTTTGAATTGAATTTGAATTTAATCATTACTATCTTGAGTCCAAGAGTAGCTATATCAACGCATTCATATCATCTAGCTAATCCTAAACAGTATAGTAGGCTTTCTGTATCAACCTTCTAACAGTGTTTTTAAAGTGCTGTAATGGCAAAGCTAAAATTGATTGCGGAATTATATTATCTGTTCCTACTTTGTCTATTACGAGTATATATATCGCCAATTTTTTTATACTTTTGTATATTTTTAAACACTGTATATTCCGTATATTTTTATATAACTAAAACTATATTGTGAAACAAATTGAAGAATAATTATTTTCTTAAACTTCTTCCTTCCTTCTGCCCTTATATCACTCTAAGTGGGGTCGGCATGTTATAAACGTGCTGTAACATGATTTGGCTGCGTTTTAACGACCGGCTGCCTGCCTGACGTCAACTTAACTTAGTCGTATTTTACTACACCTCGGTAAGAAGGGTGGTCTATTCTACTAAACCGGATAGCACACGGTGGGTCAACTTATCTTAGTCGCCTTTTATGAGACCTCGGTAAGAAATGAGGGTGGTACTATTCTACTTAGCCGGATACCACACGGCTATATTTTCTTAAACTCCTCTCGCAGGAAATTACGCAGACTTAAATTGTAAATACCACGTATCTCTTCTTTTGTAACATTTTTTTTAAAATATTCTTTGGATAAAGTTCTTTAGGGAGGTAGAGAGTGAGAGAGAAAGTAAGTGTGATAGAGAATGAAAGAGCGTCTTTACGCAGTGGATTTATTGACTAGCGTTCGCAACGGAAAGAAAATACTATCATACTAGTTTTGACTTGGCAGAAATTGTTACTAATTAAGCCTTAAGCCTTATCTTTTTTATTTTTATAGTATAACAAAGTCACGAAGTCAAGATCGAGGTAAACTAGGCATATTAAACATATTAAGCACGTACATGTAACGAAGTTTTTATGGTCTCCAAGGATTATGTGCTTTGATTTATCGTCAGTTACAAAACGACAAAAGCAAAAGATTAAACTTACTTTGTCGTTTTACAAATTAGCTACTGGGTGACCGAGTATTGATCGGTAATTTATTAAAAGATAAAAAATAATAATTTGAGAAGTATATTTGTATGTATATGACGTATGTATGGAAATTAATAATGCCTTCCCTTGAAAATTTACTTTCATCTGTCCACAAGATTGACTTCAGGAACCATGCATCTTCCATGTCTGAGTTGAGAAGAAAACGACAAAACTGAATCCTACTCTGAGGATCTCGCTCCATAACCTTCATCTATGGGCTGAAAAACATAATAATCCACATTGGAAAACGCAAAAATCATTCCAAAAGAAATTCTCGGTCAATGTGTGGGCCGGAGTTATTGGCAAAATTTTGATTGGGCCTCATTTCTTACCAGATAATTTAAATGGAAATAATTATTTAGAATTCCTGCAAAATGATCTTCCAGAGCTTGTAGAGGAGTCTGGGGCCTTGATATTCGTTAGCGACCGAGAGCTCATTTTTCAACAAGATGGTTGTCCAGCGCATTGGACATTAAATGTACGGGAGCACTTAAACAATTGTTTCCCCAATAGCTGGATCGGCAGAGATGGGCCCATCCCTTGGCCCGCCCGTTCACCTGACCTGACTCCGCTTGACTTTTACGTGTGGGGTCGGGCTAAGGAGCTAGTATACACAAATGTGGAAATAAACACAAAAGAAGAATTAATTGACAGAATTAATTCAGCGTTCGCGACGATGAAAGTGGAAATGAAGTTAAAGATAACGACAACAGAAGTGAGAAGTCGGGCCCGTGCTTGTGTTAGAAACCGCGGCGAACATTTTGAACACGAAAAATAAATGATTTTCATTAAAATTTTGTTTTAATTACTTCGCCTATAAATTTTAATTTTCTCTCGCAATTTAGTTTGTAGATCTTAATTTCAATAATTTGCGGGCTATCCGCATAGTTGATACCTCAAAATAAAGAACAATGACCAGGCATATTTAATAAAATGTTTGAACTAAAAAAGCACAATCAATTTTTTTTTTAAATGCCATCAAAAATCAGCTTTCTCTGATCTTAAAAGAAATGATTGACTTCAAATATCTGTAAAAAAAATATCTCTTAACACAGATACCTTAATCATGTTTTATTACACTGTTTACACATTAGTTTAATAAAATAAAATAAAAAATAATTGACTTTGGCTTCAAAATGGCCGATTATTAGCAAATAATGACATAACTTCGGATTTTTCTTCAAAAATCTTTAAAATTTTATAAAAAAAAAATAGTCGCACTTCGCCTAACATAAGTTCAGTTTAAATGGTTCTAAATAGTCTATACTAGCTCCTGTTTGCAGCTTTGCATCGACCTTCCAAACACCCTGTATATATATATATATTATATATATATATATATATATATATATATATATATATATATATATATATATATATGTATATATATATATATATTGTGTATTAGTGTGTAGTTATTAGAATGTATTAATTTATATTTCTGTTGTTTAGTTTGACTTTAGTTAGGTAGCCTGTAAGAGATTGCTATTAGTGATAAGGTTGCCTGTGCACATCTTTCTGTTTAATTTTTAGTTTCCTGTACTTAATTTGTTTTATGTGAAATAAAGTATTTTATTATTACTATTGTTAATCTACAATCTTCTGTATATTCAAATAATATAATTAGATGTGTCAGGTTTCGCCCGCTTGGAAATCAGTGTCAAAATTTTTCCCGAATTTAAATTTTGAACACAAAAGTAGTTATTGTGAGTTAACCTTTAGAGATGGAGACATGCTATCGCAGACTTATTATAGTATTTTTATAGATCTACAATTCTCAACAACATTACTTTAGTGTACCTCTGCTTCTTTGCTCCTTTTCAACGCAATTGGCATAAAATTCTAATTTACTGTTTACCTAAATCTTCTGTAAGCATTTTTTAGTAAAAACCATACGCAACTTCCGCTAAAAAAAACAATTACATACAGACAGAACTTTTGAGGACTTTGTTTTATAATAAATATAAATATAGAGACTCGTAGATAGGTACTACGTCCTTTTTTTCGTCGCATTTCCGTTTAGATCAACTAAAGTCCACCTTTTTATATACTTCTTAAATCTCGAGAATACTTTTTTATTTAACATTAATCAATCATAGGCATCAGACATGTTAAGCATAACTTATTTTACATTAAATAGTTTTTTGCGTGTAACGCGCAGACTTGTTAGTTAATGTGGTTAAAATAAAACCATTTCATTAGACCACAACTTAATATTTAAGTATCTTTTCTGCACTGTTGCATTTTGAAGAATTAGAAGCACTGTAGAGGGGCATTTAAAAAATAATTCATCAATCACCTGTCCTTGTAACACTAGGTACATATTTTTCGCTTCTGTCTTGTCCTTTTATTTGCATATCACACAATCCAACCATCACTTTTTCAGCCTTGTTTTGGTCATATATTCATCCACATTCATACATAATACATTATTTCTATTAAATGATGTAAAGAAATATTTCTAATCAATTAATTTTCTTTTAGAACGCCTACAATATTTGGATACAAAATATTCTTATGCAAGAAATCACTATTATTTTTATCTAGGCGCATATATAAAGTCGATATGTTTGTGCAAATCTAAGACTACTGATCGGTGAAGGAAAACATCGCGAGGAAACCTGCATATTTCTAGAGAATGCTGGGAATATGTGTAGCCTACCAATCCGCAATGGAGCAGCGTGGCGAGTCTTAGCTCTAACCTTCTCTCCTGAAACGGAGAAAGGAAGCCATATACCTAGCAGTGAGATAGTAACAGGCCGTTACTTTACTTTTAATACCTTTTAGCTACAAGTATCTATCCGCTATAGGTAATATCAACATACGCACGGAATCATCAGTATTATCCCACTATAAGTGGGGTTAGTACAACATGTTTAACCATGTGATGTGTATCTTACGTCCGGATGCTTGCCTGAGGTCACCTTATTTTAGTTACCATTTACGACATCGCGACAAGAATTAAGGGTGGTCTATTCTACTCAGTTAGATACCACACAGCACGCAGGGAATATAATATTTAAATACTATTGTTTGTAGTTGTAATTATAAAATACCTACTTATAGGGACTTGGAGGAACTTACGTCATTCAATCTTGATCCCAGACGCAGATTTAAGTTTTTATATCTTGAATGATGTATGACGCGTCTAATCAATCATTTCGTTCGCAGAATTCGAGCCTTCTTAGAATACGTCCTTACGTATTTTTGTTGATTTCTTCCTTAATAGATATTATATGAGCTTTGTATTTAAGTATTTTGAGCTTGATCGATGTGTAACCTTTACTATGGGGTCGTGGATTCCAATTCAAGTATGTTCCTATAAGTTTTCTGTAAGAACTGTTAGTGATATATAATGCACTCTCCTATGGCAGAAAAAAATCGTAGTGAGTGCTTATTTATGTATATTCCTGGGACATGTACGTATCCTCCAAAACACAGAGTGGTAGGTTAAAACCTCAATCGTTTTTTTCAAAAGATTATTTTTCTTGAAATCCATAAAAAAACCGTTTTTATAGTTTATTGGAAACAGACAGATAGATAGACTAGACATACAACTAACAAACACGGCGAGGAACTTCGTTTTGTTTGTTATAGATATAATCATTAGCCGTGTGATATCCGGCTGAGTAAAATAGACCACCCTCATTTCTTACCGAGGTGTCGTAAAAGGCGACTAAGGTAAGTTGACCCACCGTGGGGTATCCGGTTTAGTAGAAAAGACCACCCGCTTTTTACCGAGGTATCGTAAAATACGACTAAGGAAAGTCGACGTCAGGCAGGCGGCTGGTGGTAAAAACGCAGCCAAATCATGTGACATGTTTATAACATGTTGTGCCGACCCCACTTAGAGTGGGATAAGGACAAGAGGATGATGATTCTTATATATATAATTACAACTGTGATACATAGTGAAAACCCAACTAAAATACTTCCAACAATTCTTAGTCGACGTGATTTGTATTATAATTATCTTTAAATTATTAAGACGAAGCTAAGCAGCGTTTGCAATTAGCTAAGGCATAGATTCTCAAACTTATTTCGTTATATGCCCACTTTAAAAAAAAATAACAAAAAAATAGACGCATTAATAATCTAAAACCATTTAATTTTCAATTTATTTTTTAAATTTTAATTATTTATTTAGAAAAATTATTTCAGTTTAAGATAGTCCATTTATGAAGGAAGGCTATAGGCTATATAACATCGCGCTAAGATAAATAGGAGAGGAGCAGCAATCAAAGTATCGAAAAGAGTTTTCTAACACCTTTATATGTACAAAGCTTTTTCGCCAGCGAATACATCAGGAGACTTGAATATGTTGCTAAGTTGTCGTACACCTCTAAAGTCATTAGGGCTAAAACATTGCTACCATAATAAAATCATATTTAATTTTATTTGCTTCAATATTCTTCTGTTAATTAATTTTAATTTATAGAAGTAGGCGCTATTTTGCGGAATCCATAATGTATTGGCGGTAGTGTGTAATCGTGAAATTAGGATTTTGTCGTCTACATTCCTACTTTGAGATGATGCTTCGGTTACGGGGCGAAATGATCGTAGAGATTGTTGCAGTGAATGTGTGTAGTTCTTGTGTTGTGTCTTGTGGGTGGCGTTTTATCATACGTGTGGTAACTGATCCTGCATGTATAATGTATGTGAATATTATCTGCTTCCTACACTTGGCATTTCAAAGATTTTCTTAACAAACATAGGTAGAGTATAGCAAAAGAATTCTATCATAACTTCTGTTAATGAATTTTATTAATTTTTACTGCCTTTTGTTGGTACATGTGAGGTCTTTAGCATCTACTTTGAGAAACATAGACTGAAGGAATTTGAATGCCATAAAATTAAGTAAATTCCCTGTAAATATAATTAGGTAGTAAATTTTTAACGCAGACCAAAATGTTTTATAATAAATATTTTTAACAATATTGTATATTTTTTGTTTCCATTTGTTATAATCGATATGTAATGATATGCGGTGTTTTCATATTTTAAGGGTCGTTTTAAAATTATCTTTAGTTAGAGCGACGCGCTGCTTAGAAATTTTTGAATCAAATTGAAAGAGTGATTATAACACTATTACAAATTCATCGCTTTAATGACTCTATAATCTTATAAGACTTAGATATATTGATATTACAAAGTCACATATTACAGAATGGTTTGTTTGTTTGTAATCTCTTTATTGCATTATTAAAATTAAATTTAAAAAAAACAACATAATTTTGCAACATAACTTATTCCGGAATCGGAATCTCTTCCAGTCAACCAATCTAAAATTAAAAAGAGGTAAATATAAGTACAGTGAATTAAATTAAAAAGTAACTTAGAATCGTTTATTTACCAATTTATAGAATTAGACACTACTTACAAGAGACATTCTCACTACCACTACACAAGCACTACACACATTCAATACCACAATCTCAACAATTGTTTTGCAAAGCCTTGCAACTACGTCTTAGAGTCTATCTCCTGATGACGCTTTGGTTACGGGCCATAACGATTTTTGAGATTGTGCTAGTGAATATACGCAATGCTTGTGTAATGTGGTGGTGGTGTTTAGTGCATGTCATCATCCTCTTGCCGTTATCCCACTCTAGATAGAGTCGGCACAACATGTTATAAACATGTTGTCGCGTTATTCGGCGAGGTATTTTACGACCGGCCTCCTGCCTGACGTTAACTTACCTTAGTCGCCTTTAATGACACCTCAGTAGGAAAAAACCTATTCTACTCAGCCGGCTACCACACTGCGGGTCAACTTACCTTTGTCGCCTTTTACGACACCTCAGTAAGAAATGAGGGTGGTCATTAAACACCACCATATCTGGTTGACTAGAATGTCAACCAGATATGGTGGTGTTTAATGCTGATATGTTTTTATGAATCCTGCGTGTATCAGGTATAAAAATGGATATTACACTCTACATTTAACATTTTATATATTTTTTGTATAGCAGATTATATGAAAATAATACTATCATTACTTTTCTTTATTGAAGTGTAAAAAACCTTGCATCCTAACTCTTTGAAATAACGTAACAGGCTTTTAGTGATTGAGTACCTCGCGAACATGGTAACCATTTTATGAAGCCGTAACATTGACTGCGTGTAAACATAAATCGATTATTATTAACTACCTCTGATTGTATCGAGCAACAGCCTCGCACTGTATCGTAATGCTCTTTAACATTTATTTCCTATTGCTCCCACCACACGGTGAGAAAATGGCCGACGGATTAGTCAGTGTTGCGCGCGATTGCGAACGCATGCGCGCGCCTTCCCGCGTTCGAATTTTGAATTAAACGAGTTTCGAACTAAATATTTATTCCCTAGACCGCTCCCGAATTTTGAACGAACGAATTCGATTTTTTATCTGTGCAAGTGACAGTTTATTTTATCTGTGGTTTTTTTTAAATTTTGTACATAGTCTTAGTGAATTGTTTGCTTTGTTGACCCGAAACAGCTGTCAAATATTGTTCATATTATCAAGGTGAGTCCTTTCTTACTTTTTTATTACCCTTATTTTACTTTTAAAAAATTGTACTTAAATCAATTATCGATGTAAACGTTTATACATTGACATTACTTAATCACTTTTTATAAACTCCGTCGTTATTTACTTACACGTGGATTTTATGATTTAACATCTTTTGTAACTATGTTGTGTATTAAAAAATAACATTTTTATTATCTATACATATTAAAAAAATAAAGTCCCCAAAAGCTGTATGATTTCTTCGGAATTTTAGAGGAAGGTTAGAATTTCATTAAATTAGCATTCCGGAGAATTTAGAGACTAGTATTAAGGCGGGAAATTTTTGTGACACTGATTTCCATTATGGAGTCGCGGATAAGAAAGAATAGCCAGTAATATATATAAATAAAATAGCTATGAATACTTTAAACTTGTTTTCTTTTTTATATTTGTTGTTATAATAACTCTAGACTAAACGCCGTGTGGTATCCGGCTGAATAGAATAGTACCACCCTCATTTCTTACTGAGGTGTCGTAAAAGGCGACTAAGGTAAGTTGATCCACCGTGTGGTATCCGGTTTAGTAAAATAGGTCACCCTCTTTCTTACCGAGGTGTCGTAAAATACAACTAAGTTGAATTTACGTCAGGCAGGCGGCCAGTCGTAAAAACGCAACCAAATCATGTGACAGCATGTTTATAACATGTTGTGACGACCCCACTTAGAGTGGGATAAGGGCAGGAAGATGATGATAAATAGTTTTCATAGTGCGTTTTACCAATAACTAACAGCACCGAAACTCAAAAGAAAGCTCTAAAGTCCAAGCACAGAAAGTGGCGACGTGATCAAATTTATAATGCGGAAATCCGTAAAGAAATAATGTCACGTGTGTAGCTCGTTTATGATGTCGGTGTAAATGGATGTTAGAAGCCAACTTCTAGCGAAAGCTTCAAAAGCGACTTGCATCAAAAGAAGCGGATAGAAGAGCCAGGGATGGCGAATCAATAGAACACATGCAATTGGTGACACGTGACATAATATGATTATACGAAGAAAATTCCAGACACCGATATACACTTTGATAATCTTGGCAATTTTAAATTAAAACTTTTAAAAGTTGACTTACCTCGCCCACGACCGGCCGCCTGCCTGACTTTAACTTACCCTAGTCGTATTTTACGACACCTCAGTAATAATCTTTCATACCGAGATCAGTATTATAATTTATTTCTTCATATCCGTAAGCTTTGACATCGTGATATTATATTCCTCTAATCATTATCCTCATGCCCCTTTCCCATATTAAGTGGGGTTAGCACAACATGCTATAAACATGTTGTCACATTATTTGGCTACGTTTCTTACGACCGTCTGCCTGACTTTAACTTACCCTAGGCGTATTTTAAGACACCTCGCTATGAAAGAGGGTGGTCTATTCTACTCAACCGGATACCACACGGTAGTTCAACTTTTTTTCTTCTATTTGGTTTTCTTTTTTTTTATTTACTACAAAAATGTACAAGTTATGTCTATCTTAAATTACTTACACGCTAGGATCATACAAATCATGCCCACGTGGACATATTTGCTTAAAATATTGATACTATAAATATCCACAAGGATCAAAGATCCTAGACACGTATAACTATTTATTATATAAATATACGGGTCACATCGCGTTATAGTCGAATTACCTTTGCATATATCGCGTGCGGATAATATCAGTGTGGTGTGCAACAGACTTTACATGGATTGTGCGGTTCAAGTGAGGGTAGATGAACAAAAAAATGATTGTAGTACTCGGGAACGAAGACGCGGCGGCGCTCCAGTCAGTTAGTGACCACGGTGGATGCAACTCAGCCGAAACGTTGAACCTTATAGAAAGGTAATTCGACTATAACGCGATGTGACCCGTATGTTTATATAATAATCAGTAAATCGCGAAAGTTTAAAATCTACGGATAAACTATAAAATGTCCAAAAGTCAGACTATTTGAAATATTTCGACTTTACCAATATTCTCGTGGCATTGATGGAACTAACTTCGGGACTATATTCAACTGCGTGTTAAATTCATATTACAATATGTATTCGTGTCAAGGTGCCAGTTTTTCATGATTAATAACATTGTTGTTAACTCCAGATTTCTGTCGGCAGTTACAGTTTGTTACTTTATTGCAACATTTATTTATTTTGGCTAACTCAATGGTGGAGACTGAAAATATTAAATATTGTTACAACTTGTCTTTATTACGAAGGAAAATTAGCCGCTCATCTTTTTTGGAACGAAGATTTGAAGCAAAACCCCCCCTGCTGCTCCAATGTGGATTGGTAAGTTAGATATATCCTCAGAATTCTGCAGAATATACAGGTTTCCTCACTATGTTTACCTTCATAGAGTGCGAGAAATTGAAAAATAATAAAAATCGAATACATTGCCCTGTATCCTGCTGAGTAGAATAGACTACTCTCATTTCTTAACGAGGTGCTGTTAAAGGCGACTAAGGTACGTGCCTTTGTATCCAGCTGAGTTGAATAGACCAATCCCATTTCTTACCAAGGGGTGGTAAAAGGCGACTAAGGCAAGTTGACCTACCGTGTGGTATTCGGTTGAGTCAAAACGACTACTCTCTTTCTTACCAAGATGTCTTAAAGACGGCTAAGGTAAGTTGATGTCAGGCAGGCGGCCGATCGTAAAATACATAGCCAAATCATTTGACAGCATGTTTATAACATGTCGTGCCGATCCCACTTAGAGTGGGATAATAGCAGGAGGTTGATGATTAGAGGAATATAATGTCAAAGCTAACGGATATAAAGAAATAAATTATAACTGATTTTGAAGAGAACCGAAACAGTGAATTTTTGTACTAGACAAATAAAATAAAAATTTATATACATTTTTATTTTGCATTAATGCTACGAGTTTCTTATATACTGAAATCTTCTATTCAAAATTTGATCTTCAAAATTAGTCTATCCAAACTCTACTACTTGTATATTTAATTAATCACTTTTATGTGCAGATATTGGATATAAATTGCGTACATTCAATATTTTCTTGACACTAATGTTGCTTTTGGCTACGGGAATATATTTAACGTTCTTTTACGTTTATATGTCAAGGTAGTTTTTCACAAGAACTGCGTCGTTATAAGCTTTTATTAAAGTCGTTTGTAGATAGAGTTTGGGAAAGTAGACGATAACTTTTTGTACAGAATCTTTCAACGGCCTAAGAACAAAGTCTTAAAACAGTGCAAAGCAGAGATAACCTATGGTTCTTTTATTATGTATTTGACTGCAACAATGTTTGATACTTACCTTGACTTTGAAAGCACTTCTCGAAAGCGTAGCGGTCAAGTCCATTAAAATATTACAAATAATTTTGGTGAATAATCTGGAGATAACATTTTGAAACAAGGTCGCGATGTTCTGTTGTTTTTTATTTTGCTTCCTACATTTGTTATTACATAGGTTTTCTCAATAAAACGCAGATTATAGCAAAATAATTCCATCATAACTTCTCTTTATTTATGTAGATAAAAAACCTTTAAATATCTTGTAAATCATAAAATACAATATGTTAGGTCTGGTCGATGTGGGATTTACTATTTAAACTGTAATACAATGTACTCTTTGAAAAACAAAGCCTTGACACAAATGTATGTTTTAATGAGATCATATAATATTACGTTATTTAAGTACACAGTTGTTCTTTCTTGTCCCTTTTCGTGTTCTATAACCATGGCTTAAGTAAACGGGAGCATAATCGTATTCATAATTTTTAAAGTGAAAACCTCTTCAGCGTTGTTGTGCACTTTTGGTAATGGGTAAAACATGTTAAACTCGTGATAGGACACGTGACCTGATGGAAAATTCGTAACATTCGCTTCGTCGCAAATTCAAATTCAAAATATTCTTTATTCAAGTAAACTTGTAAACAAGTGCTTTTAAATCGTCAACTCTACGGAAAGTTCCTATCGAGAAAAGCCAGCAAAAATGGCGGTTGCTCTTTTAAAAATATAATAACCTTACCTTGTATTTTACGACATTCGGTAAGAAATAGGGTGGTCTTTTCTACTCATCCGGATACCACACGGAGGGTTGACTTATCTTAGTCGCCTTTTACCACACCTCGGTAAAAAATGAGATTGATCTATTCTACTCAGCCGTACTACAGGCATCTTTAAACAATAATTAATTTATTATATAAATAGTTAAATTTAATACATATCGCATATTTTATTGTCTTTTATGTTATCTGAAATACAACATACGTACATACAGAGTATACTTTTGAGTTATATTGATCTAGGTACATAGGTTTTTGTTTTTTTTTTCGTTTTTATTCTTTTAATTATATATTACCCGTATTTCACTTCTTGTCTTTTTCCTTATGTTATTCAAATGTTCACTGGAAAAGATCCCTTTTAGAGATAAGTCGTTTGTACATGTACATTTTTTTTTCTAACAGTATGCATGTACAATAGAAATAAATAAAGAGATTTGAGTAGGCCAACACTTTCTTGAAGTCTTCGAGAATCATCTGAAAATGTGTTCTTCTATAATTTTTTGACAACATGTTCTTAAGTAACAATTCTCCTCGATAATAATTTCTAATAACTTAATTAGATCTTATTCTTTAACACTTGTATATATGTATTATGTATGTATATGTTTGTGTATATTATATAAACTAACCATAGTGTACCTTATTATTTTATTCTAAAATAGAATTAGAAAACTAATTTTGAATGTCCTTGTATTGCATTTGCTTTGTATAATTTAATTTTTTCCTTTATGTTATTTTCTGTTTATGCTTTGTCAACTGTAATGCTCATGTTATTGCAAACTGTTATTGACGATACATTTAACTAAAAACCTGTTTATATTAATAATGAGTTTATTTAATGTGTATGATGATGTATTAGTCGTCGATGGTCTCACAAAATAAAAAAAAATTAAGTTAAAATTCTAAAACGTACGCTATGGTACCTCAGCGGTAGCACCGTGCGACTCTTTCGAGGAGGTCACGGGTTCCAACCCGGGTAGACACCAGTAAGTTTACTGTCTAATTAATAATTGCAATTTATCACACGCTTTTCGGTGAAGGAAAGCATTGTGAGGAAACCTACATATCTCTAGGAAATTCTAGAGATATGTGTAACCTACCAATCCGCACTGGAGCAGCGTGGTAGGTCTTAGCTCCAAACCTTCTCTCCAAAAACGGAGAGAAGAAGCCTATTCTCAGCAGTGGGATAGTAACAGGCCGCTACTTACTTACTCTAAGACATAAGCATTCCATATTGTTCCAACTTAGATTTAAAAGCCGTAAAGTAAATTACCACTAATGAATACAAAGTTCAAAGGCGCCAACAGCGAGTGGCAGGTGGTGGTGGCAGATGGTCGCAGTCGGCGGCGACCGTCGACCCGGAACGGTAGTTGCCGTCAAACGGTAACTATTGTGTGTCTGTTTGTACTTGTAGTGCGAATCTCGGCTCGCGTACTATCACTGCTACACATCGCTGTTTTTGTAACGCGAATTTCAAGCAATTAATGCGCATATTTATATCGCACGCTTAGTATTCAAGTGACTTAATTTAGAAAAAATGTTTTATTGCATATTGATGCAATAGACCACCCTCATTTCTTACCGAGGTGTCGTAAAAGGCGACTAAGGTTAGTTGACTCACCGTGTGGTATCCGGTTTAGTAGAATAGACCACCCACTTTCTTATCGAGGTGTCATAAAGTACGACTAAGATAAGTTGACGTCAGGCAGGCGGCCGATCGTAAAATACGTAGCTAAATCATTTGACAACATGTTGTGCCGACCCCACTTAGAGTGGGATAAGGGCAGGAAGATGATGATGTTTTATTGCAATATGCAATAAACCGTAGCGTAGCGTAGCGTAGGACATATACTTGAGATATTCCTACGCGATTACGAGTGGAATAACGCAGCAATGACTCGAATTAACACATAAAGAACAGTCAAACACTTATTTATTTTTTATATTTGTATAAATTTTTATATAAAAAAAATGGTTAGTAACACAAAAAACTTTATATTAGGTTAGTACTTAACCTAGATCAATTAAGTACTAACTTTTATTCTGAGTCTTTATTTATAATAATAAATAAAAAACAAAGTAGCGCTTAAAGTACTCGTGTGAGCCATAAATTAAGAGAGCAAGAAAACACTAGTTTTTTAGTTTATAGCGTTATATCTCAAATGTTATTCAAATAAAGATTAAAATGTATCTAACTCAGTTAAGGGTAATTTTGAATTCAGTCACTTTAATACTAAGCGTGCGATATAAACAACCTGCAATTAGAATTACTGCATCTATAGGAAACATACTTAATATTATAACAACGATAAGTTTCCTTTACACATATTCAATAAATATGAAGCATGTTTCTCAACCAGTGGCACACCTGAGTCATATGGATCTGTTTGTTTAAGTTTAGTTAATTTCCTAAACATATAGAGTATAGATTTATCGCCCCCGCAACCGCCTACATACTAAGTTTGATCAAAATCGTTGGAGCCGTTTCCGAAAATCATATTCTATATTTATATACTCGTACAAAATTAACTCATTCAAATATTTAAGATAAAGATAGTTTTATAGGCTTTCTTTTAAAAGTTATTTGAAACTGTAATATCATAGCAAAAATTATTAAATATTTAGGTAAAACGACGAATAATCGAACTGTATTTCTGTCTATCGTTTTTGTGATCTCATGATGTCGAACTTAAAAACGGTAACGGCGGAGAAAAGAAATATTTTATATAATAATTATTTAACAGTAAAATGGCAGGTGTGATTCCGAGCGACCAGTGACTCGAAACGGAAACGGTTACAGTCAGCAACTCAGTGACAAGTTACGTAACTCGTTACGTTACTGAAATGACTAAGTTATTTGCTTAAATCAATTCAAACTCTGTGGGTAGTGGTTAGTAAGTAACGGCCTGTTACTATCCCACTGCTAGGAATAGGCCTCTTCTCTCCGTTTTTTTTTTGGAGAGAAGGATTGGAGCTAAGACCTACCACGCTGCTCCAATGCGGATTGGTAAGTTACACATATCCCCAAAATTGTCTAGAGAAATGCAGGTTTCCTCACGATGTTTTCCTTCACCAAAAAGCGGGTTATAAATTACAATTATCAATTAGACACATAAGTTTTACTAGAAAACTCATTGGTGTCTGCCCGGGGTTTGAACCCTAGACCTCCTCCAAAGAGGCGCACGGTGTTAACACTGGGCTACCACAGCTCTGCAGCAGTGGGTAGTGGTTACTTATACTTAAATAGAAGATTACGAGGTTCCATTTTTATTTTATTTTTATTAATTGATTTGATACATGAAAGGTATATTATAGATACATTAACAATTGACACTTATATTAAATGTAGGTCCATTATAATTATTATTTACAATGCTGAATACGTCTGGACTTCAGCATTGTCTTTTTGTAGTTCTTAAAAATGTTATCTTACTATTTAAATATTGAAATAAATATTTAATAAATTTAAGTTAATCATTTATAAACATTTTATCCTCATTTTATCCTGTTTTTGGTCATTAAAAATACTAAAATTTTTATTGAATTGCATTTTTGCCATCGACTGTCAAGCCAGTGTAGCTGATTCGGGGAAGAGGTGGTCGCCCGTGCTGGAAATGAAAATACCTAGCCCCACCTACCTTAATATTTTTCCATTTTTTTTTTTTGTAAAAAATTACATTATAATTGTATAATCTATAACATAAATATAAATATGTCAAAAATGACAAAACTATAAAAATATAAATGAACTATAAAAATAATAATTGACTAGTGATACTAATAAATTGTTGAGATTGTGGTAGTGAATGAGTGCAGGGCTAGTGTATTATGGTGGTGCTTTGTAGTGCATGCATTTATGCGAATTTTGCATAAAGGTAACAGGAATGAAAACGGATATTACACTAGATTTAGCATTACATACGTTTTCTTTTATCGCGGATTATAGCTAAGTTATTATTACTTCAAAAAATCACTTAAAACGCTTTGTTTATTTTATTAATAAAGTTTTATTTTTATTATAAGAATATACTAAAAAAGTATGTAAAATCCGAGATGTCTTAAAGGCGACTAAGGTAAGTTGACTCGCCATGTGGTATCCGGCTGAGTAGAATAGACTACCCTCTTTCTTACAGAGGTGTAGTAAGAGACGATTAAGGTAAGTTGACGTCAGGCAGGCGGCCGGTCGTAAAATACCTAGTCAAATCATGTGACAACATTTTTATAGCATTTTGAGCCGATCCCACTTAAAGTGGGACAAGGGCAGGAGAATGATGAACAAAAAGTATGTAAATGTTATAAAATAATACAAAAGTAACAATAAAATTATTATGCTATATTCCGCGATGAAGTAAAATAGAAAATATATATAACGCAGAATGTAGAATGGACAATCCGTTTTCATACCTGATACTTGCAGGATCCACCACCGCCACCACAATACACAAGCACGTTCACTATAAATAGATAGATAGACTCCTGGGGTCTATCCCCTGATGATGTTTCGGTTGCGGGGCGAAACGATTGTTGAGTTTGTGATAGTGAACGTGTGTATTATGGATCTGCGCAAAGAAACGCCTAATTCTATAAATTATTTGTTATAAAATAAATTATGTGAATAGAGATCATATAAAAGTATCTCAAAACCTCATAACTAGTTTATACTCAGCAACTTGATAAGTCTTTTTCAGACATTCTGTCCATTAAAGGTTAGATACTAAAGTAAAAAATTGCAATACGCTTCTTGATAAGCATGGGAAAGTCATTTCGTATAAGTATATCGCAAATCTCTATAATGAAAACCCATATAAACGCACGTTACGATATTTTCTATAATGATCTCCTTATTGGCTCATGTGAGCTCGTCGTTACATAATCGTTACGTGATCGTTGGGTGTTAAATTACTTCCCTAGTTTATGAGCAATAACGCTTGATGGATGTCGTAATATAGACTTTTCTCTTATTAATCTTGTCTTAGTGGAGTACCTGGGTAACCGATCCGGGGTATTTTTGCTTCCGTCCACCCATTATCCACTAAGCTTTACGAATGACAGCTAAAATATCATTTGTATTATATAACCCATGTTATAAACATGTTGTCACATGATTTGGCTACGTATTTTACGACCGGCCGCCTGCCTGACATCAACTTTCCTTAGTCGTATTTTACGATACCTCGGTAAAAAAGAGGGTAGTCTATTCTACTCAGCCGGATACCACACGGCGTGTCAACTTACCTTAGTCGAATTTTCCGACACCTCGGTAAGAAATGAGGTTGTCTATTCTACTCAGCCGGATACCACACACCGCCCAACGTATTTAATAATAACAAACAGCAATTTACTTAAAAGTAATATGAAATAAACAATAATATTAAAGTAATGTCTCATCTCAAAGTGAATATATGACCCAAAAAATCTCAAAGAGCCGCGAAATCTCAAAGAGACAAATAAAAATAAACAACAATTGTTTCGTTGCTTATAGCTTGTATGTACCATCAATACTGAAATGATTTTAATTTCAGCGTATTTACAACAATTTACAGAGAATGTCGCCAAAAATGTCCCAGATGGTGTGACCATGTAAGGTAACGTGATGTAAAAACAATGTTCTACAGATAGCCCTAAATGTAACGGAACGAAAAGAGGTTGAATCCTCTTACCTTTGTATCGCTGGTTAAGTATGTAGAAAAACTCGAAAAAGCAGAACTTACAAAGAGTTTTGGCACAAAATAAAAGTTAAAAGTGGCATATAATGGAAACACGAAATGAAAAATTTGGAAATTGAAGATCTGCGTGTTTACTCTATAACATTATTCCGTAAGGCATGAGTATCAATTTGATAGTTTTATTTATCACTACCATCAGCCGTGTAGTATCCGGCTGAGTAGAATAGACCACCCTCATTTCTTACCTAGGTTTCGTAAAAGGCGACTGAGGTAAGTTAGCCACCGTGTGGTATCCGGTTAAGTATAATAGACCGACCTCTTTCTTACCGAAGTGTCGTAAGTTGATGTAAGGCATGCGGCCGGTCGTAAAATACGTAGCCAAATCATGTGACCACATGTTTATAACATGTTGTACCTACCCCACTTAGAGTGAGATAAGGTCAGGAAGATGATTTATCACTACCATATTAACTTTACTTTATACTTATGGAGTATAAGTATATGTAATCTTAAGAAAATAAGTTATATTTCAAAATCATCTTTTTGGTTTTGTCTAGGACAATTTTTATTGAACACCTTTAAACTGCAATAAACACACATACAGTATGTATGTGTGTCTCTAGAGGAATTTATTTTATATCACGTATATTAAAATAATAATACATATGATGTTAATATTGAAAGCTTTGTAAAAAATTGTGTTACTGTAGCCATGAGCAAAAGCAGTTTATCAATAGGAATTCAAACCTTGTTATTAAATAGGTTTGGAGTCCTTTAATTAAAGTACACGTTAAAGTTTAAATGTAAGGCTGTGTGCATACTACTGGACAGAAAAGGTATTATTTATATTGGAAATAAGATTAAAGCTATCGATGGGATATACCAGCTAGTCACAAGTTCAAAATTCAATTTAAAACAAAACTTTTTAAAGAAATCAACAAGTATTCTTTAATTAATTTGATATTTTAAGTATGAGGTGTGGTATAACTAGCTTAATAACTTAGAGGAAATAAATAACTTTTGAAGCATTTCTAGGAAACAAAATTCGGTAACTAAGGCTTATACTCCAATGAGACATGACGCTTTATTAAAGCAGTGGGTTGTCAATAAGTTGTAACTTAACTTTTCATTATTTCCGTTTTAAATATTTATATATCACTATATAGATATTTAGGAATCTATGGTCTACACTCTAAAGTATCAACCATCTTTTGATGTAAGTTATATAGTGCAATATATTATATATTTAGGACTGTTTGGTAAGAAATCTGTTAGATCTCCTCTGTTACAAAACCGCTGCAAAGCGTTGGTTGTTCAATAAATATAAATAAATTTTAAAAGAATATCTTCGGATTTTAAAAAACTTAAATATCTGATCTTATCTATATAAAGTCGAGTAGTTTTTAAGAACTATAAACTCAGTGCTAGTGGCAATACATTGTTAAATAATAAATGCGAAAGTTTTCTGTCTGTTTCACTTTCACAACTACGACATTGGACTAATATCGATTTATATTTTAATTGGATTTGCAAGAGAATCACAGAGCAAGTATAGATTATCTATCTAGACACAGCTTCCGTAGTGTGTGCGGTGCTTTAGTCTGTATGTTGACATTACGCTGAAGGTCGACCAGTGACTTTTTCTATCTTTTCATCACAAGTTCATTACATTGCTCGGTACCGCCTCTTACTGTCTTAATTTATTACAGCATTAAGATGCAATCTAACTGGAGTATTTTAAACATTAACAATTCTTTAAGTATGATAAAATATTTTATTTATTTCCCACAGCATACGGATATATCTCTAATGTTCATGTAAGATATATGTCATACATGAACATCGTTCAGAAGTTATTTTAAGATATAAAGGTTTATCGCTTTATTTTCCTTTTTGCAAATCTAAGTATCTTATAGGTTTTTTTACGCCGCGTGGTATCCGGCTTAATAGAATAGTACCAACCTCATTTCTTACCGAGGTGTCGTAAAAGGCGACTAAGTTAAGTCGACCCGCCGTGTGGTATCCGGCTGAGTAGAATAGACCAACTTCATTTCTTACCGAGGTGTCGTAAAAGGCGACTAAGTTAAGTCGACCCGCCGTGTGGTATCCGGCTGAGTAGAATAGACCACCCTCTTTCTTACCGAGGTGTCGTAAAATATGACTAAGGTAAGTTGACGTCAGGCAGTCGGCCAGTCGTAAAATACGTAGCCAAATCATGTAACAACATGTTTGTGACTTATTGTGCCAACCCAACTTAGAGTGAGACTTTTTCGCTTTATTTTCCTTTTTGTAAATCTCAGTATCTTATATGTTTGAAACAGTTCTCTTCTTAATCTTTATAACTGATATTGTGACTAGTAATATACTTAACATAAAACAATACCGATATTTGAATATATTTTCTTGTAGCTATGTCATCAACCGTTTAATAAAACGTATATAATATATATAAGAGACATTCAAATGAAATATTTTATGGTAATGTTTATGGAGAAAAAGAAAAGAATATATATTATAATGGTGGTCGGTGGAAGCCTATTTATTATAAACGACATTTTTTTAACTCAATAAATAATTATAGTAAGAAACGGCAGCTTGTTTGGTGGTAAGAAAGATTAATCCTCATTTGTCCTTGGGATAAGAAACATAAATCTAGGTTTTACTAAGTCTTGTTACTAATCTATCGGTAAGAGATTCAGAAGATATTTTCAGGGTAATGGTGTACCTGAAATAAACTCTTTTACCTGTGTTTTTCATTTTGATTATAAAATAACAAAATGAAAACACAAACAGATGTTTTATCGATTTATTAGATATTAGACGAGGTATCGTAAAATACGACTAAGGTAAGTCGACCCACGGTGTGGAATCCGGCTGAATAGTACCAACCTCATTTCTTACCGAGGTGTCGTAAAAGGCGACTAAGGTAAGTTGACCCACCGTGTGGTATCCGGTTGAGTAGAATAGACCAATCTCTTTCTTACCGAGGTGTCGTAAAAAGCGACTAAGGTAAGTTGACATCAGGCAGGCGGCCGGTCGTAAAAACGCAGCCAAATCAAGTGACAGCGTGTTTATAACATGTTGTGCCGACCCCACTTAGAGTGGGATAAGGGCAGAAAGATGATGAATTACGATGATGACGAATTGATTATCGTATATGTGATATTAAATGCAGACATTTATACGGACACGTAAGGATTTATAATAATACTTGCGACATTATTAACTTAAGCGTCAGTATTCATCTTAAATGGATCTGCTAAACAATAAAGTGAACGTTAACTCAGTAACATGATTCTGATGAGTTAATAAGCATTTTTCTCCCCGATTATCCGAATCCGATATATCGGTCTCAGATATATCGTATCGTATAACGAAAAGATATTGCCCTGTCGTGTTTTATTTTAACAACCTTAACTAGATACCTACGGCATATTAATTACTACCAAGTTACAATAATTCAAACGCCTTTTGTCGAGGAAATTAGATTTGAAAGGATCTTTACTGACCGGTCAGTTGAGACGAGTTTGTTACTTTTGAATCTTAAGTGGCTAACAACATCGTTAATAATTTTGTTTATTTAAAATGGACTCGTATAACTGACGTATTAGTAACATGGAGTTATTATACTTAGGGCCTGTTTCACAAGTTACCAATAAACTGTCAGTTAGTTTATTCAGAATATATCTGACACATATCTTGGAATTTTGCGTTTGCCATGTTTCTGATAGGCTTATTCAGCACTTAAAGTCCCTAATAAGTTAACAGGTAGATCATGTGGCTGTTATTTTGTTTATCTGCTGGGTAGCGAATCTTTCAAAATCATCATCATCTTCCTGCCCTTAGCCCACTCTAAGTGGGGTCGGCACAACATGTTATAAACATGTTGTCACATGATTTGGCTACGTATTTTACGACCGGCCGCCTGCCTGACATCAACTTACCTTAGTCGTATTTTAGGACACCTCGGTAAGAAAGAGGATGGTCTATTCTACTCAACCGGCTACCACGCGATGGGTCAACTTACCTTTGTCGCCTTTTACGACACCTCGGTAAGAAATGAGGTTGGTCTATTCTACTCAGCCGGATACCACACGGCGGGTCTACTTACCTTAGTAGCCTCTTACGACACCTCGATAAGAAATGAGGATGGTACTATTTTATTCAGCCGGATACCACACGGCGTCGAATCTTTCAAAATGGCCGCGATTTTATTTTTTTTTGATTTTTCACTTTTTAAAGTCTCTTTTTAGAGATTTATCTGCTACTTAGTTTATTTGTCGGTTAACTATCCGACACTTTATCAGTAACTTGTGAAAAGGCCCTTAGAGTAGGGTAGCAATAGGCAGACCTGTTATTGATAATGACCCAATAAATAATGAGAGAGAGAGAGGATGATACTTGTATACTATTCTATTCTAGTTCATATTCGTCTAATCTATATCTATACTGATATATAAAGCTGAAGAGTTTGTTTGTTTGATTGATTGTTTGAACGCGATAATCTCAGGAACTATTGCATGGATTTCAAAAATTGAATATAAGATAGTCCATTTATCGAGGAAGGCTATATCAAGGTGAGTATCACACTAAGGTGAGTAGGAGAGGAGCAGCGACTAAAAATATTGCGAAAAAGGGAAAAAAATTGTGACATACTGATTTCCATGCGGGCGAAGCTTCTGGCACAGCTAGTTATAAATAAACTCCATAAAAGCTGTCTGTCTGAATGTGATCGATTTTCTCAAAATATACTGAACGTATTTTAGAGTAATTTTGACTAAATATCTTCCTGAAGGTTTAGGTGGTTAGTACATTACATTTTTGGGTAAATTGTGTTGACGAGGTCGCGTGGTGAAGAAAAATGCCTGCTGGGTGTCTGCTGATTTAGTCGCCGCGTAAATCATCAGACACAATGAATTAATTTTCTAGATGATTCTTGATCTCAAATATATTACAAAAAAGTCCGTTATAGGATGGCTCTATCTCTTATGGTTAGCGCCTTTTCTGCCTAAAAAATAAAAAAAGCTTCCGTACTCTAAGGTTGAAGGTTTTTCGTTGTCATATTAATTTAAAAATTTATTCTAACACGAAATTTCATATAAGAATTTAACATTTATAATCACATCTGACAGGTTTTTAATATTTAGATTTATTCTTTGCTATGGATTATTTATGTATGATAATTTTTTACTGTTATGTTTGTGAAGACAGGTAATAAATATTGCCTAAAAGTAGTAGTGGTTATAAAAACGACGGGTTAGAAGAGTACTATTAGAATAAGTTATTTTTATTTATTGCTTTTTTTAATGCTTTAAATATCGATCATATGAAGTAATAACAGATTACTCTAAGGCTCATGAAACAATTCCGCAATCCATATTAAACTTATCTACAGAAAAGTTTAAATTAAGTGTAATAAATATGCTTATCCGATTAAAATGCTTGGATTAGAAAATCCTCTCAGCTTTAAACATGACATCAATGTAAATTGAAAATGTATAAAATACCACCCTCTTTCTTACCTAGATGTCGCAAAGGGCGACTGAGATAATTTGACACCAGGCAGGCGGCCGGTCGTAAAATATCTAGCTAAATCATATGATAACATTTATAACATCTAACATATTTTTATTAGGTAACATATAACATGTGACGATCCTAGTTAGGGTGGGATAGGGGCAGGAAAATTATGAAAATGTTTAAAAGATTGACCGCGAGTTTCTTGCTGGTTCTTAGTAATAGCAACATTCCGAAGCTGTAGCTTCTTTAAATCTAATTGCCCCTTGACGATTTGAAAGTGCTTGTAAAAAGCTTACTTGAATAAACATTTTCAATTTTCTTTGATTTTAATTTCAAAGATAGTTTCGCCTCGTAATCGAAGCATCATCAAGAGATAGACTCCAGGACAAAATCGCAGTAATAACAATGAAGTTAAGGCTTTGTTCGTTGATTCTGTTGAATATTATTAAGTCATTCATAGATATTTCTGGAATTCACATACTGCATACCATGATTCTAACGTATATGATGTAAGGTTTTTCTTTGTTTTCCGCGCTTTGTTCTTACGTCAACAGTTATTTACGTCGTAGGTACTTAGTACACAAGCAAAGTCTATTTGTCAGTTAATTTCCTTGTTGTTATGTTCAGTAATTACGATCTAGGCTTTTAACTTAATACTTAATCGGCTTTAAAGTATCATTTCATCGTATTCCAAGACGTGAAAAGTGAACTTTGTATTGAAAATAAGTACCTGAGTATTTATAGAATTAGGCACTACTTTGCGGAGGTCAATAATACAAAAGAAATGAGAATATTGTTTTGCTACAATCCGCGATAAAAGAAAATATGTGTAATGCTAAATGTAGAGTAAATTTAGCATTACATATATTTTATTTTATCGCGGATTATAGCAAAATAATATTCTCATTACTTTTGTACCTGAGTATCGCCAAGCTACCTACCTGCATAATGCCATACATCCATATTGTTATACTCGTACGTATTAACAAAGAAGCTGTGGTAGCCCAGCGGTAACACTGTGCGACTCTTTCGAGGAGGTCACGAGTTCAAACCCGGGCAGACACCAATGAGTTTTTCTGTTAAAACTTATGTGCCTAATAGATAATTACAATATATCACACGCTTTTCGGTGAAGCAAAACATCGTGAGGAAACCTGCATATCTCTAGAGAATTCTGGAGATATGTGTAACCTACCAATCCGCTACTTTTTATTAACAAAGTCCTCAAGTCTGTATTATTTTCTCAAAATCTAGTGAACGAATTTTTCTACAGTTTTAACTAAAACATCGTATAATTCTTGAGGTTTAAGTTAAATAGTACACTCAATAAGTTTTCCCGGGGTCGGGTTTTAGCAGGATATACACACCGATTTCCACGTAGGCAGGCAAAGCCTCGGGCAAAGCGAGTATGAAATAAAAGCATGATAAAGTGCAAAGTTGATTTTAACGCTATAGCGATATACAGACAACCTTTATTTTGAGGAGCAAAGTATTTATATTGTTGTACTAGCAATTTCCAGCGGCTTCGCCCGCGTGGAAAGATTAAAACCGTATAGTCTTTTGAGAACCATAAAAATGGTTATAGTGAGTTAACCTTAAAAGCTAGATATATGCTGTTGCGGACTTTTATTTAGAACTTTTAGAGGGGAAGAATTTTGTAATACATGATTTTTGAACAACTATCACCGTTTACTCAGCGCACCGAAAGCTTTAAATTTTGCCCTTTTCACACAATTTTTTATTACTGCTCTTCTATTCATCTTAGCGCGATGTTAGATAGCCTATAGCCTTCCTCGATAAATGGACTATCTTACACAGAAAGAAGAAAATTTTATTATTAACTTTATATATTGGTATGGATTTATAGGAACTTTCCATCACAGAGTTAATCGATATAATTAGTACTAATTTGACCAATTAAAAAGATATATCTTTCTAAAATCATTCGTGATCCCACTTTGAACATTCCTCAAGATAAATGCATCGTATTGGTCATGCTTCGGGCGGGTTTGTACGAAAATTGTTTCTAAACACGCAAACCTTAGAGACGCGGTAAAGGAGATTCAATTTGGGATAAATTAACAAAATACCTTCATTATCCCACCCTAAGTGGGGTCGGCACAACATGTTAAAAACATTTTGTCACATGATTTGGGTATGTATTTTACGACCGGCCGTCTGTCTGACGTCAACTTGCCTTAGCCGTATTTTACGACACCTCGGTAAGAAAGAGGGTGGTCTATTTTACTCAATCGGATACCACTCGGTGGGTCAACTTACCTTAGTCGCCTTTTACGACACCTCGGTAAGAAATGAGGGTGTCTATTCTACTCAGCCGGATACCACACGGCGGGTCGATTTACCATAGTCGCCTTTTACGACACCTCGGTAAGAAATGAGGCTGTCTATTCTACTCAGCCGAATACCATATGGCGGGTCGACTTACTTTAGTCGCCTTTTACGACACCTTGGTAAGAAATGAGGGGGTCTATTCTACTCAGCCGGATACCACACGGCATTGTTAAGATAATCTTTATAATGTTAAATCGTTTAACAACATGTTTATAACATGTTGTGCCGACCCCACCTAGAGTGGGATAAGGGCAGGAGGAATAATAATTATATCATAACTTCTGATCAAAAACGTAAGCAATAATTTATACCACCATTTGCTTTGATACATTCGCTATTAATGTCTACATAATGAAGTAAAAGTGACAGTGGAATTTAACCGTTAATTTGGCGTAAAGTTAATCGCAACTCCGATTATTGGTATGCGTTACAGTTAGCTTAGGAGGCCGTTAACCGGAAATTATAAAAGTAAAAACAGTAACCTCTCGTAGGTCTTTAATATGGGAAATATTAACTGCAGAGTTTTTGAGATCATAATTGTTTTGCTATTGTTTAACTCCAGGACTTCTAACTCCAGGATATAGGTATCCACTTCTCTTCACAAGATTTTGCGCAAAATACAGTTGTATTATCTATTTTCTGTGGTACATTGTTTAAAGAGAGAGGCTATTTGCTGTTTTTGCAGCATTAGACAATGCAAATTCAATACATTTCGTTTTATTTGAGTTCAGAAGCAAATTATTTAGCCTGAACCAATGAGCTGCTCGCTATAGACCACTGCTTACTTCGTCAATATTATTGACATTTCTATTTACTTTAAAAATTAAAAATGTATCATCCGTTATTTATTAATAAAAAAGTAAAATTATAAATATATTAAAAACAGAAAGGGAACTAGGATTGGTCCTTGAGGCACACCCATAACTTCTAAGGCTGTTCCTTTTCATTTTGGCGGTACGGAAGTATCTGAGGCGGCATACCGCTGGCTGACAGTTATCACACTGAACTGTCGTGGCTGCCTGGCTTGGCAATCTTGCTTAGCTTTGGCTTAGCTAGATCTAGGCCGTAGACAAAAAAAAATATGGAGTTCTGCAACATAATATAGAGATTTTTGAGGTCACGAAACAATACAACAGTATACGATGGACCCTTAAAACGGCAAACTGAATTTGTTCTTAGAATAGTAAATAATCAAACACCGAACATTGCATAAAACCCAAGGTCGTATGTAAATTTAATATTGACAGAGGAAACATAATCGCCTTATCCGGTAGGGACGACTGTCATATCGTGGGAAATTACTGCATATAAGTATACAGCCTTAACCTTTCTGCGTTTACCATTTCCAACCTTTTTCAATCGCCACCTTTTTCCTTAAGCGAACCTTGTGATTATTTTATTTCAAGAGGGCTAATGCGCATTTATTTGTTTAATGTTATAAAATCATGAAAGGTTTTATATCTTCTTATATAATACTAGCAATCACCAGCGGCTCCGCTCGCGTGGATAGATTTGAATTGTGATATAGTCTTATGTTAACCATAAAAATGGTTAAAGTGGGTTAACCTGAAAAGCTAGATATATGCTGTCGCAGACTTTTCTTTAGAACTTTTCTTCTTGGTCGCTACGCTCTTGGCAGAGCGGTCGTGGTCGTCAGTTCAGGGTTGGTGGCACGCTTGACAATTCGACGCCATTCTTTTCGGACGGCTGCCTTCCTGGTACATTTGTTAAGAGGGCAGTCAAAGGCAGCCTTCACTTGGTCCGTCCATCGCATCGGTGATCTGCCGATGCGATGGACGGACTTTAGTAGTACTTATTAGAACTTTTAGAGGGGAACAAATTTGTAGTACATGATTATTGAATAACTATCACCGTTTACTCAGCGCATGCGTGGAAAGCTTTATATTTTGCCTGTTTTCGTACTATTTTTTATTGCTGCTCCCCTTCTATGCATCTTAGCGATAAATAGACTATCTTACACTGAAATAATTTTTTAAATCGGTCCAGTAGTTCCTGAGATTAGCTTGTTGAATCAATCAAACATACAAACAAACTTTTCACCTATAAAATTATTTTGGATTATAGCAAAATAATTTCATTATTATGCTATAATCCGCGATGAAGTAAAATAGGAAATATATATAATGCTAAATGTAGAGTGGACAATCCGTTTTCATACCTGATACATGGATTCGTAAAAACATATGCACAAACCTCTACCACCGCTACCACAATACACAATCACTACATACCTTCACTATCACAAACTCAACAATCGTTTCGCCCCGCAACCGAAGCATCATCAGGAGATAGACTCCACGACAAAATCGCAAAGAATTTTTTACATTAATTTTTACCTAGGCGAATCCGCAAGCACAGCTAGTATAATATATAATTGGCGCCAAAATAAATTCAGCTATAAACATCCATTAAAATATACAGATAAACGTTTCTAATTAACCAATCCTATTACAACATCCACAAAAACCTACAAACAACCCGCATATCTATAAAAACCAGCAATACCATAAACCCACTCGCCTAACGACACCGATGTCACTATGATGTCACCACGACCTTCTCGATATGGCCCGAGGTGTTGCCATATTAGGGCAGCCTCTTGCAGAAACGTAATAACTTCCCGAAGTAATTAAATGCATGTGAAAAAATCTATACTAATATTATATGGAGGAAAATTTTTCTATGTATGTTTCTAATGTTTTCACACAAAAACTACTGGACCGATTTCAAATATTCTTTCACCATTGGAAAGCTGGATCTTTACTGAGCAACATAGGATATATTTAAAAAAAAATAGGGATCTGTAATAAAAATGTAATAAGGTGGAAAAAATTAGTCATTAAAATCTGTCATCGTATGCGTTTCGGAAACTATTGATGATATATTTAACTGACTTAGTAGATTTTCCACTACCATGAGATTGGTATGTACGCGGGTGAAACCGGGATATAACTAGTACTAAATAAAAATTGCAAGAGTCAGTATGTTTGTTATTCTTTCACAGTTAATCCGCTGGATAGGAAATTTAAGCTTATATAATAGTAACAGCCTGTTACTATCCAACTGCTGGGCTTAGGCCTACTCTTTCCGTATTGGGAGAGAAGAGTGGGCAGTATCCGGCTAAGTAGAATCAAGACCATCCTCATTTCTTACCGAGGTGTCGTAAAAGGCGACTAGGGCAAGTTGACCCACTGCGTGGTATCCGGTTGAATAAAATAGACTATGTTATTTACGATAGACCACCCGCCTAACATCAACTTACCTTAGTTATTTAAAGACATCTCGGTAAGAAAGAGGGTGGTCTATTCTACTCAACCGGATACCACACAGTGAGTCAACCTAACTTATTCGCCCTTTACGACACTTCGGTATGAAATGAGGGTGATCTATGCTACTCAGATGGATACCACACGGTGGGTCAAGTTACCTTAATCGCCTTTTACGACAACTCAGTAAGAAAGAGGGTGGTCTATTCTATTCAGCCGGATAACCACAGGGCGTATATATTTGTATGAATGTTCAAAATGTATAATCTAAGTTAAAATCTTAAAAGCTCGTTCACCTATCGTTATATTCATGATTATTCATGATTATTCATGTTTTAGAATATCGTTATGTTTATGCGACCGTTCCAGGTATTTTCGGTATTATTAATCTGCGTAGGAGTTTATGGTTAATGGTCTGGAATTTTAACGTGATGGCCTATTAAATGTTTTGTTATGATACTTTTATTTTGATCTACCGTTTCTTAATGTGTACGTTTGTTAACATTACTTGTTTACGTGATGATTAATGCTTAAGGATTTTAAGATCAAGATTTTTTGTCTGTCATTTGTTCAAAAGTAATAATAAAATTATTTTGCTATAATCCGCGATGAAGTAAAATACAAAATATATATAATGCTAAATGTAGAGTGGACAATCGGTTATCATACCTGATATATGCAGAATGCATAACATGCACAAACCTCCACCACCGCCACCACAATACACAAGCACTATATACGTTCACTGTCACAAACTCAACAATCGTTTCGCCCCGCAACCGAAGCATCATCAGGAAATAGACTTCACGACCAAAATCGCAAAGCGAAGCAATACCCAAATAAGCTTAGTTATATACTAATCGGTTTAACACCACCATTTATTTTATTTTGCCTGCGAACAAGTGTAACACATTTTATTTTAATATAGTTGGGTGTTACGTTCAAATGCTTACATTGTTAGTTGGACCAAATATTTTGTACTGCAACGCGATGTAATTTAGTCAATTTAATGTAGAGTTTAGCCTGTACGGTCAAGCTCACCGTCTTTAAATAATTTATAGAATTAGGCGTTACTTTGCGGAGATCCATAATACAAAAGTTATAATAAAAATTATTTCATTATTACTTTTGTATTATGCCTAATTCTATAAATTATGTCATTTGTTGTTTATTTCAATACCGGAAACAGGGTTTTCGACTGAGTGAGAGAGATGCAAGCAGTTACATATAATACAGCAGTCGAGTTTCTAATAAAAATAAAATTCGTTATTAGGTGTATATATTATTATTGTCTAAACGCAAAAAAACAGCTTTGTCTACCTAGTTATACAGATTTCCTCACAATATTTGCAAAAAAGCGTGTGATAAATTGCATAAGTTGCCAGCCTCATTTCTTACAGTGGTGTCCTAAAAGGCGACTAAGGTAAATCAACCCTCCGTGTAGTATCCAGCTGAGTAGAATAGACCACCCACCCATAAGTCAATCCGCCGTTTAGTATCCGGCTACCTAAAATATACAACCCTCACTTCTTACCGAGGTGTCGTAAAAGGCGACTAAGGTAAGTTGACCCAACGTGTGGTATCAGTTTGAGTGAATAGACCACCCTCTTTCTTACCGAGGTGTCGACTAAGGTAAGTTGACGTTAGGTAGGCGGCCAGTTGTAAAATACGTAGCCAAATCGTGTGACAACATGTCTATAACGTTGGGTGCCGACCCCACTTAGAGTGGGATAAGGGCAGGAGGATGATGATGATGACATAAATAAAAATATGCACCCATATTCGAGAAAATAACAGATAGTGTTTAGAAAAATTTGGCCCTCGACGAAAATCGAACCCGCGACCCGTGGTGTTGAAGGCAGGGGTCACAGTGTACTTCGCCAATTAGCCAGTCATAAGCTCCAAAGATATAAATACGGCCTACGATCCCGGATTCGCTTTTCAATTGTTATAACACACGCCACGCGCACTAAACTGTTTGGAAATCAAATTTATTCTGTCCCAGTGCACAGAACAATTTACGGTTATTACAATTTACACGTGTTTTTATTATAACCATTGTTTGTTTTGCTTTAATTTTTCACTGCACGTATTTTTATACGCAGTTTGAAGAGTTCTTGTTGGTTAATGTACTGCATTTGTCACGCTGTGTTGGAAAAAAGCTGCTAGCTGTATGTAAAAATATAAATTAAATTAATTATTCATTCAAGTGAGCTTTTTTAAGCACTTTTGAATCATTACGAAGGATTAGTTAGATTTAATGAAGCTACCACTGATAAAAATACTTGAATTTCAAAAGACTTTCAGCTTCAAACAAGACTGAGGTTAAATAATGTAAATTAAAATGTTTAAAAAATTGACCGCCGAGTTTATTTCTGGTTCTTCTCGGTAAGAGCAACATTCCGAACCAGTTGTAGCTTCATTAATCATATTGATCCGTGACGATTCAAAAGTGCTTGTAAAAAGCTTACTTGAATAAAGACTATTTTGATTTGATTTGTATTTTGTTGGTCTATTAGGTTTCTGTAAGACACTGTTAAATTTAGACCATTGAAAATATTTTTTAAGGATTCGTGCTAGAACAAAAAATTACATTATTGTTATTGGTGAACTACGTTATTTCAAATTCGTTTAAAAAAAGTTGGGTGTACATATAACATAGTAATGTGGAACAGCGGTTTAATGAAGCTTATTTTGATTTAATTTGAGGTACAATTCCAGTTTTTTATGGGGAAACTTTTTTACTTCAAATTCCTAAGGTGGCGATTGCATCGTGGGTGGAACAACAGGTGCCATAAATATATACACGCTTACGTCTATGGGTGGGGCATTAAAAAGCATTTGGCAGTGTTCCACAGTGCCATTGTTCTTTTGTGACGCCTACTTAGCGCCTACTAGTGGGTTACGGACCTGCTCAATTAAGTTTATTACGTTGGTATGAAGCCAAATCTGTAGTAGGCCGTTCGTATATTAAAACTTGCCAGTATACAGTCTATAAGAAACGTAATGGGTCTTATATCTAACATTATTCAACTGAGAACTGTCCTTAAGACCCGATGTCTTCTTTACAAATTAATTTCTGCCATTTTTCCGATCATAAGCATGTAGGGGATTTTGGGGGAAAAAATCGATCTAGCTAGGTTTTACTTAAAAAAATCCTTTCATCCCAGTTTTTGGGCATTATAAAATGCTAAAATTTGTATTGAATTAAATGTTTGCCATCAACTGTAAAGTCAGCGTAGCTTTTTCGGAAAACGGTTGGTCGCGAGAAATGAAAATACCTTGGATCGAGCCCCACCTACCACTATTATTTTTTTAATTTTTAAAAAAGCAAGACTTGGTCAATACATATATATATATTAAAAAAAAATACACAGTCACCCAGTATATGTATAAATTTACCAATTTGTCTGTCACCCATAACACAAGTATTAAGTTACTTTGGAGACGAATGTCCGTGTACAAGTCCCATATAACATTTATCTATACATACCTACATTCTTCTCTGTATATCGAGTTACTCCTAACAATAATGTATATGCATTTGCGCAAACCTGTCGTCGATAAACTAAATTATATTATGTGTTCACATTAACTGTATTTCGTCAAACAACCCACGGGTACACCCAAATAGATTTCCCATAACTCATTATTGCCAACACTGTGTCGACTAAGACAGGATTAGCGTGTGATTTATTCGGCCATAAAACGTTATAATTCTAGCATTCCATATAAATGTTACTAGAACGTCGTCTTTTTGAAATTATGGTTAAAGAAGTGATTTTTTCGAACGAAAATTTACATAATTATTATTAATTGTTTCTAAGGGCGATTTCGTCACCTATTTTTATTCGAACTGAATATGCTGTTAGCTTTAACACCGTCACTGGGGTCGGGTCGGGCGAGTACAGAAGCATCGTCATGGTAGCGAAATGCAGAGAGTAGAGCGCAGAAGCCCCACTACTGGATCTAAAATATTTTATTACCCTCAATTGGGTGCTATGTATTTTAATTCCTGTTCTTGAAGATAAGGAATTAATCCTTTATTAGCTGTGTGCAAAGTTTTTTCCGCGTAAATCCCGATCCCGTGGGAATTCTGGGACTAAAAGACTATATGTTGTACTACAAATTTCTTCATCTTCCAGTGAAAGTCCCATCAAAATCGGAGCCATTACGGAGAATGTTGTACATTCTCATACGAAGAATTTCCATTAACCTAAACGAGTGGTCTAGTGATCGTTTTTTTTTTAATCTACTAAACGGATTTTAGTATGGTTTTCGCTTAAAGATAGTGTCATTTTTGACAAAGTTTTAGGTTCATAGTACATATTAGAATTTTTACAGAAGTAGAATTTATGAGGGAAAATATTTGTGACACGTTGATTTTCAGACCAGCGGAGCCGCAAGTACAGCTTGTAGAATATAAGTATTGCTATTTAAAAAAAAAAAAAAGCATATGGGACACTTACACACACGGTTGTCCCCGAAGTAAGTAACTTAATACTTGTGTTATGGTAGACAGACAACTGGTGAATAAATACTTATATAATTTTAAATACATACCTAAGTACAAATATACACCCAGGGCAGAAGAACCAACAGATTATCTAAAAAAAATCTGAAAATGTTGGCCCTCGGCGAATAAAACCTACGACCCGTGAAGTTTAAGACAGAGTCACTACGAATGAGACAGTTAATACCTTCTTTATATTTCTTAATATTTCTTTTTCAACGATCTTCATGAAATTCAGCATAGAGTGTGCTTCGGGGGTGAAAAATCGATCTAGCTAGGTTTGATAAAAAAAGTCCCTTTGTTTTATCCCTGTTTTTCAGCACTAAAAACTGCTATAATTTTATGAGAAAACAGAATAATTACGCTAAAATTATTTAAATTAATATATATTTTTTAAAAATTACGAGTATGGCTCGGTCACCCAAGTACGAATTAATAACTATGATGTACAATGAAAATTGTCAGCCATTTTTTGTATTTTTTTTCTATATTTAATAAATTACCGAGCAACTCTGGTCACACCAGTACTGTTTTATATTATGTTCTGAACAACCAAACTATATACAAGCTATCAACACTAACAAATGTGACATACAGATAAACATTAACATAAACATGCCAAGGTCTGTCGTTTAATGGAAAACTAACTGCCTGCTCACGATTAAACCGCTGTGAAATAAAACCTTTTATGCTGCAACTCTCTTCGCTTTTACCGCATTGCGGTCATAACGTATTCAATTTATTAAAAAGTTTGCTTACGTTATAGAAAGTAAGTCGCTCAAGATTTTTTTGGAAGGGAGCAACATAAGAAAAAGTGATTAATAATTAATTAGTGATTAATGTATAGAAACCGGCTATACTCACGTGTTTATTTTATCAGATGAGCCCGACTAGTTTCAAGCCTGTACGGGCTGTAAGCTCATGAATAAGAGCCCCGTGACCCCCCATGACTTAGTGAATGGGTGCAGTGAATTCACTGCACTCATTCAAGTCAAACTCAACAATTATTTCTGCTTGCAACCGAAGCATCATCAGGAGATAGACTCCACGACAATATCGCAAATCGCTATGATATTTTGTAAAGCAACATTTTATAAAGGACTAAGCAGCATAAATACATTCCAACAGATCCCTAATAACAGTTTAAACGGTGGTCTATTGCAATGTAGAAACAAAAAACGAGTTAAAGCAACAATTTCCGCGTTATACCAACAACGTAATATCTGGCGCTATTTAATTCTTTAGCGTAGGCGTACATTTTGTCGTATGCAAATTACACGTGTTCGCGTGGGCGCGAATGTTTTTGCAAGTTGTTTTTCGATCGTATTAGGAAAACAAAGTCTGGTATAATTTCAAAGTTTAGAATGCAAATTTACCATCTTTGGGCAGTCGTGAATGCAAATTTTTATTTCATCAATATTCTTCTACTTAAATATGACACGACATAATAAATTAATGATGCTTAGAGCGTTCCTATGTAAAATATTTTTCATTAAATGTAAAGTTGCTTTTTCACTTATTATTTTATTTACCCATGTACATACACAAATTCAAATTCAAAATTGCTGTATTCAAATAAACTTGTAAACAATTGCTTTTGAATCGTCAATTCTACTGCTGGTTCGGAAAGCTGTTCCTACCGAGAAGAGCTAGCAAGAAACTCGGCGATTGCTCTTTTCAACATAATACGTATAACTAGTTACATTAAGTCATTACTATCTTGTACAGGGTCGGACAGTAGTTATATCCACGCATTCTTATCGTCTAAATAATCCTCAACAGTATAGAAGGCTTTTTGTTTCAGCCTCTCTTTGATGAGTGTTTTTAAACTGCTGTCATGGCAAAGCTAAAATTAATTGCGGTATACTGGTTAGAATATAAAACCTAATGTAAAATCTCAACCCTATCTATGTCTGTTTGTGATAGATTTTCTTAAAATCTACTAAACAGATTTTTGTAAGGTTTTTACTAAAAGATATTCCATTTCTTCCGGAAAGTTTAGGTTAAGTACGTTGCGGTTTTAAATAAATTTGTGTTGAAGGGAGCGCGGTTTTAAAAAAACTCGCTAAATTTAGTTGCGTGCGTCGCGTATACCAACAGAAATACATTAAAGTAATATACTAGAGAAATATCGATGTGCAAAAATACTACAAAAAATTCTGCGATAGCATATCTCTATCTCTCACCAGCATCAGTACTTCCCCCTTACTCTGAATTTTACTAACTACATCTTCACTTATCACGAGAGAGAGAGATGTCTCTCACCATAATCTTAACCCCTACCATACAAATAAATGTCATAAAAAAAAACGCAAATTATAAAACAATTACTCAGGAAAAGGTGTATTATAGTATATTAGAGTAATTATTATAGTATCAGGTAAAGTCACAGTCTAGATATGTTAACAGCAAGTAATATACTGTTAGTCGTATTCCATAAATAACGGCCCGCGACAATCGCGCGTCGCGGCTATTTGCTTAAGTCGCTGCGACGGTTGCCGTAAGTGTACTAATCTTAACAAGGTGCACGTGGGCCCAAGGTATAGGAAGAAGCGGGCGTAGTAAATTTAAATTATTTTTTTTAAATGAACCCGTAATTAAGTGCTTTTGATAAATCAAGATCGTTTTCCGATGCGTCGCCAACTAAAACACCTCGTGATCCCAAAACCCCATTGTGCAACAAGATTAAAATATAATATTATATATAATTAATATGTTAATTTTAAAAGCTCCTCTTTTATTAAAGAGGGTAGACAATTAGCCTCAGTACTTAGAATTGCAATATACTAGAACACTGCTTCAGGCAGCGTTTGTGCATACACTTGGAAGTTTCCAGAAATATGCATGTTCGTCTACGATGCTCTTCACCGTAGAGCCCATTTTAAAATATAAATGTACATTAAAACACAAAAGTTTTTAAAGAAAAATCGTTAATATATCGTTTAAAATCTCGGTAAGATGTACGCGCCATAAAAACTATATATACTAAAATAGAAATAAACTTTGGTCTCCTCTCTTCCTTCATAGAAAGAAGGATTGGAGTTACTACACATAACGCTACACCAATGCGGGTTAGTAAAAATATAAGGATCTACACATATATAGATTTCTTCAGTGTTACTCGTGATGTTCTCCTTCACGCAAAGCATGGGATAAATTATCAATATCAATTAGACACATAAGTTATTAACAGAAAAACTGATTGACAAACTCAACTGCCTTAAGGTTTGGTTCGTTTACAAGCAATCAAATATTAAACGCTAACGCTCATGGCTTGCACACTGACATGTGACAAAGTAACGGGCGATCACTGAGCACTATTACACGCGTGATGCTATTGACAGTTTTATGTTGGTGATTATCTGTAAGTTCCTATACACATGTGCTGCTATATACCGTAAGAGTGCAATATAAACTCCAATCTACGGCAGCTGGTATTGACGTGAAAGTAAACATAAGAAAACATGTGTATATCGTGCGCTATTTTGTAATATATGCAATCTAAGACAGTTCTATGAACTGAGGAATGTAGTTGAAATTGTCAAATACCTTCAAAATTATAAAATACGACTGTTGTCTTGGATTGCCCTTATTTTGCCGTATTATAATGAAGTTACATCTGGTTCGAAAGGTGCTCTTACCGAGAAGAACCGACAGGAAACTCCTCAACCTTTTAGAGAATAATATATTTTCAAAACGTTCTACTAGTGAAGAGCTTCAACCAACATCTCAAGAGGCTTTCGCTTAGTTGTTGGATCAAGCACAGAATACAGAAGGCAGTGATGCTGGACAGCACGTATTGTGAGAATGTTCCTCTGGAATCCTAATTACCGGGAACTTAGGTCCTTTATCCGCTTTCTGTGAATGCCAATTTTTTTTATATTTTTAAATGGCTGGGCTAGCTGTTTGCTTTAATCTGCAACAGTTATTATGTTGGGAATAAAATTCAAAAATAAAAATATTCTTTATTCAAGTAAACTTGAAAACAAATGCTATTGAATGAATTTTTAACAGTGTTGGTTCAGAAAGCTGTTCTTATCGAGAAGAGCCAGCAAGAATCTCTGCGGTTTTTCTTTACAAAATAATTGTTATAAGTAGCTACATTTAGTCATTACTATCTTGTACAGACAGGGTCGAAGAGTAGCTATGTGCATTCTTATCTTCTAAATAATCCTCAACAGGCTTTCTGCATCTACCTCTTTTTAACAGTGTTTTTAAACTGCTATAATTGCAAAGCTAAATATTACCCAAATCCACAAACGACTTATTTACTTTGTAAGTTTGGGTATAATGTTCTATACATGTATGTACATTACTTTTGTAAAATGAAACACGGCAAAACACCTAATTTTATAAATTATTAATATTGATAACGGTAACTGTCATAATGACATACGAAAAATGTTTCCTTAATAGTAATGAATAATATTATTCAAGTTTCTTCATTTCTCATAATTACGCGACATTAAATTATCTTAACAACCACATTCATCTTGCCGGTCTCAGCTCGAGACAGCAGAGAATGTGTGTCACAAACACATCCTTACTTTTCACTCTCTGGTAATTTATCATCTATATATATAAAGTTGAAGAGTTTGTTTGTTTGATAGTTTGAAAGCGAACTCAGAAACTACTGAAAAATTCTTGAAAAATTCTTTGTGTATAAGATATTCCATTTATCGAGGGCTATGGGTTTTATAACATCACGTGAAGATGAATAGGAGAGGAGCAGCAATAAAAAATATTGCGAAAACGGCAAAATTTTAAGCTAAGTGAACGGTGAAAGTTATTCAAAAATCATGTATTACAAAATTGTTGCCCTCTAAAAGTTCCAAATAAAAGTCCGCGACAGCGTATGTCTAGCTTTTAAAGTTAACCATTACCATTTTTATGGTTAACAAAATACTATATTACGGTTTTAATTTTTGATTGATAGTTGTTATAAATAAGCATTAAATTATAGCCTATTTTGTAACTTATTAATAACTCATACTAAGTCATTCTAAAATAAAAAATGCGATATTCTAGCTGTCTTTTACTCTTGCACAACTCTGTTATTAGTGAGATTTATGAAGTGTATTTGAACTACACTTCAAGCTTCTGTTAAAATAATTAATAGAATTAGGCGTTACTTTGCGGAGATCCATTTATTTATTTCTTTTAATAAATATAGTTAGAAAAGAGAAAGGAAAAGTAAAAAGCAAAAGTATAAAGGCGGACTTATCCCTAAAAGGCATCACTTCCAGTCAAACTTTGAGTAACAGAAGGAAAAGAAATAAAATACGAGTAATATAGAGAAAAAGAAAAGTTCTAGCTGAAATACAGACTTCATTCAAATTGGTTGAATAATCTTCCAACATCGCCTATTAAGTTATTAGGCAAGAGATTTCAAAACAAGATCTTATACCATTAAAGTTGAAGAAATAGGTGCATATTGAGCTAACAGGCAAGATGTATATTAGGTTAATACAGTAAGCCGCAGGCAAATACTAAATTAATGTATAATTTTATTCCGACAGCTTTATTCTGACAGGTTGTATTGCAGGTGTGATATTTATTACATAAATCGTCTTAATCAGATATTACGCAAAGCTTTTGGAGAATTACCCGATATTGGGATTTTTAAATACCCCATTGATGCCCTGTGATTTTCCAATCACAGTAAATGCATTAAGACCGCCATGTGGTATCCGGCTGAATAGAATAGTATCACCCTCATTTTCTTACCGAGGTGTCGTAAAAGGCGATTAAAGTAAGTCGACCCGCTGTGTGGTGTCCGGCTGAGTAGAATAGACCAACCTCATTTTCTTACCGAGGTGCTGTGAAAGGCGACTAAAGTAAGACGACCCGCAGTATGGTATCCGGCTGAGTAGAATAGACCACCTTCATTTCTTACCGAGGTGTCGTAAAATATGACTAAGGTAAGTCGACGTCAAGCAAGCGGCCGGTCGTAAAATGCGTAGTTAAATCACGTGGCAACATGCTTATAACATATTGTGCCGACCCCACTTGATTAACTTAATTTCGGTCGCAAAGTATAATTACTTGCAGTATGAATAAAGACATGATCTTATTTGAGAGTATACAAGAAAACTGTCCCAGTTAAAACACAACGACGTTATTAAAATATACCGTAACAGTGCCTTCGGTCCTTAACTGTTAACCCGTTTCCTGCTTTACGATTGATATAATAATAATACTGTTTATCCTAAATGCTTTATTCTACAGTTAAGAGTTGTGATTACACTGTAAGTGTGCCAATAGCATCACGAGAAACATCCTTGCCGCTTTCTATTTGACTGCGGGGTATTTCTCTCACGAAAACAGTTCATATAAATAACTTTATATATGTAGATTAATGACGCCGTGTGGTATCCGGCTGAATAGAACAGAATCACCCTCATTTCTTACCGAGGTGTCGTAAAATACGCCTAGGTAAGTTGACCCACCGTATGGTATTCGCATGAGTAAAATAGACCACCCTCTTTTTTACCGAGGTGTCGTAAAATACAACTAAGGTAAGTTGACGTCAGGCCGGTCTTAAAATACGTAGCCAAATCATGTGACAACATGTTTATAACATGTTGTGCTGACCCCACTTAGAGCGGGATTAGGGCAGGAGAATGATGATAGAACAAACTTACAACATTACACAGAGGTCTGCGGATGACATATTAACGTAGGTCAAAACTTAACAAATTTGTTTATAATTTCATTTTTCTATGCTTATGAATATCTTTCTTATTCACTAAATACCAAAATTTATGCATTAGGTACTAAAAACCTGTTTTCCAGCGGAACTCAAAAATCCTAACAAGGCCTTTCATATCACCTCGTAGATTCAACTGTTTCGGCTATCTTTGATCTGTAGCTTTGTTATCATCTGGACCGTGACCGTTCAAATTAAGTATATACCTTAAGTTTGCATGTGATTTCGGTCCATAACTCTTTAGCACTAATAACCATGTCAATGTAACGTATATAGGTTTAGCGATTCCATGGTATTTATGAATAAAAAAAAAATTATTATTTTATTTCAGCCAATTAATGGGCCATAATAACATAACATTACATAATATAAAAAATAATATAATATTGTGTTAGTATCAATACAAAAAAAACTATTTTTTATGGAATAGGATGGCAAACAAGCATGCGGTGCACCTCAAGTAATCACCTCCGCCCACGACCTCTCGCAGACCGAGGGTGTTGCTGTCCTTTAAAAAAGTGGAAAATACGCTTTTTGAAGGTACTTATATCGTACCGATCCGGGAACACCGCCAAAGGGAGATCGTTCCATAAAATGGTGGTGCGCGGAAAGAAATTATTTGAAAACCGCACTGTGGGGGATCGCCACGCATCCAGATGATGAGGATGATATTTTAATCTGTGATAATCTTAAGCCTAATTGTTAGTAATAATTTAACCTTATCTAATTAATCCTAAAACAGGTCCGATTTGCCAGCATATGTACCGTTGCGCGCTTTATGGCTGTATTCAGGCAATTTTGGTATATCTAAAAGGTCCGGAGTAACCCTAGACGTATCACTTGAATGTTTGTGCTTAAATAGCATCCGAAAATAATACCTACTCACATATATGTTAACTATACGTTTTCCATGATACAACGTTGAAGCCACATAATTATTTGTCATCAATATATCTCTAACAGGATTTTGAACTTCATGGGCATTAGCTACATAGCTTGCAATGCCCATGAAGTTCAAAATCCTTTACATTTGTAAAACTCACTTCAGCCCGTGCCTACTTCCCTGGTCTTGGGTACCAAAATACAATCACTGACACTATCTATCAAGCGTGTCATTAAAGAAGGTTAATACAATCTTTTAAGAATCATTTAATGTCTACAATTAGTTTTCACTCTCATCGTGGTATTATATTAAAGAGGCCTTAGAAGTTTTCATTCTCTTAATAATGAAGCTTGTTGGGTTTATTTCAATACTTACAATATGAAGTTATCAAGCTGAATACTGCGTTAATGAAATTTTGAAACACCTGTCAGTATCTAATTAGCCATAAATGGCAATTTTGCTTCTGCTTCGATGACTATCAGCCTATAACTACAGCGAAACATAGACATTTAGGCGTAACATAGACATTTATAGGCGAAACTTTGTCTTGACTGACATGTATGTTTTATGTATAGCAAATAAACTGCTCATTCCAGTTTCAGTGACTTTCTTTACTTTAGTAGTGTTCAGAAGCTCTGATATCAAGAAAAGACGAATGTTATTTCTGAATTTTTGTTCCTAATACTAATGCTGTTAGCCCCTAGGCTTTTACAGCGTCATCGAGAGAGTGGGCGAGCGCAGAAGCATTACCGGGAGTGAAGCTGGGAGAGCGAGGCTCGTAGCATCCTGGAATCGTCGCCTTAAGGCCTGTGAGGCCGGCATAAATCGACGCGCTGTGAAGGACTGTATCGGACTTGACTTTGCTAAAGCTTTATATACTCTAGCAGTTGTTTCTAACAAATACCAAAATTTGTGATTAACGCACAATTTGCTTCCAAAGAAAATCCAGGTTACCAATAAAATACACTGCAAACTGAACAGAAGTAGTTATACTAATTGCCCTGTACTAAAAATATTTTTTGCATTGTTACAGGTAATTGCTGACAGTGAAAAGCTATTTCTGTATAGTAGTACTCGTTTCTCTATAGTAGTAATCATTCCTACAAGAGTCGTAAGTATAAGCAGCATTAGTACTATAAAGAAATCATTTTTGATTACTAACCCGTTTTACGATTTTGAGGTTATGCTTAGATTTATTCTATCTACGACGATCAAGGTTAAGAAAATTAGTATGTACATAAGTTTAGTACATAGTTTATTAGTATGTACAAGCCTACCATAAAATAAGACAAAAATATAATTTTATAAACTTTATTACTCCAACTAGGTATTGATTATTATATATTCAATTATACAGAAAATTTAACCCACCACCACGGTTACTAAAAATAAGTCAATTTCTCAATCAAATAACATTTCTAATATGATTAACACAGTTATAAAATTAATGTAAGTTTATATGTATAAATAACATATAATTACTAAAGTTATGGCTATAATCGAATAATACGCCATTTTAATTAAGTGAAACGAATAAATGATATGTATATTAATAACATTTTAAAAATAATAATGGATCTTTATATTTTCTATTGCAGAAAAAACATAAGTACTCTTTTAAATCTTGGATTACTTGTCTTGTCTTGTCTTTGATGTACTTTCGCATTTGCAGTCGTCACAGCGAATAATGTTGCCCTTGGCGTCCAAGCAAACGCAAATGCAATTCTTCCCATCAGTTTCAATGCACTCACATCCGTCTTTATTGCATTTTCCTGCTTTGCCTTTATCATCTACACTGCAAACGCAGTCGTCGCAGCGCTTAAGACCACCTTTTCCATCACGGCAGATGCAAATGCATTTAGCTCCATCTGTAGAAATGCACACGCATGCAGACTTGGAGCAAGTCTTGGAAGTACTTTCACATTTGCAGTCATCGCAGCGCATAATGTTACCTTTAGCGTCTAAGCACAAGCAGATACAGTCCTTTCCATCAGTTTCAATGCATTCACATCCATCTTTATTGCATTTGCCTGCTTTTTCATTACCATCTGCACTACAAACGCAGTTATCACACCGCTTGAGACCGCCTTTTCCATCACGGCAGATGCAAATGCATTTAGCTCCATCTGTAGAAATGCACACGCATCCAGACTTGGAGCAAGTCTTGGAAGTACTTTCGCATTTGCAGTCATCGCAGCGCATAATGTTACCTTTAGCGTCTAAGCACAAGCAGATACAGTCCTTTCCATCGGTTTCAATGCATTCACATCCATCTTTATTGCATTTTACTGCTTTGCCATTATCATCTGAACAACAAACGCAGTCGTCGCAGCGCTTGAGACCACCTTTTCCGTCACGGCAAACGCAAATGCATTTGACTCCACATGTTGAAATGCACACGCATCCAGACTTGGAGCAAGTCGTAGATGAACTTTCGCATTTGCAGTTATCGCAACGAATAATGTTGCCCTTAGCATCCAAGCACAAGCAGATACAGTCCTTTCCATCAGTTTGAATGCATTCACATCCATCTTTATTACATTTTCCTGCTTTGCCATTACCATCTGAACAACAAACGCAGTCATCACACCGCTTGAGACCGCCTTTTCCATCACGGCAGATGCAAATGCATTTAGCTCCATCTGTAGAAATGCACACGCATGCAGACTTGGAGCAAGTCTTGGAAGTACTTTCACATTTGCAGTCATCGCAACGAATAATATTGCCCTTGGTGTCCAAGCAAATGCAAACGCAATCCTTTCCGTCAGTTTCAATGCATTCACATCCATCTTTATTACATTTTCCTAGTTTGTCCTTGCCATTTGAGCTGCAAGCGCAATCATCACAGCGCTTGAAACCGCCTTGTCCATCACGGCAGACGCAAATGCATTTAGCTCCATCTGTAGAAATACACACGCATCCAGACTTAGAGCAAGTCTTGGAAGTACTTTCGCATTTGCAGTCATCGCACCGAATAATATTTCCCTTGGCGTCCAAGCACAAGCAGACGCAGGCCTTTCCATCAGTTCCAATGCATTCACATCCATCTTTACTGCATTTTCCTGCTTTTTGTTTATCATCTACATTACAAACGCAGTCATCACAGCGCTTTAGACCACCTTTTCCATCACGGCAAATGCAAATGCATTTAGCTCCATTTGTTGGTATGCACACGCATCCAGACTTAGAACAAGTCATAGAAGGACTCTCGCATTTGTTATCTTCTTTGTCACACTGCATTTCGCCTGAAAGGTTCTTATTGATTTGACAGCACGCCATTACAATTTGGTTCTTTGTTCAAACCTGCAAATAAAAGTTCGCATTAAAGTTTTATTGTTATTAACAATTAAGATAACTAAATAATTATTCCTGTAGAAATTCTTTTTCATTAATAACTATGTGAGATATACATATACTTTTTAAACAATTAACGAATTTTGTATCTAACGCTATAGTTAACCTTGATATTTAATTAACTATATTTAAAAATGAAAGAAAGTTAATTACACAAATAGTAATGACCAGAAGTAGATTTACCACCTAAAAGTAATAAATCAGAAAAAAATACAAGTTGACATAAAGTTATTAAAGCAATATATTATTCTATACAATTAATGAGTTATATTAATATTCATTACTTAAAGATAATTAGTGATAAACATCCTTTTAATTACCGTAAGGGACAAAAGGTTAAAAACCTCTTTGACCATTTTAATTTAAAATTAATTTTAAGTTAAACACATTTTAAAAATTTGATGAAATTTCATTTGTAAGTGATGAATTTGTCGCAAACATCTGTTTTTGATAGGTTCTACTTTTTACAAAAGGTTAGAAACAAAATTTTATTATCCGTGATTAATAAAGCATAATATACAGAAAGACAGATTTTGATATTTATAATATGGGTACCTATAAATTATTTTAACTTAATCTTTTTGCCCATTAGTGATATTCATACCGACGTGTCATAAAAGACGACCAAGGTAACGGCAGGCAGGCAGTCGTTCGAAAAATACCTAGTCAAATCAAGTTACATGTTTATAACATGTTACAACTTGTGCCGATCCCACTTAAAGTGGGATAAGGTCCGAGGAATTATGATGATAGTGATAATCACACCCATGGTAGGACAAAAATTAATGAACGCTGAAAATAAATTACACTTGTTGAATGGATACTGTTAAAAATTAAAATCATTAAAATTGAAAAATGCCTATTCCATGACACAGTCGGGAATCGAACCCGCACCATTATCATAACATCGCAAATGCCGTTATGATACTAGACATTATTACATATGCGAAATACAAGAAAGAAAAATAAAAATTACATCTGTAAACTAAATGCCCAATATGTTTATGTAAAGATTACGATATAAATAATAATATTGTTATCGCAATATGTACTTACGTTATTTTACACCACACGGCTGTATCAGCAATGAATAACACTGATAAGGGATCCCGCTGTCTTTATATTTGTTCATATTAACTCGTGTGCAAAGTAGACGCGCAAGTCATCAGCCCGTCATATCGCGAGCCGTGCGCAGTTGACTGACTCATGGTACCTTCACATAGACCGGATGGTTAATAATTTTATTCTTAAAATTCTATTATCGTTGATTGTACAGTACACCACCTACTATATATATACTATATATACTCTGTCCTTTCATCGACCTGGTTGGTTGGAAGAAATCGCTATTTAGCGATAAGTCCGCCAAATTGTAGAACGACTTTATTAATATGTATTTATTATTATTATTTTTATTTTTCACTGTAATTAATGTGGTGTTCAATTAAAGTATTCATTCATTCATACAATTTGCTGAAAGTGCTAGAACGTAGAGTAAAACGTAGAAGACGAGTAGACTAGAAAGTAGACTTTAAAAAAAATAATGTCTATGGCTGGATATATTCTTGAAAGATAAATTACTAAATAGGATGACAGACAAAACAGTACAACCACAGTAAATTATAGCCACAAATAAATTAATGTTGAAGTGAATGGACCGCTTTCTATTGATATAAGTAAGGAAAATTTCTTAGAATAACATGTAATTTATCCTTAAAGGTACATCGTCATCATAATGTTTACCATAAAACCACCCCATTGAACCCGTGATCTCCTCGAAAGATTCGCACGGTGCTACCGCTGGACTACCACAGCTATCACATTCTGTAGTAAAAATTATGAGATATGAACGATTTAAGTGAAATATAGGAGCAGGTATATGATGACGTCATAACATGTGTAATCGATGACGTCACATACCTGTTTGCAACAGTTTCGCGCGACTGATTCTACAAGTGACATTCAAGTTTAAACAAATATAACTATGACTCATATACTCAGTATATCTGTTTAAAAACTAAATTATGAAAAATAGACTCAGGTCTAATACTAAATATCTTTAATATTTGAATGAGTTATATATAGGTATACATATATTTTTCTGAATTTAAGAAACGGTTGTAACAATTTTCATGAAATTCAGCGTGTAGAGGGGTTTTGGGGGCAAAAATCGATCTAGCTAGGTTTTTTTTTTTAAATGGTGTTTTATCACTGTTTACGGGCACTAAAAAAACCGTTGCAATTGTATGAACACCCAAAGGCTAATTGATATTGTTAAAGGTAAATCTATAAATTATGTAAAGAAGTATGTTGCCTTAGTTTGTGAAAAAACGCTCTGTGACTATCCCACTGCTGCAGAACTTATTTTTTTTTAACAAAGGGTTATAGCTCGGACTAAATCCCAAATATAATTTAAGTTAATACAATGTAGGAGTTTTAACTAGTGTTTTCTCTTACCCATCTGCTGATATATTTAGGGTACTACTTAATATATATTTACGGCAGTCATTTAATTTATGTATGCATAAATTTAGGCGTCGATGGGACTGACATATCCTTGTAGGATAAAAGACCTTAAAAAATTATACAGAAGCTACAATAAAATTATTTTGCTGTTATCCGCGTTTGTAAAGAGAATATATGTAATGCTAAGTGTAGGAAGCAGGCAACATTCACATACCTTATATATGCAGGAGTTTTACCCGCAACTTCGTTTTCGTGGACTGTTGTCGCGTGATAGGTTGATAATCGTTGATGATCGTGCTTTTCAATGTCACCCTATTTCTATAGAACTAACAGAATTTCTATAGCTTATATGTAATCCCATTGTGTAAGGTAAAATTTTGCCAAATTTCATCGATATTGGTTCAGCGGATTCGCCGTGAAAGTGTAACAAACAAATCCATACTCACAAACTTTCGCATTTATAGTATTAGTAGGTTAGGATATTATAATTATCAACTAGGCACATAAGTTTTTATAGAAGAACTCATTAATACCTGCCCAGTGTTTGTTTAAGATTATTTTAATATGCATTTCGAATGCGAGAGTTTATTACATATTTATGTAAACGACATTTTTTGATATAGGTCGTAGGCGATGCTCACTTGCTTTGAAGTTGAATATTGAACGCTTGTATGCAAAGCACGTTCTTTTTGAATAACTCAGTTACCCGTATACCGTACTGTTTGTGCATAGCAACCTTTATAACCAACATGCTATACCCGTAACCTTGTTTGCGTCAACTTCAATATTAATATACCCCCAATTATGTACTTTGTTTTCTTCTCCTATTCCCGTAGATAAGGTTTAATTGCAACTTTTTTTATAGAATAATACACGTAAGGTTGTCTGTCCCCAAAGTATTATGTACTTGTATTGCGGGTGACAGAAAAAGTAAATAATATAATGGTAAATAAATACTTAAAGGCTAGATTATAGCTTATATAGCTGTGAGGTATCCGGCTGAGTAGAATAGACCACTCTCGTTTCTTACCGAGTTGTCGGAAAAGGCGACTAAGGTAAGTTGATTCGCACTGTGGTATATGGCTGAGTAGAATAGACCACCCTCATTTCTTACCGAGGTGTCGTAAAAGGTGACTAAGTAAGTTTACGTCAGGCAGGTGGCCGGTCGTAATATAGCCATGTGACATCATGTGACAACATATTTATAACATGTTATGCAGACCCCACTCTAAGTGGGGTCTGCATAACATAAGATAAGGGCAGAAGAGTGATCACTCGGCGGAAAGTCTTAAGTAACTTAATACTTGTGTGATGACAGACTACTGGTGAATATATACATTTATAATTGTTAAATACAAATATACACCCAGGCTCGAAGAACCAACAAATTCTTATATAGAAAATGTTGGCCTTCGGTGGGTATCGAATACGCGACCCGCGGAGCTGAAGGCAGGATCACTACTAGGGTTGCCACCTTTTTTTTGACGAAAAATAGTATTTTTCTTTTTAAATCAAAAAAATATAGTACTTTTAGGAAATTCTGGAATAAAATAGTACACATCTATTTTCAATCATTATTTATTTTTCCATGATTATTTATTATTACTTTCCACTGGACAATGACAAAGGAGTTAAAGTTACTAACTAACTTAGCCCCGTAAATACATAAATGAGTTTCGTTCAAACATTCCCTATACAGTGCTGCGGGTGCGTTCCATTCACAGTTGATTTTGAGTATTTTTCGTCCTATATTGTTTTTCTTAATATATAGTACAATTGATTAAAATATAGTGCGATACTAGTACGGGTGGCAACCCTAATCACTACCCACTGCGTCAACGGGCCAGTCAATGAATGTTGATGGCGTATATCTCGCTGGGCCAAATAGGTGCAAATCGCAACAAATTTTTATAGTCCGTTATAAATAACTCTAGCACAACCCTTACTACCGGAAAATTACAGTAGGCACGTGCAAAATCGACTAACCGCTACCTACAATACAATCGTTAATTCGTTTACAGTTAACTGTAATGGTGGCTTGTAAAAACGGAGCGAGCCTTGAACGGCACTTGTATTCAATTAGACTCCTAAGAAATTCTAAATCATGATCAACCTTAGCTCGTCGCGAGCGTATAGACTCTGACACTGTTATATAAATCTATACTAATATATAAAGCTGAAGAGTTTGTTTATTTGATTGTTTGAACTCGCTAATCTCAGGAACTACTAGACCGATTTGAAAAATTATTTCAGTGTAATATAGTCCATTTCATTGAGGCTATAGGCTATATAACATCACGCTAAGATAAATAGGAGATAAATCTTTTAAACATTTTCAATTTTATATTATCAAACCGCAGTCCTGTATGAAGCTGGAAAGATTTTCAAATCTATCCAAATAACCCTCAGTTTTGTAATATGCTTTATATATAAGTACATCTCTTATACTTAACTTAAACCTTTCTGTAGACTGGTCTAGTATGCGGAATTTTATTGTAGAACCGAATACCGAGACCATCGAATGAGTTGCTAACTCTGCTAAGTCGCGACACAGGTATCATAAGCTTTTTGTGACCTCTAGTATGTCTATGATATACATCGAATTTGGTCATGTACATATGGATATTTTTCCGTACGAAGAGTCTGTTATACTTCGTACGACAATAACAGTAAATTACTTAAAAGTGAAATTAGTCTTTTAGAGAAAGTATCGGCAAGGTATACGCGCCAGTCATTAGCATTACAAGTAAATAGTGTTATGCAACAAACAGATCCGCGTTCTTACTTTTGTTTTAGTGTATATGTGGCCCTACTAGTATTATAAATGCAAAAGTCTTTGTGTCTTTCTGTCTTTTATGCTTACACGGTTAATACAATAAGTTTGTAAGATATAATGCCGTGTGGCATCCGGCTGAGTAGACCGCCCGCATTTATTACCGAGGTATGTAAAAGACGACTAAGCTAAGTTGACCCACCGTGTGGTGACCGGCTGAATAGAATAGACCACTCTCATTAGCGAGGTGTCACAAAAGGCGATTTAGATATATTATGTCAGGCACGCGGTCGTAAAATACCTAGCCCAATCACGTGACATTTTTATAACATGTTGTGATACGACTCTGCTTAGAATGGGATAAGGGCTACCCATAAGGGGTTTTTCCTGTATAAAAAAAAGGAGGAGATAAGGATGATATTTTGTTCGAATCCGCGATTAGCTCTTTGGTAAGGCTGGTAAGGTAACATTCATTAAGTTAATAAAGTTTAAAAATTTATAATAAAATTATTTTTTCCTATAATCCGCAATGAAGTAAATTAGGAAATATATATATACTAAAAGTGGACAATCCGTTTTCATACCTGATACATGCATACATTTCTTAAAAATACATGCACAAACCTCCACCATCGCTTGTGCTGTTATGGATCTCCGCAAAGTAACGCCTAATTCTATAAATTATTTGAAGAAAGCTTATTATGAAGCAACAGAAACCTTTTTCCATATATGTATGTAAAGCATTACAAAGAACAGCAAATATGAATTAACATGGGTTATACATTAGTATGCTAACCTACGCCAAGCCTCGACACACATGCAGAACCTTGGTACCGTATATGGCGTATGACGTAAACATTCATTCATATTTTGAACAATTGATTGTTTGTTCAACTTGTTCAAGGAATTGGAATACGGCATATTCCGTTCTTATGCATACACAAAGCTATGTCTCACAACTGCCTTTATCTAAGAACTAAAAAGGAAGATTTTTAATTCAATTCAAATTCAAATTCATCATGTTCTTTATTCAAATAAACTTGTAAACAAGTGCTTTTGAATCGTCAACTCTACTGCAGGTTCTGAAAGCTGTTACTGAGCTGAAACTCCCGCCGTTTTTTGCTCGTTTTTATTTAAATGGTGGCAACACTGTGACGTTGTTGGTGTAGTCTTCCTGTTGATAAAACGTTTCAGTGACATTCAGTCTTTGTTCTTTATTCAAGAGAAGCGTATCTCTGAGCGGGAATTGTGGTAGGTCCTATTCTATTATATCGTGTTAGTGTAGAAAGTGTGCGCCAACAATAAATAGGTCTGGGAACTACCATTCCCAGACCTCCCTACCGAACACTAAATCCCGTAGGTCAACTAGGTGACCTGGGCCTACGGCCCAAACACAGTCCAGGCCACAAAGCCTGTGAGGACCAGCCCGGGCAAAGAGGTTCGCTTTGAGGCCCGTACCACGCCTACCCCTCAAGGGTATACGAGAAGACCCCCCCCTCGACTATAATGAAGAAGTTTCTCATCTATCCTATCTCTCAAAAACCTATTCCAGTAATAGACAAATATCACTTGAAAAGAAGTAAAAGAAAACATTATATATGGGACACTTACACACACGGTCGTCCATCCCCAAAGTAAGTAATTTAATACTTGTGTTATGGTAGAGAGACAACTGGTGAATATATACTGATATATTTTTTAAATACATACTTAAATACAAATATACACCAAGGCTCAAAAACCAACAAATTCATTTATAGAAAAGGTTGGCCCTCGGAAGGAATCGACTGCGACCAGCGACCTGCGACCAGCGGAGCTGAAGGCAGAGTCACTACCCACTGCGCCAACGGGCCAGTCATTAACATTAAAGGAATTATATGTAAATTTAATTAACAAACCTAGTGTATTTCATAGTATTATGCGGCCATAGGTCCTTTAAGCTACAAGTCAGTAGTCAATTATTTAACGATGCGAGTAGTCTTTAACATGGGTGAGTGGTTTACTCGGCATCGTGACTTTAGACAGCTTTATATACATACTAGCTTATGCCCGTGACTGTCTTTATGTCTATATGTCAAATTGAAACAAGATGTTGTATTTTGTTTTTATTCAAAATCGTTGTTTACCCGCCGTATGGTATCCGGCTGAGTAGAATAGACCACCCTGGTTTCTTACTGAGGTATCGTAAAAGGCGACAAAGGTTGACGTCAGATAACCGCCCTTAAAATACCTAACAACATGTTTAAAACAAGTTGTTAGATGATTAGCAGGCAGGAGAATGATGATATAAAGTATGTGCATTTTTTATTTTTAATCCTATCCTACTAATGTTATAAATGCGAAAGTCTATGAGTATGTATGTGTGTTTGTTACTCTTTAACGGCCAATCTGCTAAACCAATATCGATGAAATTTGACACAATTATTCCTTATACATATAGGCTATAGAAATACTGTAAATCCTACAGGAATAGGATGACATTGAAAAGCTTTCACACGACAACAGTCCACACGAACGAAGTCGCGGGTAAAAGCTAGTCTCTGTAGCAAGGCTCTATCACCCTGGTTTATTTATCAGAGAAATATTCGCAATAAGAAATGCTCTTTACAAATAAAGAACTGCTAGCTAAAGAGCGATAAAATCACTACGGGCTCTTGAAGAATGCTTTAGGCCTACCGCCCTATACTTTTTATAGTAAATAATAACTTAACGGCAGATTTGCGTGGATGAAGCTAATTGAACTCAAGTCCATAATAGCGGTCGACGTATTCATTCAGTCATTGTCAAGCGCATTCGTGCCATTCAGTAATTGGATGTTGGCTGATGCGTGGGCTGTATTTTATTCACTCTATAATATTTAGAGGCCTTATGTATATTTAAAACTAGCAATCGCCAGCGGCTCCGCCCGCGTGGAAAAATTAAAAAATTAATATATTCTTTTGATAACCATAAAAATGGTTAAAGTGGGTAAACTTAAAAGCTAGCAGGCTGTCGCGGACTTTTATTAAGAACTTTTAGAGAAGAACAATTTTGTAATATATGATTTTTGAATAACCTTCACCGTTTACTTAGCGCATGCAAGGAAAGCTTTAAATTTTGCCGTTTCTGTACAATTTTTTATTGCTGCTCCTATTCTGTTCATTATATAGCCTTCCCCGATAAATGGACTTTCTTACACTGAAATTTTCAAATCGGTCCAGTAGTTCCTGAGATTAGCGCGTTCAAACAAACAAACTCTTCAGCTTTATATATTAGTATAGATATCATTAACAATTTAAGGCTTTCATGATATAATAATAAAAAACAAAAGTAATGAAAATATTAACTTGTATAATTCGCGATAAAAGAAAATATATGTATATATAAGATATATGTAATGCTAAAATATGTAGAATAATATCCGGTCTCATACCTGATACATGCAGAATTTATAAAAATTCATGCACTACCCGCCACCAATAACTTAAATTAACAATAGTTTAAGGTCGCAGTAAAATTTACTGAAGGGCGCCGCGTTTCCGACCTCTGCTATAGGTCGACGTAAATAACTAATGAAATAATAAAGATATCTAACTTTTCAAATAATGGGTAAGTATAATGTAGCAATTGGAAATATGTTTAAGCAGATACATTCCTTGATGCGACCACCTCCTTTTTGTCGATGACCTATCCGTGCGAAGCAGAGACAAGTTAATAGTACAACAATAATTATATTATCATGGTGTCGAAATATACGCACAATTGTCAAACCCGTTGTTTTAGTTTCAGTAGAAAATATGCTGTAAGTCAGATCAAGTGATTGCAGTCTAAAATATTCAGGCAATGACCTAAATTAGTTTAAATCAAATGTAGGACGCCAATCCTTTATTTACATTTGGGATATTCCGAAATAATTAAATATTGTAATTAGGAAACAAATCGCTTGCTTTAAACAGCTACCCATTACTAGAATATTTTTATAACACTCATCGTTCATCATTCTTGTAAAAGTACAAAAATCAATAAGTAGTTAATTGCTGATTGTTAAACGCAATGAGGAAGTGCGAAATTTAATTAGGATTATTACGGGGAAGAATTTCAGTTCTTTGGGCCTGATCTGCTGTAACAGCTAATTGCTATATTTATAAAATAGTCATCATTATCCTCCTGCCCTTATCCCACTCTAAGTGGGGTCGCCACAACACGTTATAATCATGTTGCCACATGATTTGGCTAGGTATTTTACGACCGGCCGCTTACCTGCCATCAACTTGCCGTAGTCGTCTTTTATGACAAATATTTTTATTAACAGTTCAATGTGGGGAGTTAATACCCTTAATGGCATCAAAAAGAGAAATATTGACGAGAGAATTAATAGCTGCAACTATAAATACGCTCAAAGTCATAAACTTCTCAGTTGATTATTATTGTTAACTAATTCATGTCCCGAATTTGAATTCTTAATAACTGGACAATGCAATCAATTGTACTTGCAATGTAGTTAAGTTAGTGAACGCAAAATGCAAATTAAACCGAACGAAACACAATTATTTTAGTATCATTGATAGTCATATCAGTTTAATAAAATTATAGTAGCCGAACATTTATCTCAATACTTTGCCCGCGAAGGAATATTTTATTACCGTAAGGAGTATAACTGACTTTTAGAATGATAGTAAAACTCGTAATATATTTTACCAGCTTTTACCCGCCACTTCGTTTGCATGGATTGTCGCGTGTATTTTGATAATAGATGGCGCTTTTCAATGTCTTCGTATTCTTGTAGAATTAACAGAACTTCTATAGCCTATATGTTATTCCGGTGTATAAGGAATATTTGTGCCAATTTTCATCGATATTGGTTCAGCGGATTCGCCGTGAAAGAGTAACAAATATACATCCATATTCACGAACTTTCGCATTTATAATATTAGTAGGATATGATAGATATAAACCATGAATTCTTGGTAAAGTACATGTTAATTTTTAGTTAGTTTATGTATTTTATTTATTTATTTATTTATTTTTATACATATATTTAGAAAAGAGAAAGAAAAATAAAAAAACACATATTTAGATGGGAATTATAAAAAAATAGTAGATTAAAATGTTTATATAAACAAAAGAGGTTTTTAGTTTATATATAGAAATCGGTTATATTCACATCTTATTTTCTCGGGTCAGGCCGATTAAATTAGAGTCCATCAGGGTCCGTAAGGCCCGGTGTCCATCAAAAGCGGAGAGGAGATGCATTTTAAATAACAATCAGATATCGTCATTTGAGCTAAGGGGATAGGAGATGTAGAAAGAACATTATTTGTTTGGTGTTTGAAAAGTATCTCCTCACGCGTGGAAACCAGGCCTTAATGATTGTATTATTCCTTTTTACCCCATTATCGCCGCAGTAAAAAACAGTAGGTTTTTGTAAGAAATATTTTAATATAATATGTTAACGACTTTGCGGAAATCTTAAATTATTTTAACATACCTAATTGCCTAAGCTCAATTTTATGTCCATATCTTAAATATCACTAGACCAGTAATTACCATACCAACATTCAGGTTAAATATATAGACAAATGAAGGTGTGACCGCATTTCAAACCCAAATATTTTATATATCAATTACCTAAATATTTAAATCAAAAATTAAAGCTAGATTGAGACTTTTGTCGTTCTAATTTTTATATATGGAGCAATTCCATCGATAAATCGAATCAAATCAAATAAAAAATCTTTTGAAAACATCTTTGAACAAAATTTCATGTCTCTACTGTAAAACGTTGAAGAGTTCCCTCGTCTGGAGCCAATCCTGACAGTATCAAGTCATGCTTATCATGAAGACTGTACCAGTATGTTAAATTTCAGTTCAATCGGACTCGGAAATTGGTCAAATTTACCTTGCAAGATTTCACTTTCATGTACAAACACGGGTTTAATAAAGCATTTGATTGAAATACGTGCGCATTAAAAAGAAAATGAAAAAAATATGAAAAGCTGATAAAAAAATATCTGAAAGCTGAGCCCGTTATAGTAAATGAGCAGTACGAGATTAAACGAGTAAGGTCATGTAACGAGGAGGAATGATAATCATGGGACCAAAAGAGTTTTAAATATAAATGTAAAAAAAATGGATGGTGCGAAGAATGATATGCATATAAAAAAGTAGCAGAGTTGATGAATCTTAGAAGAGAATGGAAGGTGATCATGTGTATAATGACCCACTTAAAGTAGGATAAGGGTAAGAAAATGATGATGATATGAAAATCTGAGATAAATACTAAAAGCCGCGTAACAGTACCTTCCTCCTGTATTCTAGTTCAATGGGTGTATCAATATTTAGTTTCCAACGTCCCAAAAGTCCCTGATGATTATAAATCATGATCGCAAATCGCATAATGACTCACAGTATATACAATGTAATAGGTAATGTTAGGCAATGCCACAGACTCTGCGCAGAACTGTGTTCTTAGCACGAATTACGCTTCTATTCTCGCCTGTGCCTCTGTTAAGGCCTATGCAATAATCTGTACAGCCATTTATTTTACAAAGTGAAAATTTCGAAATGCACATTTAAAATGTAGATTACATTTTGCATAATCCCCAAAAGGCTGAACAGGGTAATTGTAATATGTCATTACGTGACTCATATCCAAGAGATTAGGCGTCACTTTACCGACGGAGTACTGTTTAAGCGTATTCAAAACTAATATTAACTAAGCCGAGTCCGGTTTTGTAAAAGCAATCAACTCTCGTAACGCGATATGGTATCGTTGCGTAGTTTGGAAATCGAAAGTACTCTACATGTTGCCAGCGCGTACCGTCACACATAAAAATGTTAACAATAATATTAGTCACATTAAAGCGGGAATAATAAGCTTTTTGTTTCTTTTTAGCACATGTCTCATATGAAGTTGAATAAATTTCACTGATGTCCATACAGGAGGACAGGAAAATAAATGTTATGTATGTGAAAATTCTTTAAGTGAAATAATATAAAAAATTAATAGGTGACACTTGTACGGCACATGAAATAATAAATAAATATTTCGCTTTATAAAATAAGAAAAAATATAAAACTAGTAATGCAGTAAATGTACATATAAATCTTGTAAAAAGTTTGCCAAATAACGAAATTATCTTGAGAAACAAATAAATGTCTGTTCATTTTGAAACTTAAATTATTCTTGAATATAAATTCACTTTGGGTAAAAATAGTCATAACTCGTTTTTTTGATCATTTTATGAAAACTGCGCGATCACAAATTTTAAATAAATAAATATAAATATATTTGACACTTACACGCACAGTCGTCCGCCCCCAAAGTAACTTAATAATTGTGTTATGGTAGACAGACAACTGGTGAATATATATTTATATAATTTTTAAATACATAAATACAAATATACACCCAGACTCGAAGACCAACAAATTTAACAACAAATTCATTTATAGAAAATGTTGACCCTCGGCGAAAATCGTACCCGCGACCCGCGGAGCTGAAGGTAGGGTTACTACCCACTGCGCCAACGGGCCAGCAAATTTTCAAAGTCATTAATATGATTCCTTGAAGGAAATTGAATTATTCAGGTATAATTTACATCTAACTTTGCACGACTGTACAGGTCCTTTAAAGGAATTATCTCATAAGGCTTAAGGCATGTAAAACGCTACTGAATAACATTGTATCACAAATAATAGTGAACGGATACTATGTTCAACGTAGGACGTTTGATTTATTAACATTCAAATCTTATCGCTATTCACGGGTGAATAAATTAAAAGAGTTTCTGAGTTGGGAAAATATCACTAATTTATTCCTATTCTGTGATCGCTATTAGAGAATATGTTTAATTTATATATAATACTTAATTTATGTATATAACTTAAATATTACAAGTATGTATAAATAATTAAAATATTACAAGTTTGTATAATTAATTAAAATATTATAAGTATGTAGAATATTAAAAATAATTATATAACTTTCTTGTCAAATATTTCTTTTAAATTAAAAATTGCCTTTATTTGTTCATTTTCTATTTTAATCGACGACCGTTTGTGGTACATAGGGTCTTAGTGAGGGGTCCAACAATTGTATATTATTCAAATAATTATTTTAAGAAATAGTGACCTCTGAATTTCTTGCTGGTTCCTTACGGTTAGATTTCGAAAGTAATAAGAAATATTTCTAATAAAAGAATTTTTAATAGAAATTCTAAATCTATTTCTAATTCTAGTAAAATCACAGTGATAAAGTTATAACTCAAAATAACAAGTATAGTTATTCATCATCATCCTCCTGCCCTATTCCCACTCTAAGTGGGGTCGGCACAATATATTACAAACAAGTTGTCACATGATTTGTTTACGACCGGCCGCCTGCCAAGCGTCAACTAACCTTAGTCTTTCGCCTTTTACGACACCTCTGTAAGAAATGTGGGTGGTCTATTCTAGTCAGCCGGATACCACACGGTGTCTCAGTGATAAAGTTACTTTATTATATTAAAGTTCATATTCATCCTGTATAGTACTCGTGTGGAAATGAAAACGGAATACATTGAATACATTAAAACTTTTTTCGTAGACTGTACTGTAATATAAAACAAACAAAGCAGGCGGGCAGTGAAAGTGATCGCAACAACTGCATGACTGCGCCGGTGTACAGAAAACCGGTATATTACCGATTCTTACCTACAAAATATCATATCGGTTAAATATTAAAGTACCGAACCTTGTTCGGTAATTTTTACAAAATGAAAAAAGAAACTTAAAAAAAAATTATTTGTATTTTCATTTCTCGAGACCCCCCAATAAGCTACGCTGACTTGACAATTTATAGCAAAAACAGTGTTAAATTATAATCAATGTAAATTTTATTATTTTTTTAATGCCCAAAAGAAGGATAAAATTTTTAATAAAACCTAGCTAGATCGATTTTTCACCCCCAAAATCTCCAAGCTGAATTTCAGGAAAATCTTTGGAGCCTTTTTCGAGATTCTGAATATATATAATGAATAAATCAAAACTACTGGATCGATTTTAATCATTTTTTTTCACTGAGTGACATGGGTTATATATTTTATACTCGTGCGAAGCAGGGGCAGGCCGCTAGTTAGATAATTTATAGAATTAGGCGTTACTTTGCGGAGATCCATAATACAAAAGTAATAATAAAATTATTTTGCTATAATCCGCGATAAAGTAAAATAGAAAATATATGTAATGCTAAATGTAGAGTGGACAATCCGCTTTCGTATCTGAAACATGCAGGATTCGTAAAAACACATGCGCAAACCTCCATCACCGAGGTGCCGTAAGAGGCGACTAAGGTAAGTTGACCCGCCGTGTCGTATCCGGCAGAGTATAATAGACCACCCTCTGTCTTACCGAGGTGTCGTTAAAATACGACTAAGGTAAATTGATGTCAGGCAGGTTTTTTCCTGTATTAAAAAAAAATGCCGGTCGCAAAATATGTATCCAAATCATGTGACAACATGCTTATAACATGTTGTGCCGACTCCACTTAGAGCGAGTGGGATAAGGGCAAGAAGACTACTAATTTGAATTTGAATTTTATTTTATTTTTAACGTATTTATGACTATGACCATTTGACTATGTGTTTATAATTGTTTAAAAAAACATAATAATTCTATTCCAGAATTAGTTTTAGTAATATTTTTTATTCTAGATGTGACTCATGACGCTTAGTTAAACAGCCTTGACATCTAACGTTTCAAATTTTTATGGTCATTAATTAAATCACATATTGAATAAATTGTTATCGACAGACAATAGGGAAATCGTAAAAATGTAATTTGTTACAAAGATACGTAAATAGCGATAATATTTCCTTAAATTTAGTTTTTTGTATTGTTGTTCATAAGAAACTTGATTTTTTCCATTGAAAATAATGTTTTGTATAAGCTTTATTTATAAAATGATATAACATGGTTAAAATGCCCTAATTTGTTATTTTATTATGTAATAATAAAAAAGTTTTTACATATTCCTGAAGGAAAAACAGGATTTGTTGTTTGTTGCTGGACCAATATTGTTGAAATGTGACAATGAAAGCAACGGGATAGTAATATGTGCCGCGAGCGATAGTATACGAGGTGTGTTCAAAAAGTATTGCGAATATTGAATTTTTTCGGGTTACGTACATTCGAATTTCGTTTTTTTTGTGGCGTTATGTTGGTACATTTGTCCCTCACTTATGCTGACAAGTTTGGCCATTTTGAATTTTCAGTTAATTGTTGACAGCTGCTTTGCTTGCACGTGTTTTGGTTCGTCTTCGATTTTTACTTATTAAAAAAAATGGACCACGATAACGCCCCTGCTCACACATCGCTGCTTGTACGCGACTTCTTGGCCAAAAACAAAACACTAATGATACCGCAGCCACCTTATTCTCCAGATCTGGCCCACTTTGACTCTTTCTTGTTCCCGAAACTGAAAAGGCCCATGAAAGGACGACGCTACGCCACGACTGAGATAAAGACGGCATCGAAGGAGGAGCTGAACAAGATACAAAAAAATGATTTTTTGAAGTGCTTCGAAGATTGGAAAAAACGTTGGCGTAGGTGTATAATATCCCTGGGGGACTACATTGAAGGGGACAAATCAAATATTCACGAATAAATAAATAGTTTTTGAAAATACACAAAATTCGCGATACTTTTTGAACACACCTCGTATATATTCCGAATCTCGGAAACCAACGATCAAGATAGGTTTAATTTAAAAAAAATTCGTTTCATCCGTGTTTTCGGGCACTAAGATATGCTAAAATTTACGTTGAATAAAATAGTCAATTTTTGCTGTCAAAAGTAAAGTCATGGTAGCTCATTTGGGGAACGGGCGGTCTAGAGAGATGAAAGTACCTGGGATCGGGCCCACCTGCCCAATTGTTTTTCTGAATTTTCATTTTTTTTTCAATTTTCATTTTTTTTCAATTTTCATTTTTTATATATTTAAAAAAAATTACCGAACAAGGATCGGTCACTCAGGTAATTATTGCAAGTAAAATAAGATGCTGTCAGTAGCTATGCCTACGCGTGATAAACAAAGTAAACTAATGGGCCTTATTAGCCAATGGACACATGTTTACAGCCTAATGAAAATCCTTCTATAATTCTACGACGTCTTATAAAGACTGCACAGGTTTCAGTAAGGGTGTTCCGTAGATTATTTTTGATCTGTTATTTTTTTGTATTAAAACCAGTTGCTATTTTAAATTTGTTATTGGCTAGTTCAGCCCAACCACACTTTTTGGATGATCAGTCTGATATTATTCGCAATCTCTTAGAGTTGTATATTGACAATCAATGTGTTACGTATTTTTACTGCGTAAATCCCGGCCCCTAAAAATTCAGAATAAAAAGCCTAATAAAAAGCCTATAACGTGCTCCATTACATCCTCTATCCTCAGTCCCATCAAAACGTTAAGCCGTTCCGGAAATTATACTAGTAACTTGAACCCTCTTTTACCTTCTTAGAATAAAAACCATATAGAAATCCGTTCAGTAGATTATGAAAAATCGATCACAAACAGACAGACCGCTTTTGGGGACTTTATTTATCATATGTATAGACATATAGGATATCAAAATATCCGGATGTTTCGTAGGGCACTAGCGAAACACAGTACATATTTGAGGGTAGTTCAACATTTAATTAAATGAATTAGATTTAAATGAATTAGATTAAATGAATGAATAAATGAATTAGACAAACTCATATCATACTCGTAGTATGGTGATGTCCTATCTATCATAAATGATATCATTTCATAAACTATAAGAAAGTTTTCAAGTCGCAACCAGTTACGCACTAGTTGAGATTGTAAGCGTTTATTTGATTTGTTGAATCAAATAAACATAATTCTTCTTATTTACATAATTATTTTACAGAGTGCCAGCCGAGTTTCTTTCTGGTTCTTCTCAATAACAGCACCTTTCAAAAACATTGAAGAGCTTCATTAATATTTGACATTTCGAAAGAACTTTTAAAAGTTAATTTATTTAAAGAAAATTAAAATGTAATTTTGATACGGACCCCTAAATATAGTTCCACTGAATTTTAAAATTAAAACGCCGCTTTAGCGCCAGTCGGCATTAAAATAACTGAGGCAAATTAGTCGCTTGTAAATGATGTAAAAGCATTTTTAGCCATCATACTTCTGTAAACGGTGTCACGCGTTGTAACACGTTTTTAGGATTCTAAGAAATTTAATGTCACTGATTGTGGGTGACTTAAAAAGCTCCTTTAAAAGCTTTAAATTAAAGGGAAGATGTTTTGATGTTAATAATTGTTACACAATCAACATTAATCTTGCTTTTATTCCATTCTAAGTATCTCACTATTTTTATTGGATAAACGGATATTTATTTTATTCAAGTAAGCCCTTATAATATGACTAAATGTTACTAGTTAAAAGTTTTTTTTTTTCAAAAAAATTTTTTTCGATCTCGATCGAAAAAGATCTACCGCCGAGTTTCTTGCTGGCTCTACTCGCTTTCCGAATCAGTGGTAACTTTAAAAACATTTAATTGCTTTAGTTACTATAATTCACGGGTTCGATCCCCGCCGAGGGCCAACATTTTCTATAAATGAATTTGGCCTTTGAGCCTGGGTGTATATTTGTATTTACGTATGTATTTAAAAAATATATAATTATATATTCACCAGTTTTCTGTCTACAATAACACAAGTATTAAGTTACTTACTTTGGAGACGGACGACCGTATGTGTAAGTGTCTCATATATTTATATTTATTTATAATTGTTATTCGGCGGGTCACACGTAAAAAGTAAAGTAACAGCCTCTTAAAATACCACTGCTGGGCATAGGTCTCCTCTCCGTTGCTGGATAGAAGGTTTGGAGCTAAGACCTACCACGCGGCTCCAACGCGGATTGGTAGGTTACACATATCCCCAGATTTCTCTAGAGATATGCAGGTTTCCTCGCGATGTTTTCCTTCACCGAAAAGCGTGTGATAAATTGCAATTATTAATTAGACACATAAGTTTTAATAACTCATTGGTGCCTGCCGGGGTTTGAACTCGTGACCCTCTCGAAAGAGTCGCATGGTCAGACCGCTGAGCTACCACAGCTTCCCACACACAAGGTGCCGTGCCAAATTCTAATTCTAATTCAAATTTATAAAAAAACTGCAACGATTTCTACCCTGACTTTACTTAGGTAAATAAATGTCACTTACTAATTGGCCCCCAAATAAGTCGAACGGAAACCCCATTTACAATTCACTAGATGTGTAAACCGTGAGAATTTAATATGAACAGTTAACTCATAAACCAGTTTCGGATGTACACATCAAAGCCAAACATACATTTTGATTAACCTTTACACCTCTAACTTAAACGTCCTGTCTGTCTGACACTGATATTAAACTCAGTACTTCTAGTTAATACGACTTTACTGACCTTTAGGAGTGATCTTCAACTCCGGGGGTTGCAGGTTCGATTCCCGCCGAGAGCCAACATTTTCTAAAAAAAATCATTTGTAAGTTCTACTAGTTTAGATGTATTTTTCTATATTGCATGAATTAGTTAGGTTTCGCCTTCCATTTTTCCTTTAACGTAATACCTCTCCCAAAAATTTCTAATTTCCCTGTCGTCAACCTGTCTCCGCGTATGACCTGCAACATTTTAATGTTATCTTCCAATCTTAAGTATGGTCTACCCATTCTTCTTTTGTGTTCTATTTCTTCTCAAATTAGTTTATTTACATATTTGATTAATACTATATAATATATACTATGTATACTATTTATTTTATCTATATAGGAATTTGTTTAAATTTATTTATCACAAGCTTAGTATTAAATTGCCCTAATTTAAAAAGTTATTATGTGGCGAATTGCAATAAAGCGGAGCGTAGCGCCTACAATACTCGTAAGTGTTAAAGAGACCTATAACTTGGAAGAGAACGATAACACTAACTTTTTTAATAGTTCGTGGCGTGATGTCATAATTTTGAATTAGGTCCCTTTAATACTCCCCACTTGCCTTAGTCGCCTTTTACGACACCACAGTAAGAAATGAGGGTGGTCTATTCTACTCAGAATGATTTTTGAGTTGTACCATTATTGCAGCCCATTAGCGATATACCTATCGCACGCTTAGTATTAAAAGTACCTAATCCAAAATTATGACATCACGCTACGAACTATTAAAAAAGTAAGTGTTTTCGTTCTCTTCCAAGTTATAGGTCTCTTTAACACTTACGAGTTTTGTAGGCGCTACGCTCCGCTTTATTGCAATTTGTCACAAAACAACTTTTTTAAATTAGGTCACTTTAATACTAATCTTGCGATATATAAATTTGAACAAATTCCTATATAGATAAACACATCTAGACTAGAAGAACCAACAAATGTTTTTTTAGAAAATATTGGCTCTCGTCGGGAATCGAACTTGCAACCCCCGGAGTTGAATATCACTGCCACTTACGCCTACGGGTTATATACTTATAAACTATATAAGGATTTCTTCTCAATAACATTTTAATAATAAAAAGAAATTTCTCGTAATGATGAAATGAGCATATAGCGTTTCACGAATGTACCGTCCAGTGAAAGTTGGCATTTAAATCGCTATTTGGGTTACCAGGAATGCAATTTCACAGAGGTTATCATACCATCTGTACAATTAATCACATTATGTAAGAATAAAAGTGGCTGACATTCTGTTTATCATTGGAAGCTTCAGATGATATCGCTGATGGGTTATAATAGCTGAACAACTCAAAAAACATGTGTTTTGTACTAAGAATATGTTAAAATACACATTTTTCCCAGCAGCAATACCGGCAAAACTCATAGTTCAATAGTTTATAGAATTAGGCGCTAACTAAGGTAAGTTGACCCACCGTGTGGTATCCGGTTTAGTAGAATGGGCCACCCTCTTTCTTACCGAGGTCTTATTTACCGCGATTAAAGAGAGAAAATCTGCGGCTAATGAAAAGATAAATATTTTATCGCAGATTATAGGAACATCCTACCAGTCCTACTACATATATACATATATATATATATATATATATATATATATATATATATATATATATATATATATATAAAAGATTAACTCATTTAAATATTAAAGATAGAAATATACAAGGATTCGTTGCGATAATTCTCAAGAACCGGTGCTAAAATGTATTTGCGTTAAGGCACCTTAATAATAATCAAGTTAGTAGGTGATGGATGATCAAGGCTTCTCAATATAATATGCAAATATTAACCACTAACAAACTTAAACAACCGGACCGGAAGTACGTCTGAGAGACTACAATGTGGTGACACGCTCTAGAAATGTCAAGTAGCAGGGTTTTAGGAAATTTAAAAAAATCTTGATGCTCGAAATGTTTAACGATGTAAAACCGCTTTGGCGTTTTTATGGTAAATATGAACGATGTGAAAATTAGTCGTTTGGTATTTGGCTGAATAGAATAGACCACCCTCATTTCTTACCGAGGTGTAGTAAAAGGCGACTAGTTAGGTTAGTTTAGTGTGGTGTCCGTGGGAGTAAAATAGATTCTTAGCGAGGTGTAGTAAAATACGTGTAAGATAAATTGACGTCAGGCAGGCGGCCGACCGTAAAATACGTAGCCAAATCATGTGACAACATCTATATGTTGTGCCGACCAAACTTAGAGTGGGATAAAGGCAGGACGATGTTGATGAACGATGTAAATATTATGACAATATATAAGACAATATATACACACACGCCTGGCCGTTCTCAAACTAAATTGATATAGTATTATGGGTAGCAGACAACTGGTAAATATATACATATCTAATTTCCCTTTTTTTAACAGGAAAAACCTTCTTATGGGTCTCCACCGCCCGATGGAGACGAGTGGCGTGTATTTCGGACTCGACAATGACTAAAATAACCTGAGTGCTCCACCATGCTGCTGGTGACGGGGACAGGGTAGTCTTATACACATCGCCCCCATCCCCACCAACAGGAACTCTGACTCCAGAGTGAACCACCTATGGGTCCTAGTGAGCCACCTATGGGTCGTGACCTCTCTAAAAATAGCCCTTCCCTTTGATAATTATCGGGAGCATCAGACGCATCGATCACCTCCTTTTCGACCGGGGACCTTTTCAGATCATCCGATAAACCCCGTTTGGAACACCCAGATGTCCTCGTTAGGGCGGCATACGACGGGCTTCGGCAAGTCGTCTGCGGATCCACGGACTCGAATTCCCGCATCCACCCTGCAAGGACGTAATCTCGCGGAAGGACGCGTTGTAATTTCTCTGACCTAACAAGGTCTAACATCGAGCTCACAGGGATGTCGGTGTAAGACACTATTATAAATGGGTTCTGGTGTACTTCAGCTTTCTAGTCAGACCTCGAGGATTCCGGCAACATCCGGTAAAAGACTGTTAGGAGCTACAGCATACTGTCAATTCTCAAATACCATCACAGCACTAGCTTTGCGAACAATAAATATTGACAGACTACGCAGCTGTGGCACTTATCATGCAATCGTTAAAACGTGTGATAATCAAATTACGGTAACATATTACCGGTTACCGGTTAGCTTCCGGCATTTCGATTTGGGACTGCACAACACTAGTTTGAGACAAGAGGCACGTTGTTGTATTTATTTTTCGGTTTTTATCGTGTGTTTCAAGTTTTTTTTTTAATAAAAGGACTTCTAAAGACGTGACGTGCGACGTCAATTTAATAAAAAAAGGCTCATTTAATCCATGAACCTATCCGTCATCAGCGAATCTACCGCACGGATCACGATCGACACGGTAGATCTACACGTCACGTCTAAATGACATTGCGATGATCTCATTGCGTTTTTGCACGAACTGCGCGTGCGCATCGCAATTAGGTAGTAAGTTGAAGTGTGCGATTAATCGATTTTGTACTTAATTTGTGACAGCTAAAGTACATTTTCGAATAACGATTTTATGTTCTATAGGTATAGATATTTTGTTTTGTTTGCTGTGAGAATTCTCGTACATCTTACTTCTAATCTCGATTCCGTTAAACGTATGTCTTATTAAAAATTTGGTCTCTATTAAATATTGAAGAAAATGGTGTTTTCTTATCTCACAACTAGGAAAATTCCTTCCGCCACCTCAAGAAGTATTAGAGCTTAAAGCCACATATTTAAATATGTCAATGTCACTTTGAAAAGAGCAAATGCCAAGATTCTATCTAAATCTTTTTAGCGGTAGTGCTTTTTTGAAAAAAAATCTAATTGAGTAGAATTAATTTTGAATTTAAAACGCTCTAATGTTCAAACTCAAACTATTCTTTATTCAAGTAAACTTGCAAAGAAGTTTTTTGGATTGTCAACTATACTGCTGGTTCGGAAAATTACCTCTACAAAGAAGAGCCAGCAAGAAACTGGGCGATTGCTCTTATAGTTGCGAAATATAATTCATATAACTAGTTAGATTTCGTCATTTCTATCTTGTTCAAAATCGAAGAGTTATCAATAGCTCCACGTTATCATTTACGTAATCCTCAATACAGAACTAATGAAAATATTATTTTGCTATAATCCGCGATAAGGCAAAAAATAAATTATTTAACAGTAAATTATTTTATTTATTATTTTACAATAAATTATTAAATCCTTAATAGTATAGTAGGCTTTCTGTATCAGCGTCTTTTTACACAGCTGTGATGGCGAAGATAAAATTTATAGTAGAATCTTATACCAAAACCCGCAAACGACTTACGTACTTTTGTAAGAAACTAAGCAGGCTTTGTAAGAAGCTAAGCTTCCTTTTTTGATACCTACTTTGTCTATTATAATACATCTATAATTTTTGTCTGACTGTTGCCTAATGTACTTACGCCGTGTCGTATCCGGCTGAATAAAATAGTACCACCCTCATTTCCTACCGAGGTGGTGCAAAAGGCGACTAAGGTAAGTCGACCCGCCGTGTGGTATCCGGTTAAGTAGAATAGACCACCCTCTTTCTTACCGAGGTGTCGTGAAAGGCGACTAAGGTAAGTCGACCCGCCGTGTTGTATCCAGCTGAGTAGAATAGACTACCCTATTTCTTATCGAGGTGTCGTAAAAGGCGACTAAGGTAAATCGACCACCGTGTGGAATCCGGTTGAGTAGAATAGACCACCCTCATTCCTTACCGGGTGTCGTAAAAGGCGAATAAGGTAAGTCGACCCGCCGTGTGGTATCCGACTGAATAGAATAGTACTACCCTTATTTCTTACCGAGGTATCGTAAAATGCGACTAACATAAGTTGACCCACCGTGTTAAGTAGAATAGACCAACATCTTCCTTACTGAGATGTCGTGAAATACGATTAAGGTAAGTTGATGTGAGGCAGGCGGCCGGTCGTAAAATACGTAGCCAAATCATGTGGGAACATGTTTATAAAATGCTATGCCGACGCACTTAGAGTTGGACAAGGGCTGAAAGATGTTGCCTAGTGTACTTACAAAGGAATTTAGCACGCGATTGTAATTGTTAATTCTATTACGGTAATACATTCCTGTATTGTAAAGAGATCAAACAGGATTGAACCCGAGATGTATCTAGCAAATGAAACAATAGACCCGTTATATTGTTAGCTGGTCGGTCGCCACATCCGGGACAATTTGCATCAGCTATGGCATTGGTCGAATATTTGTGGAAAATAAAACAATTCTATTCAAAATGTATAACAATTTCACTCGTACTGTTTATAACAAGCTGTAAAGCGTTCTATAGGCTATAGGTTATCCTGGTGTATAAGATATAATTGTACCAAAGTTTATCAATATTGGTTCAGCAGATTCGCCGTGAAAGAGTAACAAACATACATCCATACTCAGAAACTTTTGAATTTATAATATTAGGATTTCAGCTCAATCAGACACCAGGAAGTGACACCGTTCCCAAAATGAACCACTAAGACTTTACGTTTGAAAGCGAAAAATTGTGATTGTATTCAACGTAAATTTCAAAAAAATTAGGTCTCAAAAACAGGGATAAAACGATCTTTTTCAAAATAAAAGTTATTTAGATCGACTTTTCTCCCCCAAAACCCCCTACATGCTGAATTTCAGGAAAATCGTTGGAGCCGTTTCCGAGGTTCCGAAAATATATATGCATACAAGATTAACTCATTTAAATATTAAAGATTTTTAAAGATTTGATTTGATGTACACAGTTTTGCTTACGCTTACGTTGGGCACCACCAGTAGTTAATAAGCCAACTTGTAGCCTGTCAAAAGCCTGTCCGGCTACATCGACCGACGCGGAAGACCGGGGAAATCTAAATCGCAAACAGTGATTACACATCCGATAATAGGAATAGGGAATATTATTTTAATGGAGGACTGGTATTTTGTTAGAAATGGAAGTGTGGAACAATTTATAAGCTGTAGCGAGTTAGCAGTTACTCTGACAGTATCGAAAAGATTGTGATCACAGGAAGTGTCGATGGAAGGAGACCACCAGGTCAAGGAGGCTCTCAACTCCCCCTTTATTGTGCTCTACATGCCGCGGAGAATAGGGCTGGTTGGCGAAACACCATTGAAAATGTCCTATCTTCAAAGAGCAGTGGCTCTGCATCGTTATCGTTATAGAATCACTATTCTCATCAATGAGATAACGATGCAAGAAGAAGCGAGTGAGCACAGATTAAAGAATGCTTAGTATATACTGGAGTAGTGTCGAAATACTGGGTCTCAACATCACCAATAGCTGCGAGTATCGCAATCACTTGGAATTTCTTTCCAAGTAATCGCGATCGCCTTTGGCTCCGTTGGCCTCCAAAGAATTGGGTGCTATCAATATAAATTTCGTTTTATCCCTGTTTTTGGGTATTAAAGAAATAATAAAATTTACATTGAATATATAAAACTCTATTTTTGCCGTAATTTTTCAAGTCAGCGTAGCTTACTCAGCTAACGGGCGGATTCGAGAAATGAAAATTCCTAGGGTCGAGCCCCACCTACCCAATTTTTTTTAAGTTCCTTTTTTTATTTTATAAAAAATTACCGAGCAAGGTAACTAATTATTATGATTCTGTGATTATTTCAAAATTATAAGGTTTTATCGCTATAGTTTCTACATTGTACCACACAATATGACATGTACCGGACAGACACGCAACTGGACAAGATGGCAGTGACGATACGTCAATGTGGTCGGATTATAATGACGATATATCTTGATATTTCGTTAATGTTTCCCTAATAGGAATAGTTTTACCCAGATACTAGCTGTGCCAGCGACTTCACCCGCGTGGAAATAAGTGTTTTATGACACTTATTTCTACGCGGGTGAAGTCCATTTTACCCCGAGATTTACCCGACTTGAAATTTTAACATAAAAGTAGACATTATGACAGAAGTTACAATAAAATTATTTTGCTGTAAGCCGCGTTTGTTAAGAGAATATATGTAATGCTAAGTGTATGAAGCAGGCAACAATCACATACCTTATACATGCAGGACAAGTCACCACACGTATCACAAAACGCCGCCAACAACAAAATCACAATGCATTATGATTTTGTTCGTGGAGCCTATCCTCATGATGATGCTTCGGTTTCGGGGCGAAACGATCGTAGATGTTGTGGTAGTGAGTGTGTGTAGTGCTTGTGTGGAGTGTTGGTGTTGGTGGCGTTTTATGATACGTGTGGTGACTTGTCCTGCATGTATAAGGTATGTATTTGTTGCTTGCTTTATATACTTAGCATTACATATATTCTCTTAACAAACGCGGATTACAGCAAAATAATGTTATTGTAACTTCTGTACTATGAAATAAAAAAGTAAAGTAAAGCCTGCTTCTATAAATCATTTAAGTATTATGAATTAACTATAAATAAGATGATAAAAAGAAAGAAGTAGAGACATGTGACTGAGGTAATTTAAAGTGAGGTAAGTCTTAAAAAGTTAGCCAAATCATGCAACAACGTGTTTAATACATGTGCCGACCCCACTTAGAGTGGAATAACATCAGGATGACTCATACTTGCACCAGATGCCAAATATACTTTTATGTGCTATATAGTAACATTTCCATCAAATTTTACGATGTTTATTTACCAGAATATGAGAATTTTAGAGGTCAATAAAGATACGTTTAATTGGTTATGAAACTCGCTGGTTTTTGAAGCTCGCGTGAGTTTTTTTTATTGAACGCAATGAAAACTGTTCTGTTTATGTTGTACCAATATTTTATTATAATGTTATGAAGTATCGAATTTTTGAATAAGGTTTATGTGTTTCTTGAACGTGCGATGAATCAAAATCAAATCAAATCAAAATAATCCTTATCCAAATAAGCTCTTTCATGCATTCGCCTTTTACGACACCTCGATAAGAAGTAAGGGTGGACTATTCTACTCAGCCGGATACCACGTCGCTTACAAAAACCACAGTAAACGAATTCAATGTTAAATCGATTTAAACTTCTATGTAAATAAAATCGATTGTTATTAGAAATCGAGCCAGAAATACAATTTGGCATCTTTACTACTAGCTAAATAGTTAAATAAATACTTTGAAAGTCTATAACACCTTTTTATTAGTAAACTATTACTTAAAATTTGACTGAATATGTCAATATAAAAGCAGAGTTATAAAAGACTTGGTAAAAGTTAGGTTATGAACTTTTTATTCACTTCCAACATCCCTATATTGTTTTAATTTATATTTGCAATATTTCACACGCTTTTCGGTGAAGGATAAAGTAATGAGGAACTCTGCATATCTCTGGAGGATTCCTAGGATATATTATGTAACCTACCTATCCGCATTGGAGCAGCGTGGTAGGTCTTAGCTCCAACCCTTCTCTCCAAAACAGAAGATAGAAGACCTATGCCCAAAAATGGAATAGTAACATAGCCGTTACTTTATTCTCTTTATATTATTAACCACTAACATTAAGAGTATATAGCCTCAAAAGACAATTTGCGTTTCCGTTCAAATCCCTTCAAGAAACAGGTCTACATCAGCCTCAAGATATGACCCAGATAGTGAATCTAGATTGGAAGATAAAAGACCTAGACTGAGATTTGTGAAAATACGGGCTATACATCAAATATTGCCGACGTTATCTTGCATAAAATGCCGCGAGCTGTTAAATTGGATCTGGATTAAGTACCTAACTATAAAAAAGTAATATTATTTTGTTATAATCCGTGATGTGAGATGATTTTTTTATTATTATTATTTTCGCAAGTAAATAGAGGCTGAGTAGAATAGACCACCCTCATTTCTTACCGACGTGTTGTAAAAGGCGACTAAGGTAAGTTGACTCGCCGTGTGATATTCTGCTCAGAACACTAACCTTTTCCTTACTAAGGAGTCGTATAAAGCGACTCAGGTAAGTTAACGTCAGGTAGGCGGCCCGTCATAATATACCTAGATAAATCAGGTGACATGTTTATAAAATGTTGTGCCGACCCCACTTACAGTGGGATAAGGGCATGAGAATGATGATGATTATTATTAAAAGCTTTGCACCTGTGCAACTGTGTTCGTCATCTACTTATTAGGAATTAATTAAACTAGGATGTTGGCCTTCAACGGAAATCAAAACCCGCGACCCGCGATACTTGAGTCAGGCCACCTGCGTCAACCGTCCAGTCAATCAAAAACAGTGTTATATTAAATAAATCATTGTAATTTTAAAAGGTCCAAAAGAAATAAAGCTTCCCACTAATCCCACGGCGAAGTTACAAAATCAATTTAATTTATAGAACGGGATATAATAATGATACCGGGCCTGTGTTATCGAATAATAATTAACCGTGAACACAGTGATAGGTATAAATTACAAAATAATTGAATGATTTTCGAAAATAACCCATTCACCATTTGTGTGGAGATTCAACGATAATTACCACAGACAAAAGAGAAATGTGTATCAACACTACCATAAAGAAAGAGAAGCGGGCCTTAGTGGTGTGCCGCCGAACAAAAGATCGATATCGGCGCGCGGGTGGCTTCGATCTTATAAATAAATTATTTTTAATTGAAACGTCAGTCTGTACCGCGGGATGCGTGTACGCTGTATTTTTTAGTTTATTTTATTAGTGCTGATTGAAGGGTCTATACTCCGACAGAATGTAATTAACACGTGTGTTACAACTTATAATGTCAGTGAGTTAATGATAGACTAAATTACATTACAAATGGCTGTTATTTTGTTAATGTAATGTTTAAGGTAGGGATGTGATTTGGAGTAGACAAAATCGATTAATATATAATCGATTTTTATCCCTTTACAAATAATTGATTTTTAAAAATCGATTTTTTTCTGACTAATTCAAAAGTTGTCATTTTTAAATTTAATAATTAATTACAACAAAGGTTAATTAAAGAGGACAACTAATAATATGAACGACCAAGAAATAATTTCAGATGTGCTGTTTGTGAAATTGGATTGAAATCTATAGTTTGCCTAAATTGGTTTCATCCAACAATGCATATCTAATCTTAAAAAACAAGAAAAAGAGTAAAAAGGAAAAAAGGATGCCTAAAATAATCGATTTTTAAAAAATCTATTTTTGATGAAAATTTTCAATGATTAAAAATCGATTATTTTGAAAAGATAGTCGATTATTTTAAAAACCGATTATTTTTTCACATCGCTAGTTTAAGGTAAGTTTATGAGACAAATATAGTTATACATGCCCAGACGAATAATATCTCTACACTATGGAAAATGTGTTTTATTGTTAACACAAAGGAAGTTGTCGGAAAATTAAGCTGACTTTAACATAACTTTATTTTCATTACTTATATAGCATTATGTCTTATGATATACTGTTATGACGTAAATTCGTATTGAGAATTTTTTGTGTAACAAAACTAAATAATTATAATCTAAGACCAATTGATTCTTTTCGAGAGAATTACAGAAAGACTTTGGTATTTAAAAATATGGGCGTCTTTTCTATTACTGTTTTTTTGGACTTTAGAACCACGCAAATCTATATAATTGCAACAATTTGTATATATATCTATATTTAGTCATGTCTGCGTTTGTTATTTACAAACAAAGTCTGAATACTAAAAAAGTAGAGTAAGTCTTAGATATGTGCTTAAAGATAGTACCTATTTGTGGAATGTCTAATTCGCCGCACTAAGGTTGAAAGGTACAAATGAATATTCACCCTAAGGCACTCAAAATAAGATTTCAAATACAAAATCAAGATAATGATGATCGAGAATAGAAAGTCACCGTTCAAGTAGTAATTCGTTGAGGTAGGTCTTTACTGGATCGACGAGAATAAATTAGCGATCAATATAATTTTAATTATATGAAAGGCTAATTTTTAGAATTAGGCGTTACTTTGCGGAGATCCATAATACAAAAGAAATAATAAAATTATTTTGCTATAATCCGCGATGAAGTAAAATAGAAAATATATATAATGCTAAATGTAGAGTGGACAATCGGTTGTCATACTTGATACATGCAGGATTCGTAAAAACACATGCACAAACCTCCCAACCGCTACCACATCACAAGCACTACATACGATCACTATCACAAACTCAACAATCGTTTCGCCCCGCATCCGAATTATAGCAAAATAATTTTATTATTACTTTTGTATATGAAAGGCTATTTAGTCGTCTGACATCAAATATGACCGCTGTATTGTGCGTATCGCCAGTGATGACATATGGATCCGAAACGTGGTCGCTGACTTATAAGAAAGCTCAGCGTTACTCAGCTGGAGTTTCTCTACGTGATCAAATCAGAAACCAGTAATATAACCAAAGTTACCGATATAGCTCAGCGTCTCAGAGTGGGCCTGTTACTATCCCACAGTTGAGCATAGGCCTCCTCTCATCTTATTTGGAGAGAAGGGTTAGATCTAAGACCTACCACCGTGCCTTAATTCTGATTGGTAGGTTTCACATATCCCTAGAATTCTCTAGAGATAAGCAGGTTTCCTCACGATGTTTTCCTTCACCGAAAAGCGTGTGATAAATTGCAATTATCAATTAGACACATAAGTTTTAACTGAAAAACTCATTGGTGTCCACACGGGTTTGAATCCATGATCGTCTCTAGAGATTCACACGGTCGCACCGCTGGGCCATCACAGCTTAGGTTACACCTAGCCCAAGAATTCTCTTGATATATATAGGTTTCCTGACGAGGTTTTCTTTCACGGAAAGGCGTGTGATAAATTGTAATAATACAAACCCATGGGTGCTTGCCCGGGATTTGAACCCGTGACCATCAAGAAAGAGAGCACGGTCTCACCCCTGGACTATCACAATTTCGATTTTAGTTGTAGATTATATTAATCAGCTATTTTATAATTTTAAAACTGTCAAAAGTATTGTATACAACGGAAATGTTATGCAACCTTTCCGTACTATTAATCTATGTCATTTTTTCATTGCTCAATTCTTTGAATTTATCAATAACGCCCTTGTCTATATCGTTGATTAGGTGTCAGAATTATTAATTTGATTGCGTAATATAAGAGATAATCATAATTGTTACTAAGTTTCTCATTAGATAGCTCTCGCATATTTGTAATATTAAAATGCTGTAATATATGTCTATAAAAAAATTATTATTCTTCTTTTCTTTTTGAATCGACAAACATGTTTAGACATTGATCTTTTTAAAAGACTTCCAGTGGACACATGTTGTGCCGCGTAGATCCAGCAACTTCCGGTTATCTTTTCAAAGTTTGCTATCCACCATAAAGTTTACATTTTACATTTTATCTTACAGTCCATCTTTTGCAAAATATTGAACTCCAAATGTTATAATCCGTAATTTCTTAATTATTAGTAATATATAACAAAAATTCATAATTCTGTGGCAATAAACTGGCCATATATTAACCGGTAAAGTGCAGCAAATTTATCAAACATAATCAGGAGTGGGATATCTTCATATAGGTCCAAATTTTCTATGACAAAGATATTGAAAATAGGCTGGTCATATATATACCGGCAAAATGCTCTTTGCGTTTCCATCAAATATTACCAGAAGTGGGATGAGGATGCCTTTAAAACGCCCTTAAGGCGTATTATGGCCCCTGGACCGAACGGGGTTTATCGGACGTTTGCTGGAGTTAGGGCCCGGCGCAGTCGATGCATCTGGTGCTCCCGATGTATCGCCTAGCGGAGAGAGGCCCCGACTAAGAGATGGCGCACTCAGAAGTACAGAGTTGCTGCTGGCGGGGATAGGGGCAATGTGTACAATGTTACTCTTTCCCCGTCACCAGGAGCACTGTCAGGCTTTTAGTCGGTGAGAGTCCGACATACGCGCCGCTCGTCCCCGTCGGGTGGTGACGTTCCATAATAGGTTGTCCTGACATATAAACCAAGTATCAGAAAATTTCATACCGCTAGCCTTAATTAACTGTCCAATGAAAGGTTATCATAACTAAAATATACTCAGTCAATAAACCATTCGGTGTTGGTTGCAATTGAAGGTCAAAAAAACAAAGTTGTGACTCCGAAAATATTTATTTGGGTCGATCAATATTCCGTTAATAGTTATTCACCGCCGGTAATTTATATTGAGAATTGTATAAAATTATCGGTGTGCAATGACTCCGATTCAATGGGGGCGGCAAGTGATGGGAGGGAGCGATTTTGACATTGATATGTGAGGAAAAAGTCATATGAGATAATGTGAAAGTACAAAAATAAATAGGTACCTTAATTGCTGATTGTTAAACGCAATGAGTAAGTACGAAATTTAATTAGTATTATTACAGGGAAGAATTTCGGTTCTTTGGGCCTGATCTGACATAACAGCATGTTACTATATTTATAAAAAAGGCATCATCTACCTCCTGCCCTTATCTCAATCTAAGTGGGGTCGGCACAACATGTTATAAACATATTGTCACATGATATGGCTACGTATTTTACGAACGGCCGCCTGCCTGACATCAACTTACTTTAATCGCCCTTTATGACACCTCGGTAAGAAATGAGGATATAAGCCTTGTGGTATCCGGCTGAATAGAATAGTACCACCCTCATTACTTATCGAGGTGTCGTATAAGGCGTCTAAGATAAGTCGACCCGCCATGTGGTATCTGGCTCAGTAGAATAGACCACCCTCATTTCTTACCGAGGTGTCGTAAAAGGCGACTAAGGTAAGTTGAACCACCTTGTGGTATCCGGTTTAGTAAAATAGACCACACTCTTTCTTACCGAGGTGTCGTAAATGGCGACTAAGGTAAGTTGACGTCATGCAGGCGACCAGTCGTAAAATACGTAGCTAAATCATGTGACAATAGACCTGTTTGTAACATGTTGTGCCCTCCCAACTGAGAGTGGGACTTATACTACTCCAAGTGGGGTAAGGCCCTTAAGCCTTCCTGCCCGAAAGATGATGAAATAAATAAATATTTTAGATCTTTTAATCGCTTTCGCTTTTAACTAGGACCAAATGTACATAGTTCTTAGTTCTCACGTCTTGGAATGTTAAGACGTTTTCACACTGTGAAGATAATTAATGGAAAAAGTTTACACTTTTGACCCGAAGCGTCTATTATGTCAATATTGAATAAACTAATGGCTATACAAATGACACGATAGCGGAAATCATCATTTTCATAATGTTATATACATGTTATAAACATGTTGTCACATGATTTGGCTAGGTATTTAACGACCGGCCGCCTGCCTGACATCAACTTACTTTAGATGAATAAATGAGAGTGGTCTATTCTACACAACCAACTCAAAATATCACATTTCACAGGAAGGGCGCTGTATACGCCGGGTGGTATCCGGCTTTATAGAATAGTACCACCCTCATTTCTTACTGAGGAGTCGTAAAAGGCGACTAAGGTAAGTCGACCCGCCGTGTGGTATCCGGCTGAGTAGAAATGACCACCCTCTTTCTTATCGAGGTGTCGTAAAATACGACTAAGGTAAGTTGACGGCCAGGCAGGCCGGTCGTAAAAACGCAGCCAAATTATGTGACCGCATGTTTATAACATGTTGTGCCGACCCCACTTAAAGTGGTATAAGGGCAGGAGGATGATGATGACAGGAAGGGCGCTGTACACCGAAATACAGGGAAACCTAGTTCGTTTACAGAGGTCTAAATTATGGAAAGATAAATTTGTATAGATAATAATATTTTTCTGTCGTTTATACTTATGTAAGAATGTTGTTTTTTGGTATAATAAAGATTTGTATTTGTTTATTTGTATTTATAATACTATCTCTAAGACAGATTCAAAGCATAACCGTTTCTTTAACTTGCTCAGTGACTTTAAGTGCACCAATTAACGATGCGATCTTCGAAGTTGTCCTTATTTTACTTAACTCTGTTGTTACTTAGCTCTGTTAAAGTTTAAAGTAGTGTTTAAATCAGAGAAATATTGATTCTGGAGAGTCAACAAGTGTTAATTTATAGAATTAGGCGTTACTTTGCGGAGGTCCATAATACAAAACTAATGAGAATATTATTTTGCTATAATCTGCGATAAAAGAAAATATGTGTAATGCTAAATGTAGAGTGTACTATTCGTTCTCATACCTAAAACATGCAGAATTTGTAAAAATTCATGCACTACCCGACAGCGATAGCACAAAACCCGAAAGTTTGAACATTTGTTAGAATGCGGTTATAAAATAACTGACGACCATTGCTTTTAAATTTTACATATTTGCCAAAAGCTTAAAGATGAACACATTAGAGCAGCTGGAAATAATAAAACATAACAACGGCACACTAATTATCGAACATATAAACGTTACGGGTTCCAGTTTGCTACACGTGTTCAAAGACAAAGTCAACTAAATGGTGGGGGGTTTAACTCGTTACTATATAACTCTGCTTGTTTGGGTAAAGCTCCGCTTTGGGATTTTGTCGTGGAGTCCTGACGATCCTTTCCTGATGATTTCCTGATGATGACGATGATTTCCTGACGATGCTTCGGTTACGGGGCGAAACAATTGAGATTGTGGTGGTGAATGTGTGCAGTGCTTGTGTATTGTTGTGTTATCGGTGTAGGGTAGTGCACGAGTTCTTACAAATTCTGCATGTATCAGGTATAAGAACGAATACTACACTCTACATTTTAGCACTACATATATTTTCTTTTATCGCGGATTAAAGCAAAATAATATTCTCATTAGTTTCAACAAGTGTTTTTAAAGATCGATGACGTCAAGCCAACCTGTCAGTCGACGTATTTTACGCAAGCGCAGCCGCGTTTAAATTCTAATATTATAAATCCTAACTAAGATTATCTGACGTTTTATCTATCCAACCATCCCATAGAAATTCCCGGGTTGAATTGAACACCATAACACATATAAAATATGGCAGCAACAGCTATTATAACAATAAGAACTTCGCAATTTATTATGACGATTACAATCGCAAGATATTAATGCTTTGTTTGTTATAGAATGCGTTTGGTTTGGCTAGTTCACTTGCTTAAACACTTGACCGATTCAGGCTTGTCATACTTATTTACCAGCTTTTCCTACATTGAGAATTAATTACTTCTATTATTTTTTTTTGTAGCTTCATTAATGATATTGATTGTTGACGATTCAAAAGTGCTTGAAAGAGCTTATTTGAATAAAGATTATTTTGATTTAATTTGATTTGAAATTCTCTAACTTCTTTAATTTATGGTAGGTCTTTGCGGAATTTCATACCATAGAAGAAATGATAAGAGAATTTTTCTATAACCCACGGTTAAACAAATGATAAATGAAAAAATTTACTTTTTAGGGCTAACAGAGTAATCCGCAATCAATTTTAGCTTTACCATTATAGCAGATTACTGCAGTTCAAACACACTGTTAAAAGTAAGTAGATGTAGAAAGCCTACACTATGGAGGGGTTCATTAATGATAAGGATGCCTGGATATAGCTAATCTTCGACCCTGTGCAAGAAAGTAATGATTAAATGTAACTTAATACTTTACTTGTCTTAATATTAAATTAAAAAGGGCAACCGCCGAGTTTCTTGCTGGTTTTTTTCGGTAGGAACAGCTTTCCGAACCGATTAGAGTTGAATTGTCAACAATTCAAAAGCACTTTTTTACAAGTTTACTTGAATAAAGAATATTTTCAAGTTGAATTTCAACATATAACTCATGGGCTGCAATAGTGGCCCAACTCAAAAAATCATGTGAAATAATTGAGTGTAAAGTTTCCATTGCTAAGGAAAACCCATAAAAAATGCTTTAGTTTGAGTTGACGATTGCACTTCTTTACAAATCTACTTAATATAAATGTGTGTGAATAAAGAATATATCGAATTTAATTTTGAAAGTTTGAATATAAGATGTTTTTTTTATAAGATTTTTTTATTATCTTTATTTTTCAGGACTTTTTTTTATACAGTTAGTACATATCAGTCTTATAGTACCCTTTTACTTAAATCTATTTAATTTTATATTACTTGAAATTATGTATATTCTAAACTATTTATGGCAAAAATATATAGTATTTTAGCTCGATATAAAAAATAAGATAAGCGACCGTTTAGACACGCTGACAGTAAAAGCTCTAAGCTCTAGACAGGTGAAGAGAGCACGATAATAGTAGCAGGTCCGGTTCCGACCCAATTCCTCAGTACTAGCCGATTACAGGCAGTTTATCATATTTGACCGTTATCGGCTATCCGCTTCGTTTGGCCCGTTGTTTAGTTCACGGCTCGCCCTTAAGGCCTACCTACACAACCAGCCTTAGACAAGTCAGCCTTTAGTTAAAACTTGATTTGACTGTAAAATGACAAAAATATAATGAAATTCAAGTTTGTTTATCTGTAGTCTTTCTATGGCAGATACAGAAATATACTGATAGAAAAATATAAATCGCACGCTTAGTCGAGGCTTATAAAAAAGGTGTTTTGTGCTAAATTAGAATAAAGCGTAGCGTATCGCCTACAAAAGTCGTATTAAAGATACTCTTAACTAGAGACTTATTAAGATATACTAGAAAGAGCAAGAAAACACTAGTTTTTTAAATTATTCGTAGCACAGCAGGGTCATCTAGCTTACTCTCCTAATGGGGAAGTAGGCGAGGTACGGGCCTCGAGGAAAACCTCACTACCCGGGCATCTCCTCGCAGGCACTTAAGCCCGGTATGTGTTCCAGCCGTAGGCCGAGGTCACCTAAGTGACCTAAAGGTGTCGGTTTTTGGGCCGTAAGTTCAGGTTACCTAGGTGACCTAATGGATGTCTTGTTCGGTGGGGAGGTCTGGGAAGGGTAGCTCCCAGACCTCAAAGTCGTCGTCAGATATTCCCAATTCGGGTTGTGTCTTGGTCGGTGGTTGTGTCTTAGTTTGTAGCGTGATGTCATAGATTTTATTTATTTATTTTTTCATAGATGGCATTGAAGTAACGAATAAGTTAAAGAAACTCAATTAATCCTAATTTTGAATTCGGTCAGTTTAATATTAAACGTACGGTATGGATATGCCATCATTTTCCTGCCCTTATCCCACTCTTAAGTCGGCACAACATGTTTTGGCTAGGTAATTACGACCGGACGCCTGTCTGACGTCAATTTACTTTAGTCGCCTTTTACAACACCTCGGTAAGATATGAGGGTTGTATATTCTACTCAGCCGGATACCACACGACAATTGTATAAAATAAAAATGAAATAAGATCGATTGTGTCGCAACACTTTCTTTTACCACAGATTAAATAATCAACAGAAGCGCAGAGTAACGGTGATTACGTGACCGCGACTCTTAATGATTTAAATGGTATTCTTGTCGAGAAAAACTACATACACTAGGTACATACATGGTATAATTGTAATTCATCGAATGATGCGTAATAATACGATGCACTGTGTAATTACGTAATGTGGAACCGTATGTAGATAAAAGAATTCCGGTAGAAAAACTATTTATTATAATTTTTCGTAGAATATTCTTCGTCTAATTGATTCTTTTTTGTATCATCATCTTCCTGCCCTTATCCCACTCTAAGTGGGGTCGGCGCAACATGTTATAAACACATAAAAACATGTCACATGATTTGAGTGCGTTTTTAAGACCGGCCGCTTGCCTGACGTCAACTTACCTCAGTCGTATTTTACGACACCTCGGTAAGAAAGAGAGTGGTCTATTCTACTAAACCGGATACCACACTGTGGGTCAACTTACCTTAGTCGCCTTTTACGACACCTCGGTAAGAAATGAGGTTGGTCTATTCTATTTAGCCGGATACTACACGGCGGGACGACTTACCTTAGTCGCCTTTTACGACACCTCGGTAAGAAATGAGGTTGGTCTATTCTACTCAGCCGGATACCACATGGCGTTGATTATTTTTTGTATCATCTCTCGAAATGATTTAATGCCAATAATTAATAAAGCTTAACTAAACTAAACTGGTTTTATTCATAGATAAAAAATCATAGTATACAGATGATACCAAATTTAATAATAAATTCTTGTTATTTATCTTAGAGAGAAACTGGTAATGTTCTCGTTTATTATAATACACACTACCACAGATTATAAATGTTGGTGACAGTTGAGCAAAGAATCAACCATAAACAAACTCGATTTTTTTTAAATATAATTTTATCTTGTTCTATTGTTCTTAGCTACAAGCAATTTCTGTATTTAGTTTTGTGTTGGCTTCTGATTAATTTTAAATATAGATTATAAAATATTAGGATAGCAATCAATCTATTTATTTCTGCAAATCAAAATCATGTGTTTTATCATTCCGCTTAGCGAAAAACTGTTATTACTAGTATTAATATATAATATCTGGGTGACCGAGCTTCGCTCGGTAATTTTTTACAAAAAAAAAACTTAAAAAAAAATTATTATTTAGTTGGGGATCGATCTTTGGCATTCACATTTCTCAAGTCTGCCCGTCACCCGAATAAGCTACGTCGACTTGACAGTTAATGGCGAAAATTCAATTCAATATAAATGTTAGTGTTTTTTAATGCCCAAAAACTGGGATAAAACAAATTTTTTTTTACATAAAACCTAGCAAGATCGATTTTTCTTCCCCAAAACCTCCTACATGTTGAATTTCAGGAAAATCGTTGGAGCCGTTTCCGAGATTCAGAAAATATATATATATACAAGATTAACTCATTTAAATATAAAGATGATGAATGAAATGGTAGACTTTGAAACAAACACCATAAACCTACGTCATACCTTACGCATGTAAAGAAAAACATGTAATGAAATACCGAAACCCTATAACAAAAGTCGTTAATTTTTTCAACGTAAACAAAAACAATCATTTAATAATTCTTCACGCCGTTTTCGCGCCATTAAATGATTTAAATAAAAATAGCACGTGACCTTCCACGAACGAGATTCGTCATCAGTTAGAATATTTATTGCCTCTAAAGTTTTCATATTCCAATAAGTAAACATCGTAAAATCAAAACAGTGATATGGATGTGAAAACATAACAAAGAGATAATTTAAGATTCCTATCTTTACGCCGTGTGGTATCCGGCTGAGTAGAATAGACCAACCTCATTTCTTACCGAGGTGTTAAAGGTATTAGTCGCCTACGGGTAAGTTGACCCACTGTGTGGTATCCGGTTGAGTAAAATAGACCACCGTCTTTCTTACCGAGGAGTCGTAAAATACATAACCAAATCATGTTTGTAACATGTTGTGCCGACCCCAGTTAGAGTGGGATAAGGACAGGAGGATAATGAATTTAAGATTCCTATCTTTAATATTTAAATGAGTTAAGCTTGTATAAATATATTTTTCTGAATGTTGGTAACGGCCCCAATGATTTTCAAGAAATTCACATGTTCAATTCAGGGGGTTTTGAGAGGGGAAGAATCGATCTAGCTAGGTTTTATTAAAAAAAATTGTTGTTCTATCCCTGTTTTCGGGACTGAAAACACTACAACAACATACAAATAACATACATACAACAAATAAAATAAATCATCCTCATTTTTACAGAGGTGTCGTAAAAGGCGACTAAGGTGAGTTGGTGTCAGGTAGGTGGCGTAGTCGTAAAATAACTTGCAACATCTATAAAAAGGGGATTAGAATGACGATGAAAGTTTTTATTTCTAAGGAAAAAGCTTTAGTTTTCTTAAACGAACGTTCTAATATTTAAACGCCTACCTGACGTCAACTCATCTTAGTCGCCTTTTACGACATCTCGGTAATAATGTGGGTGGTATATTCTACTCAGCCAGATACCACACGGCGGTTGCCTTTCTTGCCTCAGTTGCTTTTTACGAAATCTAGGTAAGAATAGCAACGAAAATTTCTAACTCACTTATATCAGCATGATTTTTTGAGTGGTGTCACTATTGCCCATTAGCGATATAGCTTTCAAAATTGTAATCTCAGCTTAACGGTAATTGAAAGGATCGTGTGAATAAACCTAACTAGCACGATTCGAGTTACACCCGCCCTGATCAGTGTTGTGATCTTTGGGACAGGTGTATCGACTGTCGATAGTTAATAGACACCGCCTTCTACGGATTTCGATCGTTATCCTTCTGTGTATCGTACCTTTTGAAGGTTTTGATACAAATAATAACGATTCTAACTCAAGACCTAACCAAGAGTTATAAGGCATCTTTTACTTTCCCGTAAAACTAATTCCATCATCTTCCTGCCCTTATCCCACTCTAAGTGGGGTCGGCACAACATGTTACGAACATGTTGTCACATGATTTGGCTACGTATTTAACGACCGGCCGCCTGCCTGACGTCAACTTATCTTAGTCGTTATTTTACGATACCTCGATAAGAAAGAGGGTGGCCTATTCTACTCAGCCGGATACCACACGGCGGGTCGACTTACCTTACTCGCCTTTTACGACACTTCGGTGACAAAAGAGGATGGTACTATTTTATTCAGCCGGATACCACACGGTTTGGAAAAAACAAATTCCTATAAAACAAATTAAAAAAAATAAAAATTAATAAAAAAAATTCAAAATAAATTTAAATAAAAAAATATAAGTACATTTATTCATTTATTCAATCAATTATTCATTAAATCATTTAACAGTTCATTAATTCGTTCGCGTCAATGTTTACAAATTAAATTCGGGATTTATTATCCTATAGTATAGCCTAATAATGTATAAAGCTTTTATAGTTACTTGCTAACATCCATACATACTATAAAGTCTCCAAAAGCTGTTTGTATGTGATTGATTTTTGCAAAATCTACTACACGGTTTTTTGTACGGTGTAAAGGATAGTGCAATTCTCCAGGAAATTTAACGTCAATAGTACATTACTGAAGTGTAAACCAGCAGAGATACACTAAAGTAATGTATTAAAGAATTGTGCATATACTAAATTACTACGAAAAAGTCCACGACAACATGTCTCTATCTCTTATAATTAACTCACAATAACTACTTTTATGTTCAAAATTACAATTCGCGAAATTTTTTTGACACACTGATTTTCATGTATAATAAAAAAGTTAGCTTAAGTTGATGGGAACAAAGTCACAAGTACACCTTGTTAAGAACACAAGAGTACAAATCTGAGGTGGTTTTCTTATTTCAACGTTAGCTAAACAATAGTGCGATCGTGAACCCAACTGCTGCCATCTAGGGAAGACTGCGAACAACTCCAATAAAGGCTTAGACAACGCTGTGTAAGATTTATTGAATTTCCAGTTAACTCGACTGCAAATACAACAGTCAAACATGTTTCAACGTGTCGAGACGGAATGAAACACGGCGTCCAATTAAATTCATTTTATTCTCTAATTGATTATACTCTATTAGCAATATCGGTTTTTTAGCATAATTGGGAGGCAGGCAGAAGGCCGGTCGTAAAATACTTAGCCAAATCATGTGACAACATGTTCATAGCATGTCAATATTAAAGATAAAAAAATATACATTTAATCATTTATTCAATCAAGTATTCATTAAATCATTTAACTATTCATTAATTCGTATATTAATTCATTCAATCATGCGTTTGTAATTAATTCATTTATTTATTGATTTATCATTATGAATTACAATTAGTATTCCTGCGAAATCGTTCGTGTCAACTAAAGCGTTAAAATACACTTAATTCTGCTCAATATTATTTTTTTCCTGTTCTCGAAGTAACAGTAAGTAAATTCGGGAATTATTATCCTATAGTATAACAAGGGTTGCCACCCGTACTATATTATATAGTATTATACTATATTTTAGTCAATTGTACTATATTTTATAGAAAAACTATATAGGACGAAAAATACTACCTATATTTTAATCGCTTATTCAATTATAGCGCTTTTTTTAATCAACTGTGAATGGAACGCACCCGCAGCACTGCATAGGGAATGTTTGAACGAAACTCATTCATGTATTTACGGGGCTTAGTTAGTTAGTAATTCTAACTCCTTTGTCATTGTCCAGCGAAAAGTAATAAGAAATAATCATAGAAAAATAAATAATTATTGTGTACTATTTTCTTCCTGAATTTCCTAAAAGTACTATATTTTTTTGATTTAAAAAGATAAATACTATTTTTCTTCAAAAAAAGGTGGCAACCCTAAGTATAACCCAATATAAACTTTTATGTATAAAGTTTTAAAGGCACAACATGTTATGAACATAACATGTTGTGCGACCCCACTTAGAGTGGGATAAGGGCGGTGTTTTATTTAATTTATAATTAAAACATGTGTTTCAGTGATTTCAGATAAAACTCTAGGATATATAGTGTTCTATCGAACGATGTTGGAAGCAGTGTAAGGCAATAATAGGTTGTTGCCGATTGCCGGTTGTTTTAATTGGAAGGCATGTTTTCATATCGATTCTGTATCGATATTCGCAGCTTCTCGAGATATCAGATTGTTTAATCAATTTACATACTGCAAATTACAACACCTTGTGTTGCTTTTCTATAGAAAATTAATTCTACACATATATCGGAATTAGTCTACTAATATATAAAAATAACAGTTTCTCTGTATGTACTTTATAGACTGTAGACTGTACTTTAGAGTCTTTATAGACTTCAAAACGGCTGAACCGATTTTAATGAAATTTTCAGACAATCTTTCGAATTACGTAGCGGATTATTATGTAAGGTTTGATGGCGATCGTAGTATTTTTAACAGTTGAGTTCTGTTTCAACGTGAATTCGAAACCACATTGTTTTACAGCAACGCGTGGCAAGACAGTTGGTATTTCTGTTATATTTAATTTCCACCGAGTTTCTTGCTGGAGGAGGAACAGTTTTCCACCAGCAGTACAGTTGACGATTCAAAAGCATTTGTTTACAAGTTTACGTGGATAAAGAATATTTTTATTTTTTAATTTAAATAAGAAGAAAAGAAAAAGATTAACCGGATATCTATAATCTTTAATATTTAAATATGTTAAATCTTGTATGTACATATATATTTTTTCTGAATCTCGGAAACGGCTTCAACGATTTTTCTGAAATTTAACATGCAGAAGGTTATGGGGGAGAGCAATCGATCTAGAAAGTTTTTATTTAAAAAAATCGTACTATCACTGTTTTTGGGCATTAAAAAAATACTAAAATTTACATTGAATATATCAAATACTACTTTTGCCATTAAATGTCAAGTCAGCGTAGCTTATTCGGGGAACGGGTGGTTGCGAGTAATGAAAATACCTAGGATCGAGCCCCACCTAACCTATTATTTTTTCTTTTTTTTTTAAATTTCTTTTTTTTGTAAATAATTACCAAGCAAGGCTCAGTCAACCAAGGTAATTACTCTTAACTACTCATACAACATCAAGGTAATTACTCTTAACTGACTCTATTTAACAATTAGCACACAATCGGGATTTTATTGTATTTTTTCAACTTTCTCAGCAGCTAGCAGTAATAGTTTTAGCTCCAAGTGAAACGTAGCGTTTCCGTCGAAGCGATAATTATATTTCGTGTCGATAGTACAGATTTAAGATAACTGCGATGCTGTGCCGGCAAACAAAGAAACGGTTAGCTCAATGATAGCTTTATGAGGTTCTTGAGAGAACCTCCCGCGATGACTTTTTATGACAAGACCGTGTCTCTTTCCAGGATATCACGGGTTCAAACTCCGGGAAAACGAATATTTCTTTTATCAACTAGACTACTTTTCTATAATAATTAAGTTGTTTTACACAAAGTTTATTAATTTGTATATATCCTTATCCTTACTAATATTATAAATGCAAAAGTCTGTCTCTCTCTCTGTCTGTCTGTCTGTTACGTTTTCACGGCCAATCCGTCGAACCAATATCGATGAAATTTGGCACAAATATTCCTTATATACCGGGGTAATATATAGGCTATAGAAATCCTATTTATTCAACAGGAATTAAATTCAGGAGCAATTAAATAGAACAACATTCATAAACGCCATCTATAATAAACCTATGGAAGTTTTTTTATTTACGATGTGTCAAAGTAAAGTCAAATCTGTATTTACAGAAGTATTTAGATTCCAAGTTTTGCGGCTTACGTCAAAAGAGTTATCTTAAGAGAGGTCTTATATTAATTGGTCTTATATTAATGCTAAAGTTTCGTTTTGTTTGATTGACTGTAAATGATACAAATAACGGAATTAGCCCGCCATTACACACTCATTATATTTATACTCGTATTATATTTCGTATTACTTTAATTTTGATTTTATATAAAACAATAACAATGTATAAAAATATGGTACTAAGATTGTGTAGTCTTGTCGCTACATAGCGATTTATACTATTAAAATAGATATTTGCATCATCATTCTCCTGCCTTTATCCCTACTCTAAGTGGCGTCGGCACAACATGTTATAAGCATGTTGTCATATAATATGACGCCTACCTGACGTCAAATTAGTCGCCTTTTAAAACACCTCGGTAAGAAATGAGGGTGGTCTATTCTACTTAGTCGGATACCATACGGCACACAATTATTATATACGTATGTATTTGAATAAATATTTGGCTGTAAGTGGAAGCGACCGTTTGCGAAGAGTATTTCTGATCTAGTTTATTTATCACGGCGGAAAGCAACGGTACTAAGTCTTTAGTGGTACTGATGCGGCTATGATTTTTAGCTAACGAGCACTTCCAGCCGCACGCCATGACATGTTATATAACGTTGGTATAAATTGACTGGAAAAGACCTGCAGCGAAGCGCGGATATTAAGGTACATTTCGTTATACATGATCGTAACATTTAATCACACTACACATAAAGTACTAAATGTTTGAACTATCTCTGTATATTGTTTTATCGACGACTTCACGGCTAAATCGCTGGACTAATATTGATGTAATTTGGTGCAACTTTTTTTTAATACATAAATGGTCCCCAAAGTAACTTCATATATATTAATATAATATTTTAATACAAATGTACACACAGAATCGAAGAACCAACAAATTGTTTATAGAAAATATTAGCCTTAGGCGGGAATCGAACCCGAGACCCGTGGCTGAAGGCTTTGCCAACTGCGCCAACGGGTTAGTTAATTAAAGCTAATAAAGTCCAGATTCGGTTTGAAAATTGAAAAAATGGAACTTAATTGAAGCTATTTTAAATTACCCCTCACGAAGTCGACCCACCTAGCAGAATATATTGCTATTAATAAAATGCAAAACTACCTGTAATTATTTTCGTTTAATTTCTCTCTAAGGAAATATTTTCTAACAAACAACTCGCACAACAAAACCCTGGTATCGAAGCTATTATTAACGGGCTAATAACTACAACTTTACGATATAATATCGGTAATCGGGGAAAATATCTCTAGTGAAATGTTCATCGACAGGTATCGAACGCGGAACTCATCTGAGCCCATAACGCTGGAGGGTAAAGACTGACGTACACTGGTGCGAAAATTGTAAGTACATAAGCATAGGTAAACATAAATACAATAATAATAAATAATTTCTCTCAATGAAATTAAATAAGTCCGGTTAAGTAGAATAGACCACCCTCTTTCTTACCGAGGTGTCGTAAAAGGCGACTAAGGTAAGTTGATGTCAGGCAGGCGGCCGGTCGTAAAATACAAAGTCAAATCACTTGACAATATGTTTATAATTTGTTGTGCCGACCCCACTTAGAGTGGGATAAGGGCAGGAGGACGATGATGACTTCTCTGTTGTTGTTTACTTAGCGCAACGAACGAAACACAACGAAAGCTTTAAATTTTACCGTATTCGAACTATTTTTTATTGTTGCTCCTCTCCTATTTATCTTAGCATGATGTAATATAGCCTTCCTCGATAAATGGACTATCATACACTCAAAGAATTATTCATATCAGTAGTTCCCGAGATTAGCGCGTTCAAACAATCAAACAAATTCTTCAGCTTTATATATTAGTATAGATTTACATGTAAATAGCTATGTTCAACACGGAGGCTATGAAAATTCCGAAGAGATTATACAAGAATCATGTTTAGTGTAAGCGATAAGAAAATATGATAAACAGAGATGCCTATCTAATAACCATTGTAAACCTGCCAACACCTGCCGTATATCGACGTTGTAGATGCTCTTATCAAACCGTGGTCAACTATTATACGCAATTTTCATATTAGCACAGACTCAGAACGCGATCATTAGGGATGTTTTACGTGCATATAGTTTGCAATACACAACAATATCACCTATTGGGCTTCATAGAATTCAAATTCATTGTATTTTTTTTATATTTAAATGAGTTAATCTTGTGTTTATATATATAAAAAAATCGTTTTATCCCTGGGCATTAAAAAAAAATACTAAATAGAATAGACAACCCTCTTTCTTACCGAGGTGTCGTAAAATACGACTAAGGTAAGTTGACGTCAGGCAGGCGGCCGGTCGTAAAAACGCAGCCAAATCATGTGACAGCATGATTATAACATGTTGTGCCGACACCACTTAGAGTGGGATAAGGGCGGAGGATGATAAAAAGAAATACTAAAATTTACATTGAATATAAAACACTATTTTTGCCATAAACTGTCAAGTCAGCGTAGCTTATTCGGGGAACGGACAGTCTCGAGAAATGTAAATTTCTAGGATTGATCTTGGACTACCTACTTATTTTTTCTTTTTTTTAAGTTTCTTTTTTTTTATTTTGTAAAAAATTACCGTGCAAGGCTTGGTCAACTAGGTATTTAACATTTTAAAGGAGTTAGTCTTGTATGTATATATGTATATTTTCGGAATCTTGAAAACGGCTCCAACGATTTTCTTGGAATTCAGCATGTAGGAGGTTTTGGGGGAGAAAAATTGATCTAGCTCGGTTTTATTTAAAAGAAATTCGTTTTATCCCTGTTTTTGGAAATTAAAAAATACTAAAATTTACATTGAATATAAAACACTATTTTTGGCGTAAATTGTCAACTCAGCGTTATCTCGAGAAATGAAAATACCTAGGATCAAGCCCCACCTACCCAATTATCAAGATTACTGTGCAATGCTCGGTCAATAAAGTACTAATTCTTAACTGTTATAACCTCGATTAATTGCCTCATCAGTTGACAAGAGGAGAGAGGAGGCTCCCTTTTCGCACAAACAATCAGCTTAGTGATTCAATGCGGAAACGCTGCCAGCATTCTTAGAACCTTTTTACGTGGATGTGATTATTATAGTCATCATTTAAATAATAAATAATAACTATATGGGACACTTACACACACGGTCGACCGTCCCCAAAGTAACTTAATACTTGTGTTATGGGTGACAGACATCTGGTAAATATATACTTATATAATTTTAAATACATACCTAAATACATATATACACCCAGGTTCGAAGAACCAACAAATTTTTTAAGAAAATGTTGGCTCTCGGTGGGAATCAAATCCACGACCCGCGGAGCTGAAGGCAGGGTCACTACAAACTGTGCCAATGGGCCAGTCATTGTAGTAATTTAGGATAGACATAACGCATATTTTCCAAACTAACGACATACAATTAGTATATCCCACACTCACGAATTACAATTTAAACTTGTTCAGTACAAGGCAATGACAGCGTAATGTCAGTTAGATCAAATAATTTAATGCAAAAGGTTATATTTGAGTACCGGCCACGCTTTTAAGTGGGCTGCATTTCACAAGACCGTATCGTTAAACTTGTAACCATATCGTTATTTAACTTTGGCTGAAATTCAGGGTTATATATTTTCAATGTGTATCTGTTCTGTTTTTAATTTGACAACATGTTTATAACATGTTCTGCCGATTCCATTTAGAGTGGGGTAACGGCAGGCTATACTCAATAGAGGTCCTAAAAATAAATAACAAATAGATTTTACTTTTAGGAACTGACGTAATTTTTTTAACATATAATTTTATAATTATTGACATAAAAATTAATTATCTTCCTGCCCTTATCCCACTCTAAGTGGGGTCGGCACAACATGTTATAAACATATTGTCACATGATTTGGCTGCGTTTTTATGACCGGCCGCCTGCCTGACGTCAACTTACCTCTGTCGTATTTTATCTGTCGTTGGTCTATTTTTATCTGTCGTTGGTCTATTCTACTCAGCCGGATATCACACGGCGGGTCGACTTACCTTAGTCGGCTTTTACGACACCTCGGTAAGAAATGAGGGTGGTACTATTCTATTCAGACGGATAGATACCACACGGCGTAATTGACATAAAAATTATAACTATTAATATAATTCTTTTTAATAATAATTAATAAAAAATTATACAATTTATTAAGTACAAATTAAAGGCTATAAAAAAGGGCAGAAGGATGGTGATGATAAATAACTTTATATTTAATTTTTGGTTCCATACGCTCCATCTTTTTTTTTAATCCAAGTCCAGAACCAGTAGTGACTCTAAGCGTTGAGACTTGAGAGATCGTGAACTTTTTGTTAGTCGCGTTTAATATGCCGGTTGTTATATATTTTTGCCTCCAAATTTCGCCCCTATTACTTTGTAACAAAGATATTTGATGTATAATTGTATGTAAAAGAAAGATTGTCCTTTGCAATGTTAAGTCAAGGTCGGACAACAGGTTGGCGGATCGGATGTAAATCGCAGATGTCATAACAAATTAATTATTGAAGTTGTTTTATACAAGTTTTTTGTTCTCAGGTTTTGCGTTGGACAACTATCTAACAAATGTTTAACGACAAGAAATATGTTAATTATGTATAAGTACAGGCGTAATTTATTTAAGTACAATATTTATTATCTTTAGACACAAAATCGTAATCATCGATTCCATTGTAATGGGGTAAAGTTCCTAAAATACTGGCAGCGTTACCCCTTTATATGGCCAGTCGTAATTATATTTATCTAATATATATTTGCAATTTAAATATTCTTCTATTTAAAACAAGCCGACTTTGCCCGCTTAGTATTCATTGTTTTACTATGTTTATCCCGGTTAAATCCCGATCCCGCAGGAATTCTAGGATAAAAGAAGTCTCTATGTTTTCTCCACAAACCCTTCTATCCTCCAATCAAAGTCCCACTAAAATTGGTTTAGCCGTTTTGGAGAAAATACCATTGACATAATCACGTTAAAAAAAATTATTCTCTTTTACTTAAACTTTTTTTAACGTACACAAAGGTTTAGTGGATTATGAGAAAATCGACGACATACTTTTTCTTTCTTTCTTTCAGCTTTTGGAGACTGTTTCAGAATATGTATAATCCAAAGACCAGTCGATGTTCAGTTATTACGCTTTCTAAGCCAAAGGGCTAACATTGTTTGAATAAATCTTCAATTTCCATTATAATGCCACGCCTAGAATATGTTGAGAGCTTTGTCCGTTACGATAATAGTAATTTTAATCATCAAATCGTAACTATTTGCAATATTATTATGTTTAAAAATATTATAACCACGCAGATCCCACGATATTTTTATACCGATATTGATAAACATCATTCCCAAGTATGTCCACAGTATCGTCCACAACCGATTTATGCGGACAGCCACTGGTTGTCCGTGATTCATGCGTACACCTCCATAAAGACTTCGACCTCCCTACCATTTACACCTCTTTTAACGTTTTTTGAAGTCTTATTTCGAGAAATATGAGGTGCATCCAAACCCTCTCATTTCAGTTGCCTACATCCCAGTTAGGTCTGACCACCGAAAATATAGACGTCCAAAAGGCGTCCTATATGACCCTGATGATTAAATAACGATCGCAAACACAGAAACACGTAATACACACAGCGTCTTCGCCGGCGAAGACGAGGTCCCAGATTTCTGACATTGGTTGGTCGCGGCTTCTTGCCACGCTTCCGTTGTCCTAATGACTAATCAAAGCATACCATCAGCCCTCCACTACACTTCGGAATAAGTCATGGTCCGGCCTCAATGGAGGCACCCGTAGGACGACGTTCCCCGACGCTAATAGAGCTTCTGCGTTTTACTCTCCGCATTTTGCATCTTCGACGATGCTTCTGCGTGACGCTGTAAACGCCGTTAGAGCTAAAAAAATACAGTCAATTATAAAAAAGGATGTTCTCCTTCATTCACGTACGCAACAAATGCAGGTGTAAACGAGACATGCAGGTGTCCTTACGATGTTTTTCTTTCCCGAAAAGCGTGTGATAAATTGCAAATAGCAACTAAACGCATAAGTTTCAAGTTTCAACTCATTTGTCTCTAACTCTACACGGGGTTTGACGCCATGATCCCCTCGTAAGATTCAAACGCTCTCACCACTGGGGTATCACAGCTTAAACTTAACTATATATGGGTACGAATTTAGATGGGTAAAGGTCAAATCCACAACCTTCCGAATTCAATGCCTCTGCTGTTTAGCTTACAATGAGGTTAACAGACGTTTTATCGACAAATTACAATTTGACCCGGCCTGGCGACCTTTTTACTCGCAGCCACGTCTGAATTTAGCAGTTTACAATCTCGGTTCCATAAAATTTACATACTCACGTGAAATTTACAACGCACTTGACTATTCGCTGGATCTGAATACGGCGAATTCACCTTTAAATTCGATTACTGAAACGTTATTGAAATCTATACTATTTATTTATTTATTAGTACACTAACAATATACATATTATGACATTAACCGTTATAAACACACATACTTTAAAAACATACTTATATGCATATCTTTAAGAAGTGTACATAACATTTACCAAATAATATCATGTAAGCTAAAAATATATAAAGTACTAAAGATACTAGAAAAGAATTAATAAGATATAAAATACGGCGTTTATATTTATCAAGAAATAGTTAATAAGTGTATTTTTAAAAGTAACAAGTGGATCATGAAATATGTTGATGGTAATGACTTAGACAACTCGTTATAATTCGTACAGATACGAATAATAGAAGCTTGATTTCTGAGATGTGTTTGCCAGAAGGGATATGAAATATTTTGGACATATCATAACGCGGGTATTTACGGGGTACAGATAGACATATTTGATTGTGAAAATTGCTGCATTATAAATGTAAGTCTGTTATACTTTCATAGCTAATCCTAAGTGGATGGAATCTAGAAAATTGCAAAAAAACATGTTGTGCTGACCCCACTTATAGTGGGATAAGGAGAGGAAGATATATATAGATTATCCTATTCCTGAAAACGGGTTTTTTTAATATATTTTAGCTGGGTATATATCCATGGTACCAATTTCATAAACATTGCTACAGCGAATTAGCTGTGAAAAAATAATAGACAAACAGTCTGTCGCATTTATAATGCTAAAGACTTGAATGAATATTGCATAGTCTCAAACACGCATTCACCTAACAATATGTCACTACATGTGCACTCTCGCCGAGGGAGCGCGTGTTACTGACGTGGTGCGTTTGAGACAGAGTAATGTTTCCTTTTAACATTAGTATTAGTGAAAGTGTAAGTATATTCATGTATGTATTATACGTATGAGACCTGTATATAAATTTTACAACATGTTTCAAATACCTCCTTCAAATAGTTGGGTCAATAAGATAAAAAAACATTGTCGCCGCCAATGTGAGAAGTTGTTGGAAAAGAATAAATGAAAATAATAAATACCACGCTACTCCAATGCGGATTGGTAAGTTACACATATCTCCAGAATTCTCTAGAGACATGCAGGTTTCCTCACGATGTTTTCCTTCACAGAAAAGCGTGTGATAAATTGCAATTATCAATTACACACAAAAGTTTTAACAGAAAATTGTTGGTGCCTGACCGGGATTTGAACTCGTGACCTCCTCGAAGGAGTCGCACTGTGTTACCGCTGGGCCATCACAGCTATGGATTTACTATATTTTAGCGCAATACTGGAGAAGTAAACGCACTTACGTATTACTACATAGTATAAATCAAAGTCGCATTCTTTGTTTGTCCATATATCCCTATGTATGCTTGCTATGCTATCTTTAAAACAACGCAACAGATTTTGATTTTTTTTAAAGATAGAGGGATTCAAGAGGAAGGTTTATTTGTATAATAACATTCAATACGGAGTAGAGAAATACTGTAATTTTTGAGGTTTCTAATGTGATGTCGTAAATAATTACATTTTTTTCCGCTTACATTGCAAACGCAGGCTAAACCCTACGAGATTTATCAAAATGATGTACTAAGTATTTGTACACCTTGAAAAGGGCTACAGAAAAGTCCGCGATGGTGTATGTTTATCTCTTATGGATAATCCACAATAGCATTTTTTGTCATTTACTTTTTACGAAAAATAATGCCTTATGTTCAAAGCAATTTTTATACAATACAGCATTAATCCTTATCCAATTAAGTACCTTAAATAAATTGTTGATTTAATATAGATCAACATGACCGTTTACAGCATGTAATTTAAGTGAACATTTTCGGAGATATTAAGGGGTCACGACCCTCAGCATTGAGGAGATCGACGCAAGGAGGTTTTGGAGATATTACAGATCAGGATGGATTTTAATCATTTTTTTTCACTGAGTGACATGGGCTATATATTTTATACCCGTGCGAAGCAGGGGCAGGCCGCTAGTTATTAATATAAGTATGTAGATATTTTGCCTACCCTCAAAATGAATTTTTAGGTCGCTAAAGATACCTAACGCAGCATGCATGATGCACAATCGCATATTCATGTAACAATAGGCCGTTCAATACTATTCCATACTTTCAAAATTCAGACCCCACTTCGCGACTTTCTAGACCGTTTAACGGCTATTAACATATTCCACTTACAGTATTGGCTGCGGATCGTAAACCGCACTTCACAATTACCTATTAAAAGCATTGTTTGTCGCCAATTGCTAACCTTAAGTAAAGTTAACCAAATTCTTATCCCAGTGTTGTCGCCAATGACTTCCGCTTTGTATTTTATAGCAACACAGTCATGAAACAAGAGTATCGCGTCCTTTTGATTAAAATGGTGGCAACACTGTGCCGTTGTTGTTTCCGGTGGTCTTCCTAATGATAAAACGTTTCAGTGACATTCAGTCTTTGTTCGTTATTCAAGTAACAAGAGAAGTGTATCTCGCAGCGGGAATAGTGGTATTTTATGATGATGCAACTGGCAGTAACTGTGCTTTTAGTTCCGTTTTATTAAAACAAAGCAACTTTTTTTGATTTCGGACACTTCAATACTAATAGATTTACTGTGTAGCTACAATGACGACGCATATTTCTTACAATCATTTGTAACGGAAGTTGTGCTGGCGGTGAAATAGGTGTGGTGCGGAGAGGTGAGGTGAGGTGCGGAGACGCGCTGTTACATTTTTTTTAATGTATTAAAGGCGGGGTAGTGTCAAAAAAAAATTATTTGACTTATGAAAAAACGCTTCTTATTTCTATCGTGAAAAATAAAGAAAATATCGTATTTAATAAACTAAAATAAAAATCAATCAAACATTCTCCTTACATCTGCTTTTTAACAATAGATGATGTATACAAACGTTCAACTTTCTAAATAACAATTAAAATGGCCATATTATGAAACAAAGGTACAAAATCGTCTAATGTTTAATAATGCAACCAGACAATCGGTCCATTAGTCTTGAATGTAAATCAAACTAAACAAACGTTCGGCATTCTTGACACCGACTGCAATAGAAAGTGCATGCATTAATTTAAATTGCATGTTTCTTACTAGGAGTTTGCGTAATTACTTGAATTAGAATCACTAGGAAGAGCCTAGAATGACCACGCTGTTTCAATGCAGTAATATATCTATTGTCCGTCCAATTGAGTGTGGTCTATACTACTTAGCCGGATTAACCATACGGCGGGTCAACTTACCTTTGTTGCCTTTTACGGCACCTTGCTAAGAAATGAGGGTGGTCTATTCTACCTAATACCACACGGCGGGAGAATCTACCTTAGTAGCCTTTTACGACACCTCGATAAGAAATAAAGGTGGTCTATTCTACTCAGCCAGATACGATACGGCGGGTCAACTTACCTTAGTCGCCATTTACAGTAAGAAATGAGGGTGGTCTATTCTACTTAACCGGATACCACACGGCGGGTCAACTTACCTTAGTCGCCATTTACAGTAAGAAATGAGGGCGGTCCACTCTACTCAGCCGGATACCGCACAACGGGACTACTTATATTAGTCGCCTTTCACGAAACCTCGGTCAGAAATGAGGGTGGTTTATTTCACTCTGCGGTATACCACACGGCGGGTCAACTTACCTTTTACAACACCTTAGTAAGAAATGAGGGTGGTCAATTCTACTCAGCCGGATATCACAGGATGGAGTCTAACGTCCGCGTCGTTAGTAATAAAAAATCATACAAAAGAACGTGTGAATAGTTAATCAAGGCAACAAGGCGTATATTTAGACGTAACAAAAACAATATCTGCAATCGAATTCCGATCAAAATAGTGGATTGTATAGGTCAATATCGCTACCAAACCGCAAATTACTTACTCAAGGTTACTGGGAAAAGGTCAATTGTACTATCAGTAATTAGGTTTGGTTACGGTTACCAAATGTATACCAGATTATTTCAGGACAACTAAATTTTTATTTTATTTATTCACAACAACCAGTGGCAGTTACATTAAAACATTAGAATAAACTAAATACGCCACAAAAAGCATTAAATGCACTGCCTTTAGGTGCCACAGCATGCACATTATGTGTAAGGACAACACTTAACTAAAATAAACTAAGCTAATTGTAACACTAAGGCTCCAATGTCTGGAGCTTAAGAATAATTTTTTTAAACTTAATAAATGTATCGCTGAAAATATCGATAGATTCGCAAATAGCATTATATTCTCTTGATATTTATAATGTTATATTATATAACATTTATAAATTTATATGTTAATAACTTATAGTAGAAATTTTTCTTATAAACTAAGTCACTATAACAACTCATCATCCTCCTTCCCTTATCCCACTCTAAATGGGGTCGGCACAACATGTTATAAACATGCTGTCACATGATTTGGCTGCGTTTTTACGACACCTCGGTAAGAAAGATGGTCTTTTTTACTAAACTGGATACCACACGGTGGGTCAACTTACCTTAGTCGCCTTTTACGACACCTCGGTAAGAAATGAGGTTGGTCAATTCTACTCAGCCGGATACCACACGGTGGGTCGACTTACCTTAGTCGCCTTTTACGACACCTCAGTAAGAAACGAGGGTGGTATTATTCTATTCAGCCGGATACCACACGGCGTTAAGTCACTATAACAACTCTAAAATTAATTTTTAATTTAATTTAAATAGCTCATAGTAGGTTTAGTACTACCATCTAACTGTTTATTGCTGTTCCACTGTTAGCCAAAAGCCTTCTGCCTCTTTGGAGAGAAGAATTGGAGTTTAGCGCCAACACGAAATTTTAAGATTTATATATAACTAGCTTTTACCCGCGACTTCGTTCGCGTTGACTGTTGTCGTGTGATAGGTTGATAATAGATGACGCTTTTTAAAGTCATCCTATTCCTGTAGAAACAGAATTTCTATAGCTATATGTTATTCCGGTGTATAAGGAATAATTGTGTCAAGTTTTATCGATATTGGTTCAGCGGATTCGCCGTGAAAGTGTAACAAACATACATCCATACTGACAAACTTTCTTTTATTTATATATAATTTGATTTAAAACTGCTGCAAAACTTTAGATTAGGTTTCAGTGATATGATGATATAATAGCATTACTAAGCTTTTTAAGGCGCTTTTCAATGTGTCACAAAGTTTTTTTCTATTTCAATTTAAATAAAACCTTAATAATAATAACTTAAGCCATCCTCGAACGATCCTCATCTATCTTTTAATAAAAACCGTACTAAAAATCCCATCAGTAGATTTTGAAAAAATCGATCACATACACACAGACAGTTATGGGAACTTTGTTTTAAATACGTGTAAAGATAATACTCTTGATTTATTTAAATTTCCAAAACTACCTAAATATTTACCTTATAAGGGGTTTACCGATAAGGGTTATTTATATTGAAAGCACCAAAATATATATTTTTAATTTTATTCTTTCATATCCCGCTTTTTTAAATACACAAATGGTTATCTTGAACGTGCCTTAAAACAATCTTTCTATTGTTACAGGCCCACCGCTAACAAAATCAAGACCTAGAAATCAAGACCGAAAGTATGACAGATTAAATTCAAAACAGTACCTAAATTATATTAGATCAAGGGTATTAGAAAGCATGTCGATGACGTGCAGCTGAACGCAATGATGACTTTGAACGGTACTTAAGTTGGAGAAAACAAAATGGCGCATAAAGTGAAGACAAACCACTACGTGGCGACGCACCGCTCGGGCGTGGATTCGCCGTCATCGGGTGGTTATGTGCATAGATCGTCGAGGGAAGAAAACGATAGCCATCGGGCTCCTTCAGAGAGGACATTGTCGGAATATACGGTAAGTAGAATTTGATTTTTGACGTGAGAACGTCTTAAATTAGGTTGCGGCGTGGAGTCACTCATGAAAAAGTGTAACGCCCGCTCACGTCTGTTACGATGAGTCACCGAACGAAAGAGAGGCCCGCCGGACTGGCGAATGCCTTGCGTCTCTCTCCCACTCAAACATGATTGGTCCGCCGCGCGCGCAGCACTAGAGAATTAGGCACGTTGAATCGGTGCGTGCTTGTGTCTCTGTCTTTCTCGAGCGTTCTTGGTTAATTTTAAGTTAAGTTTAAGTTTACATGTACAATGTTTTAGTAAACAAAATATATTTCTATAGTTAAAATTTGTGCAATTCTTATTTTCATTCAATTCCTTGTTCCTATTGTGCAATTTAATAATATTCATATCAATAAATATTCTACTGAGGAAAAGACGTTGTCACGTAAAATCTTTTCCCGTAAAACCGACTTTACAGGCTTTACTTTACCGTTTACCGTGTTTTTTTATAGATATCTTTTTTAACTCGAATTATTAATATTAATATTATTATGAATTAATTCGAATATAGATATCTTTTTTAACTCAATTCGAATACAAAATTAATAATAAAAGTATTTTAGTATAATCCGCAATAAAGTCAATAGAAAATATATATAATGCTATAAATGTAGAGTGGACTATCCGTTTTCATACTCGATACATCCAGGATTCATAAAAACACACGCACAAACCGCCACCTGCCACCACAATATACAAGCACTACACACGTTCACTATCACAAACTCAACAACCGTTTCGCTCCACAGGGCGATACGAAGGAACGGGTAGTCCACTCTACATTTAGCATTATTAACTATTTACTGTATCGCGGATTATAGCAAAATAAATTGATTAATACTTTAGTATTATGGATCTCCGCAAAGTAACGCCTAATTCTATAATTTTTTGACATTCGGATGATTTTTCTTAAATCTATTTTAAGACTAATATGATAAAGATTGATATTTTATATTAAACTTGCTTTGCCAGCAGCTTCGCCCGCATAGAAATAAGTATGTCATTTTTTTTTTAATTGAACTTTTGAACATAAAAGTAGTAATTGTGGGTTAATTATAAGACATTTTTGTATAACTTTCACCGTTTAATTAGCGCACGCAAGGAAAGCTTTAATTTGTCCGTTTTTTCAATATTTTTTTTTTATTGCTGCTCCTCTCCTATTCATCTTAGCTTGATGTTATATACCTATAGCCTAATATGCCTATAGCCTTCCTCTATAAATGGACTATCTTACACTCAAAGAATTTTTCAAATGGATCCAGTAGTTCCTGAGCTTAGCGCGTTCAAACAAACAAAGAAACTCTTCAGCTTTATATATCAGTATAGATAAATTAATAATTTCAATAAAATTAGTCCAGCCGTTTTAGCATTTATAAGCAACATACATGCTCTCTATTTTCAACCCATGCATTATAGGATTTTTCTGCCAGGATTCTGAACCATTTTACTATTGTGCGGGTTGTCGGACTCTCTGTGAGGCCGTCAAGCTTACGAATATGTTAGTTCCGAATATAATCATAAAAATAGATCGTAGACTATTACAAATTTCAAAGTAATGACGCAAGACTATTTCCTTCGCATAAATTAACGCGCATCCGCCATTACAGCCAAACAATCTGTTTGTAGGTTTGTACGTTTTTAATAGCATGAACACAATCTTATATAAACATTCAGCATTGCCATTACAGCAGTTTAAAAACACTGTTAAAAAGAGGCTGATACAGAAAGCCTACTACTATACTCTTGAAGATTATTTAGAAGATAAGAATGTGTGGATATAGCTCTCTTTGAACCTGTACAAGACAGTAACGACCTAATGTAAATAGTATTAACAATTATAAAATATAATTGTTAATACTATTAACAATTATGGTGGCGATCGGAGCATATTTTTAACTGTTATGTTTCGACGGGAATTCGAAACCGGACTGAGTCACAGCAACGCGTGGCCGGATAGTTTGTGTGTTATAAAAATAACTTTTCACTTTTTCACTACCGAAAAGAGCCAGCATAAAACTCTGTGGAAGCTCTTTGGAAATATAATTTTTATATTAATAAATAAATAATAAATAATAATAACAATAACTAGTTATATTTAGTCAATTCTATCTTGTACAGGATCGAAGAGTGGCTATCATTTTTAGCATCTATATAATCCTCAACATTATAGTAGATTTTCTGTATCAACTTCCTTTTAATAGTCTTTTAAACTGCTGTCATGGTAAAGCTAAATATGTACTAGTTGTAATCCATTATTATATCAAAATACATATCACAGTTTGCATGCAAACATTATTGTTGATTAGAGAATTATATTATAAATATAAAAAACGAACGAAAAAAAACAATTTAAATTCGAACAAAACCAGGTTCCAAATCGTGTGTAAACCATAAACGTACCACCATCAACTAACAAACAGTGATTTATTTCGGCCACACATCAAACGCAGTTACAATCGATTAAAATGGCACAGAAATACGCACAAGAATGCCGCACTCGTTCCAATATTGCGCATTTATCGACAACCAATAAACGTGGTGCGTGTACAAGCGTATAATATAGAGCGATAAGTTTTAAAGGTTCATATAAGCGGAAAATTGAAATCTATACTAATATATAAAGCTGAAGAGTTTGTTTGATTGTTTGAACGCGGAACAATTTTGTAATATATGATTTTCGAATAATTTTCCTGTTTTATTAGCGCACGCAAAGAAAGCTTTAAATTTTGCCGTTTTCGTACTATTATTTATTGCTGTTCCTGTCCAATTCATCTTATAGTGATGTTAGCTTATAGTCTTCCTCGATAAATGGAGTATCTCATACTAAAATAATTTTTCAAATCGATTCAGTATTTCTTGAGATTAGCGCGTTCAAACAATCAAACAAACAAACTCTTCAGCTTTATATATTATTATAGATATAGATATATGAACTGAAAATAATCCTTTTTTTAATATTGTAGATTGATAAACAACGAAATAAAATCGATCAATTAGAAAATGAAAACAAAACCTGTTTATCAAATCTGTATTATTGAATGTTTGGGACTTGCATCATCTTTGATTAGAACCATAAACTTTAATGTGTTTCAAACCACTTTCGCTATTATTGCGCATTTTACGACTAATCATTGAATATATTCGACGTGACGAGCTTTTTTTACGATTACATCAGTGGCTTTATACATTCATTACGTCATATCATCGTTATTGTTTTATTCGTTGAGACTTAACATTTTAACGGATCAGCGTTGATTTCAATATGATTTTTTTTATATATTTAGGCGTTAATTAGCGGAAATCTATATTCAAAGGAACAATAATATTATATATCTTTAATCCGCGATAATCTCATATCTATACTAAAATATAAAGCTGAAGATTTTATTTGTTTGATTGATTGTTTGAACGCGCTAGTCTCATGAACTACTGGACCGATTTGAAAAATTCTTTGAACGTAAGATGGTCCATTTATCGAGAAATGCTATATATAATAAAACTCTAAGATGAATAGGAGAGGAGCAGCAATAAAAAATATTACGAATAAGTAAACGGTGAAATTTATTCAAAAATCATGTATTACAAAATTGTTCCCCTTTAAAAGTTTTAAATAAAAATCCGCGACAGCATATGTCTAGCTTTTAAAGTTAACCCACTTTAACCATTTTTATGGTTGTCAAAATACTATATTACGGTTTTAATCATTCCACGCGAGCGGAGCCGCTGGCGATTGCTAGTACATATATAATCTTAAAGACATACTTAAATACAAATATACACCCAGGCTCGAAGAACCAATAAATTGTTTATAGAAAATATTGGCCCTCGCCGAGAATTGAACCCGCGACCCGTGGAGCCGAAGCCTGAAGGCAGGGTCCATTCACTGCACCAACGGGCCAACCATTTTTTCGCATTTATTTTTTCGTACTCCTCGCTATTCTATATAATAAATGAACGCACCCATACTGAGCTGATAGGAGTAATTAAACTACACTCATAAAAATACAAATTTTGACTATATTAACACCTCATAGCCCTATGAGGTGTAAATAAAGTCGGACCTATGTCTGAGACAAAGAATCTCCTTAGCGCGATTTCAATTTAATATAACGCCGTGCAACGCCATCTATGGTTGAGTAGGTGAGTGAGCTATATTATATAAAAAGACTGTTTAGCGTTTAACAATAAGTCATAAGATTCAATATTACAAAACGCTAACAGTTCCACAATACCCCACGCCTTACTTGTAAGCATTTGACTTCATATTGTTGTATGTTAGAAACATGCATCACTCTGGTTGGAACGAGAACAAATTTGACTGCAAATCAAAATATTATACCGTTTATTACTACAAGCTGGATGACGGAACTTAGTTCGGCTTTGTTTTCTTTTGTTAAATCTATACTAATATATAAAGCTGAACAGTTTGTTTGTTTTAACGCGCTAATCTCGGGAACTACTGGACCGATTTGAAAAATTCTTTCAGTGTCAGTGAGGCCCATAGTTATAAAGTCGGTCCGTTATCATTAACATATGTTATTTATTTGTAGACAATAGACGAGCGCACACGTTCGCCATCGGGCGGTGAACACAGGAATGGTCGAAGACACCCCACGAACGGCTCCCCGAGGGACTCGGGGTCTGAAGTGTACGTCACGAGCGCCGCCTACCGACCACCCTCAGAAATCAGGTAAGGTATTTCTCATCATCATATTCCTGCCCTAATCCCACTGTAAGTGGGGTCGGCAAGACATGGTATACACATGTTACATGATTTGGCTACGAATTTTACGACCGGGCGCCTGCCTGACGCCAACTTAATCGTATTTCACGACACCTCGGTAAGGACGAGGGTGGTCTATTTTACTCAACCGGACACCACGTGGTGCGTCGACTTAGCTGAGTCGCCTTTTACGACACCTCAGTAAGAAAGATGCTGATAATTTCTACTCAACCGGATACTACATCATAACTTACCTTAGTCGCCCTTTACGACACCACGGTAAGAAAAGAGGATGGGCTATTCTACTCAGCCGGATACTACACGATGGGTCAACTTAACTTACTCGCCTTTTCTGACACCTCGCTAAGCAATAAGGCTGGTTTATTCTACTTTGACGGATACCACGACTTATTTACTTATTATACTTTCTTTAAAGAGACCCCACGTCTTATTTCACTATAGAGACGTATTTCATATCTACTAAATAGGAAATCAAGCTTTCAGTAAACACAAAATTGCAATGTAAACAATATTACTTAGATGATTCCGCACTTACTGTACGAGACAGTAATGACTAAATGTAACTAGTGATGACAATTATAATTTTTAAAGAGCAACTGCCGAGTTTCTTGCTGGCTCTTACCAGTAGGAACGGCTGTCTTTTAAGTAACCGCAACAATGCAATGTATACTGCGTCCATCATATTATCAGTCTTTTGACAGCTCACGCTCATTAAGTTTTGTATTGCTTACGTACAAATATCATACAAATAATATTTGTACTTTATGGATGGGTACCGCCCACTTAGTGATGTCACACATAATGGGTTACTACGATTATGCCACAAATTAAAAATAATCGGTAGAAATCGATATTACGAGTATTAAAAGACATTTAATAACATTATATAAAGTTTTACTTTCTTCTTAGTTAATACATGAATACAAATAAAACAATCAGGATATTTTAATTTATTTTATTAGCACGAGTCGTCGGAATGATAATCAACACTAGACTCCTCCGATGAGGAGTCTTCAGTAGCAGTTATTATTAGCTCTTGTGTAGATAATATATTATCAAACGCAATATCACGTTCCCAATCAGAGAATATTACTCTTTTAGTTCTTTCCATCACACTTGCCCAGTTCTCGGCCGTTACGTGGGTGCAAGCATTTTTTAGCAATTGCAACATTTTATTCGCTGTGAATGGGGGGCTTGTATTGCATCTCGCAGCATGCCCTTTTACTTGTGCCCATATAAGTTCTATTGCGTTGTACTGGCAGTGGTATGGAGGAATCCGAAGAACAGTATGGCCATATTCTGCTGCCATTTCATTGATTACATAGCGTTTTGCTCTCTTTTTGGTTTTTAATATTTTTATTAATTCAACTTTTAACATTGAGTCGTCCACATTTTCTCCATTGTCCCGAAGCCAATTAATTATTTCATGCTTTTTATTAGCCTGTGTTGGCATTTTGTCAATTTGACGGGAGTGGTAGGGCGCATTATCAATAAAAATTATTGATGGTTCTTCCAATGAAATGAGCATTTTTTTGAACTACTCTTCATACACATTTGCATTCATCTCTTCGTGGTAGTCATTTGATTTCTTCGATTTAAATGCCAACAGTGCGTCTTGTACAAATCCTTTTGCTGTACCTGCATGGCAAATGATTAGGCGCTCACCTTTTCCCATTGGTACTGAGGAAGTGGAATCAGCAGTATCATCAGTCCAGAAACGAGATAGTGTGTGGTTAGCGTTGAGCCATGTTTCATCCGTGAAAACAATATTTGCCCAATCTTGTATTTTCTTTGCCTCTCTTAAAAAATCACAACGTGCTATAGCTATATCTGTGCGTTCCATTAATAATTTTCTTTTATTTAACTTTTTATATGAAAAGCCAATTGTGTTCAAAACTTTGACCAAAGAAGATTTTTCACCATGAAATAGACCACTTCTTTTCAAAGAAACAATAAGTTTTCTCAAAGTTGGAATTTCTTTTCTCAAGTAGTAATCTAGTTTACGTAGGTTATCATTAATCGAATTACTTAGGCACGTAATTCGATTAATGATAGTAGGTACTATAATCGGAATGGTATCGCATACGAGAATCTTTAGGACATCACTATCGTCAATCTGTCAAAAGATGGTTAATATAATGGACAGTGTATAAATACTAAAAATGCATTTAAAATATTCATACTGACAAAGTCGCTTGCATCACCTAGTATGGCCCATAGCGTTTAGTGGGTGAACAAAATACCGTTACTATTCCTCATTTCAGACAATATAAGTAATCGAGTCGAACCTATTACCTGTATGGAGATGTTGCAATAAAGTTACCGCGTGTGGATGAGTCATACACCGTTGGGCCAATTGCACCATGCTCTATGGGCAATTTGCCATCAATCACGCCGTTTAATGTGATGGTTTTGTTTCGTTAGGGGATCTGTACACGGACGACTTTAATGCGGCGTTTATTAGTAAATTTTTCAGTTAGTTTCATAAAAAAACTGTAGCTAAGAAAAACTTGTCTTTACTTTCTAAATTACTTATTTATTCATAAACATTACAAATTACAAGCATGATTATTAATTATCCCGTTGACTGTAGTTATCCAACGTGATTCGGCAAGTAACTAGTATGTTCAAAATCAATTTCAGTATTAGCTTTAGTCAATAAGGCCAAACTTTTTTTGATTCAACTCCAATACTTTTTATAAATTTAATAAAATTTGGGCCGAGAAAAGCCATCGAAACTCGGGAGTTGCTTTTTTCAAATTATCAAGTAGTAAGTTTTATATATTTAAAAAAATATAATCGATTCAAAGACACTTGTTTACAAGTTTATTTTAATAAAGAATATTTTGACATTGACTATACACAAAAATAATTTTCTCTTGAGTATAACTAATTATTAACCTATACTACTGATAATAGCACCATTAGAAATTAGAATGCAACATCATAATACGATGTTTCTTCCTATCAATCTTTGCCCATAAATGGCTGAGCAGTAGTTTTAAATAAATAGTATTGATCGTTCGCAATGCTGAAATGACAGATGAAATGGAAGGGACAAGTACAAAATTCGAAGAACTGATAAACTTGAAAATATTGAGCATACTATCTACGTTTTCTAACCAAAATCATTACACTATAGACTACTCGGCAAAAATACAAAGCTCTTATATTATAGGAATCCTTAAATCAATGCCGATTTTCGTAAATTAGCAGCTATTTATTATTATTTACCAAACAAGCTTATTCTATACACTTTTTTTGACTTGATATATTCAAGTCTAGGAAACGCTAGTGTGTGGTTGGATTTAAAGTAAGATGCAAACAAATCAGAAGTCCAACACGTTACATGAGCCGTTGGATGAAATTAGGAGAATCGTGGAGAATAAGGTAGTCTTAGTAAACGTTATGGTGTATCTATGTCGGTGATTTCATATGAATTATCTGTAACATTTAAATCTGAACTCGACTGGGCTATAGTATGCGAGTATATGTTTCTGTTGTAATTTAATGATGTAGTTTTATAATAATTACAGTAACCATAAATTTTTAATAGGAAAGAATAATGAATGGGGTATCACTGAGCTTTGCTTCCCCTGTAGTACGTAGAATTCGGAACACGAAGAATATGGGACAAATTTTTGTAAATGGTTTAGTTGGGGCCTTTTTTTCGCTCAAGGCCTTTGTTTACCTAGTTACGCCATTGAACTATGTCAATCATTATAAATAAAATAAAAAATTCATTCTTTAAGCTAACTTACTTATTACTAACGTAATATTTAGCACTACGAAGTTCTCTTAATATACCCATGACTTATGGAGTTTTTCCTTCAGATGATCAGATTCAGATGATGATCAGATTCTTCAGAAAAGATGGCACATATTTAGGCATCTATTAATTTACCTTCATCATTTAAGTTAAACTGAACGAAGTCATGGCTATATGTCGTATATTATAAAGTTACCACAATTTATTCAAAATATCGATTGGTAACGAGATATGATTCTCCCCCAAAACGATAGCGTACCGTTTAACCTACATCCAAGTAATATCGAGATTGGTAATCCACTTACCGACAATAAATTATACTTACATGTCATTATTACATACTAGCTCTTGAGCCACGCGTTGCTTCGCTCAGGCTAGAAATAAAACTGTGAATTCAAAAATGCTCGGATCGCTACTTATTTTTACAGGATTACGTGCTAGGTCGATCTAAATATTATCAGAAAATTTCGTAAAATTGGTCGACCCGTTTCGGAGTCTTATTTTTTAACGTCATCCATTCCACAGCTTTTTATTAAATTGACTAATTTTATTTTATTTCCAAAATTGCTTTACTTTACAAATTCGATTTCTAATGGCTTTCAAAATCTCGCGACAAAACTGAAGTGATCGTCAAAATCCATTTCCCACGGCTATAAATAATTTCTTATACTTTCTAACTGTGTCCTTGAATTAAGAGCGTGTCTATATTGCTCCCATTAAGTAATCTTCTCCAGACAAGTAAAATTGAACGACATTTTAGTCTATTTCTAAACGATTATGACGGTTGGTCTTTGTTTAAGCCGACTTTTTCTAATCTAAGGCACACTTAATGCCAAAGTAGAGTTAATGTAATGTGAATTTAAAAGTCATTCTCTCGTCAAGGGATGGAATTTTTTCGTAATATTGATTATTCGGTGTTGAACAATAACTATAATTATAGTAATTTATAATATTGCAAACTAAAAAATAACTTCATATCCTTCTTTTCCTGCAAAGAGATTCCCTTTAGAAAAAAGGGCTTTTGAATCGTCTTGACTAATTAGACTTGTCTAATTTGGTATTTTACATATCTTACCGTTCACCGTGTGGTATCCGGCTAAGTTAAATAGAGCATCCTCATTTCTTACCGAGGTGTTGTAAAAGGCGTCTTAGGTAAGTTGACGTTAGACAGGCGGGCGATCGTAAAATAATTAGCCAAAACATGTAGCATGTTTATAACTTCTTGTTCTGATCCCACTTAAAGTGGGATAAGGGCAGTTGAATGATGATTTATTGTATGGAATAAAGATCCATACATAGCAATTACTAAGGTAAAATGATGACGTAACATCATAAAGCAATTTTCCAAAAGAATATTTCTCCAAACACAATGAAAAAAATTTATCGATACATCGATAATTCTACTTATCAGTACTTCAATTTTTTGACGTAAATATGTCCTTTACATCAAGATTTAGGATCTCACAACAATAGGAAATTTGAAGATTGAAGGTTCTTAAAGTTTTTGAGTTTTTTAAATTATTGTGTATGGCTTGACATCTTGTCCTTTAGAATGACTAAGGGTTCTTGAGTCGTTTTACATTTATTTTTGGTTGTTATCTGGGACATTCTCCGTTAACTGTCCACGATTTTGTTTGATTGGTCCATTGTGTATACAATGTCAAACATGTCTATTGTGTATACGAAGGACAAGTCAAAATATGAATCCAAACTAGGGATGTGAATTGGAGTAGAAAAAATCGATGAATAAATAATCGATTATTCTCAAGTAGTTTGTCTCTAAATGTTGCCTTTTAGAATTTAAGTTTTTGACGTGACAACGTCTTAAATTAGGTTGCGGCTTGGAGTCACTCATGAAAAAGTGTAACGCCCGCTCACGTCTGTTACGATGAGTCACCGAACGGAAGAGAGGCCCGCCGGACTGGCGAATGCCTTGCGTCTCTCTCCCACTCTAATCCATCACATTTAAAAAGACGTTGTCACGTAAAATCTTTGCCCGTAAAACCGACTTTACAGGCAACCGTTTTTTTTAATTTAATTAATAAATTAATTCGAGAATAAAGACTTATTAAAGTGGACAGGTACGAATAAAACATAATAGATACTCTGCGAAATTTGATTAAAATGTTAAATTTGGCTAAATTTCTTTCATCCAACATATCATATGCATATCTTACAAAATAAAGAAAACGTAACTTAAAAATGAGAGTAAAAAAGAAGGCCTTTTACTACGCTAGCTACGCAACAGCTTAGACTATTAAAGTGCTCACTTAGTATTAAAGTTCAATAAAGATGTTCTGTGCAAATTGCAATAATGCGTAGCGTATCGCCTACAAAGCTCGTGAGTGTTAAAGAAACCCATAACTTGGAAGAGCAAGAAAACACTAGCTTTTTTATAGTTCGTCCTACGTATGGTTCCTGTAATGATACCTTCAGGACTGAGGAAAACGATGCAAGGAGGAGGAATACAGAAAGCTTACTATTGAGGATTGCTTACATGATAAGAATGCGTGGACATAGTTACTCTTAAACCCAGTACAAGACAGTAATAACTAATGTAACTAGTAATAAGAATTATATTTTTAAAAGAGCAACCGCCGAGTTTCTTGCTGGCTCTTCTCGGTAGGAGCAGCTTTCCGAACCAGCAGTAGAGTTGACGATTCAAAAGTACTTGTTTATAAGTTTATTTGGATAAAGAATATTTTGACTTGAATTTACACGGATCACTTTTTCGCGGATAACTGACCTCCAGGTTTTGCGATCACTTGCGGCTTGTAAGTTTTTTGCGATCACTTGCCTCGTGAACTCGGATAAAGAGTGACATGGTGATCTGGTCGGACCATCGAGTAGGCCTCTTGCTCTTTTTCCTTCCACCGAACCAGTTATCATTAATTTTTCCAGGTTGTCTCCAGTCTTTCTAGCGATATGTCCGAATAACTCAAGGACTTTGCGAAGAAACGTAGTTAAGAGCCTAGTGGTAACTCCTATATCTTTAACTATGGATGCATTGGTCCGGTGTTCAGTCCAAAATACTTCATTTTACGCCAGCACCACATCTCAAAACTTTCTGAATTAGCCTTTTATTAATAGTGGTTTTAAACTGCAAATGTAATGGCAAAGCTTCTTCGAGATTCTACTGTATTTTGAATAAAATATTTTAAGAATTTAAAATTATTTTACCCTATGTTTGCTGTATGCTCTACATATATGGACGGGCCTAGACGACTCGCTAATTAAGTTAGCCGATATCTATTCACGATGGCACTCGACCAGTCACGACTTGAATTTGTTCCGAGTCAAGGCCGAATCGGATGTCACGAAGTTGTGTGACATAACGTTATCCAACGTCTGTTAAATGGCAGGTGATAATGCGTTCGACCTAACGGGTTTTTGGGTAAACAGAGCTTTTGGTTTTAGTTACTCGTAAAGGCTTACATGACAATCATTTCTCTTGCCGTTATCTCACTCTAAGTGATATAAGCTGCGTCAGAGTAATAGAGGTGATAACGTACGATTCTTTCGGGGGGGTCACGGGTTCCCATCAATGAGTTGTTCTGTTAAAAACTGTGATAAAATTGTGCCAAAAGGTGGGATCATTTAACTATTTTGTGGGGATCATGAGTTCAAACCCCGGGCAAGGACGAATGAGTTTTATGTTACCACCAAATGAGTTTTGTATTTACCACCAAAAATATGTCACGTTCAAATAGAAAATGTTAAGAAGCTTAAAGCGTGACCTTAAAAAGTGAGTTTAAAGTTAGTCTTGTCATGTCATAGCGTATACGGTTTTATTTTATAGAATTAAAAGAACAAATACTGAGTTTCTTCTTAGTAAAATCAGCATTCCGAATCGATGGTAGAGTCATTCCCAGACGTCAGCTTATTAGATTTGCGGGGTCGCATATGTTATCAGGATTGTCAACATGTTTCAAGTACAACCTCCTTTACATAGCTGGTTAATAATATAAAAAAAAACATTGTGGCCGTCATTATGTGTTAAGTTGTTGAATAAGTAAATGGGTTGACTTTTTGGAGAACATTGTTTTTATTTATTGAATAAGTGTGAGGAAAAATATTGTTTTAATACGTATAACCTGTGGTAGCCCAGCGGTAACACCGTGTGACTCTTTTGAAGTGGTCACGGGCTTTAACCCGGGCAGACACCAATGAGTTTTTCGGTTAAACCTTATGTGTCTAATTGATAATTGCAATTTATCTCACGCTTTTCGGTAAAGGAAAACATTGTGAGGAAATCTGCATATCTCTAGAGAATTCTGGAGATATGCGTAACCTACCAATCCGCATTGGAGCAGCGTGGTAGGTCTTAGCTCCAAACCTCTCTAAAAACGGAGAGAAGAGGCCTATGCTGTCCCAGCTGTGGGAGAGTAATAGGCCGCTTGTTTACGTATAAAGAGACATTATTTGCGCACAGCCGGCAGTCCCGGGCCCCTCGCAGCGTGTACTCTTACCGGAGTGGGGTAGCGCCCTCCGTCGCCTCCACGCACCGCTCCAAAGTCTCCAGAAAGGTAATTCTTCTATTTTTTTATTTAAAACTTATGTAAGAATATAAGACTAGCTAAATTTAATACAAATTTCATATAAATTAACTAAACCCATCTTCTTTGCGGAGGTCAGAAAATCTGAAACTTAAAGCAAAAGTATTCGAGCAGTGTGTACTGCCTGTCTTAACCTATGGTGCCGAGACTATGTCTTTCACTAAAAAGACCACCGAGAAGTTCAGAGTCACACAGAGAGCGACGGAGAAAGTAATGCTCGGTATTACTCTGCGTGACCGAAAATGAATGGATCAGGGCGAGGATCTGAGAAATGTGGTCTCTGAAATTGCCAAAAGCAGGCGGAGATGGACATGTGCCTGTACTAGATGGACCAAACGTCTTCTGAAATAGAGATCATGTGCTAACAACAGAACACGTGGCCGTCCTTTCAAAAGATGGACATCAAACGATATGCAGGTCGAGACTGGATGATAAAGGCACAAAATCGTCTGGCGTGGAGCGACACGGAGGAGGCCTACGTCCAGGACTGTACACAAAATGGCTAAAAAGGATGATGATGAAAGAAAATCTATGTAATGTCAAAAATAGAGTACTAGTACTGACTAGAAGACTGTACAATAGGCTAACCGTTTAACTCAGTGCTCGCCTGCGGGGTACAAGTACGCGGAGGTAGGACGAGAACGTGGATTGAGGTGGAACGTGGAACGCGCTAGTAACGTGATATACTCGTACAAGAAGTACATTTAGCATTAATTTAGCAATCGCGGATGATGCAACATAATATAATCATTAATTTTGTATCATTTTTGTGCATAAAAATATTGGCGATGTATATAATAGACAAAGCAAACATAGGCTTGCGGCTCCTGCTATGTTTCTTGCTGGCTCTTCTTGGTAGGAACAGCTTTCCGAACCAGCAGTAGAGTTAACGATTCAAAAGCACTTGTTTACAAGTTTAATTGAATAGAGAATGTTTTTATTTGAAAATGAAATTTAAATTATGGACCTTCGCAAATGAACGCTAAAAGTATAAAAATGTTTGGTTGAAGAATAAGCTTTGTCTAATGTTTCAGGCAGGCGTAAAAGTGGACGCGATGGCTGCTCCCAACCCCTTCTGTCCGAACGTGAAGGGAATGTGCTGCCTCATGCTGCTCCTCAATCTTGGGCTGATACTCGTCACCCTCGGCTTTGTCATCGTCCTACAGTTCTTTGAACCACTTTTTGTTTGGTAGGTTTTTTAGTTATGCTTGATAAAGATAACGTAACATCCTTGGTCATTATTCACGTCTCTTAGATTACAGATAAATAGGCAACAATAAAATTAAATTGGAAATTAAACTAAGCAATCGAAAATTCATTTATACAATCCCAACCAAGTTACTTTACGCCATTGGCGTAATGTAAGCAGTGTTTAATTTAATAATGATTTAAAATTGATTGAGAAAATCGTAGTATATGATATCCCAGATAAACAGTTCCCACGTAGCCCAAGTAGGTAAACTGTTTCGAAAACCAGATCACAATGCGGTTTACATTCGTACATCTTCTCCACAATGGAATCACTAAGCGTGATCATTCTACGCAGAACATTAAAAATCAATTTACATTTTAAAATAGTTCGCGTGCAACGGTAAACGTAATTTGCGACGACAATATGACATTTGTTCGAAGGGTTTTTTATTTCTGAACGATTCCCACCAGACGAATGAGCAATTCTCACAATGTACTTAAAAAAATAGAATCTTCACAATTAATTTAAAAAAGCGGTCCGTTAACGCAGGCGGCTTAGACAAAATCATATCAAATCAAAATAACCTATATTCAAATAAGCTCTTTCAAGCACTTTTGAATCGTCAATCAAAATGATTAATGCAGCTAAAACTGGTTCGGAATGTTGCTCTTACAGAGAAGAACCAGAAAGAAACTCGGCAATCTTTTAAAATTTTTTAAAAATTTTCTATTTTACATTATTAAACCGCAGTCTTTTATGTAGCTGAAAGGATTTTCAAATCCAAGCACATCTTTCATCCAAATAATCTTCAATTTATGTATAAATATAATATCTCTTATACTTAAACTTTTCTGTAGACTGGTCGCATATGGATTGCGGAATTTTATTGTAGAACCGAATATCGAGACCATCGAATAAGTTGCTAACTCTACTGAGTCGCGACACAGGTATCAAAAGCTTAAGTTACAGCTCCGAAATTTCGATTACCGCCGAGGGCCTACATTTTTGAATCAATTTGTTGTTTCTTCAAATCTAGGTGTATTTATGTATCGAAGTATTCATTGAAACATAGCACAAATAATAAGTTATTTACTTCGGGGACGTACGACCGTGTGTATTGTCCCATACATGTTTTACTAGGTTTTACCCGCAACTTCGTTTGCGTGGACTGTTGTCGTGTGATAGATTGATAATATATGGCGCTTTTCAATGTCATCCTATTACTGTAGAATTAACAGGACTTCTATAGCCTATATATTCCGGTGTATAAGAAATGATTGTGCCAAATTTTATCGATATTGGTGCAGATTTCCCGTGCAGAGTAACAAACATACATCCATACTCACGAACTTTTCAACACTATATTTTACATTCCAGTGCAAATAAGATATCTTTGTGCGAGGAATCAACTAAACATATATAATTTTTTAATGAAATCCCTAATTATAATTATACTTTTCAGGATCCTGGGTATAGTCTTCCTTATATTCGGTTTCATCACACTAGTGGGCAGCCTTATTTACTGCGTTGTCCTGTGCCGAGAGAACCCGTATCCTCGCCATCCAGAAGACTTCTACTGGACGCACCACTGGTCCAAGACCATCGGCCCCTCCGAAATACACTACAGTGCGAGTGAAAAGCCTTACAGACAAAACGGCCATAGATACGACAAATACAACGGAAAATATTCGGACAGAGAAAGTGCTAAGGGTTATTCAGACAGAGAAAGCAAATTGAGTAGGTATTGAAATGGTTAGTGACGTTTATGAGTGAATTCCTCAGTTATGCGACATGCTTAAAACAAATCTGACATGTGAAGTTACAACATCATTTGAGGGGATCAGAATCGAAAATAGCTAAATCCTATAGTCACAATCAAAGTCAGATAATTTTAAATATTTGTATTAGTTTGCAGGAAACGTAATGATTGATATAATTTAAATTCACAGTGATTAAATTTGTGTTTATTATTTTTTATTTGTCGAAACTCCAAGAATTAAAAACATAATACAAAATTTTCATTTTACTCAATTTTAATTATTTTGGATATAGCTTTATTTGATTCTAACCCCCTCATTTCTGATCTTTAGCTTCCTATTTTAATGTATTATATAACGTGTCTTGCATGAGATGGCTGTTATTGCAATTTAAAATAACGATAAACGCAATAATTTTTAAAATTTATTATAAAATTAAATAATTCTGTTGAATGTATGATGTTCAAAACACGTTTAAAAAATTTATAGTATCGCATTATGCCCAAAACCTTTTTAGGATGATGACTTTTTATTGCTAAATCTACAGTTTTATGTTGACTTTCAAGTTTTGAGAATTTTATGTGATTTTTGTAATGTGATTAAGAACACGAATACAGTAAATAACCTTTTAATGGAAATGTTAATGGCGGGAAAAATTATATTTTTTATCTGTCTATACTTTATTTTTTAATATTGATCATAACTAGAATTATGAGGCAACGATCGTAATGGTTTATCATCGTGACTTTATAGAATTGGGTCAATCATATTAGAACTTTTAAGAAGCGTCTAGAAGATAAATTCTAAATTTTATCTTTTTAAAAAAAAGGACAGTAAACATTTACTGTCCTTTACACAGATTCATATAAATTATGTTAAGACAAATTTCAAAGTAGATTTTTAATAACAATAACGTAAAAGGACATTAGGAAATAAATCATGCATTAAATATCAAACTGATTGACTTTTTCTAATGTTTACTTTGTCATTTTCTTTATTCTCACTGAACACAAGGTTACACAAGGCTAAGGTATTTTGCGAAAGGTCAAACACGTTTATAAAGTTTTTTACTCGTAACTTGTTCTTTAACCTTTGTTTTTCTAACTATTGAAGTTTTTTTAATAATAATTGAACTTGGAATCAAGGAAAACTTTTTAAATAAATTTTTACCGTCTTGTTTGAAGGTGATTTATTAAATTCATTACTATCATCTTATTTTTTTTAATGAAAAGAAATTTATCGGACCTTAATTTAAATCTATTACTAACTCTGATTATTGTATTATGTAGTATAATTATAACATTTATTGTAAATAATTTATACATTGATTTTTCGAGAATGCCATATTAACTTTACCTGTTATTTAAAATAGTAATTAAAAAATGTAATAAATAAATTGAATGTCAATTCCACTTCGTAAATTCAGAGTATATTTTATTAACTTAATGTTAAGAAAAAAATGTAATGCATAATAAATAACGAAATATTTTAGAACTTGAGTTTCATTACCAAAATACCCATCCAAATCGTGTGAACGTCACATAAACCTTAGTGTACCGGTTAATGGACTGTTTCTGAATGATATACAGATCTTTGCCCAAATCAGTGAGTAATAAAAACCACACCACCTTGTCATCCACATTCGCCCCGAATTGACGGAGAACTGACGGAGAGCACGGCGCACCAGCTCGAAGTAGACTCGACGCAGCACTCTTACACTCAGACACAATAGTAGTTTTGGAAATGCACACACTACACAGAGACGACAACGTTTCGTCCTTCGAACGTCCACAAGGCAAGCTTCCTTTGGTGATACACACACCTCAGAGACGACATCGTGTCGTCCTTAGAACGTCCGCAAAGGCAAGCCTCCTTTGGTGATACACACACCTAACAGAGATGACGTGTCGTTCTTAGAACGTCCGCAAGGCAAGCGTCCTTTGGTCATGCACACACCTCACAGAGACGACAACGTGTCGTCCTTAGAACGTCCGCAAGGCAACTGTCGGTCAACGCACCATTTCAATTCGAGGGTAGACGAACAAAATTGATGCAGCAATGTTTTGTATTACTACCCACCAATATATTAAGCAAAGATCAAACACGTATAAATGCGGCACACGAAAAAAAACTCAAGTTTTCTAAATTTGATTTATTCTTGTTATTGTATATGGAAATAGTATTTTTGAGTATACGAATGCATTTATGGGTAGCAGAATAAAATAAAAATGCTTAAGAAAAAAAAATCCCGAACAAAAATTACTTACAATACATTCTTACCGAAATGAACCATAAATTAACTTGTCATCCCATAAAAACTTTAATCGCAGTTCCGATACCAAGCGCCAAGGTATCAAGGTAAAGCGATACATATGTCTCAGGATAAAATGAAACTTCCATGTTACTTATAAACCTTATATTAATTTATTTACATATTACAAAATTAACAAGTCAGACATACAAAAAATTTCATTATAAAATATTATGTAACTAATTTGCGCGCATTTGTTTCAAAACGCATTAACTAGGCACGTACAAACATTCAACTGTTCAAAAGCTTGATACACACGATAGAGAATAACGCTGCGATATTCACGTACTAATATTAATATTATAGTTAGTAAATTACATGAGATTTTTTTATATTCAACTTTTACGGATCTTCTTGCGATCAAGATGCAAAAAACATCTAAACTGCCATGACAACATGACGGTGTAAATTCTGTTCAACTCTATTACAAATAAACAACTTGGTTGTACAAAAATATTTTCTAGATAAATAACAATTAACCTGAATCGGTAATTGCCAAGTACGCTCTTATGTCATAACTATTTTATTTTTCTATGAAACTGTTTAACTACAATATGTTCAAGAAGCATAATGAACTGAAACCTTGCATAGTATGACTAAGAACGTAATGGCAATCAATTATGATGATGCGGATTACCGGACATAATTTTACAAACGTAGTTTATACTAACATTAATTTAATTAGCTAATACATTTACTTATACAAATAACAGAACGATAAAAAAGTTTAAATTACTATTTACTATATTACGTCATAAATAAAGATTATTCTATTTATAAACTAAATTGTGAACACCGCTGCGATATTTAAGCCTGTGTGTACCAAGCCTAATACACTATGTGAACAGCAAACGCGTATATTATTTATAGCATTTTTAAAATCATTAATAACTATATTTCATAGTTTAATGATACTATTATAGTAATTGACTACATAAACATTCATCTTGAGATATTTTTGTTCGTATAAAGGCCGATTTACACCAAACGAATATAGAGCTAGAACAAGAGCATTCTTTCTAGATCCTTTTTAGTGTTATCGAAAGAAATATAATTCCTCGCGTTTACACCAAGATATCAATGGCAAGAATGAGAACCAAAAACAAGAATTCTTGCACGGAATCAGCCGAAAGAATGCTTTAAAGAGACCACACTGGGAAACGAGCGCGTCCGAACGCCCAAGAATGCCCCAACCATCTGTTCGCGCGCTCTAGTCTCGCTTACATCAAGCGAGCGAGTATTCTTAGTATATTCCATAGAATCTTCACGAAAGTAGAAAGAACACCGAAATAATGCTCTATGTCTGTTTACAGTAACTAAATTTCAGTTTGGACATAATGAGCATTCCCTCGTCTGATGTAAACCGCCCTTAAAAATGGAATGAAAATTCTTAAACATGAAATTTAATAAAAAGAAATATTTTATCGAACTTCCATAAGTGTTCTGACATTTGCAAAACAGAAAAAAGAAAATAACTAAAAATAATAAATATTTTAATCGATTCAACCCAAAAAGGATCAGAAAAAATATTTGGGATGAACAGATATGTTCTTAAATAAAAATAAATAAACCTTCACATTAAGATTCTTATCCAAGAAAATAAAATATAATAAGGTAAGTCAATATAAAGGTCAAAGTCAGGTTTTTTGAGGTGATTAACTCCGATTAAGTCCCCAATTCACTGGTAAACTGCCGTCGATACCCTAAAGGTGGCGTCTATCTTTGAAGAGATGGCAAGCTTGAAAAGCTGGTCATTGTTTGCAATATGGAAGGCCTGACCAAGTGAAAGAAGCCACCTCCTCATCTAAATTCTAAAGGCGGTAATTGCTACCTTAGACCCGAATGGATGGAGGCAGATCATACGTAAGTGTTCCGGTGAACACGATCGTCATTAATGACGGACCGATTGAAAAAGAATGTTTGAATTATTATGACCCTAGACCATAAGGCTTTCTGAGCATAAGAGTATAGAAGCATACTGTAATGCTGAAAGTATAAAGCTCTACTAGGTTCGGGAGCATTGTCCTACTCTTCGTATTTGGAAGATGTGTAAAGCCGGCTATACACGGATTGCTCGAGCGGTTAGTGATTAACATAGACAGACCGTTCTTGCAGTCACAGTCCACAGCTTGAAGCTGGCATTGAAAACCGGTCTGCCAACAACCCGAAGCAGTTGCAACTGTTCTTAGTTGCAACGTACATAGAAGTAATTCACTGTATAGTCGCAAGCTTGAAGCAAAACAGGCCAAAGTTCTGCTTCAATATTCCGTGTAGAACCTACCTCATACAGGACTGGTGGTAGAACTGTTTTTACTCACCATTTACGTCGCCAACTGTGTGCTATCACGAACTACCGAAATCAGAATCGTGGAACCTTGTCTAAACTAAACTGTTGTTGGCTTGTCCTATTTTAAAGCTTCTTACTTAAGATGTGTAATGGAAAACTGGTGGTATTGTGTTTACTCAATTTATCGCTTACTGTGTGATGGGAAACCACGATCTACGGAACTCAGAACTCGGACCTACAGAAATCAGAAAACTTGGCTACACTGTATTGACGTTAGCGATCGCCTTAGATGAGTCAATTTATGGCTCCTCTCCAAAATTGGCGATTACAAACGATTAATTGTAAGCACGATCATATAGAGGGCATACTCGGCTGTACTATCCAATCACCATATACGATTGTCTACAACCCAGGAATAGTCGGTTTTCGTATGATCGTATGATTCGGACGATATGTGGACACTCACACGGTGATCGTGCCGATTAAAAACAATCACCCGATCAACGATCATCGCCTAACTAACGAACCCAACTAGGATCGCATGATTAAAGCACGCCCTCAACTAATTTCTTCATCATTCATTTGAAGAGCAAAAGTCACTTATTATTCTCGAACTAACATACCAATTACATTTTGAATTATTTTGGCAATATATAGTAATGGAACATATTAACTTTTTTTTTTCAAAAATATCACTATTTGTGCGTTTGCGTATATCTACTTCGCACGCTTAGTATTAAAGTGACTTAATTCAAAATTAGTCTTAATTGAGTTAGAAACATTGTAATCCTTATTTATATACCATTTATGACATCACGCTATGAACTATTAAAAAAGCTAGTGTTTTCCTGCTCTTCTTAGTTAGGGGGTACTTTTAACACTCACGATTTTTTTAGGCCCCAAAAAGTAACAAAATTTAATTAGATCACTATAATACTAAGCGCGCGATTTATTTTGGACTTAAGAACTTAATTTTAAGAGATAGCCAAATCTATGATCGGCAGTTTTTAAAAAAATAGTAATATTATGTCCGCAATTAGTTAAACGACTAAACTCATTCTTTTTTATAGTTTTAAGAATCAATCAACGTTGGGGATTCCAAGATGTTAAGACGAATGGCCCCACACAGGAATTCTCTTGGAAATCATCACAAAACCCCACTGAATCGTAGCAAAATAAAACCTGTTATTATTAATTTATAGAATTAGGTGTTACTTTGCGGACGTCCATAATAAACTAATGAAAATATTATTTTGGTATCGCGTTTTAATATATAATTAATATTTTCGTTAGTTTTGTTTTACCTTTTATTATTGACGAACAAATTATTGGTACCAAATCCGAATATTCAAATTTTTTTATATTACAATTATTTTTAATTTAAATTATAAATACGATACAAAGCATTGATACAATATTTAAGATAAAATATTAAAGAAAGAAGTAAAGTAAGAAATAAAATTTAAAGTATTACGAAGACAAGAATAATTAAAAGAATAAAGAAAAAACGGGAAATGCGCTGAATTATGTAATTTTGTTATGTTCAGTCAGACAACCCTCATTTCTTACCGAAGTGTAGTAAAAGGCGACTAAGGTAAGTTGACCTGCCGTGTGGTTATCCGCCTAAGTAGAATAGACCGCCCTCATTTCTTACCGAGTTAATAATTCCGATAATTTTTGAATTTAAACTATCGTGAGTGGAATTCATAATTGATGTATAGAAACCGGCTATACTCACGTGTTATTTTATAGCTCATGAATAACAGCCCCGTATGGGCTTGAAACTAGTCGGGCTCGTCCGATAAAATAACACGTGAGTATAGCCGGTTTCTATACATTAATTATGAAATCCGATAATGAAATCCGATTTTATGGTTATTTTACATTGGTTATTTAGATTGTTTAACGTGTAATCGGCCTAAAATATCTCAAAAAAGTATGAAAATAAATGGCATATTCGTTAAATGTGGCAGTATTTTGTTTTAGAAGGTGTCTCAGTGAATACTTGACTTTTAAATTGACAAAATTATAAATAATTATCTATGACATTACATTTTTTTTCAAACTATTTATTAAAGCATTATATGTACTTGTTAATAGATAAAAATAACTTTTTATGAATAAAGTCATAATACTTTTAGGAATACTACAGATAACAAAACTAATACAAATGACAGAATAGAAAATATATATACGAACTAAAAAAAATATATTTATTCTTTGTACTATATAAAAATATAATATATCTGATATGTAAACAATACTGACCAACGTTAAACTATAGTTTTAATATAGATACAGATTTATCTAATGTCTATTAAAGTGGGGGTGAGACTAAAATTAGTCCTTTTAATTATTTTTTTTTATATACATTTTTCTTATTCGTCATTTAAAATGAAAATATTATTTTGTAAATAATATGGTGTTATAGTCAACTTAGGACAGTTTTGTTTACATTTTACGAATGCAATAACAATGAAAATTTACTCACTAAAGTATTCTTTTGTAACTTAAAAACTTAATTAAATTATTCAGTGAAAGTTTGAAATACAGATAACAAAACTAATACAAATGGCAGAATACAAATTATATATACGAACAAAAATGAAAGAAATATATTTATTCATTGTACTATATAAAAATAAAGAATGTCTGATATGTAAACAATACTGACCTAAATTAAACTACAGTTTTAATATAGATACAGAATTATTTAATGTCTATTAAAGTGGGTGTGACATATAATTAGTCCTTTTAATTTTTTTAATATACAACTTTCTTAGTAATCATTTAAAAAAATTAAATACAAAATAATATGCAAGCGTTAAGGTTAACTTAGGCCAGTTTTGTTTACATTTTCCTAAAAATGTAAATATTATATAGTCCTAAATTTACAATATTAATGAAAATTTAGTCAATAAAGTATTCTTTCATAACTTAAAAACTTAATTAAATTATTCAGTGAAAGTTTAAAATGACGACAATTTTAACCATAACGTACCAGACGCATCAACGAGTCAACATCTTACACGAAATCAGTGGAAATAATCGAAAATGTCAAGAATAAACTCTGTATAAAAATCTACTAGTCCGTAGTTATTTCTTAGTTAATTCACTCACTCAAAACACTGTCATTCCAAGGTCCAAAACTGCGACTGGAACAAATTTTTGAGTTTATTTTTTCTATATATGTATATGTTAGAAATAAAAATAGTCAAATGACATTTGTGTGTTTGTTCTCAGCTGAGTATACGATAATTCAAATTTACGTTATTACGTCCCATATGTTTATGTTTATTACGTCCCATATGTTTATGTTTATTACGTCCCATGTGTATATGTTTATTACGTCCCATATGTTTATGTTTATTATGTCCCATATGTTTATGTTTATTATGTCCCATATGTTTATGTTTATTATATCCCATGTGTATATGAATTACAGAAGTCGCTGTCGGAGGATTCAAGATAACCCAAAATAACTAATACTAATTTATTTTTATATAAAAACTACAAACTAATTACAAATTAAAAGCGTCTTTCCTAGCTCGATGCTACGAAAAGAATATTTTAAACTAATTTATTTTTATATAAAAATTACATTCTAACTATAAACTAAAAGTGTCTATCCTAGCTCGATGCTAAGGACAGAATGATTAAATTAAATAGCTATTCCTAAGGGCTGGCGGCAACATATCCGATTACAATGATTTGCCTCCCGGTGACGGCGTCCTATGGTCCAGTTACGCCGACGATGTAAATATCCGCATGGACCCATTATTTATTATAACACAACTATAGAGCACCATTGTTACTTCTATAACATATGTTTATTACGTCCCATATGTTTATGTTTATTATGTCCCATGTGTATATATTTATTATGTCCCATATGTTTATGTTTATTACGTCCCATATGTTTATGTTTATTATGTCCCATATGTTTATACTTACGTGCTGGCCCTCAGTCGGAGTCGGAGCCGTCACTGAAGTGGTACTTCTTGTGGGGGCGCGACCTGCCACCACCGCGCGCTACCACTGGGCTACTGGGGATCTCCTCCACCTCGCTGTCACTGCTCGCCTTCTTCGCCCTCTTCTTGGGGTTGGGCTTCTTTTTGTCCTGTTTGTCCAGTATATTAATTATTATTATTTAATACACAATCATTCAGAAATCGGTTATCTTTCGGCAAGGTTTAAATTAAGTGTAAGGAATATGGTTATACATAAAGCATATTACACAATTGAAGATTATATAAATTATAAAAATCCTTTGAATTGAAAGTCCTTACAGGTTTGTAAAGGACTGCAGTTTAATTATGTAAATCAAAAACGTTTAAAAGATTGACTGCCAAGTTTCTTGCTGGTTCTTCTCTGTAAGAACTTTGCCCCATATTTAGGAACTTTTTTGAGTGTAAGATAGTCCATTTATCGAAGAAGGCTATATAACATCATGCTAAAATGAACAGGAGAGAAGCAGCAATAAAAGATATAGCGAAATTGGAATAATTTAAAGCTACACACTGTTGAAGTTGTTTGACATGAAACCTAGGTGGCGCTAGTAGTCCTTTGATGCGCGCTAAAGATGTTCTGTTTCTGAAGTATATAGTGTAAGCGAAAAGTACTAAAGTTTGACTCTTTCCGATGATGTGCAAGAGGAGTAAAATGTCACTTCGTAACAAAGTGACACTTTACAAGACTTGCATAAGACCTATCATGACCTATGCGAGCGTCATATTCGCACATGATCCGAAAAGATATCTGCGTCCCATGCAGACTCTGCAAAACAAATTTATGAGAGCAGCCACAGGCTGCCCATGGTTCTTGCGAAACCTCGACCTCCATAGAGATTTAGGTCTCCCCACCATCGACTGCTTATTAAAGAAATTTTCGAAAAATTATTTCGAAAAAGCGGAGGTAAACGCCAACCCTCTGATCGCAAGGATGGCCGGTTACCGATGCTTTGATAAATCATTCAAAGCCCGTGTTTACAGACGCCCTAAGAGCGTCCTTACTGACCCTGACGATCCTATTACGATCGCCATCGCCAGAACACTGCACAAACACTCACACACACAGCGTCTTCGCCGGCGGAGACGAGGTCCCAGATTTCTCACGTCTAGCGGCCGGGGCGTCCAACCCCGTCCGTTATGACACTAGGACTCTTCCACAGTCCGATAATAGTCCTCCACAGCGCGTCGCTTTAAGCCGAGGTTCGGCCTCACGGGAGGCACCCTTAAGGCGACGCTCCCAGGATGCTGCGGGCCTCTTTCGAGACCCGCTCTCCTAGTACTTCACCCCGGCGATGCTTCTGCGCTCGCCCACTCTCCCGGTGACGCTGTCAAAGCCTTCATGGCTAACAGCATTAGTTAGTGTCCGAGAAAAAAAAAAAAAAAAACTAAAGTTTGTTCTGCGCTCGCCCACTCTCCCGGTGACGCTGTCAAAGCCTTCACGGCTAACAGCCTTAGTTAGTGTCCGAAAAAAACTAAAGTTTGAGTTTGAGTTGTAAGTTTTGTAGGTCCAATATTGTATCATTAGTTCTATAGGTCGTTCATTGAGTCGTTAAGGTCTAGATATTGTTTTGAAGGTCTAATGAGGAAATTAATAGGTTTGAGTATTGTGAAATCGTGTGCATGTTAATTCAATATTTGTTGAGGTTACCCAATTTTATTAGGCTATCGAACACACACAAATAAAATTATTTTTTATCTTTCTTTCTTTCAATCAATATACAATCAATTAATCATTCATTCAATCAATCATCAATAACTGCGATCATCACTAACCTTTTTACTATCAAATATGCTATCGTCGTCGTCAGTGTCGTGGCTGAGCATCGCTTTGACGGGCCTCTTCTTGGGTTTCTCCTTCTCCTCTCTCTTGTCAACATTGGCAAGTTTCCTCTTGGGCCCTGGTTTCTTCTTGGGGGGTGAGGGGGGCGGGGGCTCGTCATCGCTGGACAACAAAGCAGCCGCAGGCTCGTGGTTCTGTTTAGCTTTGTGTTCTTCTTCTTTCTTTGATTCCTCCATCAATGAGTCGAATAGACAATCTGCAAGGTATTAATTACTAAACTAAACTTCTTTAATAACACTAGTTTACAAAATAATTTTTTTTGTTTGTTGCCGCGAATTTTATGGTTGGTAATATTGACTCATGACTTGTTTTTACCAGATTTAACCTCAAAATTGTTTGTGCAGCTCGAGTTCTATTGTTTTTAATTTTTAAAATTTCTTCTTATTATTAATCCATAAAGTGCATATTTAAGTTAAGTTAAGATTAATATTTACAGTTTTTGTGACATGAGTACTTTAAGGAGACGTTGTTTAAACAATCCAAATAATTTTTGCTACATTTGCGGAGAGTATGTTTGTAAATATTGTCGGAAAGTTATACCAGACTTGTTTAAAAACACCCATACCCTGTATTTCAAAATGTCCTTGGATAAAAATGACAAGTCGTGAGCGCCTATTTGTGTTTGTAAATCATGTGTTGCATATTTAAGATTATGGAAAAGTGGTAAAAGAAATGCCTTTAAATTTGTAACACCAACTATTTGGCGAGAAGCACGCAATCATCTCGATGACTGCTACTTCTATAGCTCGAATATAAACGGCATAAACAAGAAAAATCGACTTAAATGGAAATAGCCAAGTACTTCGTGTGTTCAGCTTCCAGTGCAGTATTCACCTGACTATTTACTGTCTAAAAATATATCTGAACCCATTTCACAAACTGACTCTGAAGCACCAAGCTCATCACCAAGTGATGCTAATTTTGATTTTAATTTTGAAGCAAAAGAGCCGAAACCCTTATCCCAAAACGAGTTAGATGACCTTGTAAGAGATTTGGATCTATCTAAACAAGGTTCAGAATTGTTGGCATCAAGACAAAGAAAAAATTTTCAGTCTCCAGGCACTACAATAACTTTTTATCGTGAAAGAGAAAAAGACTTACGTCGGTTTTTTTCGGACGAAAATAACGTTGTGTTTTGTACAAACATTACAAACTTATTGATTGCAATGGGTTTAAAACAATATCAACCAATCCTTGCTCCATTGCATATTAAACTGGGCATCATGAAACATTTTGTTAAGTCGCTAGATAAAAACGGGGACTGCTTTTCTTACATTTGTCAAAAATTCCCTCAGCTCACTATTGAAAAGCTAATAAAATAATAAAAATTAAAATTAAAGCCGGAGTTTTTGATGGCCCTCAAATTCGATAGCTTACAAAAGATTCTCAATTCAGAAATTCTATGACTGAGCTAGAATTAAAAGCTTGGACAGCTTTCGTATCTGTGATACAAAATTTTCTTGGAACCACGAAATCAGAAAATTATATCGAACTTGTTGAAGACCTTCTTCTACAATTAAAAACTATGGGGTGCAATATGAGCATAAAACTTCACTTTCTCTACGGTCACCTGGACAGGTACTGTAAAATTTAGGAGATATGAGCGAAGAACAAGGAGAGCGTATGCATAAAGACCTCCACGTGATAGAAGAACGTTATCAGGGTTTCTGGGATACGAACATGTTGTCTGATTATTGCTGGTCTCTAATACGACATTTTCCTAAATTAGCACATAGCCGAAGAGCTTTTAAGCGAAGTTTTTTAGATCTTAATCATTAATTTAATTTTAAATATATTTTCTCTAAATAAATACTTAGTCTTTTTTGTGTTTAAGACGTATGTAGTTGAAACTAAAAAACTAAAGCTGATAAAAAAAAATTACTTATGTATTTGAAATCAGGATAATATATGTACTCAAGAACAGATATTTTTTTTCCGGCAACAGATGTACTGTAAACTAGTGTAATAGTTAAATAAATGGGTGAATGGTAATTTTATAAAATATATATTTTTTTTTAAATCTGGTATACTCTTGTAGCGTGATTTGCGTTGTGCGAGCCATAAGCAAGATAATAATAAGAAGAAACATGTTGTAACATGATTTGGCTACGTATTTACGAACAGCCGCTTTCCTGACGTCAACTTACCTTAGTCCTATTTTACGATAACTCGGTAAGAAAGAGGGAGGTCTACTTTACTCAACCAGATACACCACGGCGGGTCGACTTACCTTAGCCGTATTTTACGACACCTCGGTAAGAAATGAGGGTGGTCTATTATATTCACTCTATATCATTCCGGATACCACACAGTAGGTCAACTTACCTTAGTCGCCTTATACGACACCTCGGTACGAAATGAGGTTGGTCTATTCTACTCAGCCAGATACCAAACTGCGGGTCGACTTACCTTAGCCGCCTTTTACGACAACTCGGTAAGAAATGAGGGTGGTACTATTCTATTCAGCCGGATACCACACGACGGATCCACTTACCTTAATCGTCTTTTACGACACCTCGGTAAGAAATGAGGGTGGTTCTATTCTATTCAGCCCAATACCACATGGTGGGTCAACTTACCTTAGTCGCCTTTTACGACACCATGTTAAGAAATGAGGGTGATACTATTCTATTCAGCCGGATACCACACGTCATATGTTATGATAGCCTTTGTTTTCTAATAATATTAGAATTCATTTTGTTTTTCTACCTTCTAATAATAGATGGCGCTTGCGGCGATCTCAAAAGTGCTTCTTAGAAAGTTTCACTCTTCCTGGTAGAGCCACTTCTATTTAAACATAGACTAGATGTTAAGAAACTTACCCGAATTCATCTCAGCTGGATTCTTGTTGGCGTTTTTCTTGACGAAATCATCGTCGTCGTCATCATCGCTGATAGACAGAACCCGCGGCGCTTCCGTTTCCGATTCGACTTTGTTGTCGTGCAGCTCCACCTCTGACCCTGAGTCGGAGTCGTCTGAACCGTCTTTATATTTTTGCACCTGAGAGAATATATTATGTCATTAATAACTTAGTAATCCATAAAAAAAGAAACGAAGCAAGATGGATAACCCACAATTTTGCATTTTTGTCATTTACTTTTTACAAAAAATTTTGCCTTATTTTCGAAGCAATTTTTATACAATACAGCATTAATCCTTATACAATTAAGTACCTTAAATAAATAGTTGATTTAATATAGATCAATATGGCCGTTTACAGCATGTAATTTAAGTGAACATTTTCGGAGATATTACAGATTTAAAATGCCGTGAGGACGCCGCGCTTCACCCTATAGCACTTCGCATTTTGTAGCTATATTATGTCGTTCTTTCAAGAGTTTGTTTAAAGCTGTGAATGTTGTGTATAAAGACATTCTGTAATTAATTGTAAAAATAAAATACATAGGGAAAATGTAAAAGTAAATAAGTTAAAATGTACTATATGAATTTAGATATTCCAAAGATAGCAGGAAATCTTCTTGGTATATATATAGGGAGAGGAAATTGTTTTTCTCCAAATCTAACGCTTGCGGGCCACAGGCAGTAATTTTTTTTTTAATATATTTATTTGGCAATCCAACAGCGTTTTGCAGTTTAATCACAAAGTATAACTATATATTATAAAATAAGCCAATTTAGGATTACACTTTTAATACCTTAAGCTAATCTTATCACTAGTTACAATACAAATATGCCAAAACTAAGATTTTTGTATGAATAAATCAAAACTACTGGATCGATTTTAATAATTTTTTTTTACCCTGAGTGACAAGGGATATATATTTTATACCCGTGCGAAGCAGGGGCAGGCCGCTAGAAATTGATAATTGACAAAAGTACGTAAGTCGTTTGTGGGTCTGGGTATAAGATTCTATAATAAAATTCCGCAATCAATTTTAGCTTTGCCATTACAGCAGTTTAAAACAGTATTAATAAAAGGCTAATACAGAAAGCCTTACTATACTTTGATGATAAAAATGCGTGGATGTAGTTACTCTTCGACCCTGTGACTAACTAAGTAATAACTAATGTAACTAGTAATAAGAACTATAATTTTAAAAGAGCAACCGCCGAGTTTCTTGCTGGCTCTTCTCGGTAGGAACAGCTTTCCCAACCTGCAGTAGAGTTGACGATTCAAAAGCACTTGTTTACAAATTTATTTGGATAAAGAATAATTTTGAATTTAATTGAAAAGATTGACCGCAGAGTTTCTTGCTAGTTCTTCTCGGTTAAGAGCACCCTTTCACACCAGCGTAGCTTCATAGTAATTTGACGATTCAAGAGTGCTTGTAAAATAAAATAATAAATAAAGTAAATATATGGGACAACACTCACGTTCATCCGTCCCCAAAGTAAGTAACTTAATACTTGTGCTATGGGTGACAGACAACTGGTGAATATATACTTAAATAATTTTTAATGTATTTAAATACAAATATACACCCAGACTCGAAGACTAACAATTTCGTTTATAGAAAATATTGGCGGTGGGAATCGAACCCGCGACCCGCGGTGCTGGAGGCAGGGTCACTACCCACTGCGCCAACATTATTATTGCGGCGAGAACATCGTGTAAAGAGCTCATGAATAAGTGCCCCGGATGGTTTCGAAACTAGTCGGGCTAACCCGATAGAATAACACGTGAGTATAGCCGGTTCTATACATTAACTATATATTCACCAGTTGTCTGTCTTCCATACTCGTAACACAAGTATTAAGTTACTTACTTTGGGGACGGGCGACCGTGTGTGTAAGTGTCCCATATATTTATTATTATTATTAATCCGGACCTTAGTGGTGTCACCCATAACACAAGTATTAAGTTACTTTGGGGACGGACGACCATTTGTGTTAGTGTCCCATATATTTATTAATATTTATTATTATTATTGCTGACCTTAGTGGCCGCTCGTCTCGCGCCCGCTCTCTCGCGCGGCGCCGGCGGCTCCACCATCTCAACGTCGGAGCCCGACATCTCGCCGGAGCTGCTTCCGCTGAACGCCATCTTTTTCTGCTGCTACAAACACATTGAAATAATTCTTATTTAAATTCAAATTCAAAATATTCTTTATTCAAATAAACTTGTAAACAAGTGCTTTTGAAGCTACAACTCTTCTTACCGAGAAGAGCCAGCAAGAAACTCGGCGGTTGCTGTTCTAAGAATATAATTCCTATTACTAGTTACATTTAGTCATTACTGTCTTGTACATGGTCTAAGTGAGCTATATCCACACATTCTTATCTTCTAAGTAATCCTCAACAGTATAGTAGGCCTTCTAATAGAGGCTGATACAGCCTCTATTTAACAGTGTTTTTAAACTGCTGTAATGGTAAAGCTAAAATTGATTGCGGAATTTTATTATATAATCTTATACCCAGACCGACAAACGACTTACGTACTTTTGACAATTATCAATTATTAATCCATGACAAAATCGTAATGCCGTATCGTGGAGCAAAAGATGAAATGAACGCCTGTTTTTTTTCCAGAAATAAGCATTTTATTTCACTACAATTCTTTAATATTAAAATGAATTAATCTTATATATTATCTGAAATTCGGAAATAGCTCCATGGGGGAGGGGGGACAGTTCGATAAAGCAAGGTTTCTTTTTTACAAAAAAAAATGTCGTTTTTTCGCTGTTTTTGGCCACTGAAAGTATGCTCAAATGTAAATGTAAAACCGTGTAATGAGCTGAAATATACATTTCGCTAATTGGAGGTAAATTAAGTCAATATAAGTAAAATAACTTAACTTACTTTCTTAGGTTCCTTCTTGAATGATAACTTAGTCTGCTTAAGTCCATCAGACTTCTCCTGTTTCTCCACTTTTTCAGGTTTCTCCTTTTTGACTCTGCCCTTTGGTTTCTTCTCACCGCTTGATGGACTGGTGCCCGTGGGATCATCCTAAATGAAACCAGATTCAAACAAACTCCACTCTAAGTGGGTTGATTTGGCTGCGTTTTTACAACCGGCCGCCTGCCTGACGTCAACTTACCTTAGTCGTATTTTACGACACCTCGGTAAGAAGGGTGGTCTATTCTACTAAACCGGATACTACACGGTGGGTCAACTTACCTTAGTCGTCTTTTACGACACCTCGGTAAGAAATGAGGGTGGTACTATTTTACTTAGCCGGATACCACACGGCTATCAAAACAAAGCTGAGTGGTTGCCCATTTTGTGACGTCACACCACGCCTTTATAAATACATTTGTTATCTATTTTTGTGTAAAGAACACAAAGAAAACAAACAAGTTGTAAAACTTATGATCATCTTCATCTTCCTGACCTTATCCCACTCTTAGTGGGGTCGGCACATGTTATAAATATGTCATATAATTTGGCTACGTATTGTACCGACCGGCCGCTTGCCTGACATCAACTTACCTTACTCGCCTTTTACAAATACTCGTGAGATGAGGGTGTTCTTTTTACTCAGTCGAATAACACACGGCAGAAGTTTATAGATAAAAGAGTAAGTAAGTAACGGCCTGTTACTATCCCTTTAAAAATAATCGATTTTTAAAAATATCGATTATTTTGTTACGAAATAATCGATTTTAGAAATCGGTTTTTTTCTATTTCAAGTTTTCTTTTTTAATTATAAAATTTTTTTATTATTAAAAAATCGACTATTTTACAAAAATAATCGATATTTTAAAAAATCTAATATTTCTTCACATCGCTACGCTAGACCTCCTCGAAAGGGGCGCGCGGTGTTACCGCTGGGCTACCGCAGCTTCATAGATTAGAGTAACTGAATTCAGTAGATAAGAGTCATCATTCTCTTACCCTTATCCCACTCTAAGTGGGGTCGGCACAATATGTCTTCTTCCATTCTCCTCTAGCCTTCGTCAACTCTGATGCCACTGCTTTAACATGCATATCATTTATCAACTGGCCCGTTGGAGCAGTGGGTAGTAACCCTGCCTTGCTC